>CM023484.1:20390055-20990055 GCA_013339685.2 Hyalomma asiaticum
AATAAAAATACGGTCTCTCAAAATCTTGCCCAAACTGTCAAAAAAGGTAAGACTATAGTCTTGGGTTTTTTGTGAAATTTTGACTGGATCAGAAGTCGCACAAAATGCGTTTTACCGCATCGTAGAGCACAGTGGCGCACCGACGGGGGGGGGGGGGGGGTTCGGGTGTTGTAACCCCCCCCCCTGAGGCCGACCTAATCCCATCCCACTCCGTAACTGCTCCTATGTCCTAGAAGAATGTGGCGCTAATGTCTCTGCAATATGCCGAAAAAATAATAAAAATAATCATCATCATTGATGTTACTATTATTTGGCATTTTATTAACTTTTTTTTACACACGCAACAACTGTGTAATGGCATGCCCGGCCCTTCGTGAAAAATTGAACCCCCCCCCCCCCCCCCTGGTAGAGATCCTGGATGCGCTACTGGTACACCGTGTCCGCCGCACTGACACATGATGGTTACGTGCGAGAATGCGTATGCGAATGCGCCGCCGGAGAAAATGGAGCATGTCACCATGTAATGGGACTGTTGAAAGTCCTTGTGCTCCTTATCACAAATGGGTATGAGGAGCCTCCGCCAGAACTGTCATGTACGGAACTTCCTCAAATGTGGAGGGGGCCCCGGGGGCAGAAAATACCGGCTTCCAGCGTTGATGACATTGATTGGAGAGCCGCAAGGCCAGAGGATGTGTCTAACCCGGTCCAGTCGCGTCTTTATGAAGCCAGAAAAAGGCCGAGGTCCCTAGAAGACGTTCAAGAAGCTGCAAAACAGTTTGCAATCGAGATGGCTGCGCATACTAAGAGTTCACTTCTGGGGCACTGGAAGTCTACAGCACCGACAAAAGCAGACAGCTTGTTTGGCGACACGTGTAGGCAGCCTCTTGTGGAGCCAGAAACCGCTTGTGCCACAAGACTTCACGACTTATTTGTGCCCAGAAATTCAGCAGGTTTCAGCTACGCAGCTGACACCCGTGCAGCTAGCACTTTTTTCAAAAACTGTGCCCACTGTTGTGTCGTGTGTGGGCCTGCCACCAACGCAGCAAGCTGTAATCGAGGCAAGCACATGCATGTAAATACCTGTTGGCATGTGGAATGGCACAAAGCACAGAAAACAGGCTTAAACCAACCTCTTACCAGTAGGGGCAATGCATAGTATGCGTGTAGCATGAAATAAAGCACGGAAAAACAGGAATATTGTGCATAACTTCCAAGTAGAACCTGCTCTTCCATTTTGTGCTTTTGTCATGTCCTATAAACATAGCTTGTACTAATCAACCTATTTCTACAACTACTTTCGTTCGTTTTAGCAACCAGGCATTGTAAAGTGTGATTATATTGGCATTTTTTGTGTTAACCCCAACATGTGCTGCACCTTTATATGCAGGCTCTCGTGATGTCTGCTGACGAAGCTCGCAAGCTTGAGCAGACCTCTCGCCAGCAGAGCCAAAGTGCAACATGGAGAGCTGCTCGCAAAGACCGCTTAACGGCATCTAACTTTGGTGTTGCCGTCTCTCGTGAAAAGTGGACGGAGAAAGGCCTGCAAAACCTCACCACAGACAGAGATCTGTCTCGAGTAAGGGCCATACAGTAAGTACGAGTTGAACATTTTATTGAAAAAGTTGGTTTGTAACAAAGCAAGAAGATATGGTACAGTAACACAGTATACACGTTAAGTAACTTCCTATGCCCTGTTTACATCTGCTATACGTAGCACTGCTTCCAGTAAACACCAGTGGCTATAAGTGATTTTCACTAATGAATGCACAGGTGCAATGTTATCAACAAATCACACTCATGTGTCTACTATCACAGTATTCAAGAAACTTTGAAAAAGGAAGTAGCTTTGCATGCTGTGTTTAACATATGTATACACCTTGTATGCACTGCAAAATGTTGATTGTATCGTAGAATGCAAGCATGACTAAGCCTGCAAAATATTGCTGTTTCAGGTATGGAGTTTCAAGTGAAGCCGTGGCTGTTCAGAAATACGAAACAACGCTGCGCACCATCAGGCACAACATCCAGACATTTCACTGCGGCCTTGTCGTGGACCCAGGATGCCCGTGGCTTGGTGCCTCTCCTGATCGTGTGGTATGGGACCCCGAGGAACAGGAACCTCATGGCATCGTAGAAATCAAGTGCTCCTACTCAATGAAAGACCTTAAAGAACCATGTATTCAAGGCTCATGCCTTATAAAGGACAATAATGGCACATATAGGCTAAACCGCACCCACTGTTACTATTATCAGGTGCTTGGGCAGATGGCAATTGCAGGGGTGACTTGGGGCGACTTTGTTGTGTATGCTCCACAATTTCTGGTTGTCGAAAGAATTCGATTCAATGAATCTGAGTGGAAGAAATGCAGAATGAAGTTGGACAGCTTTTATTTCTCGACACTTCTGCCGTACTTGGCAAAAAAGTCATGCACTGCATAGGTCGGCAAAATTTTTTAACTCACTCAGACGCACTCATGCTGTGAAAGCTCACTCGAACTCGGATTCACCGAAATTTTCCTCTACCGGACTCACTCATACTCACAGCTCGATCTGAGTCTGAATGAGTCGACTCATGAGTGAGTTTGCTGACCTATGATGCAGTGCACAGGATGATTTTTGAACTGTTGATGTGTCAATAAAATTGATACTAGAGAGCCTTGTGTTCTTTTCTTGCAACTTGAGTAAAAGTCGTGGCTTTCACTGAGCCATCTTGGTTGTCCCTGCAATGTTACACTGAACTGACACGACACGTACATGACTGCAGCAAGACTGTTGCTACTGCAAACCCTACGTTGCTATTAAAGGACTTTGGAAATTGCTTAAGAATGCACACAATGCCCAAATTTCACTGATGATTGGTACAATAGACAGTGGAATAGGCCTATCAAAAATGTGGAAGGCCTTAATTCGTTGAATGCGTCGCTCGACATGTATTCTGAGGCTTGCAATTTCTTCTGTTGCTCTAACTTCTTCTTCAGTCAGGCGCTGCCTCTGCAGGAAAGGGGGAATGTTCAAAGCAACTCCTTTTGCGCTGAGCAGGTCCTGTATCTTGAAGCCCTTGTCGGCCATTACCGAGTCGCCAGGCTGAAACTGTAGGTTTAAAAAACCACTTTTTTCGACAAGCTCTTTGTCTGACACTGACCCTGTAAATAGCTTTGACAAAAACGTGATCGCGCCGTCGGGTGCAACGACAACCAAACCCTTCATTGTATTATTTGGTTTGTAGGTTGAGTATGTAGCTGACTGAAGAACCAGGGAAATTGGTACTTCGCATCTCAGTTCTGTTGTGTCAATAATGGCCCTTGTTGTTGGGTATCGCTCTTTAAAAATGGCTGGCATAGTTCTGTCAACCTCCTCTCTGCTCACCCATAGGTCCATCTGGCCAACTTGCAAATAAATGAAGCTGATCCATGTGGTACATATTCTTGAAACTGTAGCAACTGACACCTTGAACCTGTATGCTAGGCCCCTTTCGAAGAGACCGAGGCGCAGCCTCACAAGAACAAGAAAAAGCTGGTCCTCGGCTGTCAACATGTGTGGCCTTCCTGCATTACTTGGCCTACCTGAGTAGCTCCTAGACCACACTCTTATATTTTCTGCATTCTCACCGGGTCTATCAAACGCAGAAAGCTCATGAATGATTCAAAGTTGGGAAGCCCAGTGTAGAAGCCTATGTCCTCTGGGCTGTCCAAGAAACATTCGATTGAAAATCGCCTGCTTTTCTGTTGATCAAGTCTTTTGTTTTCCATAGTGACTATTTCGCACTCTCTTTGAACTTTATAAAGCGCATCTTTTGCTGACTTCACCTCCTTGGTTCTAGCTTCCAAGTCGCTCTTTAGCTGTTGAACGTGGACTTGAAGCAGAGATAGCTGCATTTCGAGCTCGGGCACTCTCGCTGCACTGGCACTCGCACACTTCACCTCTTCGGTCCTACCTTCTAAATCGCTTTCCAGTTGGCTTGGTGCTCAGACAGCTGCTCCTCCAGATTGACCACTGTGGCTTCACATGTGCGTCCACACACTTCCTGGCGCTCTTGAAAGTCCGGTTGGCGCTGAAGCACTATCGCTGCACAAGGTGGCGTCCAGAACCTCATCTGCTGTCGCGCAGTCCCGCGACACGGCGACATCGCCACCGGGAGAAAGCGTTGTTTCCAACGCAAGCTCGGAGCTGCCAGCCTGACCGATGGCGGACAGCCGTTGCGCTCGCGAGACGCACTGCTGTTGGTCCCTCGGCTTTCTTCTAGCTGGACGCTGGGGTTTTCCAAACGCAAACACGCTCGTTACGGCGTCAACACGAAGCCATAACGCCGACCGCCGACTACATTCGGCAAGTAGTCGTCGTTGGCGAAATGTGTCGAGCACACTTTTGTGTGCTTCGTCACGGCAAACAACTTTCCTTCGTCGCGTTTGATTGCAACAAGCCATCTCTTTTTCAGAAGCGGGTCCTTTGGGAAGGCGAAGAACGACACCTGCAAGTCGACAAAAGCGACGCAAGACGCGCGCTAGTAAAAGTAACACATAGGAAGCTAACGAAATGTATAAACGCAGACTTGCCTTCGAGCCGTCATCGCCTAATACTCCTCGCTGTTTGCAAAGCGGCACGCAGCAATGCACAGGCATGTCACCGAATCCACAAGCGATAGGATTTTACGGCGAGCTAGGGGTGCCGTTCGCCGGTTCTCTACGTGTAGCGCCCGCGAGTCCGACCAACTGATGGCGGCCGTCTCATAGTCCCCATCCTTCTCAATAGGTGGCGCTGTATTCCGAAAAGGGTCTATAGACCTATTCCATGTTGGTAAACAGTGGTAGGCACCGGCGATATAACCAGGGCTTGTGTCGACGTCGCGGCGCGGAGGCCCCGCCCACCGCTCGCCGCGGCACTGCACGGTCGCGCCACCGCCGCCGGCGAAGCGTGTGCGAAAGCTGCCTCCGAGCACGGGGCGTCGGAGCGCCGACGGCGTGTTTACAACAGTTTGCGAGGGGGCAGCCGCGTGAGATGAAGTTGCGTTAGCGCTGTAGGAAGCATTCAATGAATGTAGAAATTTGAATGTGCCGACGCCCAGCTAAGACGAGAAGGGAGAAGCTGATTGAAAGGACAACCACCTTGCCACATGATGCGAATGATCGCGAGCTATCATGTCGGCATCGCTTCATGCGTATGCTTTAATTCGGTAACTAGCGCAAGGATGAACCACTTGCAACAGCGAGACTTGTTTAAATACGACTTGAAGATGCCTCAGCTAAAATACTGTTTTGGACTAAAGCCTCTAATCCCTACACAAAATCCTTGCGCAAAAACAAATGTAACGGCATAGGTACTCAAGCATGCGATATTGGTGACGCTATAACCTATGTAAATACGGCTGTGATAACGCACACACACAAAAAAGCAATAATGTGCCAAGGACAAGGCTCTCAAATAACCGCCAGCAAGGCGCATAACCGCGACTTGCGGCTCTGCCCATACGCTCAGTTCCGATCGTGAAGGCGTGAACTCCTGTAACGACGCGGCAAATTTCAAGCGTGTAGTTCATTCGAGCAGTCTGACAATCGAAAAAAAATTAAAGCGCATTATAACCACTACAGCATTGCCAAAGACACTTCTCGTGTGTATGCATCGCAGCCGCAAGCGATTTGCAAAGGCATCGCTGTAATCGGTGTTTCGCTCACGGCTACGTGAATTAAGCTCTTATATATTTGCTTCACTTGAGTGAATGAAATTCGTATGACGTATCTATAACTTCCCCACGTCAATAATACACGGCGACCGCGATTACTTCTGCACATCGAGCTAAGCTAATGTCGGGCGTGCTTTGCGGTATATCGCTCTGTGTCCGCACTTTGCTTATGCCAAGAAACTTGGTGTCGAGCATTACATTTGACAAACTTGTGACAATGCTATTTCTCTCAGATTAAACAAGCCGCACTAACGCTAAATAGTTACACATATGCTTAGTCGTGACGAAAATGTTTGGCGCATAAACATGCGCCAAACAGCGGGCATTACAGGTTCTTCCCTTTTCTTAAGATAAACATAAGCAGGAAACCGATAAAAACCTGTCGCACATATCTTGTGCGTTGCTGAGCAACCAACCCACGGCGCAGGTCATCGGTGAACACTTTTTTCTTCATTTCACGGCGGTGAGAAGCGCCCGCACCAGCGAAAACGCAGCGGCTGCTACGGTAGGCGCGCCGGCGGATGCCTACCATGCGAAACCAAAACTCCCGACGACAGCGCCACCGCATCTTCGTGACGTAGGCCCGGTGGAATAGGTCTATTGAATCCCCTAGGCCGGTAGGCAAGCGAGGCATCTTTGAGGTAAAAGATCTTGATTGAGGACATGTACGAATAATTTATAATACCATTGTAACATTGCCAGAGCAGAAACCAATTGTACATAACGCAAATAAACTTTTGATGGGGTAACTTCATGCCAGCCCTTTTTCCCCCAATCATATTCAGCCAAACACAACGTTGTCACAAAGTTGCCCCGCACGACGGGCAACATTGTGACAGCTTTTAACCTGAATATAGCCGTTTGTATTAAGATGCGGATTTGTAGAGCACACCGTTGTGTGAGGGAAGGCTTTAGCAACGTTATGCTACTATTCATTCGCCTTTATGTTGATAATTGTTCAGCGAGAGAAAGAAAACGTACGAAATCTGTCACAAAGTAACCCCATTTTATGGTATATATATATATATATATATATATATATATATATATATATATATATATATATATATATATATATATTTGATTCCGGATTATGAACGCTGACAACCACGTAGAAGTGCTCAGCGCCCAACATAGCAAAAAAACTCAGCGGAAATCGCAAGAAAACGCCATTTTTCAAGCCGCTATATATCCGGCACAAGTGAGCGCTGCCATTTTGCCCTTGTAGAAAAGCACAGTTCTCATTCTTCAAATCTGCCACTCGAGCCACTTCCTACGTACAGAAGCAACCACACAGAAAGAGATTCAAGCCCGCGAGGCCTCCGATTGGCCGCGCCCGTCACTTGGGGAATCTCAGTTTTGACATTGGTCTCCTCAGTGGTGCGCATCTTCTGCTACCACACTGTCGCACTCCTCTGCGCGCTATGTTTCAATGCAGAAATTTGGGCTAGTTGGTGAATGTAGAACTTGTGCTCTTAGCAAGCGCAGCGGAACAAACACATGAGAAAGAGACACATAGACACGACGGGCACCCGTCCTGTCTACATGTCTGCACCCGTCCTGTCTACGTGTCTATTTCTGGTGTGTTTGTTCCGCTGCGCTTGCTAAGAGGCACAAGTTCTGGCTATGTTTGTCTGTGTGCGTGCCTTCCTCTGTAGTACCGTATTTACTCGCATAATGATCACACCTTTTTTTCAAAAAAATTGACGGAAATTTCGGGGTGCGATCATTACGTGGGGTAAATTTTCCGCGAAATTATATTTTGAGCACCGAGAACGCAAACAAGTCGCGTATCGGAATTCTTACGGTGGCTATCATGAACATAACCAAAAATAAAAATAGAGTAAGGCTTGTCGTTGTAATAAACGCACACATTATGCAGGAACTACATGCATTGCATATTGCCCTTTAATTTTTTTCATTCACTGACCCCCTAACTTTCATTCAGAGCCTGAAGCGTCATGGCGTCAGTGTCGTCGCCGCGGGATTCCCTGTCGAAACCGGCAGTGTCATCGCAGTCCCACAGAAGGTTATCTTCCATTCCGTCGAGCGCGTTAGACATGCCTGTCTTCTTGAAGCTGTTGGCGTGGTGCAAACTACGGCATTTGTCTTTACTGCTATCCTAATACGGCACGTTTCCGCCAAGGGTGGGCAAAAATTAGGCATCTGCTTGGTGCGTGCAGTTCACTTAGTGAGTCTTGAAGAGTTATTTACGTAACGTTAGACAGGTGGCAAACATTATGATCGTCAGCTAGACAATTGGCACATGATTTGTTGCTGCGCCAAGTTCGGGGTGCGATCATTACACGAGAGAAAAAGAAAATCAAATTTTGACGACAAAATTTAGGGGTGCAATCATTACGCGAGTGCGACCATTATGCGAGTAATACGGTATGTGTAGCGTCAGCTGTCAGGCAGTGTATTATAGATTCAGAACCTGATATCAAAAGGAAGAAGAGGGGGGAGGAATTGGCATCCACTCGTTTTGTGTATATATATATATATATATATATATATATATATATATATATATATATATATATATATATATATATATATATATATATATATAGCACAGACAGGGCAATCCATACAGATTTCTCAAAAACGAAAGCTTCCTAGTTTCTGAAAAATCCATCCTAGTTGCATTCGACATCGATTCTCTCTCTATAATGCCGCAACACGCACTCTTTTCGCAGAAATTTGTGCGTCTTCTGGATGTGTCTCAATTTGATAAACTCGCCTTACCTCCACGGCAATGAGCGTAACGTGATGATACTTGTTTCATGTGTAGCTGTGACAGCAGGTATAGAACATGCACTGCGAAGTATTTGCTGTTTTGGGTGCTTAAAAACAATGAAAGGTGTCGACAGTGGGGCCACAACATAAAACGTGGTGACAAGGAACTTGATGAAGCGAGCGTTGTGTGCAACACACTTCGAGTTGTGCTTCTTACTGGTTTCAAGACGTTTGGAAAATTCCTTCCGTAGGGCTAATATTGCTAAACGAAAACTTTTATACAACGCAGGCCATGTGCATCAAGTTAAACAAAGTGTGTCTGCAGACGGAAGCGTGGTGACCGACTGATGTGTCACCCAAACGCGGGAGGCAAAATACTCCAAAAGTTCTAAGATTGCCAGGCTGGAAAGCAAAAGTGATTTTTATTGTGATCTTTGTTAATTTCTAATTATTTGTTATGTATACACTGTTATCAATATATTAGTACCATAAAAAGCTTCACAATAAAGCAGTGAAAGTCTGTAGCTGTATCCATCACGTGTGAGCATAGTGCTTGTGTGAGCGTGTTGGAAAGAGAAGCTGTGAAGCCACGGACTGCAAAGCCTGATCTGTTTATTTCCGTTAATCGTACTTATACTAAGTGAGAACGCGGGGCCGGTGCCAGGAAGCGTCGACAACGTACGTCCATTTATTTATTTCTAAATAATGAAAGCTGAACTGAGCAATCTGGTTCTAACTCGTTTTGAAATTCTGTTAGAAACCAAAAAGAAAGAAAGAAAGAGAAATACGACTGGAAAGAAAACAGCACGACGCCTGTCAGTGGCTTTTGTTATCCGGTGCCTCAACACCTTCGTGCGGCATCCAGGCTGGCAGGCGCATGCAAGAGGTACATAGTCCGTTTTTAATGAGCTTTTCTTCTTTCTTTCCTCCTTTTTTCTCTTTTCTTGCAAGAGGCACTCCAGCAGATTGACGGCGATCCTTGTTCTGGTCGGAGTACCAACGAATGGAAAGACCAAACCATACAAATGCATGATGGGGCTCTAGGACAAAAAGAAAAAAAATCACAGCATATCCACGGGGTGAATGATGATGAGTGGGCGAAGCTCCGGAGGGAATCATCGGTAAACCGTGAATCTTTCGTGTAAATCGCCCAGTCGATCATCATGTAAAGGCGTGAGAAACACTGTATTCGTACGCTGGGATCTCGCGTTTAAGGGGGATATGCTGTGCTAGAGCCAGGCCTGCGCGGAACTGCAGGACAGTGACAGCGTAAGCAGGAGGAGCTACTTTCTTAGAGGACACTTTAAACGCTTGAGGAAACTAGTGCAAGTAGAAGTGGTAGGTATCTCCTGCGCCATAACTTATCATTTTGCCAAGTAGGGAAGTACCCACTACGCCAATTACCAGTGCCTCCGTAATGGGTTCAAAGCTACAAAGCACGCAGCTCTGTGTTCTTTCAAATGATGCCTCGACCTCGTTATACAATCCATTTTCGCGTCGTGTAGCGGTGTATTACTATTTTTCAACGTAACATTACGTTTGTTAATGCGATTCCGCGGGAGACATTATACCTGTTTAGGTCTTTTAGCGATAATTTTTCAACCACAGGCGTAGCTCAGTCATTCTGCTTCTGGACACGGACGCGTACGGACGCAGAATGGCTGGCTCGTCAAGAGCTGTGAAAGCGGCCGAGGACGGCCGCGGTTTCCCGTACACATCGCTGCCCAAGGACTACCGCATAATCCTGCCACCGTTGCCATCAGGAGAAGGACTTAGCCGCGCAGTGGTCCTCCACTGCGATATCTCCGGACGTCCCTATGGAATCAACGACTTCCGAATGCCTCTCAAGGAGCTAGGCATCATACAACAGGTGAGCGGCATAGGAGCGTACCAGATGTCACATGTCTGGCTCCTTAACATGAAAACAGATGAAGCGAAGAAGACGCTTCTACACGCCGGCCTGTTGTGCGTAAAGAATCGTCCCTGCCTTGTTGTGGACCCTGTGGAGCAAGAGCTTCGGCTTAAGCTGCACTGGGTAGCGTTTGATGTCAACGCCGAGACTATACGGCGCGCTTTCCGGGAGTACGGTGAAGTTAGAGATGTCATCAGCGACAAATGGCGGGACGAAGACTTTGAAGGTGTTGAATCAACCACTAGACTCGTCCGGATTTGCCTAAAGGAAGGTGTTAGCGCCGAACGCATACCGCATCAGATGCTTCTCGGCAATGGTACGGCGTTGGTGGTTGTGCCGGGTCGAGCGCCACTGTGTCTGCGTTGCCGGACCACCGGGCATATTCGTCGCGATTGCAGGGTGCCCAAGTGCGCGGGGTGTCACGCCTTTGGACATGAACAAGTGGACTGTACTCGTTCTTACGCCAGCGCAGCAAGCCGAGGGGCACATGCCGACCAGAGTGAAATGCTCATGGACGAGGAGGAAGCGGAGAAGGCAGCGGCGTCTGAAGCGTCTGGGGAGACCACCGAAGCGTCGGAAGCAACGCTGAACAATGAAAGCAAGGTGGAGGAGACTAAGGACAATACAGAGGAAACCACGGACACAGGCACACCGACACGACAGCCTGTCGCTGGAGTGGGTACTTCGGATAGGCTTGAAGTAGTGCATACCAATCCCGATGCTTGCGTCGACATGGAGATATTGGAGGCTGCGCCTGCAAAACGGCGACTGCACGAGGGAGACGCGGCGTCGCAGCAGCGTCTCAACCAGGAAAAGGAGGGGCGGTGGCAAGTGGCGGGGCCCAAAAAAACACCGTGGAGCCAGCCGCCTGCGTTCGTCGTCGCTTTCACGCGGCGGCGATAGGACGACGCCTTGAGCGTCGGCCTGGTGATTTGTTGCATAGTGTAACTTGTTAAGGTAAGCACCGTACGCTAGGCTCTCTCTCACATAAGATGGCGATGATTCGATGTGCAACGCTAAATGTACGCGGGCTGTCCGCTAAACGGCGGCAAAACCAACTTTACCGCCTGGCTATAGAAGAACAACTCGATATCGTCGCGGTACAGGAAACAAAAGTAGAGAGCGCAGAGAACGCCGAGCGAATGGTGCGGCCTTTCGCGAGACACTATGATGTGTATGTTTGCCATGCGGTGGGTGCTTCTGCAGGGTGTCTCTTGTTGATTCGGCAGAGCATTGGTGCAAAAGTGCAGTCCGTTACTACTTGTGAATCTGGTCGTTTTATTATATGTGACTTTGCATTGTTAAGAGAAAATTGGAGAGTGATTTGTCTGTATGCACCTACAAAAATGCAAGAGAGGAAGGAATTCTTTGAAAAAATTAATATGTATTTGCAGTGTGAGCGTAGATTAATTGTAGCAGGAGATTTCAATTGTGTCTGTTCGGGATCTGGCAAAACCAGCCTGAAATCACATAGTGACGCTAGTACTGCTGTCTTAGTTAATATTCTAGCTAAGGTTCAACTAGAAGATGTCGGTGAGTGTCTTTCCTTTGGGAAAGGAGCCACTTTCACTCATTTTCAGCGTATGAGCCACGCTAGACTAGACAGAGCGTATGTGTCAGCTGAGGTGATCTCTTCGTGTCACGATTACAAAGTGACACCTGTTGCTTTTAGTGATCACTGTTTGGTGTCTTTCTGCGTGGGAAAGCAAAAAAGGAGTAGCAACAAATATTTCTCTTGGGAACTCTGGAAGTTCAATGTAAATTTACTAAAAGATGACGTCTTCAATAACCACTTTATAGATGCTATAGAAAAAGTAAACAGAAATCAGGAGAGATGGGGACACAATGGGAAATGTTTAAGCAGAATATTAAGCTCAAAGCACTTGAAAGAGCGAGTGCATTGAGACACGCTGAAAAGGAAGCCGAGTCCTCTCTGAATGAAAACTTGCAGCAGCTATTAGCGGAGGAATGCGCGCAGCCTGGGACCTTCTTAGAGGACATAAATAACATTAAACAAAAGCTTGAGTTTATTGATCAACATCGATACAGGGGAGCAATCATTAGAGCTCGGGCTGAGAACTTGTGCGCTGGCGAAATGCCAACGAAAAGAGCGCTGGGAGCTGAAAAGAAATATGCTTCAAAAAATGAAATAAAGGAAATAGAATATAATGGAGCAGTGCATATAGGAAAAGAAGCAATAGCCGGAGTATTCTCTCAATATTACAGAGAATTATTCTCACAAACCAGTGTAGACGTTGATCGTTTTAAAGAAGAGTTCGTCGCATTGATGCCAAGGCTGGAAGACGACAGCAAGGAAATTCTAGAAATGCCTATTACAGAGGAAGAAGTCAAAAAAGCGATCGAGAATTTAAATAATGGCAAGTCCCCAGGACCGGACGGCTTAAGTGCGGCAGTATACAAAGCGTTTAAAGGTGTGATTGCACCTGTGCTGACAGAGGTACTTAATGAAGCCTTTGAATATAAACAACTTCCGCCATCATTTCTGTTAGGCCATACAGTATTAATACCAAAGACAGAAGATCCGAGGAAACTACGAAATGTGACTTCATACAGACCAATTACGCTAACTAACGTCGATTATAAAATATTAATGAAAGTATTGGCCAGGAGATTGCAGACAGTTATGAAAGAATTGGTAGGCCCGCACCAAACGTGTGGGATAAAGGGAAGGAGAATAATGACAAATATCCACAAAGCGCAATCAATTCTGAAGTGTTGTGATGCTATGAATCTGAGTGTTGCCATGATGCAAATCGACCTCTAGAAAGCGTTTGATCGAGTGCCGCATGACTTACTTCTTTTAGTACTGAAATATGTGAACGTCGGTAGTTTGATTAGTGACGGGGTGCAAATGGCCTATAATGGGTGCACTACAAGGCTGGTAATTAATAAATCAGTGGGTGAGCGCATACCTGTGTTGCGCTCAGTGAGACAGGGATGTCCGCTATCGCCCCTTCTCTTCGCTATTTTTCTTGAACCATTTTGTTTAAGTGTAATTAAGAATAGCGGTACCCATGTTTTTAATTTGCACAAAGCTGAAATCAGCCTTCTAGCATACGCAGACGACATTGCAGTGTTTTGTACCGATTACGAGAGCATAATGCATACTGTCAACACTGTAAAAAGGTTCTGTGAAGTAAGTGGCAGTGCCGTAAACTGGGACAAGTGTCTGGGTTTCTGGCACGGAGAATGGGAGGTCAAACCAAAAGTGCTTATGAATATTAAATGGCAAGAAACACCAGCAAAGTATTTAGGAGTGCCGTTGGAGCACTACAGAGATAGTGAACCATATTGGAAAAAAGAAACGGAGGGGCTGCGTGATACCGTACAGAAATGGAAGGGTTGGGGTGTTTCAATATTCGCTCGGGCCACAACGTGTAACTTGTTCCTGGTAAGCAAACTGTGGTACGTGATGCAGGTATTACACTGCAGTAGGATAAACGTGCAAAAAATCCACAGGGTTTTTGCGGTCTTTATTTGGAACTCGGTGTGGGAAAAATCAAGACGTTCGAACCTTTTCAGGAAAGTACGAGATGGTGGACTCGGATTAGTTCATTTGTATATAAGACAACTGGTCAGTAGGTTCCTTTTTCTGCGTGATTGTGATGATTTCTTTCTGAGAACAATGATACAGCTAAGGCTTTGTAAGGTGCTGCCTCAATTTGTAGTCTCGTCAGAAAGTGGTGAAGGGCCATTACGCGGTTATCTAAAGGAAGTAGTTCTGTCTTTTCGCTTTCTGGCTGTTCGATTTTCTTTGGAATATTTGGCAGATGTGTCGCGTAAGAAATTGTATAAGGACCTCATTGATATTTTATTACCCGTGCCACTATATCGGCAGCTGTACCACACAGGTCCAGGGCAGGACGTTTTGAAACGCGTCAAAAGAATGCACGTAGCGCCGGGAGTTAAAACCTTTTTCTTTAAACTGCACACTGGCACTTTGCCAGTGAAAACGTGGTTAGAGGATAAGGGACTATTTGTACCCTGGGGCACGCAATGTCTACCATGCGCAAAAGCGGAAACAATTGAACACGTGTTTATCGATTGTTGGAGTGGGATCTTCTTCTGGGACATATTACAAAGAACTCTCAAAAAAGACTTACCGCTGGATCCACATGGGATCCGTTATCTTCCGGTTCATAATGACGACGGCCTGCCTTACGACCTTGTTATGCTTCTGGGCTTGCACAGCGTATGGCAAACCCGAACTGCTGCCCACAATGCAGACGTCGTGATCAAGCCTGTACGCGATTACTTTTGCGAATCTGTGTCGCGTTTTCTTGAAGTGCAGAAAGAAGAGAAAGATGTACCGGAGTGGGTGTCCAGAATGGAACCATTGTTACACATGCCGAAGTTTTAATATGTAGTCAGCCGACAGCAGCTGACGGTTATTCGCTGTTGTAGCGTCGCGCGTGGGCCGTTCGTGTCGGTGATCAAGTTTGGCTTACTGATGGAGGCACGACTCCGAGTAGTTGAAAATGAAAACTTAACATTTATTTACATTTCAACTATCGGCACCGCGAACTCGGGCACTGAGACCCTGGCTGTCCGATCTCCGTCTCTCTCTCCTTTCATCCGTCGCAGCCTTCTACTCAATCTCCCAGGGCCATTCCAAGACAGGAGGGGCGGCCGGGCGGAGGCGAGGCTCCCTCGGAGCCGCAGCACAGCAGGGGTCGAAGCGTGCGTGCCAGGTTGTCCTCCCCCAAGTCGACAACAGGTATCTTTTCGGTGGGCCAGAAAGTCGACTCGTCCTCGTTACGCGCCGTCTCCTAACGACACCAAGGTGGTTTCGGGGCCAGAGAGTCGACTCATCCTCGTTACGCGCCGTCTCCTAACGACACCAAGGTGGTTTCGGGCTGGGTGGTCGCGACCTTGGGCGAGAAAGGAACACGTGCTCCCCATAAGGTCATCTCGCAGCCCCGATGCCCGCGGCTATGGCGCGCTTCACCGACGCCCTATCTTGAAACGCAACACTGTGCATTGCTGTTGTGATTGCTTCTGTTTCCTTTCGTTCTGTTTTGTTCTTTTTCTTCACTGTGTGAACGCACTTTTAAAGAAGGCAATAAAGAAAAAAAAAAAAAAACAGGCGTAGCTCAGTGGTAGAACGCTCGACTGCCACGCCGAGAGCCTGGGTTCGAATCCAGGCAGAGGACACACCTTTCGGAATTTTTTTTTTTTATAAAAGTAGACGTGGCTACGTACATCACCAACAACAAACACCATGGGATGTACAGACCCACGCCCTACGTACATCACCAACAACGAACACCATGGGATGTACAGACCCACGCCTTAAGGAGCTTCGCCCCTAAAAGAGGAAAAGGGCAGCAGCAGCGCGGGCCGCGAACGAAATGTACGGAGCGCCTTAGTCCACACGGCTATGCGTGTCGCAGCCTGGTATCCCACACAAGCGGCTCGTTAAAGGGCCACTAAACAGGCTCCTACTTTTTTTTAAAGCCGCCCAAACAAGCAAACTCAATCATAGAGAAGGTTGCGGCGATCACATTCTGCGAATATGACAGCGCTGCGCGCCACACAGACGCCGTATTTCAAAAAACAATTCCCGCGCCTCTTTCCTGCGATTGACCAGTCACGCTCGCATACTAGGTGTCGTCAAGTTCTACCACGAACAACTTTGCGTAGCTGCAGCTCGTTGATTGGTCGAAACGTCTATTGTCAGATCCTCTGGCCATCCCACCGGCGTGAGCGCAGGAGCAACCCAACGTTTCTAGAACGGGAGAAACCGGTATTGCAGCGTAAGCGTCAATGACGTCAAAGGCTTACGTCAGGTCACGTGTAAAAAGTGGGCGGAGTCACGACGGCGCGCCGCGCCCACCCTCTCCTCGGCAGAGAAGGGTGGGGAGGCCGACCGAGAAAACGAAACCGACGCAAGCGGCCACTTAAACCCGTGTAACTTCTTTATTATTGCACCTATTCGCAAAATTCTTGCGGGAGCATGTTCACATCGCACATGAGCGCAGTTATATCTTTAAAACAAATTTCGGACCTCGGGGTTGTTTAGGGGCCCTTTAAAAACAGCGCGAACCATTGCAAATTGACAACACATGTCGTCTGCTAGTAGAAGAGCGTTGCTGGAACACGCTCACAGACTCCCTTCCGTTGGCAGCCCACCTTTCACGTACTCCTCGCAGAATGCCGGGGAACAGAATGCCCGTTTTATTGCAAACTAGCAACACGTCGTCTGCGTCTGCTGAGTAAAGAGCGTCGACGGAACGCGCGCGGAAGCGACCGCTGAGCTTTCTGGAAGCTGTAAATATTTGTCCCTAGTGGTCTAAGTATCGTTGCGGCAGAGGACACAACTAATCTTGTTGCTGAACACTGAGCCGTAGTACGACGACCTTCGGAAGAAAAAAAAAGAGTAACGCAGGAAAACGCGAATAACTCGGTTCTACCGCCGGCCCTGCGACCGGAGCTTCTATCACCCCAAGGACGAGCATGCCGCCGCAATCGGCGCTTCCGTCGGCGGAGAGTGACAAAATGCGGCTGGATGATATTCAATGACAGCAACGATCTGATCATATCAATACAGGGCGAGGAGATACCCAGAGTAGGAGAGTACAAATACCTCGGGATATGGATAAATGATGGGAACAGATACATAGAAGTACAAGAAAAAGCTGTGATAGTTAAATGAAAGAGGAACTCCGCAATAATGAAGTGTAGAGCGCTGTGGGGTTACAACAGGTACGCGGTAATTCGAGGTTTGGGGAAAGGTGTAATGGTGCCAGCACTTACATTCGGAAACTCAGTGGTGTGCATGAGGTCAGAGGTACAATCAGGGCTGGACGTGAATCAGAGGACGGTCGGACGTCTCGCATTGGGCGCCCATGGGAAGACCACAAATGAGGGGATATGGGATGGTCTGACTTTGAGGGAAGGGAAGCTCAGAGTAAAATTAGGTACGAACAGAGATAAATTAGGTACGAACAGAGATCAAGGAATATGAAAGAAAGTAGATGGGCAGCGAAAGTATTCAGGTATTTGTATAGGAAGAACGTTGACTCACAACGGAGGAAGAGAACTAGGAGGCTTACCAGTAAGTATCCAGCCAGTAACGAAACGGATGGGACGAAAAAGAGCGTTAAGAGCATGGTCAGAGCGGCGGAGAACTCGGATTGGATAGCAGAAATGGAGAAGAAGCCGGCATTGAACAACTACAGAAAAGGGAAAGACGAAATCAAGAGAGAAAAATTTTGCGATAATTCAAAGGGAAGCACTTTACTGTTTGAGGCAAGGTCCGGTTGCCTGAGAACCCGAAGTTACAGAGCGAAATTCAATAAAGAAGGGGATACATGTACGTGCTGTGGAAAAGCTAGGGAAATGACAGATCATATTTTGATTGAATGTACAGATGTCCACCCAGGTGTAGCTGTGGACACTACCCTACAGGAGGCCATGGGTTTCAGGAGTAACACGGGAAAGCTGAACATGTCGGCGATAGAGATAAGTAAAAGGTGCTTAGAGTATTGGTGGCGCGAAAGTATGGAGCAAACAAAAGCGCAAGGTAGTTCGGGTAAGATTGTTACATCACAGCGGAACGATAAAAGATAAAATAGGTAGATGAGAAGAAAAATTAGTTGTGAAAATATGTGTGATTCGGGAAAAGAAATGTTTGTAGAGGAAAAAGAAATAAAGCTAGAGTTTGGTGGCCCGGCTACCGCCCCGTTATAAAGGGGAAGCTCCTAATGTCCATCCATGCATCCAGTTACAAGTGCACCATCCCCATACAAACACCTGAATACTTTCGCTGCCCACCTACTTTCTTTCATATTCCTTAACCTCTATTTGTGCCTAATTTTACTCTGAGCTTCCATTCCGTCAAAGTCAGACCATCCCATATCCCCCTTAACAGCCTCATTTGTGGTCTTCCCATGGGCGCCCAACGCGAGACGTCCGACCGTCCAGCCCCGATTGTACCTCTTACCTCATGCACACCACTGAGTTTCCGAATGTAAGTGCTGGCACCATTACACCTTTCCACAAACCTCGAATTACCTCGTACCTGTTGTAACCCCACAGCGCTCTATGCTTCATTATTGAGGAGTTCCTCTACCTCATGCACACCACTGAGTTTCCGAATGTAAGTCCTGGCACCATTACACCTTTCCACAAACCTCGAATTACCTCGTACCTGTTGAACAAATCGCAATGTACGATTTAGAACAGGGAATGTCGCAGGAGCCAACGTTTCGACAAGTGGACTTGTCTTCGTCAGGGCAGGAACTGCCTTCTCCAGCGTTCGCTTATGTACGCCTTTGCACACTCTCCCCCATCCTCAGAAAGAGAGGAGAAGAATAAGAGCAGCACATGCGAACACTAACAAACAAAAAAAAAGGGGGGGGGGGGTGTTGGGGTATTTGGGTGACAGGTGTTAGCATGACTAATATAAATGACAAGAGCGAAAGCTTCCAAGGAATCCGCTCCTTGTACATATCTTGCAAATGCATTGTGTGCTCAGGGCTAGAAAGCAGGATGAAAAAAGGAACACACGCTCGGAACAGAAGTTGCTCCTATGGCATGTGTCCCCCCCTCCACCCTACACCACCAACAATGCATTTCACCGAAAGCTTGTGGTTAGAAAAAGTAACTACACTGTTAATGCCGTTGTTCTCGTCGAACTGGATGGGGGCTCTGCACCTGAAAGTAGACTTTCTGGGAGAAACATTGTTAGCTTGTGCATACCTCAACCTTTTGTTGTCTTTGTTAACCCTCTACCGTATCTAATGGACTCAAGGGTTCCCTTTGAAAGGTTTATGCCTGTAGGCTGGAGAGTATTGAACCTGTATATGAGATACGACTCCCTGTATTTTCTGTCCCTCGGCGAGCGGAAGTTTCCTTGGAGTATGTAGAGTTTCAGTTCATCGAAATTATGACGTGTCATATTAAAATGCTGCGCCACTGCCTTCGGCAGGTTATTCGCGGTGTCCGCGCGGTGCCTGTTTAATCTAACATTAATTGGTTGACCAGTTTCGCCGATGTACTGCTTGTGACAGAGTGAACATTCCAACATGTAAATAACGTTTGAACTAGTGTAAGTGAAACTTGATTTTACATGATGGACATAGTCACTTCCCGTGCTTTTAACTTTAAGATCATTTTGAATATGCTTGCAAGTCTTACATCTGGGACAGGAGCAGGTTATTACGCAGGCGGTGCGCTGAGGGTTTACTTTGGCATGTACTAACAGGTCCTTAAAGTTTCTGTTACGGCGGTAGGTGACTCTTGGTATTTCCGGAAACGCTTTTCTAAGGCGATCGTTGCTTGTTAGTATTGGATAGTATTTCCGAAGAATATTATTTATGTTTGGAAGCGCATTGGAGTATTTTGTTATGAATGCTAGCGTCTGGTTGGCCTGCGCTATAGGGGCTCTTTTTTCTAGTGCTGGTGTCCTATCTAGTTTAAGCACGTCATTGTATGCGTTGTTGAGAGCGTCGTGTGGGTGATTTCGTTCAGCTAAGGTTGCCTTTAAATTGCTTAAGTGGTGAACATAATCCGCGTCATTGCTACAAATCCTTCTTATGTGCCTTGCCTGTCCTATAAATATCCCCTGTTTGCAGTGTCGCAGGTGATGACTATTATAATCTAGATATTGCTGGCTGTTCGTTGGCTTTCTGTAAAGCGTCGTCTTTAGTTTTCCTTTTTCGATGGATACTGTCGTGTCGAGAAAATCAATTTTACTAGAAGAGTGGTGCATGGAAAACTTAATGCTGGGATGAAAGTTGTTAAAATGCTCAAAAAATGTGCTTAGTGCACTTACACCATGTTCCCAAATAATAAAGATATCGTCTATGTAACGGAGGTAAGTGCGAGGTTTTAGCGGCGATAATTCCAAAAGCTGTGCTTCTAGTTGCCCCATGAAGATATTGGCGTAGGTTGGCGCAAAAGGAGTTCCCATGCTGGCATTAAAAACTTGCAGGTAGTTGGTTGAGCCAAATTCAAAGTGATTAAGTGTAAGTACTAATTTTAGTAACGCGATGTAAACTTCAATGGCGTGTGCACGTTCGCTCTTCTGTATTGCCTTCGAGAGGGCTTCTGTTCTTTCTGTGATAGGTATATTCATGTATAGGGAGGTGACATCTAGCGTTACCAGAATAAACTCGACATACTCCAAGGAAACTTCCGCTTGCCGAGGGACAGAAAATACAAGGAGTCGTATCTCATATACAGGTTCAATACTCTGCAGCCTACAGGCATAAACCTTTCAAAGGGAACCCTTGAGTCCATTAGATACGGTAGAGGGTTAACAAAGACAACAAAAGGTTGAGGTATGCACAAGCTAACAATGTTTCTCCCAGAAAGTCTACTTTCAGGTGCAGAGCCCCCATCCAGTTCGACGAGAACAACGGCATTAACAGTGTAGTTACTTTTTCTAACCACAAGCTTTCGGTGAAATGCATTGTTGGTGGTGTGGGGTGGAGGGGGGGGGGGACACATGCCATAGGAGCAACTTCTGTTCCGAGCGTGTGTTCCTTTTTTCATCCTGCTTTCTAGCCCTGAGCACACAATGCATTTGCAAGATATGTACAAGGAGCGGAATCTTTGGAACTTTCGCTCTTGCCATTCATATTAGTCACGCTAACACCTGTCACCCAAATACCCCTGCACCCAACCCCACCCCCTTTTTTTTTGTTATTGTTACGTGCTGCTCTTCTTCTCTCTTTCTGAGGACAGGGGAGAGTGTGCAAAGGCGTACATAAACGAACGCTGGATAAGGCAGTTGCCACCCTGACGAAGACAAGTCCGCTTGTCGAAACGTTGGCTCCCGCGACATTCCCTGTTCTAAATCGTACTTTGCGATTTGTTCATTGATTCAAGCATCCATCTTCCCCTGAGCTTCTCTTCTAGTTTGGATCTCATACCTGTTGTAACCCCACAGCGCTCTATGCTTCATTATTGCGGAGTTCCTCTTTCCTTTAACCATCATAGCTTTTTCTTGTGCTTCTGTATATCTATTCCCATCATTTATCCATATCCCAAGGTATTTGTACTCTCGTACTCTGGGTATCTCCTCGCCCTGTATTGATATGGTCTGATAGTTACTGCCATTGAATATCATCCGATCGCATTTTGTCATACTAAATGTTAGCCCTAAATCTTCACTTTCCCGACCACATATATCAACCAGATCCTGCAGATCTGCTAGGCTGTCTGCAAATAGCACAATACCGTCCGCATAAAACAACCCAGGGAGCTTTCATTCTGCCACTATACGTGCCTGTTTGTGCAACAACTTAAAACTGCTCATCTACTACACTTTCTCCATTCTCCTCATGTAAAGCATGAATAATAGTGGGGACAACGGGCATCCCTGCCTCAACGACGACCTCCATTCTACCATTACTCGCCATACCTTCCCATTCCACGCATACTGTATTTCCACTGTATATTTCCTTTAAGAGCTCTATACAGTCATCCCCTATACCAGCCTCTTTCATTATGTCCCATAAAATATTCTGATTTACATTGTTGTGCGCACCCTTAATATCCGAAAATGCCAAATGTAAAGGTCTGTTCTCTTTTCCGGCTATTTCTATACACTGTGTAAGCGCAGAAAGGTTATCATCTAATCTCCTGTCGACTCGAAATCCGTTTTGGAGTTCGCCAAAGGTGCCATTAAGCTCTGTCCATATCTGCATTTTTAATTTAATTGCCTGCATGGCCAACCTGTAGAGTACTGATGTAATTGTCAGTGGTCTATATGAGCGAATGTTATTTTTCTCTCCCTTGCCCTTATAAATGAACTTCATCCTACTTTGACGCCAACTGTCCGGTATTCGCCTGTCTTGTAAGCTTTCTTCAATTGCTTTTAACAGGGCTTCTTTGCTGTTTCTTCCGAGCTCATTTCTTACAGTAATGCCATCTAAACCTGCGGCTGTAGGTTTGGGAATCTTTTCCTTACTACTGTTACACATCGTAAAGGGATACGGGCGCCAGAGCAGGCGACGCAGGGCCCAATTCTAGAACACTGTACTGGCAACCCTCATAAAACACCTTAGTGTTGACAGTTGGTTGCAGGGAGCATGGCTGAGCGCAGACTTGGGAAACCTTGTAATGGTACTTATTAGATGGGGCCCACTCTGGTCTAGAGCCCACTTGTGCTGGTGTTTCTCTTCTTCACTTCGAGTGGTGCACTTTCATGAGGCTGCGCTTTTTTTGCGAAAGCAGTCAACTAGAGAAGTGCACTGAATGCAAATAGCAAAAGCTGCCCAACAGCAGCCATGAAATATTTTACTCAGTCATTATTTCACTTTTGTGCTCTCTTTCTTTCATTAGGTCATTTTTTCGTTGTGTCTTTGGGGTGGCATGGACATGTGTGATCATGTGTTCCAAATTGAGGGCAAAATTTTGTTGATTCATTTTCAGCAGTACTGTTTCCATTTGCAAGACATTCTGGCCATCATTTTGTAGACCAGTGTGAAGCATGGGGCCCGACCGCTGAATGTTTGCTTTTTCAGTTGATGAAGACCTTTTATATTCAATTGAAAAAAAACTGCACAGGGTGTTCAATGATAGCATTGATAAACACATGGCAATATAATTTTTTTGACACTGCTGCAAGCCTACCACGCATAGCATTTGGAACTGGCATTTTGTCTAGCTGGCACACTCATTGCTTTTAATGGATGCTTTCTTTTTCTTTCACTCAGAGAAAAAAATTGTTAGGTATTGGGTAGCAATGTTTATGTGACCTAATCTGGTAACAAACATATCCACAATTATTGCTGGGGTTTAACATGCCAAAATCACAAGATTATAAGGTGTTTCATAGTGACAGGCTACCAAAATTTCGACTACCTAGGCTTCTTTAGTGTTCACGGATGACACACAGTAAATGGGCATCTAGCATTTTTGTATCCATCAAAAATGTGACTGCCATGGCCAGGATGAAACACGCACATTTCAGGTCGGCCACCAAGTTCCATAACCACAAGACCACTGCAGCGGACAACAAAAGTATCAAAGCGTGCCTTCAACAAATGAATATCCTCTGTGCAAGTGTAATTGCATTTCGCACTACAATTTCTTCAGCAATGTTTTTCATTCAAGTCAACGCATGGAGACATGGCACATTTTCACAATGCTGACAAAGTGTCGTAGAGTTTCTGCAATGCTACATAGCTTTGTTCTCATCCAAAAATAGGTACATTGCTAAACATGCCCATCATGGCCTTTGTCTCTGGTATGAGGCCTAGCACTGCTTCTTCCACCCGCAAGGATTTGTGAGCTGCATGATGTGGGGCTTCATGTTCCCATAGTTGTACAATTCAATTTTATTTTCCCATCTTACAGCACAGATGGAGGGGTTGTATCGAACCTCTAATTTTATTCTTTTTATTTTTCACAAAATGTGCTTTTCTGCCAAGGTGATCATGCACTACAGCACCAGCTGTTCACATTTTGCTGTCATACTTCTTGAGTGATGATGCACTGACAGACAGGCCGTGTCCAAAATCTCTGTGGCTGGCATATGCCAATTTCATTGTTTGTTTATGCTCACTGAAATTAATAAAAACAATGCAAGAAAAAGCTTGAGACACGAATCAGGACCAATAAGTCATTTTTATTGTTGACAAAAGAAAACCATTTGTCCAAGGTTGACTTGGAGAGAAGGGCATGATCACAACAAAAACTGTAGAACAGACATTTAAAGAATAAGCAGATAACCTTTGTAACATATACAGGCTTACTTTTTAAAATGTCGTGACTGCTGCTCAGACGCATGCACACATACATGCATGCATACATCATACATACATACATACATACATACATACACAACACAGTTTTTGCCAAGGCGCGCACATCAAGAACATTAGCAGTATAACAAACAATTTCTGGTGTTGTTTCACTTTTCCAAAAAAAAAGCCTGTGGGCCGTTCACACCTTGTAATATATATATATATATATATATATATATATATATATATATATATATTAGTCTCAGGACTCTCAACCCTCCCTCTCAGTGTGTTGGATTGGATTATGCTATGCTCTTTGCTTAGCATTGTCCAAGAAATCATTACTTGAAGCAATCAATTTGACAGGCCATATTCCTAGTAGTATTTCTTTTTTGATACTATCCTGCTTTTAGCTAATACGACCAATAAAAAGAAAGTCAAAATAACTGGACAGTAATGCAGATACTAAAATGTTCATTTGGAAGTAATTATGCACTTCTCCAAATGTTCTTTATGGTCAGCAGATTTTGGTTGTCTAACCCACGATGGATGTTATTTGTTCAGCCCAAAGCCACCTTTCTGTTCACACGAGTGTGACAAATGGTATTTGAGGGTGTTATCAGGCTCACTAGAACTGTAATGTGTGCTGTATAAAAAATAAAAACAGTGTCTACATTCTATACCGGTCCCTTCGATTGGTAATGACTAGGTTTCATATGCCTTTGCAACATATTTCACCAAAACGTAGAGCAAAGTTTCCACATCCTTTCCAAAACACGGCTGGAAATTATATATGCGTGACGACAGTTGGACATGAAACACTGGTCATTAAACAATAGATTCTTGTAATATTTATACTTTTCTTTCAACATGTACTCACTCAGCTTGCTTGCTATCAAACCTAGGACAGCAGCTACTGTTTTCCATAGGCAATCAGTGCCGCTGTTACATTTCTCAATGGCAGACCAGCGACTACTTGGAAAGAATTGCAAGAAGGCATTGTGCTGAGTTCTATTACTGATGAAACTCCAATAAAAACATTGAAAATCTGAATGTTTTTCTATTAGCTGCTAGAAAAGAACCGCTCACTCACAGCTTACCTAAGGGAGGCTTCTTGAAAACAGGCATCAACTGTCTGTGTCCTATCTGTGTAACCTATGCATGTAAATGTTCACATGTTTATTGCACTGCTTGTGGGCCACTGTACCACTGAAAAGGGCTCACCAGAGGCATAGCCAGAGGTTGTGTCGGAACACGCCCGAAAAATTTCTGAGCGCTGCGTAATCACCCTCTCCCCCTACTTTCAACCTTGCATGGTACACCCCCCCAGAAACGCACTATGCAAGTGGGGCTCACCATATAGACTGCAGCATGAACATCTGTATAGGGGCATGCAGAATGAAGAAACTCGTTGTCTGGTAGAAAGTGTTATCGAGAGACCTCTTTGGCGAGGGCAAAGTTATGAGGCGAGGCTGCTACTGCAAAAGTTAAAGCAGTGGGACACCTTGGAGCAATGTATGCAAGTGTGGGCAAACCAAAAGAGTTCTCTGCACAAAAGAAAGCAGTGTTGCCTTTTGATAAAAAATTTTCAACAGATTTACTCAAATGAAGTCACTTATCTTGGACAGAATAAAGATATTGTTGCGGTTGAAGGTCAAGCTAGGGTTTATTTACAGGAGAGCGCGGAGCGCTAGGTAGTCGGTACAGCCGAGGCAAGATGGCGTCCAACCGCTAGACAAGATATCATCCTCGTCGTCTTCCACCCTTGCCTAGCTCATACCTTGATTGCCCGTCTGATACCGTAGCACTCCCCAGCTCACAGACGAAGCCCGCGGGGCAAGTCCAAATCGCCGGAAAACAGCAGGGTGAAACCGCTTGAGACGCGCGACGTGTGTAACCTGCATGCGGTTGGAACGACGACCAGCTGACGTTAAACGGGCCACCACGTACGTTAAGTTGCTCAACCGATCGACCATCACAAAAGGTCCAGTATACTGGGGCAAACGCTTTTGCATAATCCACGTTTATGCTGTAGGGTCCACACCCATACCAAGTCCCCTTTGCTGTACAAGACAGACTGGTGTCGGCTGTCATAGCGCTCCTTAGATCGGTGTTGTGACGCCACAGTACGAAGTGGAGCGATTTGACGTGCTTCATCTGCAAGGCACAACGTCTTGGCAACCCAACCGAGTACTCGCTGTAGAAGCCAAACAGCAGTATTGTATCAATACTCCTTAGCGGTAGACGTGCATACAGCAGGTAAAAAGGACTGTAATCCGTCGTCTCATGCTTTGCAGTATTATAAGCATATGTGATGAATGGGAGCACGTCATCCTTGTCTTTGTGGTTGGAGAAGACATACATGGCCAGCATGTTGGTAAGAGTCCTGTTCGTATGCTGTACAAGGCCATTGGTTTGAGGGTGGTAAGGTGCTGAATGCCGGAACTTTGAGCTGCATAGACGAAGTAATTCTTCAACGGTGTCTGCAACAAACTGACGACCGCGATCGCTAATTATCACACGGGGGGAACCATGTATGAGGATAACAAACCGCAGCAAGAATGTGGCAACGCATGTAGCTGTTGAAGATGGTGTGGCCACAGTTTCTGCATAATGGGTCAGGTGGTCTACGCATACGATAACCCACTGATTATCGTTAGAAGATCCTGGAAATGGCCCCAAGAGATCAATGCCAATCGTCCAACCGCTAGACAAGATATCATCCTCGTCGTCTTCCACCCTTGCCTGGCTCATACCTTGATTGCCCATCTGATACCGAAGCACTGTGCTACGGTATCAGACGGGCAATCAAGGTATGAGCCAGGCAAGGGTGGAAGACGACGAGGACGATATCTTGTCTAGCGGTTGGACGCCATCTTGCCTCGGCTGTACCAACTACCTAGCGCCCCGCGCTCTCCTGTAAATAAACCCTAGCTTGACCTTCAACTGCAACAGTCTTGTGGTGGAGGTGCTGGGTAGGCTGACCATGAAGACGGAGCTGCTACCGGGAATACTACGACGAAGCTGATGGCTCGCTCGCCGCCACTGGAGATGTCTCACAACGTCACCCCTGTCCTCTCCGGCGTGGTCAACCAACGTCTGGATCCACACGATGGAGCCACGCTCTTTTTCGGGAAAATCTGGTGACGACGTTGAACAGTGGCTCACACATTACAAGCGTGTGAGCAAGTACAACGGATGGAACCTGTCCGCTCAGTTGGAGAATGTCGTTCTTTTTCTCACGGATACCATAGCAATATGTATCTGTATCAGTGTATATAGTTGCTGGAAAGCCTTTGCGGAACAACATGTAATAAGCCTCCAATTCCGGAATGAAGGCAGGGCATCAACACATGCTTCACTTTTGTTATCTCCTCAAGTTTGTAATTGGCCTGTAGTGTAGAAGGCTTCCCCAACATAAATGCCAGATTGTTCTGTATGCACAATAATGCTTATGTTTGTACTACAGTGTTATGGCAGTGAGGCTCTTTAAATACATTCCCGATTTCACTAGATGGAAGAACCTCACTGTTCAGGCACGAAACAACAACAGGGACCATGCTGCAAGTACCCGATAATATCCTGTATTAAGATGTTCAAGTAGAAAATTCTGCCTAGTGCGCTTCTCTACATAACACCTTGTTCATGTGACACCTCTGACAGACTAAGATCACAGAAATAACAGACCGGAGAGCACTTAAAACTGAAAATGAACCACACCGTCAGGTTGTTGCAAGATTGTGTATGCACCTTCATGGGAGGAAAAAAAACGGTGTCAATAACCTATGCTTAGAGCAAAAGCTTACAAAATGGTTAACGGATAAAGTCCTGCTTCTGTAGTTTCAAACTGAAGAAGATGCTAACTAAAGTGTGGCTCAACTTGTTTTCGAGGATGATTCGATGATGATGCTTTGCCTTGCATGTGCATGTAGATGCCCGAAAAGAAATGTTAGGCTTGCCTTCCTTCCTCAAACTATCTTGAAATATGAGAGAGGGAGAGAGAGAGAGAGAGAGAGAGACATGGTTACAGTGCATATTCAAGTGCAGGCATACATGAGTGTAATTTTTTTTTTCAATATATATATATATATATATATATATATATATATATATATATATATATATATATATATATATATATATAATGTAAATATGTATGTATATTATGCATAAGTATATAATATGTATATTGCCATAGTTTGAATGCCGCCCTTTACGCTTTGGTGGGTGGGAACATAAAAAAGAAGAAAAAAAGCAATCTTGACATGTTAGTCTTGCTTAAATCCTCCATCATGGGCTGGAGCTGTAGTGGTGGCAGCTCTTGCGTGCAAGCAGCTTGAGTATGTCTGCATGTTCTACTTGCCTTACACGAGGTCAGAAATTAGAGGTCTCTCTTTAGGCTATGCCTGCCTCTTGACACAACGGTGACAGTAATCAACAAACAACACACACATGGCACATGACAATCACCAGTTCTAATATTTATATATATATAGATATATATATATATATTGAGAGAATTCTTAATTATATATAAATATATGTACATGAAGTAACATCATATTGCTTTCAGCAGCCCCACTCCACAGAGTCTTGCCCCATGAGGCTGATGCTCTGTGCAGTGTGGCAAAGTGAGACTTTGTCAGTGTTATGTATCTGTATGTCTTGTGTCTCACTTGTTGAATATATAGCACAATATAAGGCATATATTATGGAATTTCTCCAGACATGGAACACAGATTGTTTTACATACAGACACATCTTTATGTACAGACAGACGTGCATGGAAAGAAAGTATGCCAGCAGCATTCAAATATACCTTTGAGTGTGTCATCTCGTATGACATTTTATTATTGGATATTGTGAGTGTGAAGCCGTGCACTGAGAGGTGTGTTGTGCATGTGGTATGTTTTACACATACATAGGAATCGCACGATGATGTGCACAAGGGCAGGAGGAGAGAAATAGCGTTGGTTCTTTACATAATGAACCCAGAAACGTTAAAACCATGAACAATGCATTGTTGTACAAAAACAAAAAGGGTAGCCTATACATCACATACATTGTTATAATGCGTGCACTTTGGTAAGTAGGCTGATTTTTCATTGTTATTACTAATTATAGTTTATTATATGAATATACACTATTACAGCATTCTCTTGGATTGTGTCTGTGCAGAGGAAGAAATAGGTAAGAGCATGTTTAACTGTTCCTTATATATCATCACTGCTCTGTTGTGTATTGCTCCATTCGATAGTCACTGTTAGATTGTAGCAGTTATTAAGCATTTACTCAAAACTTTATGGTCAAGTCAAGCTAAAAAGAGTATGTCGAGAATTAACAGCGTATTCAGAGCAGCTAAAGCTTACAAATTTACAATTACCACATGGGAGTTACGTGATCTCACTTTTTGAGCCCTGAACATGAAAATTAAATGACTAGATGTATGAAGTATGATGAACAGCAAGACATTTACCAGATGACAAAGCCAGGGATTGTGAAGCTGTCTTATCAACCTCGCATTGCTTAATCGGAGGAACTACCACTTAGCATTTACTTACCTGGCGTGAAGCCCTAATAGATTTATATTAGGCTTTAAGTCAGCTAGCCTTAACTTTTTCACCCTGCATATACAATGATGTTCATCAAACAGCACTATTTCAGAAAAACATAAAGTATGTGCCTTTAAGAATTGTGGCAGCATTGTATGTTGCATTTAATTTTTCACATACTTTAATAGGTGGTATTACTTTTTCAAAGAGACGGAGCTTTACAGGTACTTATGCACCATCGGGTCATAGTAAAGCTTTTGCGCTAGCAATGAAACTATAGGAATTGTGCAAGGCAGCTGCACTGACTGTGCATCTGCTGACGGTGATGAAAATCCACGGATTTGGTGACCTTGCAACACATGTTCAAGAACAGAGGTGCAAAACAAAAAGAAACACCATGTTCATGTGGCATAGCTTATCACACATGATTCCGCTCCTTTAATGCCGTTGTATCTTTCAGGAATACACAACGAAGGTGTCTCCTGCAAGCTGTGACAGCTGCAAGAGGGCGACTGGGCAATAGGTGTAAAAATTTATCTTTTCCGGCATTGCAGAAGCATCACATGCCATATTGGAATTGATCCGGTTCTGTTTCACACATGAAAATCAAACAACAAAAGAGCAATTAGGGAGACACATATTGCGAGCACAGCACATGCTTTGATTCAGTGCTTTTTAACGGCATGCCAACTGTGTACATCAGGGAAGACCAAAGGGGAGGCGCGACACATCCAGAGACTCAACTGAGGTGTGGCCTCACTGTTATGCCCCACCGAGGCACCCCGGGAATACAAAAATATTGCTGTGTGCATGTTCTCTCTGTTTTCTTTTTTAATGTCTGTTCGTTTCATCCCATGTCAAGATTGCGCGGTATTGCTCAAAACTTTGAATGCTTAGGCATATTATGCATACGTTGAACTGCTACTCAATATAACTAATCAGTTAGGAGTGTCTATACATCAAGCAAATGGCCAAAATATTGATTGCACCAATTTTGTCAAAGGACAGGTCACTTCTAGATGTTCTTCCTCTCTACATGCTGGAAAACTAGTGTACAGATCAAAGGAACAATTGTCTGCAAGTGCTAAGACTGTAGTGAGACTCAAGAGTGTGTTAAAATGCTGAAGGCAACGAGAGAAATGTCGCATTCTGCTGTCTAAGATATATATATATACATTGCTCGCAGCAGGCTACATCAAATGCAATGACGAGATCCAAAAACATACACGGATCCTGCTAAGCTAATATTGTCTGCATAGAGTGCGTGTACTTGTCGACAGAGGTCACTTGGAGCAACTGCAGCCTTTCTTATTTGTATTGAACTCATTAAAGCCACTGTGGTTTAGGAGCATGAACTGTCTTTAATTACACGTTCTCAGCAACACGAGGGCACCTCGAATAAATCAGCCATCATCAATAAGTTTCCACAGATGTGGCTTAGCTGCAACGGAGAATTTCAGTGAACATTGGCAATAATAACATTTCCACGTCATAAATACTGTGAGTTGGTAGCAACTAAAAGGTCCCCACAGCTGACTAACTTAAAGAGGGACTGTTTAAAAAGGATGTATACAAATGGTAGTGTTACTGCCATGTAAATGCCAACAATAACAGGAACAAAATAGGAGAATGAAGCCAGAGATCACAGACTTAAAATGTCAGCTAGGGAAACTTGATGGACGTCATGATGAAAAAATTTTGTCAAAGGTCAAAAATATACGTTTGCACATACTGTGCATTTTGCTACCCATTTCACTTCAGAAAAAGAGAAAAAAAAGTTGTTGTTTTTTTTTCTGTCTAGATATAGAGACCATTTCCTTGTACATTTCTCTGTCACGTGAGCTACGTTTGTATGACACTAATTTAATGTCTCAGTGTAAGTTAAACTTTTTTCAAATGCAGCAAGAACAAATGCCAAAAGAAAATTATTATGCACGTTGAATGGCATTTATGTGGTGTTGTGTGAGATGTCGTATGTGTTTATCTTTCATTCATAAGCAAAGTACTCAAAGGGAAGCACGAAACCAACATGTCTCTAAATTGGGCATCCAATGTAATGTTAGCCAAGCAATCGATTGTTTAAATTATGTTTCTAGGCAATGAAATGATTCATGCACAAAAATTGTGTTTGTTGTGTAAGAGTACAGATGACTAAGCACAGTCATATATTCTATTTTCGTGGTTAACGTTATGTGGGTCACATTGTACATGATGGGCAGATGATATCTGGTGGGGCTAGAGCAACTTAAGGCAAGCTTTGTAATCATAGCCTGAACACAACACACTTGAATTTAGAGCGGCATGCACATGAGCTTTTGCAGTGACTGAGGAAACATAACACGCACCTTGTAGGAATATTGAATATATTTTTACAAAGAAATGAAATGTGATTAACTTAATGGGGAGAGGCACGAAATGAAAATTTTATATTATGTAACACTGAGAAAGGCTGTAATGTGTGAAAACTCAGTGACTAGCATACAAGGCTCAGCTTATCAGCAGTGGCGAAAGCCTCGGAGGTATATTGCTCTGTCGAAGAATAAAATGATTAGAAGCAAAGTTCATGCCAGCTTGATTACTTACTCGCATTCATAAACCTATATATCTTCTATGTATTGGAAGACGTGTATTTTTTCATAGCATACATGTGTGCTGCACACTACTGTACCAGTATATGTTTGTTATAGCTCAGTGATTGCTTGCTACAGTGAAAAAACAGAGAAATGCCATGAGCAGGTGAAAAAATATTTATGCAGAACTGTTTTGCAAGTGCCAAATTAACCCCTCCATGTAGCAAAGGTTAATTTTATGCCATTGTCTAGCATATAAAACTAATGTCAATTTTTACCATATTTAACGAAACATTGCTGTTGAAGTCTGTTACATAATGCGTTAGATTTTTTTTTTTTTCTTGGGGGGGACACAAAATATTGATATTGTTATTTGACCATGAAGAAACAGTTTGTTTGAACATTAAGGTGTGCAGTGGCTTTAAGGGAGTGCCGTATACTCTAAAGTTGTCAAATAACTGCTCATAAGGACACCAAGATGACTTCAAGCAAAACACTAAAAACACTAAATAGGGTTGGTGAGCCTATGCCATGAAGTTGGATGTCTTTTTTTTTTTTCCTCTCAAGCACACACCTTGTTAAAATCGAGAAAATATCCAAATTGTAAGCTCTGCCCACACAGCTAACCATTCGTTGTTATGCCATTTCATGATAGTTTTAATTAATTATCATGGATCTCTGATATTAGGCAGTCATCAATACAGGAACAAGGCTGCTTTGTGGTAACTAATCAATGCTAGTCCTACAAGTGCTAACATATATTTACGTCTTAAAGGCAGATATTTGTGTATATCTTATCACGTGACAGCGTAGCTTATTAACAAGATTAAGGTGACAACGTGAAAATCGGCAAATTCTGATGCCATTTTAACAGCCACAATGATGGCTAACCTTTTCACAATAGATATCAAAACAAGTAAAAAAAGACTGGAGCTAATAGGCATGATGACATTGCACCATCTGTACAACTCGACTAATGAGTCTGTTAAAAAATAATATTCATGAGGTTTAACATGTGTATATGCACCCCAAGTGTGTCGGGCCGGCCAGAAGCCAAAGAAGACATTGCATGATGCATGCTTTTGTGAACAACAAAGTGAGGAGAAGAGTTGTTGTGGTAAATTACATGTAGTGTCATACTTTGATTAGCACTGCTGGAAGGGGCAGAAAACTCGTGACAGTGAAGCGCTCTACCAACTGTTTCTACTGTTGTCTCGTTGACTATGTCGGCCCGTGCTTGCACAGGCTCACTGATACATTTCTATAGAGCTACTTCAAGTGTGGGAACAAAGTCACAGACACGAAACAGGCCTCTGCAAAATCAGTCGGTGAAAAAAGTATGCGTAAAGGAGCTGCTTGGGAAACACAGAACCATATGTGGAGTCCTAACAGTAAAAGAGAGGTCGGGTTATACATGTATTGCTCTTCATTGTGTGCAAGGTGCCAGTTAACGCAGCGCTCATTTGTCTCGACGGTCCTTTCATTTCTCTCACAATGTATACACACTATGCAAGCATCTTTTCATGGAAGCTTTATGTATATATTTGGCTGCTTGCCATTGGAAGCGATCAATCAGTTAAGATAGACAGCTGTATAAGACGCACTTTACAAGTTAAAGCGAATGTTCATAATGTATAAAACTTGCCAGGACAGCTGGATAAGCTTTTAAGAAGGAAAGACGTGCAATAAATGAAAGTGTGAAAGCTATGCACTACATAAACATACCTTTAATTATGTAAAGCAGTGTATAACTTAGCTTTTCATACTTTAAAATATATGAACGAATGCATGCTTTTGTTAACCGTTTGATTATGTTTATAAAACTGAGCTGTTTCACACATGCAGTGTTCCCTATCCACCTTCAAGCGTATACATATAGCAAAAATTACCAGTGGCTGTTCCTATGATGATTTCCTTAGACTTCCACTTATAATAAAAGGATTTCACTTGCCATATGTACATTCATTGTAAAAAAATTCCTTTACAATAAATTAACTAAACAGGCAAGCCCTGTGAAACAATAGAACATTTCGAGAAAGGACATGTTTAACCAAACAGCTTAGTAAGCACATTATTCCTTGGGTATAGTGTAATGGTGACAGTCATTTTAAAGCAAGTTAAATCACGGCGGGAGGCAATTGTTTGGTGCTTTTTCAATTAGTTTTACGCTGGCTCTAGGGAATCCTACATAATATCATCAAAACATTTAAGCCCGAAAAAGTAAGGACATGATCTGCTATACAAATTATGAAAATCCAATGCGTAATTATGGCAGTTTATTACCGTTACACAAGGCTTGCATTGCTAAGAATGATGGTTAAAAGCCATGTGAAGGTCTCAGTATTCATTAAGGTAGCCTTGAACATATGACACAGGAAAAACAAACCAAGGTAAGCATGAAATGAAGGCACCACTGCAGTAAAGATGAAGTGACACAAGACAGTATTTGGTGCTTGCATGTTATGCCTTTGCAGCTGTATCGCATTCGTTTTTCAGTACTAAATCAACATGCAGTATTAAAGCAATTAAAGGATTAGCCTCCATGCATGATCATTCATGCTATCCACACACTGTCATAATAAACGTATTACTCGGGCACGCCTGTTAAAGAACTGACTGCCGTGCGGCGCTTCGCTGTCATGGGAGCAATGCAGCATCACAGTAACGGTGTGGGAGGTTCATTCATGCACATCCACAAAAACATGACACGGCTTTCATTCAAGAAATGGCGGCACTCTGGTTTTGCTTTTGTTAATGTGCTGTTTGATGGCAAAGTGGACAGGGATATTATTCTGAAGAAGGACAGGAAAATGTGCAGAAGAAAGCTGAAGCTTGCGTAATTGCTGCATGACAGGGTAGGTAGAGAGTTTACACACATTGAGAGCGTGCCTCACAGTCACCATGAATGCAGCGAAAGTCGCTGTTCAGAGAAACATGTGGATAGCCAACAACATTACCAACACACAACGTATTTGTTTGCATTTCGTAATCAGGCACAGTCTACTAATTGATAGGACTGTTGGCAACCTGGTCACACCAATTCAGTCTGTTTTATATGGAGGACAGACCACCTCATAAACAATCAACAAGCACATCACTAATCTTGGCTATACTCAACCACAGTTACTAGCAGAGATCTCTATTAAGTTTGTCTGGCATTGTCATTCCAAAACAGATATCTTTATGTTACCTTCATAGCTGCAGATAGTTCAATTGATTATGCATCATTATTGTGGCTCATGCCAAGTGCCACTTTATAAAGCATGTCGTGTTAAACAGAAGGGAGGTTGATAGCGAGGAACATGACTCCTTGTTGACTCAAGGGATAGGCAAGATAGAATGTGCAGTAACAAAATGCCTTATTGCTTCATCTTTCCCCTAGTCACAGAAAGAATATGAAGTACATATCTGTTGGGTGTGCATGCAAAGACTGTGAAACACTCCGCAACTGTAGTTGGTAGCTCTTATTACAACTTGAACTACTGAAAAAGATAAAAATCATTTTAGAGGTGCCTTCATAACCATTGCTGGTAGAAGACGTGTATATGTGGAAAGAAAAAAAAGACAGTCTGAAGACTGCATGACTCGCATAGAAAAAAGCAGCATCGACTGCCTGATTCACCTTCACTATTGAGTGAACAGAAACTTGACAGCCTGTTTGCATGCTCAATGTTCTTACAGTATTTGAGGTCAAAAAGGAACTCAGAACCTCAGGACACAACATGTTGTGTCAAGAAATGAAAAGATGACATTCTGTGTGGCCTGGTTGCACAATAAGTGTCACATCAAAGAGAAGTCAGTGAAAAGAGACAGGCTTTCATGTGCTCAAGTGGAAGAGAAGTCGTTGTCATTCTAGCAAAGGTCAATCATTAGATCGTCTCCCTCCCTTGAGAGGGAAAGAAAACAAAACAAGCAGGACTGCTTTGTTACTGTAGGAGTCCACAGGCGGGCCACCCCTGGTGAAGCCAGGTGCAGGTGTGCGAGTCTTTCTCTCCAGGCCACACACACATGGCGGGGGCTTTGCAAACAGGAACAGGAAGCCAAGGAGCTGAAAGCTTTCTCTCTCTTCTGACTGCAGTTCACTCGAAGGTTCCTTGACTAGGACCAACAACGTATGCCTGCATGCAGAACAAGCAACATGCGATGGGAGCAACATTGTCCATTGGATATCTGCTTAATTCAGGCCCTATAGATTAATATGCCTGGCATTACACTAGGCAAACATAGAACCCGCAAGGGGACCTGTTCTGAGCAGCTCACATTATGCACCGTATCGATGTTAAAGGCCAACTCCGCGGTGATTTTTTGAGGTCAATAGATTGAATAAAATTCACTCGGTACCTTCCTTGGCACACTTCTGTCACATGTGCAAGACTACAGGCTCGAAAGATGCGCAGATTGCTTGAAATTGTGGTTACTGTGTCCTTTGTTCCTCGAGCATCGGAGACCCCACAAACTTGCCGTAAAGTTATGGGCAACTGCCTTATTCTCAGCTGTGCTATTATATCTGACTTGTGTGGGGAGGGGGGGAGGAGGAAAACTGGCTTGTCATGTAACATAACGATTGGCACAGCACACTTGATTTGCAGCTGCCAGAGAACGGTTCATAACACTAAACAGAACTTTACAGCTTTCAGTTCCTTTTCATTTCATAGAAATGTACAGTGGATTAACTTGCCATGCCTTAATTGCTTTAAAACCTTAATTTGCCTTAATTGGCTCAAAACGTTTTTTTGACATTGTGCCACTGATTAGGCAACACAGTTATGAAATCATTCGCACCAAAGGTAAAGCGAAGCACCTTGCGCTAAGGCAGCTATCACCTTCCTCCACTGCTGTACCTCCTCAACTCAATCAGCTGCGGCGTGTGTGCTAGCGATGACTGTGCAGAGCCCTCTGTAGCGCCGTGATGTCTTTACTGAGGTTGCCAGCCTCGGCAATACAGTCGTGTGCACGCCGCCAGATGCCACGATGATATCGTTGGTTGGCCCTTGTGACGTCACATGGCTTGTGCTTTGTGGCACCCATCGCACGTCCCGTGGGAAGGAGCGGTTGAAAACGCTTTGATTCGAGTCGCGTCCATCTTTCACGATGTGCATATATAAAACTTTGTAGTAAATTACACACTTAATGCAAAGTGCTGATATGCTAATGATCAGAAGGACAGGGGCCATTGGCACAATGCATTTGTACAACATCACCAAAACCGTTTCAGGGCCCCTTTAACTTTGTAATAAGGAATCAAGCACACAAGTAGTAATCATCTTGTGAAGTTCGGAAAATATTTAGTCTGCCCCCCTGCAAGTGTATTCCACTTTGCTTAATAAACACAGACGCTTAAATAAAAAGCTGCAAAATATTTTTTTTTGAGCCTTACAAATTATTTGGCACTAAAGCAAGCTCTGTAGGAACCAGCACTAAAACATCTTGTGCAAGTTAACTTGTCTATAATAAAAGAAATAAAAGCTAGTGCTAATACATTCAGATGGAATATTACAGTACTATGTACTACCAGTATTTCTCTTCCATTCTTTCAAGGAATTCCATTCTTTCAAATGGCAAAAGATGTGACTGAGGAAAGCTGCCCTCATCTGTCGCTGCAGCCCAAACCCTTTGATACACGCTCACTGAGTGGAAAGAACCACTAAACATTCTGGCCCCGACTAGGGACCTTAGCTGCCTTCGCCCCGCCAGGCATGGAAGGGGGGGAAAAAAAAGAAAAAAGAGAGGTGGAAAAGGCGAACAAACACGATGTCATGGGCCATAGCGGATGTGATGTCATAGTTTGCAAGAATGGTTTGATTCCTGTGAATGGGTTGCACAAGCCGCTGCCAAAATGAGCCTGCGACTCCTGCAGTCTGCTGTCTGGCATGAGGTCCCCGAACCGCTCCCATCTCTGGCCATCCTGCACACTAGCCGCTTTTGGGTTTGCTGTGCTACTCTCGCCTCTTGAGTTATGACTCGTGCTTGCCGCTTGCCTATCAGGGTTCAGTTGAGCAAACCTCGTACATGTATATACACACTACAATACAAGGCAGTGGTACCCCTGATGTGTAAGGAGACAAGAGGACTCGCCAATTCTTGAAAAGATGCCGGTTGCTTCCTCAACGCCTTGTGCAGTGCCGGGTTGGCCTCGTCACCAGACTTGACTTGAAATGATGAACTGTCTTGGTCGCCTCCCTTAGGCCAGTGGCTTTGTCGTTCTCGGCCGCTAGTTTCTTCGCTCCGGCTGGAGCTCGTTTTCTTGTTCCTCCCCGGAGGTTATTGTCACCCACAGCACAATGTTCTTCGAAATCAGAGCACTCACTGCCATTATTGTTGAAATTCTGTCGACTGTGCCAGTAATTTTAAAAGGGTGAACTGTCGCTCACACCTCTCTACCCCATCCTACTTCACAGCGACTACGCCAGCTGGGGGAGCTTTGCTCCACAAGGAAGAAGTAGGACGAAGGAGAGGTGTGAATGACAAGGGTTCCATCCTATTAAAATTACTCAAATATCTTGATATTTACACTGCCCATCTACCATCACGCCTTTTTACAAACCGTGAATGGACCTTTTTGAGGTAGTAGTCTGCGCTTGTGCGGCGTCAGTGATGAAATGCGCACCATGTTTTTTGAGGGTCAGCGCGGGACATGTGGTGTATTATAGTCCCTAAACATGACTGCGATGCAATGCCTCGTGATGCTCTACTGCTATGTGGTGAGGGATCGCGAAAGGTGCACTGACCTCCAGTTTCGATTTCGGCAATTCCCACTGGTGGCACTTTCCCTACATGAAAAAGGTCCATTACCTCGTACCTGCTGTAACCACAAAGTACTACTTCATATTGCAGGATTTCTCTTTCCTTTAACTGTCATAGCTTTTTCCTGTACTTCTACGTATCTATTAATTCCCATTGTTTCATTCTTACTTTTTTCCATCCAGTTGTTTTAGCTTCCTCCTTTCGCTTCTGCTCACCCTCCACCTCCTTGCTGTAGCATGGTATACATGGATATGCTTTGCCATTCACCACGTACAGGGGCTTTTTTCCGAAGCAGCGTCAGCTGCTGGCGTGGCTCTTTGGTAGAACACCTGCCTGCCATGCAGACAGCCTGGGTTCGATTCCAGCTCAAACCCAGCTAGTATTCTAGCAATGTTAGTATTAAGGACTCGAAAGAATTTTTAAGTATGTTGCAGCTAAAGTGTTCTGGATCTGGGTGTGATGAAAAATTGCTTTCCTTTAGTACCCCTGTGACCCACAGCCAATATGCTGAGTTTTGACATCATTACAAACTTTGTACCAGTAGCGCACCCAGGATCTCTGCCAGGGGGGGGTTCAATTTTTCACGAAGGGCCGGGATTGCGATTACACAGTTGTTGCGTGTAAAAAAAAGTAAATAAAATGCCAAATAATAGTAACATCAATAATGATGATTATTTTTATTAATTTTTCGGCGTTTTGCAGAGACATTAGCTCCACATTCTTCTAGGACATAGGAGCAGTTATGGAGTCGGATGGGGGTTAGGTCGGCCTCAGGGGGGGGTTACAACACCTGAAACCCCCCCCGTCGGTGCGCCACTGCTTTGTACCTCGAGCTAAAACAGCCTCACTGTTAAAGGGACCCTGAAACGGTTTTGGTGATTTTGTACAAATGCATTGCACCGATAGCCTGAGTCCTTCTGATCATTAGCATAGTAATATCAACACTTTGCATTAAGTGTGTAATTTACTACAAAGTTTTAAATATGCACGTAGTGAGAGATCGACACGACCTGACTCAAAGCGTTTTTAACCGCCCCCTTCCACGGGACATGCAATGGGTGCCACAGAGCACAAGCCACGTGACGTCATGAGCACCAAAGGGCCAGCCAATGGTATCGTAGCGGCATCTGGCAGCATACACATGAGTCACCGGCGCTCTATTACAGAGGCTATCACTGCCGGCAACCTCAGTAAAGGCATTGTGGCGCTATGTTGCTACAGAGGGCTCGGCACAGAGGCTGACATGGGAGGCGCAGTCGCTAGCGCGCACTCCGCAGCTGATCGAGTTGAGGACGAACAGCAGCGGGAAGCGCATGGTGCTTCACTTTATTTATGGTGTGAATGATTTCACAATTGCGTTGCCTAATCAGTGACACAGTGCCAAAACAACGTTTCAGGGACTGTTTAATACTTCATAAGCGCTTCCTGGCTAAGTTGCATGTAGAAAGTTAACAATGCATGCAGAGACAACAAAAAATGACCCTACTGGGCCTCCTGAAAGCCGTGTCAGTGCTATTGTAAGGTGAACAGGCAAGGTGGGTGTTTGGAGTACTGGTGTAATGGAAGACATGCGAATCCTCAGTTGCAAACTCTTCCTCACAACTTAAGAAGATATGCCAGAGGGATCGCGCGACGCTTTCTGCCCCTAGCAGACTCGCGGTGCTCCGCAAACTCACACAGTGGAAAAATGTAGATTTCTTGTTCTGTGTGTGTGTCTGGAGGGATGGGGGGGAAGGGGGGGACTCATGCTGTCAGATTTGCAGACTGCGTGCAATTTGCTGCATACAAAATTGTGCTATCATGGAGTAAGTCTTACACTGGTCAAACGAAAGTGTGTCCTCGCGACAGATAACGTGAGCACACCTAAACATAATACCTCAGTGCCATCCGGCTTTTCGCTGCAAATGGTGCGGTTCTGAGCGGATGTATTGTAAATAACCATTCTAAACTATGATAACACGGGAAATAAGCAAGGCTGATGTAATACAGTAAAACCAGGCTGTTTACAGCAGACCTTGCTACAGCCATATATATTTTCTGAAGGAAAAATAGTAGCGCAAAGCAGCACAAGGACAGACAAGCAGACGGGTCTGTCCTTGTGTCGTTTTGCACTACAATTTTTCATTCAGAAGTCATGAACGAACTAGTCCAACAAAACACTCTGTTCAAGAACATATGCTTTATATCAAGCATGGGAAGCTGTCTCAACATTATTCATGTGAAATGTGCTTTTATAACGAAGTGTACATTGGATTTACGAAACTTTGCACTTGCGCTCATTGTACATCCACCTACTGAGATGCCACAGCTGCGTCAGCGGTTGAAAAAGAAGACACCACAATGCGACAGACAGTTTGGCTGTGCCAACCACTGAATACAGACAATCTCGTTGTCTCGATTGAAGGCGGTGTACATCTATGATTTGTAGGAAGAAGAGTAGATTTCTGTTGTAGCGCACCCTCCAAACATAGCGCCCCAAAGCCAGCGCCACGGCCTGGAGCAGTGCAACCTCTGATGGAGCATATTGAGCGACGCCGAGTTGCATGGCGTGTTTGCATTTGTTTGCGTGTTTTTGTTCTACACCACTATATTTCGTATAACAAAATGCATGCTCTAATCTTTAAAAGTGAGTTCTGCTATATCAAAATAATACTCAATATGCTGAACATATTCCATAAAACTGTGCTGTCCGTTATAACATGGTTAGCAAAACCTGAACACATGCGTAAACTTGCCATCTAAGGATGAGTTGTGCCTTGGCGTCTGCTATATATGCAAAAGAATGAAATGAAATAAACAGGCTAGCGCTCTCGTGTCTCGTCTGTGTTTCGTGTTTCCCCTTTATGTATCACGCTATTTCATGCCTGGGTCTAATGGAATTAGCTGGACGTGAGAAATAAGAAATCGCAGGGACGTACATGGCTACGACATAAAACGGGACTTCACTAAAGCATTATGGTGCACTAAATATCGCATGCAGCAATTTCAAGGTCTACCTTCGCATATTTAGCTGTATGACCTTGTTTGCCAAATATCGTGTTGAGCGTGCCACTCACCTTGCACCGCCTAGGAACGACAGAGCAGAAGGTTCTTTCAGTGGTAACCATTGGTGAATGCGGCTGCCATCAAAGGGCCCTGTGAGGTACAAGTCGCAATCTCTCACTGAAGGGACATGCTGTCTTACTAATGTGTACACACCACAGCAATTGTTTACGGGACACGGATGTTTCAAAAGAAAAGCTGCATTGCCACTTAGCCAGGGGCCTCCAATGAAAAAAGGGAGTCACAGTTTCGCTGGAAGGGTGAAGCAATGAATGCAATTGCAATGCATGATATAGTACACCAAGGAAGACTAGCAGCATTAGGGGTAATCTGAATTGTAATGAACCTGGGCTTATTAAGTAAGAATACAGGTGTGCTAGGGCGTGACCACACTCCACAAAAGGAATGAATGACCACGACAGATGTGGCTCGCAGAAAAGTGGTACTGATGAGAAACAGCGCTAGTGGGCAGGCTATTTACGTTCCATGTTGCTGCTGTACGCCGCGTGTGTACAACGCTGTGGAAATTGAGCAGAGGAGAAAGCGTTCACAGGGGAAGATATAGCGTACGTAGAGGTAGAACACGAGCAGCGGCCTTGGCTTGCTGTAGGGCCGCGATGCGAGCCACAGTAGGTCACACTGCATGCTACTGCGGACGAGCAGCCCGAGGCGCATTTGCAAGCAGTTGCTGGATTTGAATGTGCTTTGAATGACAGTGTTGCAATGATTACATGAGAAGCGTGCTTTGCTTCAGCACAAGTAGCATTCTGCTGGGCAGGTGGTGTGACGGCATCACAGTGACAGCCCCGCTCCGCACAGGAGCTCTAATAGTCTGCGATGCGGCCCGAGTACTATAGTGCCTAGATGATAATGGCCAGTGCCTTCCCACAGTCACCACATAGCGGCGCTGCAAGGTTCTGCTCTGTAGCGCTGCACTTTCTGCTCCGAATTCAGCCTTCCTCATGGCTTTTAAAACGGTCTCGTCTGGTTATCGTGGTTCAGCTAAGGAAAGGACATTATTTTCTGCAGCCCATGTCGGGATCACGGCTCAGCACCCGTGGGGATACGGTGTAATTGTGAGAAACTCTATGGGGTAAGGGAATGACATCGATATAGAAGGAAAAGGAACGTGGTAATTAATACAGGGCTCACGAAATTTTCATTACCTGGGGTTCATAACGTGCACTAACCAAGCACAGTACACAGGCCTCTGGCACGTTCGCCTCTACCGAAAGTGCGACCTCCACATCCGGGATCGAACCCGCATATAACCACTGCACCACCGCAGCGGACTATCATCTGGAACACTCACAGAAAGAGGAAAACTTAGCGTGAAATGACCGCCCGCCGAAAATCCTTACATAACGCGGTACTAGAAAGCGACAGAACGTTCAACACTTACTGTGCGTGTATACACATGCCGTCTGCTAGTTTTCGTCATTTTGTGGTTAACCGCTAAAGTCAAACAAAAATGTCAAAGAATATCTTAGGACGGAACCCAGCTTGACAATTGAAAGTACTCCCACCCTAAGTGCTTATGCGAATAGGATACATTTAATTTGCAAGACGCTGCTCATTTTAAGCAAAGTTGACCTTATGAGGGTGTCCATGAGCTAGAGTTCCAGTTTTCACAGAATGACAAGAACAAAAAGGAAATGGGAATCACATCAGCGATTCTCATCTCGAAACAAGAGAAACTGCAAAAAAGTATGATAGTAGTGTTGCAACATGATTTTCTAATGTAAAAGGTTGGTATCTGATAGCCCAGATGTTAAGCATAATTTACATGTACATGACTTGGTAACCAGGAAGAGCTGCGCAAGACTTTTTTTTTTCTTTCAGGGAGAGGGGGCAGAAGGGCGCTCATAAAATGCATACAGCAGATGTGCCTGTGCGCATTTTATGCTTGTCCCCGTCTCCTAAAAATAATAAACATGCGAAGTGTTCCTATATCGTGTGTAACCGACAAGCCTGCCTCTATATATACCGGCGTCTCTCATAATCAGAACTGGTTTTGGGACGTAGAACCCCACAAAACAACTATATATACCTTTTGGTAACCAGCGCAAATAATGTCAACGTACTCTTCTGTAACTTCAGAGTGTGAGTTGCCCTTTTAATTAGCTTTTAATTGCCCATCCAGGCGGCTAACTAGAATACTAGAATGCGTTTTTGAAACTGGACAACATTAAATGTGACGTAAAAGAAGTGAAGTCAGCAGCAGTAAACAGCTAGAAAATAAACTTTGGTCTTATGAGACGTTCAAATTGGCACATTTATGTTGCCAGTAGGTGTTTCAAGTACAACTGCAGCCTGACACCCCACCCCCGCATGTTTCATCCTTCTGGCATGCTGGCACATTTTAGGCTGTGGGAAATTGTGGAGTAATTTTGGGCTTTTTCTCTTGTCTACTAGTTAAAGCTCCGAATGAAAGGGCACATTGTCCCTGGCAGCTTCGCTTATCTTTTGTGACACTTGAGTCTTTTTTTCCTCTCTTTCTCATTTTGCAATGCATACGTGGGCAAAATACCTTCAGAATACACGAGACGTGGAGCACTGACGGAGCGGCAGGAGCACGAAACCACGCAGCCGCACCTTTACTTCAGAGGTGCCGCCTGCCAGCCAAAGTTGGAAGGCATCACCCGCCCTGCCACCTCCTCCTCCCATTAGGAGCCCCCTTCGCTCAGCCGGTATATTCTAGGCACTAGCTATGCTAGTACCATGTGACGTACATCTGAGCGGCAGAGATAACTGCGCAACAGAGCTATGATCTAAGTTATCTTGTTTTGATATCTGTTCAGGCACGTGAGCATGACACCACATGATCGCGCTATAAGCAACGTGAACTTTGCGCCGTCGAGAAACTTTGCCCAGCACAGCAGGGCATCAAGCAAGCGCGTTCCTTCCGGCACTCGCAGACTCATTCGCGGGAGCGCTATATCTGGCGAGGCGTTGCCGGCGTAAGCTGTATGCGTGCGTTGTTCATAGATTTCGATGTATATGGCTGCCTTTCCCTGCAAGCTCCACAGCCGCGGAGCTGGCGGGACTCCATCTGGCTGCAGACCTACTGGCGGAGGACATCCCTGAAGAACCGGTTGCCATCCTCTGCGACAGCAAGGCGGCGCTGCAGACCTTGGCCAACCACCGACGTGCCGGGCTGACCGGAAGCCTCCTGGCGACGAAATTTGAGGCCCTTGCCACTGCCGGAGTGTCCGCCTCCTTCCACTGGCTGTCCTCGCATGTGGGCATAGCTGGCAACGAGGAGGCGGATACACCTGCCAAAGCTGCCCACCTCCCTAGTGTCCCGCTGACCCAGGCAGTGGTGGCAAGGAGCTGCTCCCAGGCCTGCCTCCAGCGCCTTCTCGTCTCGATTCACCGTGACCCAAGGGTGGCAAGCGGGCGAGGCCCTAAGCCACTTCCCAAGGAGGGCCTCACCAGGAGGGCCAGGGCCACACTCCTGCAACTGCGGACTGGCTGCATCTGGACAGCAGCCCGCCGACACGCCAAGGGCCTCTGTGCCTCTCCAGCCTGCAGCCACTGCAAGGATCCTGAGACTCTCGAACACCTCCTCTGTGCCTGTCCCGGACTTGCCAGGAACGTTCGAAGATTTCGATCTATAGATAGGAACTTATAGATTTCGATCTATTGGCATCGCCGCGGTATAAATGGCATGCTATTTTCCGAGAAATTTCGGTCTATATTGTCGCGGCCGAGCCGACGCGCTGACATCCTTTGACTCATTCCACACTTGCCAACTCCCGTTTTGCCCAGGAGACTAGATTTTTTAACAGTCCTCTTGTCACTGTAGGTATGGCCATAAATCTTCCAATTAGCAGCTCCACTGCCACCACGAAAAAAAAAAAAATCTACTATTTTAAATGTTCGAGCCTTTAGGAACTGCAACAGCTTGCCGTAGGATCCTCACCTCTTCCAGCAGTTATATAGAGAGAAACCACTGCATTTGTGTGTGACCTTCGGCATTTATGGTTTCAGTGTGATACCTTTGACATTTAACTGGCAATAATGTCAAACTGCAATGTTGCAGCATTGCTGCCATAACCATAAAATGGTGTGCAGGGTGCCAAGTGTGGGAAGGGGCCTCTAGCTTTATTTGGCCTTATAAATATGAGTGCTGCTGTAACAACCATTGTCTAAAGGTTTTACTGACAGTCATGCAAAAACTGAAAACATGCGAGTTCTTTCCTTTTTGTGGTACCCCCTCTCTTTTTCAAATCTTCCCGATATTCAATATCCCTATGTTGGTGGGTACATCATGCTGAAAGTAATTTTTGTTGCATCCTCTGCATTGTCAAAGTATTTGCTTCTTTCACCTGTCCTTCATTGTTCCTTGTTCTTTTTATTTCTACATGTGCAACATTCACTGCCTTAAATTTCTTTACATGTTATCTCCTGTGTTTATTCAAAATTTCTATTTAATGAAACTTCATTTCTTTAGGAGCACACAGCCTGTATAACTTTCTTCTAGTAGCATATAATTATGAACAAAAGTTTATTAACTACACCGATTGCTCAGTGGCAGAATTAAGTAAAGTGTACAGTACATATAGTATGTAAGAAGTACAGAGCAGGACCACAAAACCATCTTAGCAAGTAGTTTCAACCTTGGATTCCTACTACCAGTTGGTAGCTAGCTAGCAAGCTAGCCCTGCGTGCCTGCAAAACACATTGTTTCAGGAAACCAGAATTTCAGTTGCACAATGCAACTGAAAATCAGATTAAGAAAACAACAATTTGAAACTTTGTATCGGTAGTTTCTGTTAAGAGAATGTTTCCTAATTATATGAGTGAACTTTTCTGAAAGTGTACAGTAAAAATTAAAAATTGAGCTTTTGATTATGAACTTACATGAACTGTCTTAATTCACATTGTGGCACAAAGTCATATAGTGTCTCACATGTATAACAAATCATCCCAAAGTACTAGCAATGCTACAAATACAGTAGAACCCCGCTGATACGTTTTTCACGGGACTGTAAAATATAAACGTAAGAGCCGGGAAATGTAACAGCCAAGAAATGGGAAAAATGGAAAAATGAGAGAAGTGGTGATCGGCACACAATTTTATTTCGGTGCTAGCGCTTTCAGTGCACGCATCGGCACACTCGACTACGATTTGATTGATTGATTGATTGCTTTATTTCGTCACAGTACAGTGTAACAGGAGGCGGAGGGAAAAGCCGTAATGACGGCTTGAGGGATCCTCCGCCCCCTTTGTGAACAATGGCAGCAGCTGAAAGGACATCACAATATCATACACTTTTTATACATAGCTTATACAACAAAGAAACCTGCTGCAATCTTCTGAACCCAAATAATTACTACATTGTTTATACAACAAAAAGAGCCGTTAATTCAGCGACACTTAAATGAGACACATCTATACCTTTGCTAATGTAATTATTTAAAATTCGCGGAAGAGTACATCAAAGCATCTGAAAACCATAATTAGTACGAAAGTAAGGAACGTTCCACATTTCTGTATTTCTAGTTTCATAAGTCTTTTCCTTTAAGCAAAGATTCGCCATATCTGTAAACAAAGAGTTTGAGCGTTTGCAGCTAAGACAGTACTCTCGTAGTAGTCTGTATTGATATAGGTCATTCACTTTGATTATCTTATATTTTTTAAACAGTGGGTCGCTAGGTGCTGTAACTATAGCGTTGTCTATCAGCCTCAGTATTTTCTTCTGTATTCTCAGTAATTTTGTTAAGTTTGTTTCTGTAGTTGTTCCCCAAACCAAATAGCAATAACTAAGATAAGAACTAAACAGTGATTTGTATATCAATAACTTCACCGAGTTTGGGATGAGGTACCGGATACGGCTGAATATTCCAGTTATCCAGCTTAATTTTAATTGAATATAATTGACGTGGTCATCCCATTGCGAAGAACTGGAGAAATGTACCCCAAGTACTTTCACTGACGTCACTATTTCTATATCTGAGCCTCTAAATACAATGTTATTCTCCAAAGTCACTTGTTGACCTTTCGAATGAAAAACTACGGCTTTTGTTTTAGTTGCATTTATTTTTAACTTATTGTTACTTGTCCAGTTGTCTAACTTCTGTAAGACGTCATTAGCTTTATTAGAAAGGATAGCATCTGATGCTGATGGGACAAATATACTCGTGTCATCTGCATATATAATAAACTTAACTTCTGGGGAGATATGGACAATGTCATTAATATATAAAGTGAACAATAAAGGGCCAAGAATGCTCCCCTGTGGTACCCCTGAAATTATATTTTTCTTGTCTGATACTAAATCATTTATCGAAACGAATTGACATCTGTGCGCCAGATAGCTTTTAAGTAACATGAGTGGGAGCCCGCGAATGCCATAATGATTTAATTTTTCAAATAAAATACCGTGGTGAATGTAGTCAAATGCTTGTGTGAAATCTACAAAAATTCCGACCCCTTTATTTTTTTGTTCGAACTGTTGTAGGATATATTCTTTTTGGTCCAGTAGGGCGAGTTCTGTAGACTTGTGTTTTTGGAAGCCATATTGCGATTTTGTCAGGACGTATTTGGTGCAAAAATAGGATAAGCGACTAAAAATAATTTTTTCTAAACCTTTAGAAAATACGGGGAGAATAGATATCGGTCGATAATTTGCAACGTTTTGCTTGTTCCCCTTTTTGTAGAGAACTATTACGCGTGCCGTTTGCATTTTCGAAGGAAAAACCCCTGTCGAAATACAGAGATTGAATATATGTGTTAGTGCTGGACTGATCAGATCGATAACATATTTCACTGGTTTTATTTGCATGCCATCGGCGTCGCAGCTGCGACTGTTTTTTAAGCCGAGAAATACTGTGCGGACTTCTGGTTCAATAGTACCTGCTAAGAAAAACGTGTTTGTAGTTTCTGGACCCATAGTTCGGCAAACAGCGGGTGATCTGTCGTTAAAGTCTCTGTAAACGAAGTAATCATTAAAAACATTGGCCATAGCCTCTCCACTGACAAAGTTTCCATCATGGAGTACCTCCTTAATTTCTTCTGTTTTCGGATTGCGGCCCATCAAAGAGTTTATTCTATTCCATAAAACATCTGCTCGTTTTGAGCACACAGTAAATGCTTGTATGTGATACAGCTGCTTCGTCGACAGAGAAAACTTCAGAGGTGACAATGGCGTCATCGATGGAAACGTAATCATTGTACACGATTCCGTCACCAACAGTTTGCATCGCTGTGCCATAATTTAGATGGCGGAAGCTGGAAACGTAATTGGCGTCGCCCACTGTGCAGCTAATCCTACAGTCAAGCCAAGTCAAGCTACGTGAAAAGTCAATATTTCCGTCGGCAGTGGCCGCTTGGAATGCCGATTCGCGACGTAACATGCGGGAACGTTCCCACATTGCGACGTAACAGCGGGGTTCTTATGCATTGAATCCTATGGGAGCTATGCTGGGACCGGCCAAAAACGATGTAACAGCCAGGAAAACGCAGCAGCCGGGAACGTAACAGCGGGGTTCTACTGTATATATATATATTTTTTTTGTTTGAACACACCTAAAGTTAGTTACCCTTGTAAAAATCTGTAATGCACTGCACTTAATTGTCTTACTGTTTTGTTTTTCCATCACTCATTACCTGTTACTTGCTTTGAAAGCATCTTCACGCTGTTCTTTTAGATTTGGGATAAAGACACTGAGCATAAATTCCACTGGTCTCCCAAATGACGTTGGGAACTTCCGCACATAAAGTACTGCATAGGCAGATGTGTGCGCTTATGCCCTTGCTGCAGTGTTTGCAAGAAGTGCTTGCAAGAAATGCACAAGCAAAGAGGAAAACAACAGAGCGACTGAAGGCACATTCAAGAGAAATGGTAGGAAAACAAGTTCACGGCATTTTAGGGAGAAGAGTTAACAGTACATATATCATTTAAAGGAAATATAACCACAAATACAAAGAAATGTCTTTTTTAAAGCCTTGTTGCATATCTTCAAATATTTCAATATTCACTGAAATGTAAGACTTTCAAAAAGGGAATTCTTTGTGTTTATGGATGTGCCTTTTAAATGTCACATGCACTGCAGTAATGCCTGGAAACAGTTAAAGGGACCGTCTACCGTCCTTCATCGCTTTCCCGTTTTTTGGTTCAATAGAAAGCATACTTTTTGAAATATCCCAGCGTGCAGTGGTTTCTCCAGAAACTGAATGGAAATTATTAAAACGCATTTTTTTTATCTACAAAGTCGCACCTTTCCTAGTGTAGGCATGCCAGCAACAATAGTTACCGTGCACGATGCGTCGTCGTCTCCCTGAAAACTCTTTCGGGCGCGGGAGGCTTCTTCTCAACAGGAACCGGTTTCAAGGCCGACCGATGTTGCAGAGGTGACGAGGAGGAGGACAGGCGAGGGAAAGTCGGCGCGCGGGGGTGCGCCTCTAGGGAGCCTACATGACTCATGTAGGCTCCCTAGTGCACCTCCGACATGCAGCGCCACATGCATGACAAGCGCAGTACTACGGGCCTGTGCAGGCAGACGAATTCAAAGGCAGCGCCACCTGCGCCACCCCGAAAGCAGCGAAAGAAAGAACAAATTGCTGTTGCACGCTATTACAAGGTGTCTCATAGAGTGAAGTACGCTTGTGAGACATACATAATTGTTTTTCAACAGAATATGTATGCCTGCGTGGGCTGGTTCTCGTACACTTGGAAAATGACGAACACGCTGTTGGGTGTCGCTATCGGCGTTTTTTGCACAACTTTCAGAGCAAAATTAAAAACTTAATTCCTTTTTGTGGGGTGAAAGCGTGCTCATTCCTGTAAATGTGACGCATGATCTGCCCATTTTTACCACAATCTTAAAAACATTTTCCGAGCGGTAGACAGTCCCTTTAAACAGGCAACGTCCAAATACGATGCCAGTGCGGGATCTGCACCACATCCCATGGGTGTCAGTTGCAAGACATCCTGTGGATGCAGATTTTTGTCTCATCTGGAGGTCTTGGGGAACTGTGTGGGTCACCCCTGGGACATCCCACACCTCCCAAGCAGGCCATACTAAGCACAGCCAAAGGATTTCACGTGTTGTCTGGGTTTCTACTTACCCCAAAATTACACTACCATAATTAGGAACTTGAATAACTTCCTCTATGCTTTCCTAGGCTTCAATGTCCGCTTGTCTTCAATCCGCTTGTCTTCATCCTACAGCTTGTTCTCGGACTGCTGCTTCACACCGGTCCGGGTTCCGAGCCACCAGGAAAAATCGGAGCAACCAGCGGCATCAATGTCACTGGTGTCCGTGCACAAGATTCCGGGCCGATCAAGCCATGGAATCCCATGCTCGTCGATCGTCGTCTGCCTGCGGGGACTCTGGTCGCATAACCTGTGTGCATCGCCTGCGCTATGCGCCACCACTCAACCCAGCTATAAAAACCCATCTCACTCGAGACGGGACCATTGGGCACGGTGGCACTCACGGAATGCGGCCACCTAACAATCCGCTTGTCTTCATCCTACAGCTTGTTCTCGGACTGCTGCTTCACGCCGGTCTGGGTTCCGAGCCACCAGGAAAAATTGGAGCAACCAGCGGCATCAATGTCACTGGTGTCCGCGCACAAATTCCGGGGCGATGAACCTATGGAACCCCATGCTACATCGCTCGTCGTCTGCCTGCGCGGACTCTGGTCGCATAACCTGTGTGCATCGCCTGCGCTATGCGCCACCACTCAACCCAGCTATAAAAACCCATCTCACTCGAGACGGGACTATTGGGCACGGTGGCACTCACGGAATGCGGCCACCTAACAATCCGCTTGTCTTCATCCTACAGCTTGTTCTCGGACTGCTGCTTCACGCCGGTCTGGGTTCCGAGCCACCAGGAAAAATTGGAGCAACCAGCGGCATCAATGTCACTGGTGTCCGCGCACAAGATTCCGGGCCGATCAACCTATGGAACCCCATGCTACATCGCTCGTCGTCTGCCTGCGCAGACTCTGGTCGCATAACCTGTGTGCATCGCCTGCGCTCAGCGCCACCACTCAACCCAGCTATAAAAACCCATCTCACTCGAGACGGGACCATTGGGCACGGTGGCACTCACGGAATGCGGCCACCTAACAATCCGCTTGTCTTCATCCTACAGCTTGTTCTCGGACTGCTGCTTCACGCCGGTCTGGGTTCCGAGCCACCAGGAAAAATCGAAGCAACCAGCGGCATCAATGTCACTGGTGTCCGTGCACAAGATTCCGGGCCGATCAAGCCATGGAATCCCATGCTACATCGCTCGTCGTCTGCCTGCGCAGACTCTGGTCGCATAACCTGTGTGCATCGCCTGCGCTCAGCGCCACCACTCAACCCAGCTATAAAAACCCATCTCACTCGAGACGGGACCATTGGGCACGGTGGCACTCACGGAATACGGCCACTTAGCAATCCGCTTGTCTTCATCCTACAGGTGAGAACGCCATATGGAAAGTGTATCCATCCAAACGACCCTTTCTTATTTGTGCTACTGTGCCCACGGATATGTGCTGTTGCGATTGACTATGCTTTACCGACACTCAAACTCTTATTACTTAGCTGAGACATTGAGACGAATCCAGGCCCTGAAGTCAGTCGACAAATAAAGGAAATAGCTGCGACTATCAAAGAGATAAAGGAAAACCAGCTATCGAAAATTGACAAGAAACTAGACTTGCTCACAAGGCTAGGAGAAAAGGCGGATTCTTTTCAGACACAAATAGCAAATATGAATGTGGTTATCAGATCTATGCAAGAAAAAAATTGACGATTTAGAGAATCGTAGCAGGCGAGATAACCTTATCATATATATGGCTTTCCGGGGGGGGGGGGGGGGGGAAGGAGAGACACCCTTGTCTCTTGAACGTGCAGTGAACAAAAGTATAATTGAAGACACCCTAGAAATAAAACCAGTAGCAGTCGAACGCATACATTGGATTGGTAGAGCTGAATCAAACAAAACTAGGCCGGTAATTCTCAAGCTCCAAGCTCCTAGACCCAAGAGGCAAGTCTTCGATACTAAAACGGGGATATAAACTTCGAGATACAGGCCTATCTATCGGAGAAGACTTTTAGAGACGAGTATGTGACATTCGAAGTTAACTTTGGAACAGTGCGAAGGCAAACCAAGAAAATAAAAAGATTCCTTAGTTTTTGACAAGCTCTATATAAATAATCAAGCCTATGTTCGGAGCAACGAAAAGGATGAGAAGGCACCGTTGAAAAAAAAAAACACATGTGGAAGCTGGATTAGAAACTGCACGTTCAGCAAAGGCGACGAGCGCACTTTGGCGACCAAACAAAAAAGGGAGCTACTACTCGTCGCACAGCAAAATTGGCGAGCTAACACTTCTCACTGTGAATGCTCGAAGCATGATTAATAAGCCTGATGCATTTGAAAATTTGATCATTGATCATGAACCTCACTTGGCAGCTGTCACAGAAACGTGGCTCACGCCCGATGTTTTCGATCATGAGTTTGCATCACCCAGTTATTCAGTGATACGGAAAGATCGCTCCACGCGTTGTGGTGGTGTGCCAATATTGATTAAAAAAAAAGGCCTTTCCTTTGTGGCCCTTCCAGAGGTACAAAATGCTGAAGCAATTTTTTTGTAAGCTACTTTGTGATGGAGCCAGCATATGCATAGGTTGTGTTTATCGAAGCCCATGTTCGGGTGACGATTCTATCAGTGCCATTTATCATTACGTACAATGTCATGCCTTTGGTGGGACCATACAGTGTTCCTCCCGACTATGGATGGATGGATGGATGTTCATAACGGGGCTGCAGCCCACGGGCCACCAAGCTCTACCTTTATTTTTTCCTCTACAAACGTTTGTTTTCTTGAATCACACAGATTTTCACAACTAACTTTTCTCCTCGCCTACCTGTTTTATCTATTATCGTTCCGCTGTGCAGTACCAATCTTACCCGAACTACCTTGCATTTGTGTTTGCTCTATACCTTTGTGCCACCAATACTCCAAGTGCCTTTTACTTATCTCTATCGCTGACATGTTCAGCTTTCCCGTGTTACTCCTGAAACCCATGGCCTCCTGTAGGGTAGTGTCTACAGCTACACCTGGCGGACATCTGTACATTCCATCAAAATATGATCTGTCGTTTCCTTAGCTTTTCCATAGCACGTACTATCGTAAGCAATATGAAAGGAAACACAGGAATGCAGGGCAAACAGCCTGAAACCCAGGTACTATCAGTGATACACACGTGGCGGCAGCCTTCGGAAACATAGTGGGGAGGGGAAGGCTGCTCTAACAACTGTTGGCACTCCTGCCGTGCGTCTGTGTGCACAAAGTGCAGGACTTGGCATTGTACCATGCGCTTGTATGAAGAAAAAAAAAAGAAGGAATTAAAGAACAAGAAACGAATCTCTGCATGTTATTGCGACAATTATCGCGTCTTATCGAGTATTGGACGATACTGTGTTATCGGTGAAATGGCGTAAGTTGCTGCTTTCTAGAAACACTTGCGTGGTGGGAGTGAGAAGAGTTAGTGGCAGAGCGCCCTCCTTTCCACTTGGTTTTTTACAGCTCCAACCGTGTATCGCTCCGAGCCGATTTCGAGGCTGTTTGCCAGGCGTTCTTGTGTTCCCTTTCATATCGTTCACGATAGTACAGGATCGAATTTCGGTCTTGAGGTCTTGAATTTCGCTCTGTAACTTCGGGTTCTCGGGCAACCTGACCTTGCTTCAAACAGTAAAGTGCTTCCCCTTGAATTATCATAAAATTTTTCTCTTTTGATTTCGTCTTTCCCTCTTCTGTAGTTGCTCAATGCCGGTTTCTTCTCCATTGCTGCTATCCAATCAGACTCCTCCGCCGCTCTGACCATGCTCTTAATGCTTTTTTTTTGTCTCACTCGTTTCATTACTGGGTAAGCGGTAAGCCTCCCAGTTCTCTTCCTCGTGAGTCAACGTTCTTCCTATGCAAATATCTGAATACTTTCACTGCCCATATACTTTTTATCATATTCCTTAATCTCTGTTCTTACCTAATTTTACTCTGAGCGTCGCTTCCCTCAAAGTCAGACCATCGCATATCCCCCTTAACAGCCTCATTTGTGATATTTCCATGGCCGCACGATGTAAGACGTCAACCATCCTCTGATTCACGTCCAGCCTTGATTGTGCCTCTCATCTCATGCACACCAATGAGTTTCCAAACGTAAGTCCTGGCACCATCATACCTTTCCACGAACTGCGAATTACCTTGTATACGGGGTAATACTTGTAACCCCACAGCGCTCTATGCTTCATTATTGCAGAATTCCTCTTTCCTTTAACTGTCATAGCTTTTTCCTGTACTTCTATGTATCTGTTCCCATCATTTATCCATATCCGAGGTATTTGTACTCGCACTCTGGGTACCTCCTCACCCTGTACTCATATTTTCTGTTCGTTGCTGCCATTGAATATCATCCGATCGCATTTTGTCATACTAAATGTTAGCCCTAAATCTTCACTTTCCCGACCACATATATACCAGATCCTGCAGATCTGCTAGGCTGTCTGCAAATAGCACAATACCGTCCGCATAAAACAACCCAGGGAGCTTTCATTCTGCCACTATACGTGCCTGATTGTGCAACAACTTAAAACTGCTCATGTACTACACTTTCTCCATTCTCCTCATAGTAAAGCACGAATAATAGTGGGGTCAACGGGCATCCCTGCCTCAACCCTTTACCTATATCGACGACCTCCATTCTACCATTACTCGCCACACCTTCCCATTCCACACATACTGTATTTCCATTGTATATTTCCTTTAAGAGCTCTATGCAGTTATGTTTGCCATTTGCAGAAAAGTGAGAGCCACCTTGTCGTGTAAAGAGGAAGACCTCGCTGGCGCTTTTGGTTGAGAGAACACATCCGCGAACTGACATTCGCAAAACAGTGCTCAACAGTTATGTGCGCCTGTTTTGTTTCAATTCGCAACTCCAGGAAAAGTGGTTCGCTCAGATAAACAAAGATGGCTTCTACATCCAAGGTCACAGCTGCGCTTTCGCTTAGCGCTGTGTTAAAGTTTCTTGATTGCGGGGTCGAATCATGATGCTTCGTCGAAGGCGAAAGGGTTCTTGATGCCAAACATCTGATATTAATCGGCCTAAAGGATTTGAGCGGCGAAAGAGCGGAAATAATTGTGCTGTGCGTTCAAACGCCGCACCCGCATCAGATTTCTTGCAGGATAAAGATCCTTTCCAGCGAGCCTGAAGTTGAAGAAGGCAGGTGTTCATGAGTAGCAGGCCTCTCCGAAAGATGCAAGCAACTGGTTTTGATACAACTGATTTGAGTACAAATGCGCCACTTATAAACGTGTTGAAAGAGTTCAGTTCTATGCGCAGTGCCGGAAAACAAACCTAGAGGCGCGGTGAACAGGTCGAGGGCTCGAAAGTTGGAACGAGCGCAATAAATCCTGAATTGTCACCAGATGAACTCGAAATGCAAACGCGCTACGTTAAACGATCACACATTACCTCCATAAGCACCAAACAAATTACGAGGTGCAGCGTGCGCATGGGGCGAAGAAGGCGAACTAAAGCAAGCGCTTGCTTTATATCTACTTACTACAACGCACGCAGGAAAAGTACATCAGCAATAATATTACCGCGGTTCAAGTTAAGCATTCACACGTTCAGAAAACGTTACCAGATATTCACGTAAAACAATGTCGCTATTTTGTTCACGCGCTTGCCTAAGCTAAATACACTCCGGCTCTTCGAAAAGCGCGCATCATAATAGACGCGCGCACACACAAATATAATCTGTGTAATCACCGCGGAAAAAGAAATCATCGCGAGTGAAGTGCCTGGAACAAACAAGCGTAGTTCCCGTCACCTTCTTACCGATGCACAAGTTCCTAATCCATGTTGCCCTGCGCAAAGCGTCGTCTGCTTCTTTGGGGAACCAATGAAATGACATGTTGCTGTCTTTGCATCGCGATGACACGCACTGAGGCACGCAACAAAATTTTTTTGATGAGGATTTTTTTCTTTTTCGGGCTGCTTCGAGGCGGCATGGCGTCAATTAAGGAACTATAGAGCTGTTTTACAGTGTGCGGTAATGCGATAACTTGCCGCGTTTCGAGGTAGACCTTGGATCGGCCGGTTCTAGGAGCGTCCGCTAGGTGTCGAGCATTTAAATGGAACCGCGAATACTCTTTCTTTTCTTCCCCAGAAACGTGTGCCTGTATTGAACAAGCCATGTCCATTAATTTTTGTAAAAAACGGAGTGGAGCGAGGATTTTTTGCATTGTGACCAAAACAAGGACTACATTTGGCAACGCCTGCCAGGCTCATCACAGCTGGTCCTTCAGGGAAGGTTATCCGAGAAGCTTGAAGTTGAATCGTGAGACTGCTAACGAAGAACTAGGTTTGGTGACAGCGGCGCACGCACGTTGTTTACGTGAAAGGACGTACGAGTGGACTCGTTGGTAGATATGCATGTTGTAACAGGTTAAGGGTATGGAGTGTTCGCTTCAGTTTAGGGGCGAAGCTCTTGAAGGTCGAGGCTTGTCCGTTGTCGCGTCGTAGCCACGCTCGTGCTCGCTCTCGGCGCGTGCCTCCTGGTGCACGATCTTTCTCTCTCTGCCATCTGCTTTCATGAGAGAGAGCGAACGGCGCATTGACTATGGAAATGTTCTTTCTTCGATGAACGCTTCACCAAGTTGCAAGGAACGAGAACGTGCCCTCGCCCGCGAGAGACAACGCTGATGCAGGCAGCGTCTGCTAGTGAGTTTCTTGAATGAAAAAACCGACTGCTTGCGTGGCACAACCGTTCATGGGCCACCCCATATATATATGCACTGGACCTTGACCTGCAATGCAGTGCCGGTAGGAGATTTCTCTTGTGCGTAGTTGAACCATAAGGATTCGCAGCGTGCGCGTTAATAAAAGTAACCCGGAACTCGGCACAATCCACGACGTGGGAGCGCAAGAATCTCATAAAGACCAGGAGCATAAAGGACAACGTGTGTGCAAATTTACACACGTTTTGTCACTCATTTACATGCATGAGTGGGCAATGTCAGGGGTGATTTACGGCAACACAGAACGATCCCCAGCTTTGCCCACTCGTCATGGTTCACTTCGTGGAGATGCGTGGAGTTTTTTTCAGTCTTCGCTTCGCACGTTTTTCCGCTAGTGTGCACGCGGCTGCTCCGAAGCCGTGAAAGTTTGCCTATCATTCACAACTAATTGTTTAGTGCTGATAGTACGCTTCACAGCATGACACTTAGTTTTCTCCGCATCGCATGGCTGTGCAGCAGTGAAGCTATTTGGAGCATAAACAAAATTTGTGCTGGGCGCGCTGTCATTCTTCTGGCGCTCATCTTGAGCACTAATTTCCCTACATGGCCTGCACTGCGTGGTGCAGGCCATGTGTGTGGTGCGTGCGCTCGTAACATTTTTTCTCCTTCTAGACCACATTTCAACGTGCTACGTGCATGTGTGCAGAGTCAGTGGAGGGGCGCCCACTTGTGGGCGCGACATATGGTTTCTCATGAATGCAGCAAGATAAGATTTTCTGTAGCACCTTCTCTGCAGTGTCTTTGGTATGTGGTGAATTATATGTTACCGTATGAAATGTTTGCTGTACAGTGCAGCTCGCCGGCAGTTGAAATAAGCGCTGTTTCACATGTGTTGTCGCTAGTCGCTGTACGAGTGCCGAGCTGGCACTCCTTCAGGTCAACCTGTTTTCGACATGCCTCAACACATTGGATTTAGAATTCAGTGTTTATAAATCGTACAAAAGTGTACAAAAAGCGCCACTATATTTATTCTACACGCAAACGCTTAATTGTAAGAGGCATCTATCATGACTGAGGAAGGGGGAAGGCCATGTTCTTGACGCTGTTTTTCGAAACAATTAAGCGGTGGGGGATAATTATCGAGATCAGTCCACCTAATTATTGACGTGGCTGATGTTTTCATCGCACAGTGATCGAACTTGCAGCACGACTGCGACCGAGCTGCTACGGAAGTCGGTCTACTTTCCCTGTTATACTTAAGGTCAAATTAAATACATAGATATTCTTTATCGTGCACTGCAATAAGGAATGGTTGCAAAGTAGCGCAACAAAGTATGACACAAGAACTCTCTAACGCAACCAGAAATGAAGCATTGACGGCCTGATGCAACGCGCGATGTCCAGTTTGCAAGTGTGGCCTGTTCAGTTTGGCGTTTGCCCTGGTTTGGCGAAAGGCTAGGGAATTTCTAGGTACACCATGGCACCAGTTTTTCTTGGTTGCACAGGGTAGCTAGCATTAACTGGTGTTACACTGCTAACATTAGGTGACCTTTTGGTCGGTTTTTAGTCTCGTGCGACCGTATGAGGGAAAGGAAGCGCGTCTCTCCAGTCTGGCCATGTCCACGCTTGAGAGCTTCGTCCATCCGCCTCTAGGCGCTGACTGTTGGATCTCGAGGCCAACAGCATCCCTTGAAACGCTTCCGCCTTTATGTAGCAAATGAGCGCGAGAGAAGAGAGAGGTATGATTTACCTTTATGTAGTATAGTGGGCTGAAGGGAAGGGAAGAAAGAAGTGCAAATGCTTAATAGGCACTTATTTTGTGATGATGATAGTTTTGAGTGCACACCTAATGGCCAACCTCTGGCTTAAACAACTTTGCTATTAAAACAGCCGGGGCCATTAAACGAACGGCCATTAAACAGACCCTGGAACGGTTTTGACGATTTTGTGCAAGCATGGTGATCTGGTAGAGCGAGTGATGATTAGAGGACAGATTTCAGTGCTCTGCATAAGGTCTGTAATTTACAATAAGGTTTTGAACACGCGCATCGCAAAAGATCGCAGCGGCTTGCCAAAAGGCATTTTCAAACGCCCCCGCCATCGAACGATGGATGGGGAGGCCGCTGATTGGCCCCTAACCAGTGACGTGCACGTAATTTTCCCAACCTAACTGCGAACGACGTGCTCCCACAATGTGCTCCTTCGTTTCAGCCAACGGTATCGTCGCTGCATCTGGCGGCGTACACACGAGTCGCCGACGCTCTGTTACAGAGGCTAGCACTGCCGAGGCCAGCGACCTCAGTAAAGATATCGCAGCGCTATGTCGCTATGGAGGGCTCGGCACAGCGGCTGACGTGGGATGCGCAGTCGTCGCTAGCGTGCACTCCGCAGCTGATCGACTTGAGTAAGAACAGCAGTGGAGGAAGGCGACAGAAATAAGCCCATAGCTGCCTTAGCGCATGGTGCTTCGCTTTATTTATGATGTCAATGATTTCACAATTGTGTTGCCTAATGAGTGATGCAATGTCAAGAAAAAAAAAACGTTTCAGGGACCCTTTAAACAGCGTCGCGACCATAGCGCCAATGCCATAGCCCTCCTGACATGTTTTTGCTGGATACATTTATAGGCCACTTTCGTGCGAAACGTGGCATTGGCACTCAGCGTATGTGTCTGCGTATCTCTCAAATGCATGACTCGGGCTGCTCTGTCAACGCCATCTACAAATAGTTTCTTTAGGCAACTTTGGTTCTCCTCGCATCCCTTCGAACACAACCATACTTTGCATCAGTGCTACATACCCCTGAATGACTGCAGATAAAGTTGCGCTCTTTTGCTCAGCCCTTCCCAGTAGCACGGCTCACCGTCCGTGGGCGGGCAGAAATAGAAAAGAAAGAGAAGCCGTAGTGGAGGGCTCCGAAAGTTTCGACCACCTTTAAGGTGCACCGACATCGCACGGGCATCTGGCACTGTCGCCACCATCGGAAATGCATCCACTGCGGCGTTTGGGCTCGCAGTCATGCAACGAATGTGCGTGCTCACCATGCTTACGGTGAGAGGAGGAAATCCAGATGGCTGCGGCGACGTGGCCTGCACGTAGCTCACGCTGTCCTGACTCGAGCTGTACATGTCCATGGGGCCCGGGCTGTTGGCTGCACACATTGAACCAGTATTTGTAATCGACACTTGGGGTAATAGCAATGGAAAGTTAGTGAGTACCTGAAAGAGCTTGTGTTAGTAGAGGTGGTGAGGTCTGCTGCCCATTTAGTTCCACTGAAACAAAGAAACATAACCGCCTGGTCAGAAAATCTTAGATTTGTACAGAGCCTGGCGAAATGTTTGGCCTCTCGTCATTGGGACTGACATTTTTTTCAAGATTTCACAGTGCATCAAATATGACGCAGGATGAGCTCCATTAGCGCTCTCCAGTTCCTTCTGAAATTTGGTTGAAAGTGAGCTAACCGAAACCGATTAGCATTGAGCTCAAGTGAAGCTAGTTGTTAAAGGCACATCATGCGAGAACGTGACGGGCCGGCCTGTATGGTGGTCTACTATGGAGATGCATGTTATTGGTCCATCTCGGTGTTCACCACAAGTGCCTTTGTGTTACACTGCGTACACGCCGTTGTGCACAGACTGCCGTCATTGGCTTGGATGCTCCGTGTTGCGCGGATGTGGCCTGGGAGATGAGGCGGGCAGGGGATTCTTGGCAACAGAAAAGGGGTTCGCGATGCGTTCTAAACTGTGCTACCTCCAAATAAAAAATAATAGTCAGTGTTGTTCATTGTGCACATTGCCAAGTACGCTCCCTGCCTCATATGGTTTACCTCATCGCCCGCGAATGTGATTATTTGCCGTAGATTTATTTCACCAGGTTTGGGACCGCTTTGTGAACCGTCAGGAAATGTTCAGCAGCGTCTGCTGTCGGCGTAGCCCATGCTTCGGTACATAAATATCATTTCAGGTGTGAGCTAATGGGCCTTTCCAGAAATTTGCATGCGCTCTGCGCGGAAAGGCCACAGCACCTTTTTGTTTGTTTGCATTGCCTGCAACATCTAAGAATGTCACCGTGCCGTTGAAAAAACAGCGATTCCTAGAGTGAGTTGGATGTGCTTTTACGCGTAAGTGGGCAGTCAGTGAGAATGTAAGGGAAGAGAGGCAAGGCAGAAGATGCGAGTCGCAGATAAACAATACCATCTAAACGTGGAGATTTGACAGAGATCTGCCTGGAGTTGGAGCATGGCGGCACCGACCAAAGTACTTTTGAATTTTACCGTAAACATGACGTTTCACTCTGTGAACGCGGGCTGCGTGCAAGCGTGCTATCCATTTTGTGCACACGCTGTGTCCGAAATGCCTTAAAAATGGTTTCCGTGTACGTGTAGTGCATTCCTCAAGCGTTATGTTTTCCTGCGTGCTTGGTATATGTTTTTATATTTATGAAGTGTGCGGTCCCGAAACGTAGGGTTTTAGGCTACGTTTCGTGACTGGCCTGGTCCCTTCTTCAGGAGTGGTGGTGGTGGTAGAGATTACTGTATAGATCAAAATATTTACCCTCACACGCAGGCTGCGGGCGCGCTGCTTTGGATGGATGGATGGATGCTATGAGCGTCCCCTTTGTAACGGGGCGGTGACTTGTGCGCCACCAGGCTCGTAGAACTTTTTTTTTTCCTCTCTTTAAATTTTCCTCATGCCTTTTAAATTTACTTCAATCAAATCGATCATACTATAGCAAAAACGGAAATTCATAGCCCAGTTCCCTGCCCCTTATGGCAGAAAGTCCATATTTTTTTTATAATTATTTTTGTCCGTTCTCTCTAGTTTTCTGCCACCAGTATTCTAACCGTCTCTTACTTATTTCAATCGCGGCTATGTTCAGCTTCCCGTTGTTCGCCCTAAAACCCAAGGCTTCCTGTAGGGTGGTGCCCAAACGTACACCTGGGTGGATATTTCCGCATTCAATCAGAACATGCTCCGTCGTTTCCCTATCTTCCTCACAGCATGTGCATTTTTCTTCTTCTTTACTGAATTTCGCTTTATAAATACGCGTTCTAAGGCAGCCCGATCTCGCTTCAAACAATAAAGCGCTTCCTCTTGAATTATCATAAAATGCCTCCCTCTTTATTTCGTTTTTGCCCTCTCGGTAGTTATTCGGAGTCGGTTTTTTTCCATCGCTGCCCTCCAGTAAATCTCGACACCAGGTGCCACCTCTCGGCGGCGACTGCCGGAATCGGCGGACTGGTGTGCATGTTCGTTTGTGCGCGGCATTCGTTTGTGTGGTTGCTACTCACGGTTTTAGTGAGCAGCAACTATGTCCAAAAGCTGAAATGAGCATGCACTTAACCTTTCTGGGCGTCAACAGTCCGCTTAAGCAACAATTCATTACCACCGCGCCACCTTCCGCCAATGCTCGCGTCGCAGTGCCACCATTGCAAGAAAATGGCGGCTCCGGAGAACTTAGCGGTACGGAAGAGGCGGAGGCAGCGCTTACGTTGGTTGGCCTTGATGTCAGTGACGCAGGAGTTGTCGAATGACGTCCCGCCCGCCAGCCCTGAAGAAGGGACCGAGCCGCTCCCGAAGCGCCGTTTTCTTTTTATTGTGATAGCAATTGTATGGACAGTCTCGACGGGTTTCTGCCGTCGCCGTCATGTACCGCACAAAGTCCAAAGTGATAACAACCCCCCACGCATTGTGCGTTCTAGTAAAAGTACGCGAGCGGGCCGCGAGCCCGGCCCGTTGCTCGGAGGGCGCGTGCGATAACATCACCCCGCTCGGGAGGCCTGCGTCGAAGCGGTGAGGAAAGGCCCCGCCCGTCTTTAAACGGGCCTAGCGACACTTTTCTGACTGCCTTTCCGGAGCACTGGAGTGTGTGTAGTATTGAATACTTAGATGAACCGAAAAAGCATTATACGAATAGGTGCATGAGAATTGAAGTTATTAGTCCTCGAAGTTCAAAACACGAGCAGACGGCCTGAAAAAAACGTTCCTTTCCGCATTTGGTTCTCCTGCTGACGTATGTGGTAAGATCCAATGAGCGCGCACCTCTTATACAGAGATACCGGAAGTTTCTTTTCAAGGTGGCCTGTACAAATTTCCTTGCAACCGCTCTTTCTGACACAGTTGTCATCAAGGTTACAACAGGGACGACGAGCTACAAGTGTCAGTCAGGAGAGGCAGTAGGTTTTTAAAATGTTATAGTGAAAACAGATTTCTTTTGTGTGTGTGTGTGTGCGTGTGTGTCAAGAATGCTTGTGTTGTGTCCCTGACAAGCCTCCGGCACTTTCAGGTGCACCGGCGAATCGCTACATTGCACAGCACCGCTGCTGCTATCGACCGTTTTACATGCGAAGTAGCCTGTGGTGGATTTCAATCCGGTGGTGTGCGGCGTGACCACGTACCCTTACTGCGCGTGCGCAAACCCTCTCCACACACGTCCTCTCGAACGGCGCGCGTTGACTATGGAAACGCTCTTCCTTCGATGAACGCTTAACCAGCTCGCAAGGAACGAGAACGCGCGCTCGCCCGCCTAGTCAAACCAATTCAAACGCGGTGTGCACCCCCCGTGCTGCTTCGCATCTCCTCATGGTCCCCTTTATAGCGGGAGATGCTGTAATTTCTTCCGACACCCCTTCGCCGCCGGGCAAAAAAAAAAAAGAAGAAGAAAAAAGAAAAACATAAAAATGCACCACCCCCCCCTCCCTCCGGCTGCGTCTCCGTTAGGGACGGTGGGCAAGCAGGTAAACTAAACTTTAATCACGTGCTCGGGCTATGCCTGGAGATGAAACCATGAAGTGTGTAGATTTGGGCTTGTGGTGAAACATGACTGAAGTGACTACAGCGCGCAAGGCAAGACACAAGGACAAGAGGAGTGGACGCACAAAGCGCTGACTTTCAACAACCTTTATTTGCGGAAACGCGGCCCATGTATAAGTAGTGATGCGACATGCGTACAAGGGTTGATAGTAAACACGTGTTGGTAGCAAAGTGATGACAGTTCATTTTTTTCGCTCAGATGCTGGTACAGTGAAAGCAAGTACAACTTATTTAATGATAACCGTTCAAATATGAAATTTCTTTCTGTGATAGCGCTACTGAAGCACCGATCGCAGCTGAAACGATTGATTGATTGATTTGTGGGGTTTAACGTCCCAAAACCAGTTCTGATTATGAGAGACGCCGTAGTGGAGGGCTCCGGAAATTTCGACCACCTGGGGTTCTTTAGCGTGCACTGACATCGCACAGCACACGGGCCTCAACATTTCGCCTCCATCGAAATGCAGCCGCCGCGGCCGGGATTTGATCCCGCGACCCTCGGATCAGCAGCCGAGTACCTTAGCCACTAGACCACCGTGGCGGGGCGAAAGCAGCTGAAACGCGGAATTATCGAAGCGTACCACATAACAAAATTAGGCAGCTCGTGTGTGAGCTCCCCTTCAGTAGCGCTATCACAGAAAGAAATTTCATATTTGAACGGTTATCATTAAATAAGTTGTCTTTGCTTGCACTGTACCAGCATCTGAGGAAAAATTGCCCGCCAATCCACCCTGTGAAGGTGGTTGGAAGCTTTTTACGCCACCCTCACGGTGACGGCGAGAGCTGCTGGGTTTTGCCTACGACGCTGTTGAGCGAGACGATTTTGTTCTTTCCGCCGAGCCTTATATTTACGCTCTTCTTCTGCCGTCTTTGCTTTCCGTAGTCTACCCATAGTGGGGTAGTCTAGAAATGAACCGAAGCAGTTACTAGGCTGGAAGGGTTTCGAATGACGTCAACCCTCTTTCAAGCAGCTGCATAAGCTTTGCAACAGCTGCAATCTAATCTTACGGACCGCGCCGAGCCTGTTTCCGTTGTTTGCCCGCAGCCCTTATCATCCATCATGTTGGCTCATCACTTTGAAGCTTGTTTTGAAGCTCGCTAGAAGACGCTGCCTGCCTCAAGCTCGTCTCTCGCGGGTAAGGGCGCGTTCTCCTTCTTTGCGAGCTGGTCGAGCGTTCATCGAAGAAAGAGCGTTTCCATAGGCAACGCGCGCCTTTCGCTCTCTCTCTCTGTCTCTCTCTCTCACAAGACAGCAGATGGAAGAGTGAGAGAGGTAGCGCGCCGGGAGGCACGCGCCGAGCGCGAGCGCTATCTCGCGAGCGCGTGCGCGTGCGCGAGCGGTTCGTCGGGATCGTTTTTTGCTTACAACGACAGACACGGCAGAACCCTTGGCTGGTAGAGGTACAAAGCTTCGCTTTAAAGAAAATGAACTGTCATCACTTTGTTACCAACACGTGCTTACTATCAACCCTTGTACGCATGTCGCCTCGCTACTTATACATGGGCCGCGTTTCCGCAAATAAAGGTTGTGGAAAGTCAGCGCTGTGTCCTCTTGCCCTTGTGTCTTGCGCGCTGTAGTCACTTCAGTTATGCCTAGAGGAGGCGCTAGCTACGCTTTTTAAACAACCGCGAAAAAAAAACGTGCGTTTGTGGGCCGAGGACATTCATGGACCACGGCCGGTCTGGACGCGCGCGTTCACTCCCTCCTTTACGGCCTGCGCACGGGGGGCTGTTTCTACCTTTCGCCACAACTTGGCGGGGGCGCTACGAGCCAACCCGCTCTTAACCAGCTCCCGGCCGTTGCGGAGGCTAGCGCGCGCAGGGAATGTCCGGCTATAGTGCCAAGAAAAAAGAAAATAGTATATTTCTAGGCACTGTAGTTCGGCTTCAGACTTGCCGCGTTACTTTCTGAAGCTCCTCTATAAGGTATGCATGGTACCAATGCGATGAGAACACTGTTGCAAGCATATATGATAACTCCGGTGATTGCCGCTTCCGGAGGGGGAGGCACAAGCCACTGATCCGCCCGCTTCTGCTGCTCGTGAGAGCACTTGCCATTGCGCGTCGTGCTCGGAAGGCTCATGGTTATTGCAGCAGAACATGTGATGGTTCCGGGAAACATCTTGACAATCACAAAATTGAGCGGCTCGCCACAAGGCTCAGCAAATACGTCTCATTGTAGAAACTAAGCAGAAGGACGCACTCGGTGACATCTGCATCAGCATGCCGTCTACCATCCCAAAACTGCATTATGTTTATGAAGGACACCGTAGTTGGAAGGCTCCGGGAATTTAGACCACCTGGGAACCTTTAGCGTGCATCTAAATCTAAGCACACAAGCTCCAAGCATTTTCGCCTCCATCAAATATAATATGGTCAAGTTTGACCAACCAACCCATTCTTGTTGCTACTAGCGCTGAGTGTGCGTCTTCTTTTGTCGAGTGCATGAGTACCGAAGAAGCCAGACTGTCCCCGCACGCACCTGTACTGCTTTCACCACTTCCTACACGCGGAATAAAAAATTAGCACGATAAAGTGGTCGGGAACAGGTGGTTTACCATACGAAGCGCATGCAGAGCAACGCGCTCTGGGGGGTTGGATCGCGACGCCCTCACGCGGAACGCGCCAGCGTCACTGTATATAAACAGATCCATTGTAATCGCGGCAACTGCTCAGGCCGTAAAGGAGGGAGCGAACGCGCGCGTCCAGACCGGCCGTGCATGGACATGAGTATTTATATTTTTAGGGGCGAAGCTCCTCTTAGTCTAACCTTGTCACGCGTCAGTTGTCAGGCGTAACCCGCGTGCTGGGAGGCACGCGCTCGCCATCGGCGCGTGCCTCTCTCTCTCCCGGCGCGTGCCTCTGCTGTCTTGTGTGAGAGAGAGAGACAGAGAGAGAGCGAAAGGCGCGCGTAGGCTATGGAAACGTTGTTTCTTAGAGGAACGCTCTACCGGCTCGCAAAGGAGAACGCGCCCTCACCCGCGAAGGCAACACGGCTCCCGACCTGGTGTATTCTACGTAGATATCGCAGGACCTTCGCCCACGGGATTTTACACGGCCTGTGTAGTTCACCGGGAAAAGCATGTCAATGGGCTCTCCTTCCGAGCACAAAATCCAGAGCGCGCTGAGGAAGTCGCTATAGCGCTTGCTGCTGCGGATCCCAATGCGAAAGTAATTATCACGGACTCCCGGAAAGCATGTGCTCATTACTTGGCAGGGGAGATATCCCCCTTAGCCAGCCAAATTTTAAAACGGGCTCTCGCTGATCCAGCCCCGAAACGCATCGTATGGGCTCCTGGACATCAGGGCTTGCGAGGTAATGAGGCCGCTGACGCGGCCGCCCGAGCGCTTACCCACCGGGCTCCTCACCCTGGCTCTTATGACTCGGAGGCCAATACACCGCTGCTGCGGCTCAAAGAAATTCTAACATATTATCGCGACACTCACCGCCTTTTCCCGGCTCCTGCAAAGGGGCTGAGTAAGGCGGAAGAGCGAACACTAAGGCGCCTGCAGACAGGTACTCTACTCTGTCCTGCAATCTTAAAGCACTTCGATGCGAACTCAGATGGGCGGTGCCCACACTGTGGGGAGACCTGCGATATCTTCCACATGGTGTGGGCATGCACGAAAAATCCCCACCTACCCCCTTCCCCTACCCCTTCCCGGGAGGCATGGGAGACTGCCCTCCTCAACAGCTCCTCGCTAGAGTCACAACGGGCTCTGGTGCGACGGGCGCGAGACGGGGCCTCGTCATGCGGTGTCCCGGACTAGGGACGCCGACCATGATGATTGTGGTTCTGTTAGGAAAGGACGCTAATTTCTGCAGCCCATGTAGGGAGCACGGCTAAGCGTCCGTGGGGGTGGGGGAAAGGGAGTGAAAGGGATAAGAGGAGAGAGAGGCCGTAGTGGAGGGCTCCGGAAATTTAGACCACCTGGGGTTCTTTAACGTGCACTGAGAACGCACAGTACACGGGCCTCTGGCATTTTCGCCTCCATCGAAAATGCGACCGCCGCGGCCGGGATCGAACCCGCGTATTTTTGGTGGCAGCCGAGTACCGTAACCACTACACCACCGCGGCGGACGAGGACGCCGACCATGTAGCGGGGTCATGCTTTGGCCCCGTACCTCTCTCCTCTACAATAAAAGTTTTTTTCATTCATTCATTCACCCGCGATAGACAACGTTGGCGCAGGCAGCGTCTCCTAGCGAGTTTCTTGATTGAGAAATACCGACTACTCGCGTTGGAGAAGCGTTCACCGGCAACCCATATATATATATATATATATATATATATATATATATATATATATATTGTTACGAGAGCGCGCAGGAGAAAATGGTTACCGCGGAAGCGGGCTGTGCGGGCGGAAGGGAAGAAGAGAAGAACGACGTTAGGCAGGCTGCCTAGGGACGGCTCTCGCACCACGCCAGCATCAAGACTTATCTGTTCACCGTCACTCTTCGAATGTAACATTTTGTGGAGGTGCTGGGTACCTCCCACGCGGTTCCACGGCCTACAACGGAGCCGTCAGCACCAGAACCTCGCAGAAGTCGTCGCCTTGCTGGGCTTTCACCATCGCGCCCCATCATGGCTTCGGAGCGGGACGCCTCATCCAACAGTGCCACGGCCAATCCAGCCCCGATTCAGCACTACCGAGAGCCACGCACATTCTCAGCAAAAGCGGGGGAAGACTTCGATGAGTGGCTGACCCATTATGAAAGGGTAAGCCAGTACAATAACTGGAACGCTGCCAGCCAGCTTAGAAACGTTGTTTTCTTTTTGGCTGGCACGGCATTGCTGTGGTACGATAACCACGCCGACACGATAACTACATGGGCCGGTCTGGTTGAGGAGATGAAAGAGTGTTTTGGAGACTCAGATGCTAAGAGGAAACGGGCGGAATCGACATTAGCTCAGAGAGCTCAAGTCGTCGGTGAAACTTGCACCACTTATATCGAGGAAGTACTAAAATTGTGCAAGACTATCAACCCTGGAATATCAGAGGCCGACAAGGTCGGACACCTCTTGAAAGGCATTGCGGAAGACGTGTATAGCTTCCTCATTGGTAAAGAAAACTTGAACACCGTGTCTGATGTAATACGTCACTGCCGTACGTTCGAGGCGCTGAAGACTCGCCGCATTACACCGAAGTTTGGGTGGCTACCCAATGTAACGACTGTGGCAAGCGTAGACACGATTTACCAGACGGATCTATCGTCAACGATTCGTCAGATTGTCCGTGAGGAGCTACTACGGCACGAAGAACAGGCACGTCATGCGGCCCCACGCTGCTATTCCACCACTCTCCAAGATACTGTTTGCGCGCCCCCTTCGCCTACTTGGCAGCACTCTGTAAACGTTACGGATTATAGCGATTACAGAGATGAACCGCGTTATCACCAGACCGCAGCACGCTATAACGACTGCCTTGATCAACACCCAACAACGTTCGTCCACGAAGACCTGACACAACGTACGAATTCCAAGGGGAGGAGCTTCGCTACTCTCAACCTGCTCCGGAAGTAGAACATTACCAACCAGAAGTACGACCTCCTGTATGCTACCGCTGCGGTACGCCTGGTCACGTCGCTAGGTGTTGCAGCCGACGTCGAGCGCCGAGCTATGGACAGGCAATGTCGTCGGCGCGGCCCGGTGGTCGATACTTTAACACTCCGTGGCTTCGAAACTCCACTTCAGGAGGCCGCTTCCGGGAAGAAAGACGCCGTAGCCCCGCTCTCGAAAGCTACTCTTGAGAATAAAGGCCCCGGAACCACTACCGTTCCCCAGCTTCTGACCGTACCCCGACGCCACCACCAGCCTTCCGAGATTCCCGATCACCATCTCCTCGGCCACGTTTCACGTCATAGTCTCCTCGGCGCCGCTTCGCGTCGCCCCCGCCGGGAAACTAGTTAGCGCGGCCGATGGAGGAGGAAAATGCTTGCTGACATCTCAAATACCTACAACTATCTTCATGCTGAAGAATAAGGTTAATGTACTTATCGACGGTGTTTCTACTATGGCTTTGGTGGACACGGGAGCAACTGTTTCTATTATGAGTGTGCTGTTTAAGAGTCTTCTTGGACGCAAGTTCATGTTTCGTTGGGACCGGGGCACAAGATTTCGGGGAGTGAGTGGTGACTCATTATACCCAGTTGGTGTATGCAACGTGGATGTCTCCTTGGGTGGTCGAATTTTTAATACTGAATTGATTGTTCTTCCTCGTTCCACACATGACGTGATTCTTGGAATTGACTTTCTGCACTTGTGTGGTGCAAACGTTGACTGCCGGATAGGAGAGCTCATTGTCAACAGGAAATGTTTCGTCTGTGCTCTTAGAAGACCCAACTCGTCAGGAAAGTGTGTTTTGTGTGTCCCAAGATACAGTTGTACCTGCTTTATCTGCAATTCGTGTTCCTGTCGTCGCTTCGTGCCCTACTCGCATCTCTTTCGACGCTGCGGTGGAACCTGTGCACAACAACTGCCTCAAGAAAAACGTGTTTGTCCCGTATTGTATGGTTTCTGCAATCGATGGATGTACGGGGCTATGGGCGATAAATGGTTCTACTGAAGCGGCGGTGCTGCCTCAAGGGCTCAAGCTTGCCACATTTCTGGGATATTCACCTGAAGTAATGGCAGTGCTTACAGGCCCACCGGATGCAGAGGATAATAGTGTGTCGTGCTCTGAGGAGGCAAAATTACTTGCCATGGTCGCTAAGTCACTAAGTGATCGTGAGCGCAGTGTACTGGTGACCCTCCTTTCGAAGCATTCCTCAGTATTTGACTTCACGCAACACGACGGCCCGCCATTCATTCCTGCTTCCAGAACTCGCCATCGCATCAACACAGGATCAGCCCAACCGATCCGACAAAAGCCTTATCGCGTGTCTCCCGCGGAGCGCAAGATAATCAGCGACCAAGTTCAGGAGATGTTGAGCAAGGGAGTTATCCAAGAATCGTCGAGCCCTTGGGCATCCCCGGTCATATTGGTGAAAAAGAAGGATGGTACATGGCGATTCTGTGTTGATTACCGTCGTCTAAACACTGTTACGAAGAAAGATGTCTACCCGTTACCACGAATTGACGACGCTATCGAATGCCTGTTTGCAGCATCTTACTTTTCGTCAGTTGATTTACGGTCAGGGTACTGGCAAATTCCGATGCACGACAACGACAGAGAAAAGACGGCATTCGTAACACCGGACGGACTCTTCGAATTTAATGTGATGCCTTTCGGGCTGTGTAATGCGCCCGCAACGTTCGAAAGGTTCATGGACACCATACTGCGCGGCTTGAAATGGGAAATTTGCATGTGCTACCTAGACGACGTTGTCATTTTCGGACGAACATTCGGTGAGCACAACAAGCGCCTAGACCTAGTACTGAACTGCTTGGAGAAAGCCGGCCTTGTGCTCAATTCGGGATCCCTCTGGTCGACTAGCGCGCTGGGCCCTCCGTCTACAGAAATACGCTTTTGTCGTTTGCTACAAGAGTGGCCGGCGACATGCCGATGCTGATTGCCTCTCCCGGATGCCGCTTCCGACGACTGAGTGCGACGCTGACAACTTTGATCAGTATATCGCTTTTGTTTCCCCGGAATTTCCTGATATGGGCACCTTCATATCCGAACAAAAGAAGGATGAGAGCTCAGAGCCGCTCTTCGCCGCAGCGCAAGAGCCTTCTGCTGACAGTCGTTTTCGCCTGCGCGACGGCGTCCTGTATAAGAGCTATGCGACCACCGGTGCGCGCTACCTATTAGTAGTTCCCAAAAGTCTGCGTGCACAAGTTTTATCTGCTATGCACGATGAACCAACTTCCGGGAATCTTGGCTTCACACGAACATTCTACCGTGTTAAAGAACGCTTTTACTGGCCCAAGATGCGCGTCGATACCGAACGGTACGTCGCCAGTTGCATCCAATGTCAGCGCCACAAGTGACCCCCAAACGCGCCGCCTGGCCGCCTTCAGCCAGTTCCGCCTTCCAGTGCACCTTTTGAACAAGTTGGAATAGATCTTCTTGGTCCTTTCCCACGTTCTTCGAAGGGCAACCGTTGGGTTGTCATTTGTGTGGACCACCTGACCCGTTATTGTGAGACGGCAGCACTGCCATCGGCCACAGCATCGGAAGTTGCCGTGTTTTTGCTGTCTTCCGTCATACTCCGACATGGACCTCCTCGCGTAGTCATCAGTGACCGTGGGCGAGAATTTACCGCGGATGTAGTGAAAGAGACCCTTCGAAGTCTGTTCCTCGAGCTTGCGCCATTCCACGTCCTACCATCCGCAAACTAATGGTCTTGTAGAGCGCACGAACAGAACACTTACGAACATGATGTCCATGTACGTCAATTCTGCCCACAGGAACTGGGACACTGTTCTACCTTTTATCACCTTTGCCTTCAATACGGCACGACACGAGACAACGGGTTATTAACCTTTCTATCTTCTCTATGTTCGTCCGCCACGCTACACACTCGACACTTCCGTATTTCTCTCATGACAGTGAGTCAATTAACGAGATCCTCTGTCGAGCTGAAGAAGCGCGGCGCCTCGCTCGGCTACGCACCTTGGCCTCTCAGGACCGGTCAAAAATCCGCTACGATGGTTGTCACCGACACGTCTATTTTGCTCCTGGCGACCTTGTGTTACACTCTAAACCAGAATTGGGAAAAATTGGACTAACTGCATACATTTAGACCACCGGTTGAACGGTTCATCCGAAAGGACCAAATTTTGCGCCAGTGCGTGTCGTGTGCAAAAGCCCGCCACGAAAAGTACCAATGGGGGGTCTAAAAAGCACCCATTGGTCTGCGCTGGTTCGTCTGCTTCCGCGCTGCCTTCCCGCGCCATGTAGTTTGAGTGGTTCAGGAAGAATTTAGACGCTTCTCGTCCGCGCCCCCGAGTCTGTCTGCCGATCTGACCCGTTACGGTTGTCGTTCCCATGCTTCTGCCCCGCTGCGCTTTTCTTGTGGTCCCCCCTTCCTGTCAGAGGCTCAAGCACATGGGTTGTCAAAAGAGCAACAAAATACAAAAGGAAGCAAACATGCATTCCTCAACAACTGGAAGGAATGGCTGTGTGTTTGGACGCCACTCGCTCGGCTGCCGTCTCAGGCCTGCGGAGGCTGGCCTAGTGTTACGGCGAGTTTGCTGGCGTAGTGTGTGTGCGTGCGCCAGTGCGAGCCTCCAAGCCTACACGCTGTGGATACATTGCTTGAACGCGCCGAATTACAACGGATATTTACATCGCTAACAAAAGTAAGTTGTTTTAATCGTCAGCGGTTGCTTGCCGAGTGCCCGAAGAGTAAATGGCTGCAATTTGTACGCGAAAAGAAACTTCGCATGCCGTCGGCATCGAGCCCGTGGGCATCGAGCCCGTCGGCGGCCGTCGTGAGCTATCGCCGGCGCAAGGAAAAGAAAAAAAGTACATTTTGTTTTCCAGGAAATACTGTCTGTATTGTAGAATAAAGTGTAATTAAAATTGTGGATTTCGCCTCGTGCGACGACCACTGTGAAGCAGCTATCGCGAAGGCGAGCGCTGCCGCCGGCGCGCTGCGACTACGCCGACTACGCTGCATATCGTGACTGCGAGCCGTCTCGTTCGTAGTGAGTGGGGTAAGTACATCACATCTCAGCCGCGACAGTGACGATGAGACTTGTTCTTCATTTGTGTGCGGAATAACGGCCGTAGATATAGCACAGGACTGGGTATTTTGTGAGCGCCGGTGATCGTTTGTTCTACAGCCGTGCTCTACGGAAAAGGCCTAGGGACGACTTCGGCAAGAAGGTACACCGGCGGGGCAACTGTGCATCGCGTTTCTTCGCCGCCGCGGCAGAATGCTTGCCGTTACCGTGTTTGTGTGTGCTCAGGGGTATTTTATGAGCTCGCGCACGGCATTGCGAACGCTCGTTCGCTTCAATCGACGAGGTGCTAGCTACTAATTGGAATTCGTTAATTAAAAACGCGCTCACGATATGGCGGGTTTAGATTAACAGATCTGTGCGGTGGTGGGTTATCTAAGATCCGACGCTAACCGCACGGCTCATCTGTGAATATATATTTTGTAATTGCGCTGAACAGCAACTTACCACCGGCACTACATGTGGGGCAATATGTGTGAGTATATATACCCGACCGTTGGTGTGCGGTTTGAGTGGTCTGTGTGGTGCATTACTTTCGTGGTGCGTTCGTGTTGTTCACTGCTCTCCTTGTGTCCGTGTCCTGAACGCCTCTTCTTTTGATTATGCATTACTTTGATATGCTTGCGTGTAAGCTTGAGTGTCTACGTGTGTGTGATGTTCCTGTGAATGCATTGGAGTCTGTATATGCGATATTAAATGCTGATAAAGTATGCATGTGTGATATAAATGCTGATAGATCGAGTGAAAATGTGATCGCAATGGGAAGCCTCCATTTTTCTTTTTTCCGTTTGGTCGGAACTGGTCCTACAGTTCGTCTGCCTAGAATGGTCCACCGAGGGCAACCGTTAAGCCATCGAGTGGTAACTGCAGGGGACGAAAAAATTGAACCGCTGCTGTTAGTCTTGCAGTTACTCCAAAATTGGTTCAAAATCTGTGGCAGCCCACTTAGTCCCCCAAAAGGACGAACAGCATACCCCATTTCCGTCCATTTTGGCTTAGAATGTACTCTGGACGCCCTTGCGACAACGTGGCATGTGCCAGAAGTTTCTCGCTCATTATGTCGGGCCATTTGTCATTCTGGAGCGGCTCAGCGAAGTTGACTACCGCGTAGCACGACTCACGAACAGCGGACGACCTTCGGCCAAAACAGAGGTGACGCACGTCGCCCGCTTGAAGCCTTACCGTCCACGCACTACTGACTGACTCGCCCGGCGGTCTTCGTCTGGCAACGGGGGAATGTTACGAGAGCGCGCAGGAGAAAATGGTTACCGCGGAAGCGGGCTGTGCGGGCGGAAGAAGAACGACGTTAGGCAGGCTGCCTAGGGACGGCTCTCGCACCACGCCAGCATCAAGACTTATCTGTTCACCGTCACTCTTCGAGTGTAACAATATATAGGCACTGGACCTTGACTTGCAATGAAGTGCCGGTGGGAGATTTCACTTGTGCATAGTTCAACCATGAGGATTCGTAGCGTGCGCGTTAACTAAATTAATCCGGAACTCGGCACGATCTACGATGGACATCCCGACTTCGCCCACTCATCATTCACTCCGTGGATATGCTGTATTGTTTTTTTTTTGTGTCCAACCACGTGGTTTAGCAGGGATCAATGAATGTAAAATGCGAAGTGACGTGTCAAACCAATAACAATGCCCAACCACAGTCGTCACTTCCTGTAACGAAATTCGCCATTTTGCGTCGCCATGGTTCAAGAAAAGCTCTGGGGAAGGTGTTTTCTTCGTTAAAATATAATTACAACCACTTTGCTTGTGGCGCCCCCACTCTCGCTGCGGCATCACAGCTTGCTGCAGTTCTAGAATAAGCGATAAAAATGGCATGCTCAATTGGTGTCGCAGGGCCCTTTACCGAACTTGAAAAAAAAAAAAAAAGAAACGAGGGTGTGGGAGGGCGGGTTAATTGTCGCTCGAGCAGCCAGTGTGGAGGTCGCCAACGCTGGCGCGCGCGCGATCTCGGCGGCCATTAGACGTGCTGCGTACCGCGTAGCAGCGCCTTGGCCAATGTGCTCTGTTCCAGGCGCCTCGCATATATATCGTAGCGACGCCGGCAATGCCCTCGCCACATAGCGCATGCGTCTACGAGTGTTGGAAGGAACTTGATGCCGCTGTGCTGGGCCAAGTTTCTCGATGGTGCAAGGCGCACGCTGCTTAGCGCGGTGTGAAGCAGCAGGCATCAAAGCAACATGATTTAGCTCGGAGCTATACTGGGCCGTTGCCTCCGCCGCTCGACCCTCGCATGGTACTTTAAGCACCTGCATGCTTACTTAATAATCCCACGTTCACTACAATTCAGATTGCCCCTAAAGCTACTAGTCTTAATATATCCTATCATACATTGCTATCGCGTTCATTGCTTCGCCCTTCTGGCAAAACTGCGATATTTTTTTTGTAATGCATAACGTTATTAGCACTTTGGTTGGTGTTGACCTGCTTCAGCGAGGGAAAGAGCTCGCGCGCGGAGAGGGAAACCTCCCGTCTCAAATAGGTAGCCTCTTTATTTTCCACACTCCCTCATTTGCCTTTCTCTTTCTTGACCGACGCTGAGCCGTGCTCACCAATGCCGACGAGACCTTCGACTTTGACCTGGCTGACCTCCTGTGACCTGACTGACCTTGCTAAGGGATGCGCGTGCTGCATGAACGTACCGGGCTTGTATGGCGATCGACAGACGATCGCCAAGAGCAGGGTTCGTACAGAATATTTGACTGAAAATTCAAGGAGTTTTCAAGGATTTCAAGGATGAAAAATGGCAAAATTCAAGGAGTGTTAGGAAAATTTTATTTGCTTACAAGACTTATGGAAGCAGCGCAGTTTTCGCATGGATTTCTTTTTCCAAAGAAGCTATCTCCAGCTCCTTTTCTTTAGCAGTTCGACGAAAGCTGTTTGCCTTGACTAAGTAGGTAAGGTCGTTTTTCGCTTCAGCTTCTTCCGAAAAACGGTCCGCAGATTCCAGCAGGCACTTGAGAGTTTTTTGAAGCTTTGACTTCCTTCCGTGCATCTTATCAAGCTCTTGCTCCAGCTCTTTTCTCTTTGAAGCTGCCTGCCGTGACAGTGCTTGTTTCTTTTGTTCGTCTAGGTATGCAGCGTACCTATGCCGGGCTTGCCGCACTGACGCCTTCAACTCTTTTGAAATCGGAACGTTCAGCAGGCCACCATGGCTTTTCACAACCTCGCAGATAACTCGTTGAGAAATATACGACAGCTCTGCCAAATTCTCGACCGCAACCTGCTTGTTGATGCTGAAGCCTCTTTCCACTGAGGCCTGCCCATGGCTCAGGAGGAGAAGTAGTTTCACCACAGCCCATAACTGCAAGAATGAAGCATCATGCTTCAGCAGCCGCACGAAAAAACTGTCAAGACGTTCATGATCTTTTTCATAGTTTTGTAGTTCATGCCGTTTTTCTAGACAAAACTGAATGTACTGTGTGCACACAATGTCGCGTTTGTGCTCAGAGAGAAGCTTGTTGTCGATTGGGCAGTTAAGCACAATTTTTAGCTTCCCAAGGCACGTGTCTGTCTTGGACATCTCTGTGGGGTCGAAACATGACAACCCACGAACCACAGGGTACCTCAGGGGACTTCTCTCCATGACTTTCAGGATCATGTTCATGAGGAACTTCCGGCACTCGTACCTAAACTCAAGAATACACTTGGCGCTCGCTTTGCAGCATTTCAAAATCTTCTCAGCTGCACGTCCAACATCCACCTTTTCAAGTTCTGTGTAAACTGCAGCATCTTCAACATCTATTCGCAGCAGCTTCGTGATGCTGGTGGCTTCTGTCATTACAGAGCACTTTACGAACCTTGACAGAAGGCTCCTCAGAACACTTTCAAGTTCTTTTGCCAACAAAAACGTCTTGGGAGAATCACTCTGAAAAACAGTCAGGAAAGGCTGCACAACCATGGCAACATTTAGGGAAAAGTTCAGTTTTGCAAGTGCAAGCTGGTCATTTAGAAAAGCACTGACGTTTTCATATGCTCTGCATTTTGGCACGGGCAGCCTGCGGCCACTCACTGCTTCAGTGTATTGCTTCAAGTGCTCCCATGTGGCCAGGGCTCTTTCCAGTACGGGCACGTTCTCGATCCAACGGTGAGATACAAAAGGAAGAGGAAACACACTGCTCCCTGTCTCTCTAATAAAATCTTCTCGCCTGGCCGGTGCATCATGAAAGAGTGAGAATAAGCTGGACAAATATGTGTCAACTGGCCAGCCCGTTGCATGCATTCCAGCTTTGTAGGCATTATGCACTGTGTGAAGGCCACACGATCCAATATCCAAACACTTAACTTGAAAGTCATTTTTCATGTGCTGCTGGAACTTGTGGAAAAGGCTCCAGTTGACATTGGGGCCATCCATGGAAAGCTGAACAATTTTGCTCATCGGAAAGGACGCCAGCGCGTCCGTCAAATTCTTCATGAGGTCGTCCGCTGTGCTGTGGCCCATGAATACCGATGTCACATACCTTGTTGTCACCTCAGAATTGTTCCACAGTCTCACGTGAACATCAAGCTGTTTCTTTTGCAGGTGTTCGTTTAACGTTTCATCAAAAAGGACAACAAAATGTTCAGATTTCTCCATCATGTCCAAGACTTGAGAAGCGAAAAATGGGCGCAGACCATGGCACGCGACGTACGCGCATTTTTTTTCCGAACAAGTGAAGCTTCTCGCGATATCGCTATCCGGAAACATCTTTCGGAACAACTCGGAAACTGATCCGCTGGAGCTGTATGAGTAGTGTGAAGACACAACTTTCATCGTCCACAAAATTTCGGCTTCAATCACGGAGTCATGCCTTCTGCAGTCTTCGTCAAGGGTCGCAGCTCGAGAGGATGTTTTCGTGTTTTCCTGATGAGAAGTCGTTTCTGTGACGTTTGCCGCTTGCAAAAAACTCGTGACGGAAGAGCAGCCCTCGCCTGCCGCAACTTTGGATCGGTGCTTGGCACTTTTCTGATGGCTCTTCAACGCCGACTCCCCCATTGTTGCAATTTCGACAGACTTCTGACATACTGCGCACTTCGCCCGATAAGGGTCGCTTGTCTCCGGCCTCACCCAGTGACGATATTCGCTGTGCTCCAGCCACGCAGACTGAAACTTGCACTTTCCGCCTGGCATCCTGTCAAAGTAAAGGTGCAGGCATTGCACACAGCACAAACGCGAACTTTCGCGAGTACCGACCGACTGACCGTTACTATAACTTGCGTTGGATTGGATTGGATTTCTGGCTCGCATTTGTTGCCAGACGACGCAGGCGCTGCCGGGTCGAAACCGAAACTTGCTGCTATTGCTCTCCTGTCAAGACATGTTTTCGTGAACATTCCTCAGTAAACGCGTTTTTGAAATCAGTGCGACTTACGGAAATACGTCGTTCATTTGCTATATTGAAGCAAAGTCCACTAAATTTTCAAGGATTACAAGGAGCTCACTTATATTTAAGGAGTTTCAAGGGCCCTTGAATTAATGTTATAAAATTCAAGGACATTCAAGGATTTCAAGGGTCTGTGCGAAGAGAAAAGGGCGGAATGCGGGTGAGGCCGAAGTCGTCACTCAGGGAAGATGCCGTCGCTTGGCGCCGACTGCAGACTGATTCATTTCCTAGCCACTACATGCTTTTCATCGACCTTCCTGCCGCCCCTAACTTAGCATGCACAGTATGCCATCCCACGTAATGGGAAGGCCTCAGTCCCTATTCGTCCCGCACCCCTACTCTCAGTAAGTGTGAACACTGCTCAGTTTAGGCCGCCTGGGCAGAGGGCCCTACCCAACGAATTGCCTTTTCTTTCGTTGTTAAATGTTTGTTCTTTCTCTGGCGCGCTCAGAAGAATCCCGAGGAGCGTGCTAGGGGGCTTGCCACAATGCATGTGTCTAGCACAAGACGGCGCAGCGCAAGGCGAATGTAGCAAGGATGCGCTTGCGCGTAGCCCGCGCTCATTGAGTGAAGCTTTACGGTGATTTTTTAGGGGCGAAGCTCCTTAGGGTGGGGGTCGTTTCCTCCTCTGTAGTAGTAGTGGTAGGGAGTACGGAGGCTCGCGCTCGCCCTCGGCGCGTGCCTCCCGGCGCGCGAGCTCTCTCACTCTTCCATCTGCTGTCTTGTGAGAGAGAGATAGAGCGAAAGGCGCGCGTTGACTATGGAAACGCTTTCTTCGATGAACACTCTACCAGCTCGCAAAGAAGGAGAACGCGCCCTCACCCGCGAGAGACAACGTTGGCGCAGGCAGCGTCTTCTAGTGAGTTTCTTGATTGAAAAATACCGACTGCTCGCGCTGGAGAACCGTTCACCGGCCACCCATATATATATAGGCACTGGATCTTGACTTGCAATGAAGTGCCGGTGGGAGATTTCACTTGTGCGTAGTTGAACCATATGGATTCGTAGCGTGCGCGTTAACTAAATTAATCCGGAACTCGGCACGATCTACGATGAACCTCCGGAGCTTCGCCCACTCATCATCATTCACTCCGTGGATATGCTGTGAATTTTTTTCTGATAGGGCGGAAACCTTTGCGCGTCTCATCAGCGGAAAAATCCGGCGTCCTTGCAGTCGGCGTAAACGTGAACGAGTAGCGAACGCAGATTGCCGTCCGAGGGAGGTTCCTGTGGGTGAATTGACGCTTTTCTTTTTTTTTTTTTTGCCAGCTGGGCTGAGAATAAAACCTGTAGGGGTGCGCGTTCCCCCGGCGACAGGGTGGCTCTTGTTCGCATGCATGGATTACTCGGGATGTATGTACGTCCGTGATTTTGGCAGGCGGCCAAGCGAGGGAGGACACGCGCATGTGAGGTCTCCATGTCTCTCTTTTACAGCGGGACTCTATACTTCCTCTAGGGCTCAAGGAAATGTTCGTGTCGTCGTTTTAAGCAAAAAAAAAAAGTCCGTTAGAAATAGCATCACGGAGCATAGCCTGCATAGCGCGGTGGAGGGGAGGAGATGCCCACGTCGAGGGGAGCGCGGGGCATGCGCATAAGTCATCCGGCGCCGCGCATGTGCACTGGTGGTGTTACGTCATCCCTCACCTGAACAGCGGGACGTCGTGGGCCTTGTCGTGGTGCATACAGGCGTGGGCGTAAAAGGCGTTAATTTCTGTCTGCCATACAGGGGACACGGCTACGCGCCTTAGGGGAAGTGTATAGGGGACATAAAGGAGAAGAAAGAGAACAGAGTGATGGACAGCAGCAGCACCAAGAGGCACGCACCAATGCAATGGCGTTTCCGCCGCCGGCGAGTGTTGCTACTGCGCGGCACGGCACTGGGCAGCGCGCTCGTAAGCGCAAGCAGCAGGGCGCGCCGCGGGTTGTTAGCCGGAAGTTCTTCGGCAACGGACTTCAGGGTGACGAAAAGGTTCTCCGTGAGCGCATCTCGCGGATCCAGTTAGGGCATCACGCAGCATAGCAGAAGGGTGGAAGCGAGCTGGAGAGAAGAGTGAAGGAGGCGGTAGTGGGAAGCGTAAGGGCTGTTCTCGCTTAGTCCACACTCCGCTCCGCATGACTGCGGAAGGGTGAAAACGGTTGTCACACGGAGCGAATCGCGAATTATCCAAGTCAATGGGTCCGCGCAAGCCCCACCAAGTTCGATATTTCGCGATCCGTGCCTTGTGACAACCATTTTCACCCTTCCGCACGACCTCCGCATTCGTGCGGAGTGAGCGAGAACAGGCCTGCTGCCGACCGCGCTTCCCCGCGTTCGCACCCCGTGTCCGTGACTATGGCGGCGGCTCGGCAAGTTGCTAGACCAGAGACCGGTCTGGAAACTAGTAGTGGTGCAGGTATGTTAAAGTCGCAGGCCGTTAAACAACATGTGAAATTCAAGTGACGTTACGATAGGTAATCGTTGTGGGTGTGGTTTACAGCTTCGCTGTTTAACCACCTCCACAGCGTGAATTGGAGCCACATTTTCTTGAACCTGTCATCTCGTTACGTATGATATACGTCGTACTCAATGTGGCGTGTTAAAGGATCGTTCGCATTCTCACACGTACGTAAGTAGCCTTACGCGTCTATGCCAACGTTATGAATTGAATGCTGCCAGCTTACCGTTTCCTTTTATACGATAGATTTCGAGTAATTGCGCGTTTTGTTCTGAAACAAATTCAGAAGCCCATGCTACGTCACAGCGTAGCCGGGTGCAGTGAAAGTGGAGCTCGGGCGCGGGGCTTGCTCAACTATCGCTTGGCAAATGATCGTGCGAAGTGCGGCCTAGTTTGACAAACGGCGGTTCCAGGTCGAACGCCTTCTAAGCCATTCTTACAGCTGACGAGGAAATCGTCTTCGAAGCCTTCGAGCACGGCGAAGGAACTCATGCCACCTCCCGAAGACGTTGCCGGCAGCTCCTCAACTCGCAGTCGTGGCCGAGTGTAAAGGCAAAAATTTGCAAAGGGGACCCGCGCGCTCGCTCTTGGGGCTTAAAAGAGAGAAGGACGAGGATATATATATATATATATATATATATATATATATATATATATATATAGTATAGGTTAAAGAAAGTGACCGCCAGGGGGCATGGGCTCAGAAGAGATCCAGAGGACGACGAATGAAACGAAGGTGATCAAGGCAACGGATGATGCAGTAAAAAGCAGTTTTCCCTATCAGTGTTCCATGAGTCCCGTTATATTTGGTGGCAGCGGTGGGATCCGATGAGATGGCATTCAAGAATTACGGATCGGTGAGCGCCGCTCTTCATAAGATACTGGAAGCATATGAACGCATGTGCTGAGAGTAGACTGATCGGCTTGTAGTTCCTCAAGTCTTTACCATCTCCCTTCTTATGTAATAGATATTATCTCCAACAGAATAAGGGCCACACTTGAATCAAACGAGAGCAAGCAGGGTTCAGGAAAGGATACTCCACCATAGACCACCTTCATGTGATCAATCAAGTAATCGAGAAGTCTGCGGAGTACCACAAACCCCTCTATATGGCTTTCATAGACTACGAAAAGGCTTTAGACTCGGTAGAGATACCAGGAGTTCTAGAGGCATTACGCCGACGAGGAATATGCGATAGCTACGTAAACACAATAGTCAACATCGATAAAGATTTTACAGCCACCCTGCTCCTCCTTAAGAAAAGCAGAAAAATCCCAATACAGAAAGGCGTCAGACGAGGAGATACAATTTCTCCAATGCTGTTTACTGCATGTTTGGTAGAAATCTTCAGAATACTGGACTGGGACGAGACAGGGCTAAGGATTAACGGCGAATATCAAAGTAACTTACGATTTGCAGACGGCATAGTAATGATGGCAACGAACAGCAAAAGATGATTAAAGACTTACGCCGAGAAAGCTCTAAAGTAGGATTAAGGATGGACATACAGAAAACAAAGATAATGCTAAGTGGCACGGCGAAAAAACGTGGCTTCACGATCGGAAACCAGACATTAGAAGTCGTAGAAGAATACCTATATCTAGGACAACTACTGACAGGAGAACCCGCCCACATAAAAAAAAAATCCACCGTAGAATAAACATGGGATGGCGCGCGTACGGGAGACATTTCCAACTCATGAAAGGAAATCTACCACTGTCACTCAAGCGGAAACTATATAACTACTGCATTTTGCCAGTACCGACATACGGGGCAGAAACTTGGAGAATTACGAAGAAGCTCGAGAGGAAGTTAAGAACCGCGCAGCGGGCGATGGAACGAAAAATGATAGGCGTTACATTAAAGGGCCCCTAAACCACCCCCGACATTTTTTTGAACATTTCAAGTTAACACGCGCATCCAAGTTGAAAATGCCGTCACGATGAACGATGTCAAATGCGGCAGCGCCACGCGCCTCGGGCGCGCCACGAACTCGAGAAACATTCCCGTGCGCCTCGCCGGCCATTTCCGGCATGCCAAAGTTAGCTGTGACGACATTGTGGCTTTTGGTGACGTCAGAAGAGTCCGAGCTACGCTGATTGATCGAAGGAGAACGTCGACTTCCGGTTAGTCTGCTAGCAAATGCACGCGCTCCCTGCCTGTTTGTTTTCCTCGTCGTGTGTCGCTCGTGTGGTGTTCGCGTGTGGTGTGGTGGTCGCAAATGCACTACGCTACGCAAGTGCAAGTGAGGTACAGCCGACTAGAAACTGCAGCAACTGTCAGAACACGACGGGTAGCGCAAACAGAGAGCGTTGGCACAGCACCAACAAAACATTTGCGCGAACGCGGAAGCCCGGCGGAGGCGCGTCAACCGGATGCGCGTCATCGGCGATGTATGTCACGTGACATAAGGAGGAGCGCTCGGCGAGGAGGCGGAACCGGCAAGCGGCCGGTTGGCGCAGGAGAAAGCGAAACCAAGCAATCGCCGCGTTTTGATAATCAAACGCGTGTAACTCAGCTATTTCGGCACCGTTTCGAAAAATTCTTGCGGCTATGTGTTTGTTGCGGACACCGGCATAAGAGCAACACCACAACAAAATTTCGACCTCTTGGTGGTTTAGGGGCCCTTTAAGAGATAGAAAGAGAGCCGAGTGGGTCAGAGAACAGACGACAGTCACCGACATAATAACCGACGTTAAGAAGAAACGTCGGAAGAAATGGACATGGGCAGGCCACGTGATGAGGAGGATAGATAACCGATGGACAGTTAAAACGACGAAATGGATACCAAGAGAGGGCAAGCGTAGCCGCGGACGACAGACAGTAAGATGGGGGGATGAAATCGAGAAATTCGCAGGCGTCAGGTGGAATCAGCTCGCGCAGGACAGGCAAGAATGGAGAGGATTGGGAAAGGCCTTCGTCCTGCAGTGGACATAAGATGGGCTGATGATGATGATGATGATGATGATGATGACCGCATGTGGGCGGCAATGATACAACGCATGATGACTACCATGACAAATGAACAAGACCCGCTACACAAGGGTGTAACGTTGGCGAGGCGTGTCAAGACCAAGTATGCGAGAAACAGATTCATGAATGCGCCGAGTTTGTAGAGAAAGAGGACAGGAATGATGAGCGTGCAGGCGCTAGGGAAGTCTGTGACGAGACTAAAGGTAGGAAGGATGTGATTAAAGACTCTGAAGGCCAAGAGGACTTATGTGACGAGCTTGGGAAAAAGTTCAAGTATGAAAAGTCATATCGGGATTCTGTTGACAGCTGTCGTTTACATATTTATTGCACAAGCTCAGAACCAAGGCGCCGAAGGAACAAATCGGAAAGGAAAATCGAAGATCAGTTTATTGAAGGACAGCCGGTGAGCCCGACAATTTCTGCTTCTGTTGACTTGTCGCTGCAGCGGACACCCATAGCGGTTTTCGAACAAGATACCAGAGACTCAGTGTGTCCGATGTTGGCGAAAGTCTCGTCGAGATTCAATACCACGTATCCGCCTATTTGCAAGAACCAAGACATCATATGGACCTCTGCATTTGTTTCAAATGCCGAGGGCCATACGACCGCTACGATCCAGGCGCCTAGTGTAGAAATAGGAAATGACACAAAGGCGAAAAGAGTGCGACACACCCACCTCGACCACTCCATCGTCAAGCGAAGACATGGACCAATAGCCGATGCAGAGAAGAGTTTCCAGGAACAGGTTCTGATGCCGCACTGCGTCGTTAAAGACGCAGAGTCATCTACGTGTCACAGTTCGTTTCCTAAGAAGCCGAGCCACCTATTCGGAGGTCCAAGACGCACGCGAAATTCGAAACTGTGGACAGCAAGTTCGTAATCGCTTAGCGCGGATTACCCCGTATTTCCAAGAGGAAGACTCTACGACACCGTAAGGGCCATCCACTGCGTTCGCGGTAACACACTGGTCAAGAACGCCATATAAGCCGACCACAGCAAACAATCCCTTAGCTTCAGCCGCCCTCTTCTCTTTCTCCCCCACCCCCAGTGGAAAGATGTGACAGGACACAGTGACCGCCAGTGGGGCATGGGCTCAGAAGAGACCCAGAAAGACGAAGACAAGGAAGGCGATCAAGTCAACGGATTATGCAGAAAAGTAGTAGTACATAGTGAAAACAGGCGTGCAAAACACGGACGCAAGGGGAAGAAGTGGACAACACGAACTGTGTTCGTGTTTTCCACTTCCCCTTTTGTCCGTGTTTTGCATGCCTGTTCTTTTTCACTATGGACCCTTACCAACTCGCTCAACTGTGTGCCCTTTTAAGTAGTAGTAATTAGTAGTCTCGATATATATATTGTAATGTAGAAAAACAGAGAGCTCGCCGTGCCGAAGACGCTAGCGCTAGAGGAGCGCAGGGCAAGAGAAGCAGACGAAGGGTCAGAATAGAACAGCCGGCCTGCAGCTAAGGCGCTGTGTCTACGTCTCTTCCTTTATTACAATGGCGCAACCGACAAAAGACAGACGCTGAGGGCGTCCTCGCGGGTCATCGGCGCAGCAGGTGCTCCAGTCCAGGGACGCCGTCCACGCTTCCGCAACCATGGAGCCTGCAACCCTCCTGCCGCCGGAAGCACCTATGGGACCCACGCAGGGCCTCCTGTTACCACGGAATGGCACTCACTCTTCCTGTGGTAACACCCCCACAACTACGTCGGCACATGAGCCGCACAGGGACGCTGTCCAAGCGTCCTCGGACATGCACACCGCCGCCGACTATGGTTATTCCAATGCCTCGGTCGGTCAACTCACCGACGTCATGCGGGCCATGTCGTTGCTATTCGAGCAACTGAATATCTTCGGCACGGTAACTCCCGGATTATCTTGTGCGGCATCACCATCGCCGAGTGCTTGTATGATCCCGGAGTTCCATGCTTTCCAGGACGACGCGATCCTGTGGATCAATAACATCAACCATCTCGGGACTCGCTATGCCTGGTCGGACGAACAAAAATGGCAGGTGGCCCTAAGCCACATTGGGCAACGTGCCCTGGCCTGGCATCGCTACCAAGGCATTAGGCAGAAGACCTGGCAGGAATGGTGTGCCAAGTTCTTAGCTGCTTTCGGCCCGCTTCCCCATGTGTGCGACCATGCCAGACATCTCTCGACCACGAACGACCAGACAACACACAGCGACTCTGCTGGTGCACCCGGGAGCTCTTCAGCAGAGAAAATCGTGGACGGCCCTGGAACGGAGGCCAGCTGCCTCTCCTATACTCCTGTGTGCGGCTCGAGTTCTGCGTCGGTGAGTGGCGGTGGAGCAAGTTTTCCGAATACTAGAGAGCAGCCGGGGATACGGTCGTCATGCGTGCCAGTGTTCAAGCGCATGGTTGTGCCGACTCCGGTAGGGTTGGATATTCCGCGACTTCAGGAACTATCACCATCTCTCGAGACCGATAACGATCTTGAAGACAAGAAACTTGAAGAACAAGACATGTCCGTTTGTACTGGCAATACGTCCCCTGAAAAAGCTGAGCCAGCTCTGTCTGCAGCACCCTCACTTAACGACTGTACAGACATTCCTTATTTGCTGAGCAACACCGCGCTGAAGATCGCCGCAGTCGTCCAAGACAAGCTTGTGCAACCTGCCATTCATGGAGTTGCTAAACAGAAAAACGGCGGACGGTTTGCTTCACGAGGCCGGGCCAGGCCCGTTAGTTCGAGATGCATAGAGAACTCTCCAGAGCCGACGCCGTCGAACTGCAAGTGGCGTCGCCCTACAAGACGGCAGCGTTCGTCGCGGGAGCCTACGATAGGGCTCGAAGTTACTGCAACTCAAGGTATGCGACACGTGGCGGCCAACGACGGAAAGCACGCTCCTCTGTCTACTGATCTGCGACGGAAAAGCACCAGGCGAAAAAAACTCCCACTGCGACATTGCACGCTACACTCCCTCCCAGAGACACGTCTGGCAGCTTGCCAGGGGAAGTCACAGCATGGTAAAGGCCTTCGACCACCATGTCATAGTAAATGTCGCCTGCCGAATGTGCCCTTGGTCGCCCCGCGAGTCAAATCACAGCATCGTCAATTCCTGCAACGACCACCGCGACACAGCCGGTGCAGGCCCCCTGAGGATTCCTTCAGAATTCTCCAGGACAGACCACGACAAGATTCTCCAGGACAGACCCAGGACAGACCCGGACAGACCACGGCAAGACAGACCACGGCAAGCCACCACGCACCGGGACCAATTCCGGCGACGGCCACATCGGCACACTCAGTGCCGGCCACCAGCGGTTTCCTTTGCTCAAACCCAAGTCGGGGCGAGGCCGAGACCGTCCAGCGCGACACAGTCAGTGCCGCCCTCCAGAGACAGTTTCGCCCGTTACTGTCACTCGCAGTCGTGGCCGAGTGTAATGTAGAAAAACAGAGAGCTCGCCGTGCCGAAGACGCTCGCGCTAGAGGAGCGCAGGGCAAGAGAAGCAGACGAAGAGAAGGACGAAGGGTCAGAACAGCCGGCCTGCAGCTAAGGCGCTGTGTCTACGTCTCTTCCTTTATTACAATATATATATATATATACAATAAAACTTTTAGGCAGCCACCTAGCCACATAAATGTCCACAAGTTTGCTCTCTTTCCTCGCGCAATTTTCCATTGGAATGCGTTATTTGCGGAAGCAGTGAATGCTGCCTCGACGGCTTCATTTATGAAACACATTGAAAGTATTAGTTTTTCTGATGTAAATGATGTATATTGAATATACCTTGCTTTGAGTGCAATTCAATGGTTTACTTATATTGAAAATATTTTTAGTTGAGTGTAGTTATGTTCTCTCACAAAAATACATATGCACTGAACATTGATGACTTTCCTGGTGTGTACTTGTTATTTATGTATTCTTTGAATTATGCCAAGCTATCCAGTGTATATCTATTTATTGGCTGATTGTATTGTTTGTATTTCACTCCTGCATGGGCCCGAGGAGGGCCTGCAGTATCTGTAAATAAATAATATATATATATATATATATATATATATATATATATATATATATATATATATATATATATATAGTTCGGAAAGAAGATTTCCCTGAGCCCGAAAAAATATTTTCAAAAAAAAAGAAGATTCACACGATTAACAAAAACAATATAAGTTTACTGACGTTGCGGCCGGTGGACCGGCCTTCATCAGAGTGAAAAGGTGTTGCAGAGCACCTTGCTTTTAAGGGTACAGGAAGGGGAGAGAGTGCGGCTACAGAGGCGTACGTCTGTACAGGGAATGGCTACGAAGTCTGCCTGGACCGAACACGTGATCGGCTGCGGCGAGTCGCGAAGCGACACCGTAGCCTGTCAATTAACAGCAAGGCGGCACACTTACAACCTCTAGGGATTCTACTACCTGTATGTAACGCAACTATAAAGCCACTCCACATTGTAAAAATGGTAACCACCACAGCACGAAGGATAAAAAAACAACAAAAACACACACAAAAAAGCTGATTTATTGAAAAACGGCTGGCTAGAATCGACTAGAATATCTTGTAATGGAAAAACATAAACCATGAAGGAAGGAAAATGGAAATAAAATAACAGATATGAAAAAAAAGTTCAGCAAAAAGGTAAAGTGTGAAAGAACGCATTGTAGTTGTTTGAAATAAAATAAATAAATGGCTTCCTCATAATAGCAATGCCCTAGTCACTCGGGAAACATGTGAGTTTGTCCATATTTTCATTAATGCCCGAGGTAGCGGCTTTGAACTTATAAATGAGGTAGGACTCACGAACCTCGCGGTCGTGGTGCTTCCGAAAGCCCGATTCCAGTATAATTGCCTTCAGGTCGCTAAATGAATGGCCGGGAAGGTGCACATGCTTAGACAGGGGCAGGTTCAAGGAATTTTTAGCGTGTGACTTGTGATTATTAAACCGTATTCGGAAAGGTGTTTCTGTCTGCCCAATATATTGTTGATTGCATTTAGTGCACTCGAGCAGGTAAACGACATTAGCCGTGTCACAAGTGAAGTTTCCTTTAATTTGTACAAAAAAAGTTGGACGCGGTGCCTGTTGCTTTTTGTGTAGTTCTACTATAAGGGCAGACCTGGCAACGTGGCTTATTACAGGGCCTGCAGCCAGTGCCCCGACGTGGATTTAAAGTTGATTTATTTAAGATGTCGCGTAAATTTGTGTTTCGTCTGTATACGACACGAGGTGGTTCCACGAATATGCGTTTGAGGCGATAAATTTGAGTAAGAATGTTATGTTTTTTTAAGAATAGCTGATACCTTTGGCAGCTATGCGGAGTGAGTAAGTATTAAGTTAGTCTTGTGTTCCCTGCTCGATGACTGATTTTTGAGAATTCCAGCGCGGTCAAGCATGTCGGCGCGAGTTACAACATCGTCAATTATTTTTTCCGGGTATTTCTGTTTGAGGAGGACTTTTTTCATTTGCGCAGTTATGATCGAAATCTTCTTTTTTTGAACATATGCGTTTAACTCGATGTGCTTGACTGTATGGGATGCCCGTCTTACAGTGCCGCACATGAATACTGTGAAAATGTAAGTATTGATTAGTGTCCGTTGGTTTCCCATAAAGGTTGCAAACCAACTTGTTTTTCGAAAGCGACAAGGTCACATCTAAGAAGTTTATGCTCTGCCTAGAATATTGGTGAGAAAAAGAAATAGTCGGATGAGCAGAATTGAAGTCGGTGATGAATTATAATAGATCGGTTTCTCCGTGATGCCAAATTAAAAAGATATCATCCATGTAACGCTTATAGTACAGTGGCTTCAAGTTGCGAGAACTCAGAAATTCTTCTTCAAGTACTGCCATAAATATGTTGGCATAATTAGGGCCAATTCTCGTTTTCATTGACGTTCCGCTCACTTGCACGTAGTGAGCGCCATCGAACTCAAAGTTGTTGAATTCGAGATCAGAAGTGTTTGGAGGGTATAACAGATTTATCAACCTGCGACTATTCATAAGCTGTTAAAACCGCTCTGATTCCATCATCATGGGCACTGTTAGTATATAAAGAGGAGACGTCAAGTGTTACCAGTAGACAATTAGCAGGTACTGGTCCATAACGTCAGAAAGAACATTGCTGGTGTCCTTTATGTAAGATGGATAAGTAGGTGGGATGTGCCGAATTAGGTTATCAACGTAGAGCGAAATGGCTTCAGTGACGGTGCCCACCCCAGAGACAATAGGCCGGCCTGGGTTGTTGATTTTATGAATGTTAGGTAGAAGATAGAATTTACCAGCTACTGGGCTGAGAGGAATGAAGGAGTTTCCAATTTTGCCTTCTATTTTCTTATCCTTCACAAGAGATGCTACTGCTTTTTGATTTATTTCTTAAAATTTTCAGTAGGGTCACCAGTTAGTTGTTGATAAAATGAAGAGTCAGATAATTGGCGGGTCGCTTCTTTCACGTAGTCCTGTTTGGTCATTATGACTATTGCACCCTCTTTGTCAGCTGGTTTTAATACTATATCCTGTTTGCTACTCAGATCATCCAGTGCCCTCTTTTCCTCAGGAGAAATATTGCGACGATAGGGTCTTTGTTGCTTGTAGGTCTCAAGAATATCATGTGTTATGGCCTTTATATACAAGTACAGACATTTGTCTCGCTGGGGTTGTGGGGTCCAATGCCTATTGCTCGGTAGTGTCGGATTTGTTATGTCTCTGCTTGTGCTGTCATGGTAGTATTCGCGGAGTCTCAAATTTCTCGCAAAGTTGTCCAGGTCTTTAAAGTAAATGGAATTCATTAAAACCACCAGTGGCGGGGCAAAAATTTAATCCTTTCGACAGAGCACGAAGGTGGGCTGCCGAAAGGTCCATACTGGACAAATTAACATTACATGCCGCTGCGTCATCATTTTTGGGTTGCGTTTCTAAAAAAAAATCCCAGAAAATGACACTCGCACTCCTCTACTAATTTCCCAATAGCGGTGCTTTCTTCCGGAACTGCAGCAGCAACCGCACAGCACTGCCTTCCGCCGTATATCTAGGCCCTCTCTTCCTCTTGTCACCATCACTTCCGTCGTCGAGAAGGGGTCCCTCACACATCCATGTCTGAAAACCACTGTCCGAGGAATCCGAGGAGGAAAGCGCGCGCACAGATGAAGTGTCGCTACTCTCAAAATCGAGTTCTGTCGCGCAACAACGCCGGTAGCGACATCCGGCGGTGCAAAGCCCAGGCAAGCATACACAAAACTAATGTGTCTCCAGCTTTGATGCTTTTATATGGTGCCGGTGAAAAACGGTGCTATTGGGACAACTATCATTAAAGACGAATTAAAAAAATCACCGTACAGTACTTTGTCGCCTTTCAACGAAGCATTCATGCTACCGAAACAAGTTTACCCTGGCGAGAAAATCGGTTGATTGATTGAGTGATTGTGGCTCGGTTAAGAAAAGGACGCTCATTTCTGCAGCCCATGACGGGTGCATGGCTAAGCGTCCCTGCGGTTATGGGAATGAAAGAGATAGAGAGAAAAGCCGTAGCGGAGGTCTCTGCTAATATGTACCACCTGGGGTTCTTTAACGTGCACTGACATCGCACAGCACACGGGCCTCAACATTTTGCCTCCATCGAAATGCAGCCGCCGCGGCCGATATTCGATCCCGCGACCTTCGGATCTGCAGCCGAGTGCCATAACCACTAGACCACCGTGGCGGGGCACACAAGCCTCTGGCATTTTCGCCTCCATCACAAATGCGACCGCCGCGGCCAGGATCGAAGCTTATTCGCATGCGCGCGCTTGACTTTTCTTTCTTTAGTTCTTTCCACCTGTCGCCCTCAACACAGTTCGCACGTGGGCGACAAGCCCGTTCCGTCCTTGTGCGAACGCGTGCTCTCCCCGTCCACAGACTGTTTCAAGCAGGATGTGCGGAAACCATTCCTTGCCATTCCCTGCACCGAACGACACTGACTGGCCGCGAGCGTCGCTTGGATCACGTAGCAGCTATGGGCCAGGTCGGTTTTTCCCTGTGGTTGTGTGCGCGTGACAACGCCGCCACTGCCGACGTACGTAGGCTTGCCAATAAAAGGTTCGCCTAAAAAAGAAAAAGAATCTGATGTACTTTGGCAAAACGCATCCAAGCAGTCGCTCTGTCTGGGCTCCGGTATGCGTACGCGAAAAATTTGTACAGACAAACTATAGTAGTCTTGCATTGTATAATACTGCATACGATAAAACTCCCTACTATGCCTGTTAATGTGTCGAACGAAACACAAGCACACCAATTCATTTTCGCCATTCACTCATTGCTCCTATAACTGCGAATCACTTCGCGAATTTGTTGACAGCCGCAGAAAAAAAAAAAATGCAGCAGGATCACCCTACCAGGGAATTTGTAGCTGCGTCCCTTAACCCACGCCTGGAAAATTAGCCCACACATGCCCGCGCATGCCGAAATTAGGTGTTACGTAGGGGCCGAAATTGTATAGCAAACTCTAGCCTTCATTTAGTCAACTCGGGTCAATAATATAGCCAACTCTTACCTGCATGTTACGGTTACTCGCTGCGCGAACAGCAGTGGCCTACTTTCTTGTTGGCGCTGTCTGTACGGTATGGCTACTCGACTCGCTGCGGCAACTGTAGTACATTCTTGCCGACTGTATGATACGGTTGCTTGTCGCGCCGACTGCACATTACACAGACTGGACGATTGGCAGAGTTGGCGATACATGACCTGTGCATATACTATAGAGCATACTATACAGTATATGGTTAGACTGATCCGGATTTGCACCGCCCTTGCTTACATTGACACAGTAAAGTTGCAGCAGCTGCCGCTCGGCGAGCAGTGCGCATCACCTGCTCAGTCCGTGTCAGCGAGCGCGGTCGTTATGCTGTGATGACGTGTAAAACTAAACGCGCGCACGAGGGAAACGGTGAACGGAATATAAATGCCTTTCCAACAAGTCCGCCGTGTATATTCGCCGCGACTTCCCAGAATCAGCCTGCACGACGCTCGGCCTTCTTGTGCACCAAATGTTTCGGTGTCCGGCCTTGCACCGCAGTTGATCGTCAAGCGCGCGGGGGCCGCAACCTGCCCGAGTGCTTATCGGGACCGGTGACGCAACGATGAACATGTGGCAATAAACGTCACTCGCTCCTGGAAACTCCTTTTCGCATTCACCCACGCAACACACAAATGCCTTTCCCTTGGAAACCCAAGAACGCGCTCTAAATGTTCGCGTCGGGCCTGTTTGGTCTAGCCGAGCTATACGACCATACTATTTACGAGTACGTGCTCGTGGGTGACGTAGCGTGAGAATGATCGCACGCAAGGTTTTGTGAGAGACACACTGTTTGGTCGTTCTCCATGTGCGGCTATTCATTTTGTATTTCAGAAGGAACACGTACGCTGTCCTGTCGTTTTATGAGTCGGTGCGACCTTGGAACTCATGACCAAGGTTCGTTTCTCAGTGCACACCCGTTTCCGCAGAAGGGCTTTATTTTAAGCCAACTTTTACGAATATTCCAACGTTGCGAACATTCGTCCAATCATCATCATCATCATCATCATCATCATCCGCCTGTCTTCGCCCACTGCAGGCCAAAGGCCTCCCCCACAGATCTCCAATTATCCCTGTCCTGTGCTAACTGGGCCCAATTTATCCCCGCAAACTTCCTGATCTCATCTGCCCACCCAACTTTCTGCGGCCCCCTGCCACGCTTGCCATCTCTAGGAATCCACTCTGTTACCCTTAACGACCAACCGTTGTCTTCGCATTACATGGCCCGCCCACGCCCATTTCAACTTTCTAATTTCTATCAATATGTTCCCTAATCCACTCCGCTCTCTTCTCGTTCCTTAATGTTACACCTACCGCTTTCCGTTCCGTTGCTGGCTGCGTCATCGTCAATTTAAGTTGAACCCTGTTAGTTAGCCTCCAAGTTTCTGCCCCGTACCGGTAAGATGCAGCTGTTCCTCTTCAGAGAAAATGGTAAGCTGTCATTGCCGAATGCGGTGCGTATGCCACGCACTTAAAGAGATTGTATATACAGCGACCGATGTCATACGAAGCAGTCAGCGAGCAGTTTGCGTATGCCGAGTAGGACACAAGCGACATAACCGCGACTGATGGGTTCATTACACGTGAAGCGCTGGAAGAGCAGCCGTGGACGAGCATTGCGCCCTCGCTGTTATATGTTGACGCTCGTTTGTGTTTGTCCGCTTGTTATGTCTACATTTCGACCGCCAGCTACGACAAACGGTGCGCATTTCTTTTCCTTTTAACCTGCTCGAAGTGCGTTCTAGTGAAACTTGCATGCGGCGGGTCACTGATTAACATGATCGAGCTGGGATGTAAACATTCAATCAGCTCTGGCGCATACCTGCATAACCTGGACCAACCACAGCAGGCAAGAGCCACACGTGATTGTATTGTTGTTAATCGTGGTGTAAGCGACGAGCATATCATTTTAGCGACGTCTAGATCAATCATTTATGTTCGCCATACACTGGTACCTCCCAATCCCTATTGCGATATGCACGAAGCGAAAGAGATAGATAGATAGATAGATAGATAGATAGATAGATAGATAGATAGATAGATAGATAGATAGATAGATAGATAGATAGATAGATAGATAGATAATCTAATCGCCAAATTTAAAGGCCTGCATGAAAGCGATACCGTGCGCATCTGGCGCGCAGGGAAGGCGGGTTTTACATACCGTGGCAGAGGCGTGACGAAATTCATGTTTGTGTGAATATCTGTGAGTCAGGAAAAGGTCGCTAAAGCGAGTTTCACTTTGCAAAGCGCGAAGTCAAGGCATGACTGTCCATTGCAACGAGGCGTGTTTCATTCTCGTTGAGCGCGCACCACCACCACACAAGCGTCGACGTACACAGGCACAGAGCTGGTGCCGATGTGCTCCGGCACCACTCCCCACGTGGTGACTCCCCTGACATGGGATAAATACATAGAACGCAAGCCTAGAATGAGAGCGCAAGACATCCCGAGAACAAGCAGATCCCGCACAATAAGCCACATTTTATAGTATTCACCTAACACTTCGCTCCCGCCGCTGTTTCAAAGTAAATGGGCTCTTCTTTCAGTGTGCTGTCTTGATCCGGCCCCTCGCCCCGACAGTCAGCTCCCGTTCTACCTACACAAGTTTGGGACGATGTTTCGCACGCTCGCTTATTCTTTTACCCATAAAAACCGCTCGGAACCATTACGTTGTTGATTAAAGCACGTATTTCTGCCGAGGTGACAGCAGTACACTTGATTGCGCAAAACTACGATGCAAGCCGTCTATTTGCACCTGACTGCAGTACTTCCAACAATAAAGCAGTGTCCTAGCATAGGTCGCAAAGCTATGTGATCCCCGCCTGTTCTTGAGCGTTTCAAAGGAGGGGAGAATTTTACTGTAGTGAATAAGACACACGTGGGCAGTTATTATTGCTTTCATAGAAGCCTTGCATCGCAGCGCAGTCTGCGCGCACCAAAACGCCGTGTACTAAACCGAGAAGCTCCACGAAGCGATACGTCTATACGTGCGCTGTAGACCACGCAACGCCGTCGTCTAACTCAACTTGTTGCATCGAATGTTCGTCGTGATATGCCAGGTTGTTGGAGCAGCAATTGCTGTAGTTGATCATCAAATGGGAAAAGACTTCAATATGGCTAGCGCTTCCCATTTTAATGCTCAGAAAGCATCGAGCCTCGCGTGCATGTTAGCAGAAACACATTCACTGATTAGGAGCCACTCAGCGCAGTTCCGTCGGTGACACACCCCTTATCGCCTAGCGGCGAGTGGACGAAGCTCCCAAGTGTGGATAGCTCCCTGCGTCGTCCGCTAGCCACTGCGCTTTTACATGCGCGCGTACGTCACACATGTCCTCTAATATGTTTGTTCCCTGAGCCGGTGCAGTGTTGGATGCCTTCATGTATTCTTACCCAAGCGTATTAGTTATAGTATTATTTGGCACTGCGCTGCAGTCTTTGCTCTTTCTTAATATCACTGAGCGCGTGTGTCGGGAGCGTGCTGTATCGCAGTTATTTCAGTTTGGCTGCTGCATGTCAAGTATACGGCCAAGTGCACTCCTGAATAAATTAAGCGGGAAACATCAACGTGTAAATGCAGTGCTGCAGCGATATCATCTCGCAATATGTGGTTGTGAACATGACGGACGTTTTCCACTTCAACAGCACATCTTTTTTTATGTGCATAAACAATAAACATTGTCACGGTCACGCAAGTAATCATGCGAAGAAAGCGATGTGTTTTAGTATTAAAAGGTTTACTTGATGCACGTGTCAAGCATCGTGATAGTGCCCAAGTGGCGTATGCAGTCACGTTGTTTCACTAACTGAGCCAGTTAACTGTCTTGCGTCACATGTAACATGGCATGTGAGGTGTTTAAACGCAGATACACGTGATACAGCGGAGTACACAAGCTGCTACTTAAACTCAACGCGCAGTAAATCCTTTTTTGTTGTTGTAGCCAATAGGGAAAAATGAGCGAGAACAAAATACTCAACACTTTCAGTCGCGTAACAGCAATTCCAACACTGTAGACAGAAAATGGTGAAAGAGAAATAGAGGGAGAGAACCGCCGGGGAATTCAAACTGTGAGGCTGGGTGATGTCAGCTCCCCGTTGAACAGCATGTCACACTTCCTTCAAATAAAAACGTTTAGCGTGCTTCCTGCAATGACGCGAGATTAAAGGACACGTACATTACCATTTGACTGTAATTAATGCTTTTATTTAGCTAACAACTGCCTCAAGCCGCTCATAACAGCGCCGTTGTGTACATCTCAATGTGCGCCGGCGAACGCCTATCCAGACACACGCGGTGACGGCGCTGCCATCTACCTGTGGATCTCGAGACCAATAGCAGACGAAGGACTGCTATTGGCCGGGCAATCGCATCTGGTGGCATAGTGGGTTCCATCTTATCTTAACCGAGACCATGTGCTCCTTTCATGGTCGGAAAAGTGGCGAGCCTCGCGAACAACAAGACGTGCAGAGTGGGCACGACGATTTGATGTCACGTGTACGCCACTCGGTTCGAACGAAGGTTGTCCGGGTGTGACGCAACGGTCCTCCGCGCCTGCACGCATGCCATCGTTGAAGCGATAATTGGCACTGCCCCCTGATGGCTTTCCGCTCGGGTATCGCCAAGCTTCTTGGACGCACTTCGGCCATTTTACAACTTACCAGAAGGCGCTCATTACACGTCCTCAACCATGCGCCGTCCACCAGCGAGTGGCGCTTCATGCGGGCGGGAGAAAAAAAAATAGAAATCGCGCATGCGCGTGAGTGTTCCTAAGCGGAGCCCACACCACACTTTTTCGTGGCAGAAAACGAGCTTTCTGAACACACTCCTCTCACGTTGGAGCTTGTCGTTGCTGCTCCCGCATAACAAACGGCGGCGGAGCGGTGACTTGGGCGGTGGCGCTCTGCTTTTGAACGACGTGGCGAGTTTGGTGCAGCCGGTGCTTGTATATAATCATATATAAAAGGACTACTGCTTGCGGCAATAAAGCTCAGACAGTTGGTGTACTTGAGGCGGTGTCTACTTGATCTTGTGTGAAAATAAGAAAGAAAAGCGTTTTCGATAAATGTAGCTCACATCTATGTTCTTGCACAAGGGCCGGAGGAGCAGTGACGAGACATTTTAACTCATAAATTCAAGTAAATAGAAAAGAAATGCGCTGGTGCAGAAGGGCCCTTCTTCTTCATGTTTGAAACAGCGCGCACGCACGAGGGCGGAGAATAAAATAACACTCTTGCACCGTGACATCCTGCACGGTGCAAGAATGAAATACACGGTGCATACCTCCTGCATCATTCAGACGCCGCTCACCGTCGGTCCCGCTCGCCTCTACCCCGCACCTCCACCAAAATGAAACGGGCACAGGGATACGCTTGTATATTTGAGCTACGGGGAGATTAGCCGGTGCAGCCCCAATCCTGCGTTCCTCTCGAGATCGTCGTCGTCTTTGCTATTCTTGCACCGTGACAATATGTGCTGTATTGTTTAATAAAGTTTCAGTTGCTAGTCGGCGCTCGCGTCGTTTTGCTTCTCCGTCCTCGTGCGTGCGCGCTGTTTCAACCATGGACAACTCGCCCCCAGATTGCCACCTCCTCGCTGCATTCTTTCTGCGGAATAAATAGCAAGCACCACGGAGGGCAGCGGCCCCGTTATTCCTGCAGGCTACGGGCACTCACATTGCTCAAACACTCACTTACCTTTACAAGATTTTAGAGTACAGATTCCTTGCGCGCTTTCATCGCTGAATTGACAGCAAACACAACAAGAGGCTCGTAATGCGCCGTGGCAAAGGGTGCGCCGTGTATAGAATAGAATGCTGGGACAGCCTTGTTGCGTTTCCCTCTCAGCAACAAACTGTATGGTTTCGCCACGTCATCATCATCATCATCATACTTCAGGTACACTGCAGGACGAAGGCATCTCCTAACGATTTCCAATCCACCCTATCCTGGGGCGAGTTGGTTCCAGTTTATGCCCGCGAATTTCCTAATTTCATCGCTCCATCTAACCTTTTGCCTACCTCTGTTGCGTTTTCCCTCTCTTGGTATCCATCCCGTCGCTCTTACTGTGTCCACCCGTTATCTGTCCTCCTCATGACATGTCCTGTCCAGGTCCGCCCACTCCTTTCGCACTTCCTGCCCACTTCTTTCTTTTAATCGATATAAGAATATCAGCCACTCCTGTCTGTTCCCTGATTCACTCCGATCGTTTTTTATCTCTTAGCGTTACACCTATCATTTTCTTTCCATCGCACGCTGCGTGCTCAATTTCATCTCCAGTTTATCCTCCACGTTTCTGCACCGTACTGGGAGAATGCAGTGACTGAATATTTTTCGCTTTAGTGGCCACTCACGATCTGGGAATGCGCTCCATCCCATCTACGGAGGATTTCCTTTTCATGTGTAGGCGTCCTTGTTAACATCCCCAGATATACATATTCGTTCTAAGGGTTCGCTGTTAATTTTGAATTCCTGCTGCTTAGCTAGACAGTTGAGCATAACTTTAGTCTTCTGCTTATTCATTTTTAGTCCTATTATAAGACATTCCCGGTTTAGGTCCTCAATCATGTTTCGTATTTCGCCACCATCATTGCTTAAGAGCACAACGTCGTATGCAAACTTCAAATTGCCGAGATTTCCTCCGTCTATTCGAATTCCCTTTCATTCTCAGTCTAGACGTTCAAACACTTCCTATAAACATACAGTGAATAACATCGGGGACATCGTACCTCCCTGTCTGACACCTCCGCTGATCGGAATTTTTCTGCTCCTCTCGTGTAGTAGTGTGGCTGTGCAGTCTTTGATGTTACTCATGATTTGTATGTATACGTCAGGTTGCCCTTGTCGACGTAAAGCTTCTTGAACTGCTTGTATTTCTGTGGAATCAAATGTTTTCTGGTACAGTCCATAAAGGCCATATAAAGAGGAATTGTTACATTCAGCGAACTTTTCAATTACTAGGTTGATAGCATGACTGTGATCCATTGTTGAGTAACCTTCCCTAATTCCAGCCTGTTCTCTTGGTTGGTTAAAATGCAGTGTTTCTCTTACCCTAGCAAAAATTACTTTCGTAAATAGCTTGTATATTACTGGGAGCAGGCTAATTGGTCATTGTTTAACTCTTTTATGTCACCTTTCTTTAGGATTACGATTATATAGCATTTTTCCAGCTGCGCGGTACACTAGATGCCTTGATACACTTCGTGAAGAGCGACGCAAGCTTTTCAAATATGTCTCCTCCGTCTTTGATCAAGTCGGCTGTTATGCCGTCTTCACCTGCTGCTTTACTGCGGGACATCCCTTTGACAGCTTTTACAGCATAAGCTGTTATGAGATCACAACAAGGGCCGTTTTTGGCGCCGTAGTTTTCCGCCGCCGGTGTCCGTAGCCGCTATCGCGCAAATGTTAGAAAAAAAAAAATAACCAGAACCGAGGAGGATTCAAACCATGTCCTCTGCGTGGATTCGAACCCACACCCTCTGCGGGCCAGTCGAGCATTCTACCACTGAGCTACCTACGCCTGTGCTTAAAAATCGCAAAAAGACCTAAAAAGGTATAACGTCTGCCGATGAATCGCATTAACAAATGTAATGTCACGTGGCAGAATAATAATGCGCCACTACGCGTCGGGGAAAGTTGATTGCATAACGAGTTCGAGGAGTCATTTGAAAGACCACAGGGCTACATGGTTTGTAGCTATGAACCCATTACAGAGGCATCATCATCATTATGAAAAAAATCTTCGTCAACATTTCCGTCATCATTATTACGAAGTGCTGCCCTTTGAAGCAGTTTTCTTGTATCGTGCCATCACGCGGCAGGCGACGTACGCAGCCCCGCCAGCAACCTGACTTGGCTCTTCGATATACATGATGGCACCTCCTCGTAAGGTACGACCCGCTGCTGTAAAAGCGAATCGCAGAGCTACGAGCGCGGCTGCAGCAAGGCAACGTCGGGCACAACAGACAGCTGTGCTGAGAGAAGCCCAAACCACAGCTCGTCGTCGGCGCCGGGCCGAGAGTTCGGTTCGTTCTCGGGAAAACGACGCCAAGAGACTAAGATGTGCAGTTAGACAGTTTTGCACGTAACCATACCGCAGTAATTATGGCGTACTTCCCTAGATGGCGAAATGATAAAAGAGTTATATATGGCGCAGGGGACCATCTCTACTTGCACTAGTTGTCCTCAAGCGTTTAAAGTGGCCTCCAAAAAAGTTCGCTCCTCCAGCTGTCACTGCGGTTCCACGCAGGCCCTGGCTCTCTTTTTTTTTTTTTTTACTTCGTCAGCGGTTACACATAGAATTTCAGTGTCCTCCTCTGATTTGATCTCTGCTAAGGTTGCGTGGTCTCCTTGACGGAAAACAGCGCGCTAACACACAGGACAAGGAAGAAGACTGGGCTAGGCGCTGACTAACAACATGAGCGTTTATTTTGGTTGAACAAATATATGCGCGGTCTTTTGAAAATGAAATCACAAAAAAGGAGGGGGAGAGGTGATCCTGACGCTGTCCACGACAATGCGATGATCAACTGCGGAGATAATCGATCTCTTTGTCACTCAATGTAATCGACATACGAAGGCCCGATGGAATGAATTGTGAAAGCTTCGTGGATTTCCTGGGCGCTACAGTCGCGGTATCTGCGCAAAACGCGGGACTGTAAAGTTGGGCGTACACCCACAATCGGTCTGCCTGCCTGAGAGCTGTACAGTTCAGAGTAGAAATGTCCTGCTAGCTTTACTATTTCGTTCAAGTAGCTGATAACATTGCCTTTCTTTATTTTCTAGCGCGTGCATTTTCTTTTGCTCTAAGTGCTGTTTCTATTTCGCCGATTTAATGCTGGTACCTGTCTTTACCGCTTTCTCTATTCCTCTCACGTGAATGTTTCTTACATCTTTTTGCCTGGGTTTAATGGTCACCTTTGATAGTTCTACAAATTATATTTTATCTATCGACGAACTCAATTTCATTTCTTGGTGTTTTTTTATTAAGTCTTTATTAGATTGGGACAACTTATTTATATCTTGCTTTGTTGTTTTACCCCCGACTTCGATCGCTGTTTCGAAGATTGTTTTCATTATGGTTTTGTTTACTTTTTCTAAATCTTCATCGTTTTGGTCTAAGGCCTCGAACTTGTTTTTTAAGGAGACTTTAGTTCTTCGTTCCTCACTTTGATTAGTACAACATCCGCCATTACTAATCTGTGATCGCTACATTTTACCTTCCCCACTACTTCCGTACTACAATATTATTTGTAATATCGTGTTACCTAGTGCTGTCGAAAATAAGTGGTTATCGAAAACTATCAGGCGGCGCCGTTTTCCTCCGTTTCGCTGTTGCTGTGACTCGCTTTCAACCTTTTTTGTTAGCCTCCAAATTTCCCAGCACTATTGGTTAGGGTATGTGGTGACGCTATCCGCATGGTTCGAGGCGATTTTTTTATTGACTGCACCAAGTGCAAAGTATTTGGTATTTCAAGTCGATTTCTAAACAGTTACGTCTGGAGCCTTCTTCTGGAGGGCAATGAAATTATCCGCATGGGGAGGAAACGCAACGTCTCGACGATGTTTACTTTCACTTTTGTTTTTTAATGAATTATTCGCCTCATGTTTCACTAATCAAGTGTCAAACGATATTTTTGAGAAACCGGAGCGGCGTCTGCCAGAAAGACGCGACTGTGTGGCCATCAACGATCACACAACGATCAACTCTATTTTAAACTTACTTAGTAACGCCGGCTGCCTGCATGCGTCGAGACCTGCTTATCGTCAAGGTGACCACGAGCAGCGCAAATCCTTGCACGGGAGCTTGTGATGTACCTCGCTTTTTTTTTCGGTTCTCAGTCATTCACCGAAAATTGCTTGCTAAATGGGGCAGTGAAGCCGAAACTTGGCATTTGGTGCTTAACTCGGGTATCGGTGCGGCAAGAATGGAAATTGCCAAAATCAATGAAGGCTCACTGTGGAGTCCACCTGCTGCCACGACTACGCGTTTAGAGAAAGCTTTGCACGCAGTGAATTAATTTTGTCCTTGGGGGAGGGGGGAGTGGCTTCTTCAGGACCATAATAAAGTTTATTAGCTACGCGCCTACCTTATAAGGGAAGAGCTTGACTGTAGGTTATTTAAAAAGGGCGCCTTCGGAGAAGTAAGCTGCGAGTTGTACTGAATGCAGAAAGGAAGAGGCGGTTCAGCAATGTAAGCCGAAAGGAAAGAAATAAATCAGCAGCCCTTCTCCCATCGAGAAACTAGGTGAAAGCGAAGTATGGCTTATGTGTGGATGACCTACTTCTTTCTTTCTTTCTTTCTTTCTTTCTTTCTTTCTTTCTTTCTTTCTTTCTTTCTTTCTTTCTTTCTTTCTTTCTTTCTTTCTTTCTTTCTTTCTTTCTTTCTTTCTTTCTTTCTTTCACGTGAGGCGGTAGAAAATTCAAGGCATTCGTATGGTGCAGATGTGTTTTAATCTCAGAAGCGTGAACGCGTTGCTGAGGCAGTCGCCTTCGGAATGTGGAGCTCCCAGAGCAAACCCCGGCAACAGATTATTTTCCACTCCAATGCGGCCTCAATGAAGCCGCGCCAATCCGTTAGTTACTTCCGCCAGAGGTTCCACTGTTCCGGGAGCAACTGGATTTGGTGTGACGACCACAGTAACTACGCCGACACATGCTAGACAGTAAGAGCTTCGCTTGAAAAGAACAAACAAGAACGAAGCATAAGAACTGGCAATTGCGCACTGTGCAGGAAGTTTGACAGGCACGCTGTGACGTGGCTTGTTATGAGATAGAAGCTAAGGGAAATTTGAAAGAAAAGAAAAACGGGACTGGCGGCCTTGTGTAAATTGAGATAGCCCTGAATTCCAGATAGTCATATGGTTAGAAATCCCACGTGTAGTGGTAAATCGTATTTTATACAACCAGGCGATTCCGTAGCAAAATTTACTGTCGTGCCAATAGTTTGACTGATTTTAGCTTCCTTCGGGTATTTCACTTTTACAGAGAAGACTATCAGCATTTTTGGGAACTACACAGGTCTCACGAAAAAAAAAAAAAAAAAGAAATGAACGCGCGAGATTGCGCAAACTGGCGCTGCAGTCAAGCACATTGACACATTTATTGCAAATTTCTCATCCATTAATAAAAGGAAGAGCCACTGTAATGAAAAAGAAACAGCCCTGCACCTTCAAGAGCAGAGTTTTGATAAAGAACTGTGAACTGGTGTTAGCGCCCTGGATATAAGCTGCCACCATCGAGTGCAGTCAGGCTGGAGTACTGTGCACATACTGCGTCGCGGTTCTATTTGACTGACGTCGAATTTGCGTCACCGCCAACGAAAGCACGGATGAGACATATCTCGAAGAACTCAGCGAAATTGTTCCCAGGTTCATCAGAAACCAAACAGTGCGCCGGTGGATACTCGAAGCGGACGGCGCATTTGGGCTACAAAGCAAAACTCCGATTGGTGCGCCGCCATCAGCAGTGCATAAAATAAACGTGTCCTCAGCAAAGGAGAGTCGATGGAAAAAGGCAGCGGTAACGATCATCGCAGTAGGTACACGCAAACAAATAAATTTTTGTTTCCCTTCCAGCGGATACGCCGTCGAAATTATCGGCCGGCAGCCATGTTGCATTCAGTTTGGACGGTATTACGTGAAAGTCTAGCTTCTGTTCACCCTATTAATTTGCTCTGCACACGTCATTTAGACGCCGCGATTTTTTCTGGTTTTGTGACGTGGGGTGACAGACACGGTACGTAGATGAAAAAAAAAAAATTCTGACCATCAGTGCGGTATAACTAATGAGCAAGATGCAGTAACAGAGTCATTATCCTCTAGTGTTCCGCACAACCTTACATAAGCAGGCATTACGCTATACTGGACAAGCAGGTATTATGCTATAAGGTCAGTTTAAATTAGCACTAGCTGTAAAAGTTCACATATAATCCCGTGTTGCGCGTAGCTGCGTGCTATGTTTGGTTACGGGCAAAACCCGAAATCGCGCGACAATGAAGTCTGGGCCACGGCTGCGCCTCAGAGCTTCCACCGCGCGGTGTTTGTGACGCACCGGAAGGTTATGAGCCTCAGTCGTGACACTTCTACCAATCTTAAATTAAACCTGCGAATACTGAGAATGTCGAAAAACAAAGGTTAACTAAAACCGAAAAATGCCAAAATGGAAGGCAGGAAGCGATAAAGGATTTGCTACTCGTGGAAGAATGAATAAATGTTGAAACAGAATGGACTTTCAGGCTAGTTGGTTGAGCATAGTTGAAGGACAAGCAAGGCAAACACGACAAAAAAAGAAAGAAGGGAAAACACCGTGATGTGTGTTTCTTCGTCGTCCCTGACTTTGTGCTGTTTCTTCTTCGTGAAACTAAGCTTTACTAGATATCCCTCTGAGGGCTAAAACAAAAGTAAATTAAGACTAAACGGCACTAAAACTAAAATGTGGCTAGGAAAAGAGCAAAAACGTTATTTTGGGACTCTAGCTAGACAGGAAAGGAAAAAAAAGAAGCACGGATCAAGCAGGAACCGTAGCTTTCCTAGCCTCATTGTAGCAACTTTACGTTTGAGCACACTACCATGGTCAGGCGGACAATAGCAGGCACATGGGCATCGAGGCGCCGTGACTGCAACGAGACAATGTAAAGGCGCTCCCCGGATGCACCACACTAAAAGCAAGCACACACCAGCCGACAAAACACAGCTTCTAGCATCGGCTTTTTGTCGCCACCTTCGCTGCTCACCACACAAACTACAGTGTGCGACTGATTTTGCAGCATGTTGGCACTATGGACACCAAAGAGCAGCTGTAATTGGTGGCAAGCGCAAACGAGTGTGTAGTCATCGACAGTGAAGGCACGAGAATACGTCACTGCTTCGTGCCGGTCAGACTGACCAAGGAAACTCTCTGGTACGTGTCTACGGAAGACATGCGCTCATTGCACAACGGATGTGCTGTGCGTATGTAGAGAACACGAAGGAGCAGCCTGTCCCGCCATCGAACTCCACCTAAAAAGGTGGACATCTACCCTGACGCATACAATGCTAGCATTGGCATGGCAACACAAAACGTGAGGGGGCACACGCACCACAAATCTAGGCATAGCAGAGTTGAACAGGCCCAGACATCTCGGCGCTGTTCCCGACAACAGTTGGTGTTGGCTACTGAAACAACACGTGGCACCATAGTGGATCGCTTCAGTGGCGGACAAACAAGGAGGGTGCGTCTGACAGTGCCTGGATGAATCCAAGTTCACACGGCATCGCTAAGCGAAATCGGACTGCACTGAGTTATAGCACCCACGGCGCATTAGCTGTGCGCACGCTTATTACGTTTCCATTTTTTGTGGTAAAGAAGGCAATAACCTGAGCTGGGACTCGCACGCAGTGAGTTTCGCATAATTTCGAAAAGGGACGCCATCTTGAAGGAGCGGCCCTTGAGAGCACCCTCCGTATTTGCCGCAAGGAGGCTTCCAAGGCGGTCTCTGTGAAACATGCTTTGTAAGAGACCCTCCCAACTAGTAATCTACACGAGGGCACATGCGAGGCATTGTGAACAGGCTTCAGAACACTTCCCATGAAAACGTACAATAGGCGAGTTAATAAGTGAGCTCTAGGTAAAGCACAAACAATCGCCGCGCTTGGCAACTACAAACAAAAGCAAGACAGGTCGAGATTTCTCATGACATGAACAGCGCTGTGACCAAGAAAGGACGCGCGTACAGGCAAGGAAAGCAGGCGAGAAACAATGCCGCTCTTGTCGAGCAGCTACACACTACAAGGAAGTTAGTCGAGCACTACACAGACCGTGCCATTCTACAACAAGGAGGCGGCACCGCCTCTTGCACTTGGCAGTGTCGGGGCAGCGCGCTTCAAGCATACGCGCTTTGAAGCCAGATTGCTCACACTTAAACCTGATTAGAATTTTGCACCACGGTTCCTATCGCCTTCCTACTGCCCCTGCGCTGCTCACTGCACAGTGCAAGTCTGCGACGCCGCACACAAAGGCTCCATGAGAGCATCCACTAAATTCTTAATTAACATCGTCGCGGCAACAAAGGTGTCAATGTTTTGTGTGAAACACGTTGGCGACCAACGCAGCAAGCACATAACGGGACAATAACGGCCGCTCCAACTACGGTGGCTTCCAGCAGTCATTGCTGACAGCGGCCCCATCAGGCCTCAAAAACGCCAGTTTGGCGAAACTGCGGAGCACGATTGTACTAGTTATCTTTGTAGTCCCTAGCTGGCGGCATCTGGTGCCCAAGCTTTGTCGATCACTTAGTTTACATAACAACGCTAAGCCGATAAAGGGAAGGAACGTTAGGCATTCTTCCTACTGTTTTGTGGTCGTAAACGCGAGCCAACTTTGTTCTCCGTGTACAGGCTCGTGCAGCGGAATGAGAGCCGCTGCTTTCCGCCAGCGTTGTGCCGAACGATTCCAACATTGCGATTCAGGTTTTTCAAGTCTTACTACGAAGAGAAATAAAGAACGACGACCACCGAACCAAAACAATAAAAACACTGTCCCCCCGCGAAAAGTACCAACGGTTACAACCTGCTCACAAATACGCGGAATCGTATGAAGAAATCTAAACAACCTTCAGACAAGATCACACTGAAACCATCTTCGACTTGAAGATGGCCAAGCGAAATCAACCGGAATCGCATCGTGGCATCGTTCGGTCGGCGTGCGCTTACAGGGTTCGTGTACAGCCTTGCGCGTGCCAGTGCTCAGCTCGCTTAAGCTTGCTGACAATAATGAATCCATGACGCCCTAAGCGAAATGACTGCAGCAGCGAATGTGACCGCAGCCGTTTCAGGGGCGAAGCTCCTTAAGCTGTGGCTCGGTTGTCACGCGTATCGTGTAACCTACACCACTCACAATACCATGCAACGCCGGGAGGCTCGCGCGAGCTCTCTCACTCTTCCATCTGCTGTCTTGTGTGAGAGAGAGCGAAAGGCGCGCGTTGACGGAAACGCTCTTTCTTAGATGAACGCTCTACCAGCTCGCAAAGAAGGAGAACGCGCCCTCACCCGCGAGAGAAAACGTTCGCGCAGACAGTCTTCTAGCGAGTTTCTTGATTGAGAAATACCGACTGCTCGCGCTGGAGAACCGTTCACCGGCCACCCATGTGTGTGTGTATATATATATATATATATATATATATATATATATATATATATATATATATATATATATATATATATATATATGCACTGGATCTTGACTTGCAATGAAGTGCCGGTGGGAGATTTCACTTGTGCATAGTTGAACCATGAGGATTCGTAGCGTGCGCGTTAACTAAATTAATCCGGAACTCGGCACGATCTACGATGAACTCCGGAGCTTCGCCCACTCATCATCATTCACTCCGTGGATATGCTGTGATCTTTTTCTTTTTTTTTCTTTCGTTACCACGGACACGGCCGCTCAAAAAAAAATAGTGCGGATTGCCGAATGCGCTTCTTTGCCTGTGAACGCGATAGTACTCGTTTTCTCCGCGGCGGCGCTCAACATCGGGGAAAGAATAGCGGTCCGCACATCGGTTTGCACAGGCGGCTAGCCAGCTATGATCACGTGCACGTATTACACAATAAAACAAAAAAGTCACAGTTCCGCCGCAAGGGCGAAGCAATGAATGCGATAGCAAGAAACTGTAATGCTATACGAAGTGAGGCTCGCAGCTTCAGGAGCAATAATAATTGTAGCAAACATGCACTTGCTAAGTGAGCGCCTCCCGTGGGCAGCGCGTGCTGGTACGAAGGGCTTTATACGTTGTGTGTCACAAAGCTACACATACAAAGCTAGAGGAGGCCGCTAAATGAACAAACAGAAGATGAGCGCGAACTATCAAGTGAAGCACGCACGAAACGAACGTACAGATATACACCGAACGAGCACGAATAAGCTGTTACAATGGATACTCTCAGTTTGAACAGCGCTTCTGTTGCAAAGGCGGCCGAAGCAGCGAAGTAAACTAGCGTGCTTCAAGTGTCGAGCCGTGACACTTGATAGTTCGCGCTCATCTTCTGTTTGTTCGTTTAGCGGCGTCCCTTGAGCTCGAGTGACTTTCTTACGCTCCCGTAACATCAGCGCGGACATCACGGTCAAAGCTCGAAACGTCCCTCCTCCTCTCACCACGAGACAACCGCGCGAGCAGACAGCGGAAGGGCAAGGCCCTGCGCAAATACAAGAAGCGAGCGACCTGGCAGACGACTTTTAAATGTGCCCGCTGCGCTCCTCGCGCCATCTCGCTGGTAATGAAGAAACGCTTATAAGCGCCTGCCGTCTCTGAGTCCTGCCAGCGGTAAAGGGTGTGCATATAAGGCTCGCCGTTAGCTACCAGAAGGATATGCTCTTCGTGGCGTAGTGGTTAGCGCCACGCGCTGCGGAGCGAGAGGTTCCTGGTTCGATTCCGCGCTTCGGAAGCATTTATCTGACTTACATTTCTTTGGGATACATATATATATATATATATATATATATATATATATATATATATATATATACACGGTTCATGATGACGGCGGCGGGCACGGCAAAAACCAGCCGAGACTGTCGATATGGCAATAAAACACCCTTTTCTGTACTTTCGTCAGCCGGCCTACGGCTACCTGCGCCATCCCAATGGCAGCGTTTGTCAGTGTTCACGCGAGAGCTCGCGATGTGCAGCGCCACTGCGGTCGCGTCTGACGATACCGCTTATCGCGCGCGTTCCCACTGAAAACAGCTTCACTCGGCAGGCTGCACCTCTCTCTTTTTTTTTTTTTTTTTTTTTATTGAGCGGCCGTGCCACGGCAAACCGCAATGGGGCAAAGATGATCTTACAGGAAGCTGCGCAGCAACGAGGACGTTTTGCTGAGATGCGAGCCCAGAAGCACCGATAAGTTGTCCATATCACCGTTTCATTTAAATTGAACGATGTTAGCGGGTTGTGTGTAGTGCCGTGTTTGTGAAGCGTGCGCATTCCGAAACGACTAGAGCGTCATTTTGGCATGCGCGGGTCGCAACTCAACCCGAGTGATCCACTCCAGGGGTCCGTGTGGGCAGTTTCGAAAGTCATTCTTTATTTCTCCAAGACACGGTGCAGGAGCAAATTGCGTGCCTTCAAGGACAACGTAAAAAATATTCTTTGTAAGGAATAAACGAAAACAACAGGTATAGCTTGAAAAATAATGCGGCACTCTTAATGCGAGGTTTTTCTTTTGTTTTGCATTTTTTTTTCACCGGGTATGTGCATATGTAGAACGTACCTCTTAAATACACAGGTAGTAAAATGACACCCTCGTGTCAAAACAATTACGACAATAACGCGTGACTCGCGTGCATACACTTGCGCACAAACAAAATGACACACAAAAATCAAAACGAACAACAATAACATTTCAATACGCAGCCTCGAATAGACCAATCTAACAACCCTGCCATTGACTGTCGCAAACACGGTATTTCCCGGCGCTCCGCTTATCGCAAGCGATTTTCCAGACTGCAGAGCATGGATCCACAAATGACAGCTCGTCAACGGTGGCCTTTCGCTGCACATACTGCAGGCGTTCGCCCATGTCGTTCTTTCAAATTCATTGGCTTTCGCGTTGGCGCTGTACCAAAACCCCGACGTGGCCGGTACCAGAATGAGCGGCAAAGATGACTGGCTGCTGAAGTTGGTCCATTCGAGCGCTTTGTAATATATTCACATCGGTGCAAAAGGGAAACGAAACGCTAGAACTACGGTGGGGGGAAAAAAAGAACGGAGGCGTGTACCGCTGTACGCGTACAATGCTACACAAGTGCGCTAAACAATGGCTACCACAGCACCCGTCACAGCTGCTATGCCTAGTTTTGCGGTATACAACTGTGTGACATGGACCTCTAACAGACGCTGCAAAGCAGGAGGATACGGCACGAACCGGTACAACCACGCTCATCAGGTTGCAAGGAATGAAAACGCGCGGAGAGGGGACAGCACTGCACTGCGGCGCCTTTTGGCAACAGCGGCCTCACTGTAATGCCGCGGCGTGGTTCAACGAACAGCCCCCCGATTTTGGCACTGGACGTGCAGCGGTGGCACCTCTCCGCCGCTCTGAAGAAAACGACGCCTCGAGCAGCACACAAACAACACAGAGAAACAGTTCATTGTCAATGGCGTTCCTTTATATGCCCAAAAATAATAAAAAATATTCCTCCTTCCTGACAAGTCTGTCATCGCGCACCGCCGAGAACGTGTCTTAAGGCAACCGAATGACCGAGTAAAAAACATCGGGCGTCCCCAGCGCTTCGGCCAAGGAAACTGAAAGGGGAAAAAAAGAAAAAAAAAATAAAGCTCTCGCTTCGCTTCCGTATTCTCTACGAGTACGGGCATCATATATATATATGTAAAACCATGAAATCAATAAAGATACTCCACACTCCTTGAACTCTGATGGGGCGGACCAATCACAACAGCATACGTAAACTATCGTGGTTTTGGGACGTAGCACCCGAGATATCAATTAACCAAGCATACGTAAACAGTCCCGCTAATGCGAAATAGTCTCCTCTGGCATGCTTTCCGGCTCAAGGCATGCCGGGAATGACGACAATATACACCGACGCTTGTGACGCGGCTAGACGGCTCTAAATGGATGCAAGCGCAGCTTATAATAACGGTTGACAAACAAAACAAGGACGGGGACAAGATTAACGCTTAATTTTGTGCTGTATTGCGCAAAAAGCAGCAATATGTAAAGTGCCGTAAGAGTGGACAGAAGCGAGAGTATGGCTGGTTTCACGTTTTTAGTTGTCAGACAATTAGAGACAACTTTTATGGTTAGACACTCAGATACGTTATCCGTTTCTAGGGCAGACCGTTGGACATTAGAAAGAGGATCCCATCAGAATTATCTTGACAGCAGTGAATACAGACTTTTGATGGCCACTCGTGAAGAGGAGCGGCGAACCCGAGAAGGTTGTTTCAGCCAATGTTGACAGGTAGCGCCGAGTTTAAACCACTCTCTCCAATGTTCACAAATATGCTGATTGAGTCTGACGAAAGCATTAAAAATGACACTACGCTTTGCTGTTACCTGGCAACCAGTGCAGCGTACGTGTCGTACCGCGTAAACGCACTTCGTATTTAACCCTCCGACAATCGTGCTCTTGAAGCTGAATTTTCGGTCCCTTAAAAATAAGAGATCAATGAGCCAACTATGAAGTGACTCCTAATGGTGGCATTTGAAATTTCGATTTTAGACTTCTTTTCCCGGTTGGTCCAAGCAACGACAGCAACAATACTGTGGACGACATTCACCAAGGCACGTTACGCCACAATGGAAACTCCTTGCGAACGGCGCATTTTTAGTTTCCTATGTGTTTTTTGCTACTCGTGCAGTCTAACCACCTTTTTGAAAGTTTTTTGTGACGTTGTACTGCAGAGGCTTTACAGTGTCGGTGTGCCGAGTAATCGGATACTCTAGTATGCGTATTCGATTCGAGGTGTCATGCTCAAGTCTCACGACACGCGCCTCCAACGATGTCGCGTGTTCACGCTGGGCCTTCTTCGGCACGCCATGTTCCCTTCGGGACAGCTCTTAGTGAGATCAATGACTGCGGGTGTCTTACGTGCCGGAACCACGATACACGCCTTAAGGGCGACCACCCGAGGTTACACGTGCACTGAAAACGCACAGTACGCGGCGCGCCCCGTCTCAAACGCGACCGCGGCTTGTTCCGGGTCAGCATACCTTGTCATTGCAGCTCGCCTATGTACAGCGTTTTCCTGCTGCTTTTCGTAGCATAATTACGCGCTAGCTAATATATTGTTCCTGAAGGCGCATTTGCGCTTTACTATTACGGCATTAGATTCGACATTGGCAGTTGAATTTCTTGTTTGATTCGCACTGGAAAGAAATGATGTTCACACAGACGCCTAGTTATAACTTCTGTAGAGACACGACGCACAGCTTTTGTATACCGTCATTTGTTCCTTGTATTTGCCCGTTGCGGTTTGTAATGTTGCATGCGGTATCTCATGTCAGCGATTCGTTTTTAAACGAGAGTGAAGGTGTTCTAACAGCGAAAAACTGTAAAATGACATCTTAATTAAGGGCCTAAGCTGGTGCACCATTGCCGAAAGCGAAATAGAAGAAAACGTGGCACACGGCATACGGTTAGACAGGGGACAAAAAATGTTATCTGAATGCATCTGATGTCGTCGAATGGAATGTAGAGAAAAGGCGAACAATTTCCTAGAAGGCGCCTGTGCACTTCGGCGACCTCATCGCAGTGTGCGCCCACCAAGCTCCTCTTGATTCGTACTACAGTTTGCTTTCAAAAAGCGAGACGTGGACAAAAGAAATGCTTTCGCGAGAAGTAGAGCGTACGTAAAGTTGCGTCGCGAGGCAACAACGGAGGCGTCCTTGACGCGATTGTTAGAGAGCGCGGTTAGAAAGCCGACAAGTCGACAGCACAAGACACATTTGGTGGCTGCGAGAAGGAAAAACGCAAGCAGTTCGCTGAAGCTGATGGCGCGAGGGCAATGTAATTAACGAGGCATTCGGGCTTAAAAAGGTCGCACCATTTAAGATGTCCTCCAGCTGATGCCGAGTCTGCATTAAGCGCATATCTAACGCGAAGCGTGTGAAACGCACGGGGTCGGACTGGTGCCGTTTTATTGTACAGTCGGCAGCGTAGCATTTCGTTTGCATCTCGAACAGAAGAAACTGCTATGCTAGTGCTGCGTCGTGCCATTAGTTGCAATGAGCTACTAACGATAAAAGGGAGACTCGCGGCGAGGCACGCTTGTAACGGAGACGTCTGCTGACGCCGGTGCATATTGTATCGAAAGTCACCAGCCTGAGACGATCGCTTGTCTGAGTGGGCTATACTGCTATACTAGCACAAGTGAACTAGCAGGACTGTTTGTGAGGTTTCTGCGAGCGCCGGCTATCTCTCGTCCGCATGAAGTAGTTTCCGGACTTGGAAAGCATTTTGCGGCCCGGCATTCGTAGGCGACGCAGTCCCGCAATCCGACGGCCACTTACAAAGATTTCTGTCACGTGATTTGATTGTTGCTACGTGTGACAAATGAGGACTGTCGTGCAACTTTATTCCATCTAAAAAAAAACAAAAAGACAACTGTATTGTAGGCTGCACGCACGCCTGGAAAAGGTCACTCTGTGTACGCGGCTTTACGTCCCAAAACACATGATGATGAGAGCCGCAGTGGCTCTCGCTACTTCCGTTCAACTTGGAACACCGTGCAACCGCACGGTTTTCCAGGGCACTCTACAAGTCAGCCTACTGCTTCGTCATGAAAATAACACTGCCTCTACTCTTCGTGCACAAACTTTAGTGGTCGCTAAAATGATGCTGTTTTATTTTTTTTTTTTTTATTCTTTTTCGTGTCTTGTGCGTTACGACTTCAAATGTCAGCTTTGAAGGTTGTGGGTGTGCGATACCGGATATCGCGAGTGCGTCGTGTCTTTATTATATTGCTTGGAAGGACACCGCTGGGTAACTTTTTGCTCTTACCGCCTACTTCAATCGATCCTACTGTATTAGTCCAATCGTGCTTGCTGTTCATTACTTACCTCCCTTTTAGCAAGCTGCATATTTGTTTCTGAGGACAAGCTTCCTGAATTTATCCTTTTTTTTTTTTTTAAATGGCGACAAAGTGTAGGTCCAGTGTGTGTTTTCTCTTGACTTATTTTGATCCTTTCAACCAGAGGTCAAATACTAGGCATGAATAAGTCTGCCCCATAAATCCCACTTATGCATTCTACACTGAGCTAGTGCCGAAAGTATAGCACAAAATCCGCTTCTCCATTTCCAGTTAGGGCAGCCCTTGCTCAGCTTGAGATTATTGTACGTTCGCACTTCGCAATCGGTTCACTTCAGCGGATTGCACCAATACACATTTCCTCTGTCATCCACAGAACAAACGGCACAGTGGCCACTTGCTTCGCCCTGGCCTGTTCTTTGCCCACTTGCACGTTCAAGTTGCCTCACTCATAGTTTTTTTTCATTTTTTTTACATACTGCATTGCACGTTTCCATTCATCATTTCGTAGAAACCATGTTTATCGTGGAAACATCACACCAGTGGTCTGAAAAGATTTTTGTGCTTAAGTTCTCTCTCACTGTCACCTCTCTCCCCAGTGCAGGGTAGCAAACCGGAGACTAATATCTGGTTAACATCCCTGCATTTCCTCTTCATCTCTCTCTTGTGTTTAAGTTCATTAAGCATGGTTGTCCAAGCGATGGACGTACAAGAAGGTGAGACGTTTGTATTCCTTTGTCGCTGGCCTGAAGTTTTGTGTGCAACTATGCCGCACCAAAGAGCCCAAGCACCTGCCCTCTTGAAACATACGGTTTGTTCAGCTTCATTACCGCAACTGCCGTATTCATGTCAAGCATCAGAGCCCCTCCCTCTCCAGAATATACACGACGCCACTCGGAAAAACCACCTCGATTTGAAGACCGTGCCTTTCTGACTGTAGCCCTGGATTTATTTTTTCTTTTCTTTTTAAGTTTACGCTCCTAACGGTGCTCCGTGCGTTATTTGTGCATTAAACCATATCACAATCTGTGACGCGCTTGAAGGCTGGGAAAAGCAATGCGAAAGGAATGAAACTTTAGCGCTTATAGCGGGTTAAGTAAAGCGAAAGGACTGCGGTACAGACAAGCCACAAGAGACGAAGCAACCGAGACGCACTGACGGGACCAGCACATCGACGTGAGTAAATTTTTCTTAAAAAAAAAAAAAGAAAATCATTGCGGCGGTGAGTCGTTCGACCAGATAGATGTGCCAGATAGATAGTCGCTATGGAGATAAATACGTTTTATTTGCGTTTTATTATCCGCGTACATTTTTCATTCGCCCAAGCTCCAGTGCGCGCGTAATAAGCTGTGTTCGGTCACATTACCATGTCATCGCGGCAAATCAGTGAATATGTCTAAGCAGCCAGTTTTGCGCAGTCAACGCCACGGTTACGTGCCACCTTACCACGAGGCGTCACGCGGGTGGGCCTAAACGTAGTTTGTCTGGAGGATAATGATCATTCCAGAACCTGGAATTATGTTGGCGCCTCCGACGCGCCCTGTCGTCGTGGTTCTCTCGCTGCGACACAAACACGATCCTCGCGTTGTGGGTGTTCGTTCGTTGTGGGCGACCCTATAAGGCGAGCGTAGACACGCACGCACCATTACATCTCCGGCCAGAGTTGCCAAACACGCCTAGCGGGTCGCAAATGTATTGTAGACGACAAAGGCTCCGAATCACTCGCGCACAAAGGTGATGCCGTCCATAGGATGGTGTGATCATCCACAGTTCCGCTACGGCCCAAATGTCTAGACCGGCCCATTACGTCCCAAGGGCGTTAACATTCAGCAAACTCTACCCCAGAAAGTGCAGAAATAATTTATCGGAGAAAGCTAGTCCTCATGTGTAAGGGAAAAGTGGCGAACGGCCACGTCAAGACACACTCCAGACAAGACGAATTCGGCGTTTGCGAGAGGCGCGTAGCGCATGCGAAGGGAGCGAAAGTTGGTCGCAGTCGGCTGATAATTTCGTTTCTTTTGCACCAGTGGACGACAACACCTTTTCTGAACCTTCCGCAATGCTTTACGCAAGGACAGTATCGTCCTTCCTTTTTTCCAACGTGCAAGCGCTCAAGATCTGGGAGCCGTTATTACGAAGCAAAATACGCGGTGCGATGGGATACAAACCGAGAAGCTCAAGACGAAACGGCAGCAACAGCGCCTGTTGCAGGTGATTCACAGGCAGCGTCAGACGTCGAACCCTTTGCTTCCACTGCGGGACAATAACGGTTTCGGCCAATCGCTGTCTCTTCCCACCGCCACACACACACATCTTTAGCAACATTTTTTTAAGAATTTGTTAATATTTTTGTCTAGCACCCGCACGCCGCAAAAAACGGGAACTGAGCAGGGCGCAAAAACACGAATCGGCTTTTGAGTCCAATAGCGTTCTCTACTCCTAATCAGAGGCGTTGTTTGTTCTTGGGGGTTGATTAAAGAATACAATGTTTTCTCGTTCTTGAGACGTTACAAGAGACGGTTATTCTAACAAAGTGCGCGTTGTTATATGCGAACCGCAGCGCACAACGGGGACCTTCGTGCGAACTTGTCATTCTGGGAAAGAATCTCGAGGCCGCTCGTGCCCTGCTCCGGCAGCAGGTGGTTAACCGGCGAACGAACACGCGTGCACCATCACATTAACGTCCGGGGGCTGCGATGGCAATCTGGAGGCGGCCAACAACGACTATGCAGTCTCAAGACGAGTGTGTGGATCGCAGTGAAGAATCAAATGTGCGCGTGGAAACGCACTCCAGCCTATGACCTTTCGAAGCACTGCGTCGCTAATGTGGTCTCGCCACGTTATTGTACATCTGCACGGTCTCTGTTGGTGCCGCCAGTGTGCCTGTCTCCTCTCGCTTGTAAGTGTTCCGGTATGGCAGCCTGCGGCACGGATCGTGCATAAGCTGCACCAGTGCCTCCTCTATATTTTCAGTGCCTGGGCGAACGCGCTCCTCAGGCCGTCGAGCGCGCCCTCCGCCTCCGCTCGCCGCTACCGCGTGTGGGCGCTGTGCGAGTAGACTACATAGAGTTACTGTATATGCTACCTCAAGTAGCAGAGTTGCGTGTAGGTCCGCCATCTTGGCCAGCAAGCAACCAAAGCTATGCTCCGCTTTTGCAGGCGGCATTCCCGACCGAGCATGGCCAGTTTTCCAACGCTCGTAGACCGTTTTGAAGCCTAATAGCAAATAAAACACGGCGACAGCTTAATGACGAGACAGATTAAAGGCGTTGCCTTTTTTAACACGCGGCGTGAGATGCAGAACGATAGAATGTTGTCAGGTGTGTGTGTGCTTCACTCCTCGCAACTTATGACGTGAGAACGTATATACACATTAGTTATTTCAGGCAGACCGGCCAAATGCAGCGTTCATTTTCCTTAGTGGTTAGTATCGCACCGAGGAGTTTTTAAGCCGAAACCGTAAGTATGCGATTTTCCGCGCGGATGCAACGCGATACGAAATGGGCCGTCGCGCGATGGGTCACATGGTCGATCACACGGTTCCGACAGAAACGCTGCAGGGTTAATCCCTGGCCACCGCAAAAACGCATTTGAAAAACAGCACTTCCTCAGCACTTTGAGTTGTCCCGCAACATGCGCGCTCGTGAAAAGCAGTGCTCGGAACGCGCTCCAATACAGGCAAGGTTCCGCCGCAGTCGCTTTGAACTAGACTGGCGATAATCTACTTCGCTGCAGCGGCGGCCCCGAGACGCACAAAGGTTGGCCTGAACGTCACCTTCTCCGCAGTGCGTGGTTGCTTCGCAGCTGGCGGTGTTAGGAAAACAGACGCGCAACTCTTTATGCTAGCATAAATATACAGTAACTCTAAGACTACGATAAGCAGGCGCTGAACGGCCGCGCGTACTAAGAAGCTCCCAAATTCGTGTCTACAGCCGAGTTTCATTCGTGCTTCGTGCAAGCTTTCCCAGGTACCTATACCGCATGCAGTCAGCAGTCATGCCGGTGCGAAAATTGCATGTAAATTTGATAGTATTTGTGTTTGACTTTCCATTTAAGGCTTTCGCAGCCACGTGCTCCGTATGCGTCGGTATGTCATATTGCTGTGTACCACTGTGCAAATCGAGAGGAAAGGCTTTCGTTCCATGAAATACCAGCGGCCGCTGGTATACGGGAGAGATGCATGGTTAGCAGTGATTAGGCGGGATAATTGGTCTTCGAACTACACAAGAGTATGTAGCCGCCACTTTATCGAAGGAAAAAAAGAAAACGGCGGCTGGAGAAGACTACCCTTCACATTTGCACCCCAGTTTACGACTGAACGAAGTAGGGCAATGACCGCCCTGCGACCGAACAGTCAATATGCACCAGCAGCACTGCGATCGCCGCCATGTGTAACGCTAACATTAGGTTCCGAAGCTGAGGAACCCATGGACACTACAATTGCTACCGGTGAAACCACGTACTGAACCTTGTCACAGCGAATGCGTGCACAAGGCTGAGCAGGCTGCGACAAAAGCGTGCACGTCGACAGCCGTTTGGCCTCTGCGGCTGCCGAAAAGGATAAAAGGCAGAGACCTGAGAAGCCAGATACTGAGACTACGGCAGACTGCTGACAAAGATGAACTCAGGAAGCTGCACGAGGATTCTATGATTGCGGACATTTCCTACATTAGAACAAAAGCAGACGAGAAAGAACCTTCAGCTTTATTTCTCATGGATCAATGCTTTTGAAGCTACCAGACCGAAGGACCAAGTATATTGGAAATACAAGTGGAGGGACTGGCAAAGTGGTGGAAGCTCGGCTGATATCCGAAGCGGGAAGCTTTGACAAACCCCACTCGAAGGTCTGCTCGCTCATAGTGGACGAGATGAGGGTAAAGGAGAAGCTGCAATACAACAAACAACGCGATTGTTTTGTTGGGCAAGTGGACATCGGCCAGGAAGAGAAAAACGGGGACTTGGTCTTAGCCAATTCGCTCCTGTGTTTTGTCGTCAGCGGATTGTCGACAACGTATCGTACCCCAGTTGCGTACAACTTGACGAAAGGCCTAACTGGACCCCAACTCCACAAGTTGCTGATTTTTTGTCATGCAGGTTTAGGATTGTTCGCCTTGTTACGGACAAGGTAAACGTGAATTGCATGAGAGTGCTTGGAAATGGTCTACTTACCTACCGGGTCGAGGACCCCTGTGATCGCAGCAGGCTTATTAGCTTTGACCACGTGTTGAAGAACGTAAGGTTTCTCTCGCGTCACCTTGGCCCGAATGGTGAAGTTTCTGCTTCACACGTGAAAGACCTTTACGAACTGCAGAAGGGCTGTTCGATATTTGAGTAGAAAGAACGCCGGCAACATTGAGAAGATGAGCTGATGTCGCCAAGTGTAAACGCTGCACCTCAAGGGTCAGGCTGGACACGCTTGTGCGCAGTCGTTTTCAGCCGCAGGGCCTGCCTTCATGCAGAACATTTATCGATGGTTCGTACTTCACGATGTCACGACGCAGCACCGAATGCAACCTCAGATATTGCCCACAAGGAACGTGTTGCAATGTCGGGACATGCACTGGATGTTCCTCTGCACGACGAGCTTGTGCCTCCCCTAACGTCGACTGAGCAAGCAGTGCCGCAGATCTCGAGAGGGACTTAATACCACAATTCTGCCACAGCACCTGCCATATCGCCTACGTGGGAGGCTGCACTGCAAGTGAGCATATGGACTGCAAGAACTGCACTGCTTTGTGCACGAAGCAGCCACCCGATCCTTCGATTCACCGAGAGCCAAAATCGAGGCGGGCTCCTCCACCCGTCGGATCAACTTCTCTTTGTTCTGGACGCGTTAAAGGGACCCTTGAAACGGTTTTGACGATTTTGTGCAAACATGGTGATCCGGTAGAGCGGGTCATTAGGACCATTACAGGACAGATTTCAGCGCTGTGCGTAAAGTGTGTAATTTACAATAAGGTTTCGAACACGCGTATCGCAAAAGGTCGCAGCGGCTCGCCAAAATGCGTTTTCAAACGCCCCCGCCAATCGAACTACGAATGGGAGGTCGCTGATTGGCCCCGAACCATCACGCGCACGTAATTTTCAAAACCTAGGTGCGAACAACGTGCTTCTACAACGTACTCTTTCGTTTCAGCCAACGGTATCGTCGCGGCATCTCGCGGCGTACACACGAGTCGCCGGCGCTCTATTACAGAGGCTAGCACTGCCGAGGCGGGCGACCTCAGTGAGGATATCGGGGCGCTATGTCGCTACGGGGGGCTCTGCAGAGCGGCTGACGCGGGAGGCGCTGTCGTCGCTAGCGCGCACTCCGCAGCAGATCGAGTTGAGGAGGAACAGCAGTGGTAAGGAGGAAGGCGACAGAAATAAGCCCATAGCTGCCTTAGCGCATGGTGCTTCGCTTTATTTATGGTGTGAATGATTTCACAATTGTGTTGCCTAATCAGTGACGCAATGTCAAAAAAACGTTTCAGGGACCCTTTAAGAGCTTTTGCTGACCATGCCTTGCAGGAAGATCAGACCTTGGAGAAACCTCTGACAACCCTAATGCAGTATGCCGTCCCAGCTTTTTGTTCTTCAAAGTTGCTCAAAGGTAAGGGCAATGGCCGCAACGAGCACAGTCCAAAGCTCATGAATTCCTTATATCAGTTCGTTTTCTGAGGCCGCTTCTCTGCAAATACGCATTCAACGTTACCGACAAACACGACACAGCTAAACATTACGCAAAAAAGCCTCTTTCACGAAAGTATGCGAAACTGTGAGAGCGGCATACGCTTGTATGACATGCGGGAGTGTGCGTCAGCAATAAATGCTGTTATATTCCGCCGCGTTGAAATAAAGCAATCATTGTAAGCCATGAGTCGCAGCGCATTGGTCTTGAAAATGAAGCTCACAGGTTCTCTTAGGCCTTTGCCTAAGACGGACTTGTCCCCCCCTCCCAAAAGCTTTCTCGACCTAACGTGTTTTTGCACTGCCTCCGTGATCGGTCGGCGGCCGATCCAGGAGGCAGTGCAAAGAGACGATGTCGTGTGATGACGTCATCACGTGACGTCATAGTGAAGTTTCAAAGTTTGGCGAACTGTGACGTCATACGGTGACGTCAACACGTGATAGTGATTTTTTTCTATCGCTCGTGTTCACGCCGCCGACGCAGGCGGTCAATTAGCACATTTGATGTGGCATGTAAAGCTTTAGCTTTACTGACCTCTCTATTTTTGCAGCGATATCTACGTGCATGTTTGCAAAGCATCTCGTTTCTAACTGACAGCACTGAAGGCAGGCCGCATTTTTCACACGAGTAACATTATCTCAAGACTCAACACTACGACTTTAGACTTTTTTCAAAACTCTGCCCTCAGGCATATTAATTTGTCAATCAAAACTACACATCAGGCAGTGTTGGAAGACGGGCGCGGCAGAAGGAGCTGTTTTTGTATGTTTTTCGTACCATCACGATCAGCTGTTTTAGGCTGCGAAATGTTTAGTAGTGCATGCGCTCTTTAGGCTACTTAGCGCATGCACTCCAGGCTTGCGTGTAGTCAGCTTCACCAGTAGGCGTTAGCATGCATCGCGGCTCTCGAAGCACCCAAGCTATCAGTATAGTAGCTACTGGCACAAACTTCACTCTAAAGAAACAGGGAGTGCAAACGCAGACACCAGAAGTGACGACACCACAAACGCCGACTAAAGACGTGTTTGTGGTGTCCTCACTTCTTCTTGTGTCCGTGTTCGCACTCCCTGCTTTTCAGAATGAATACTTACCAACTAGCTCAGCTCTCTGTTATTCATGGCACAAACTGCTTTCAAAAATCGACCCTCAGACGGTGAAAAATCGACTCTCAGACTAGCGAACATGATGGTGAAAGAACAATATTCCGCGCATCATTCACCCGCGCTCACATATCGGCTCAGCAGACGACGCGCAAGCGTTTCGATGCGCCGCCGACTAGCCGCGAACGGCCTTTACAAAAGGATTGTTTCCATGAGCTACAAGTGCTTCACTATCTCCGTTTACAGGAGTGTTGATTACACTTCAAACAGTGTGAAATACAGCCAAAAACTAAAAAATGCAGCCGCGGCCTGCGTTTCCGTACGCGACAGCGTGGCGCCCGATTCCCATTGCTCCGCGCTGCATCATCGCCCAGGCACTGAAAGATACGGGAGGCACTGTTTAGGCTGAACGGCAGATTATTCTACGTAATTACATAGCACAACCCACCATCCATACGACCTCTTTATGCTCGAGTGTCTCGTGCACGTGTGTATACTGCGCTCCTTGCAAAAGAAAGCGCGTACAGTGCGCATCCGCGTATTCGGACTAGACTCATTGTGCCATCGTCACCTCCCTCTGTCTATCACCTGTGAGGGCGACCTCCCCTCCTTTACTCTCATTCAATGCTATATTCTTCTTGCTTTGAGCACCAGGAATGCGTTTGCAGTTCAGCGCGCTTAAGAGGTCACGGCTTAATTAATATGCTAAACCACCAAAGTAAACGCCGCTATCGCGTTAGTCTCGTCCTGGCAAATTCAGTCGCAAAGACTGCATGCTACCTTGTAATGTAACCTCAGTTTGTTTTAAGGTATCGATACTGTGACGCACACACGCTCTCAAAACTGATCTCAAAGGAAGAGGGGGAAAGGATCGGGAACACGTCGTCCCTTGGCTTTGGATGCGTTGTTCTCATCGTAACATTTAAAGCTAGTTTACTGTCTAGAGGGGAGTAGTGTGTGAAAACCTTGAAGTCCGCACTTTCTGCTAAAATTGGCTTGGATCCGGTCTCACAGCTACTTCGAAAGAACGTCCTCGTGACTATAGCTAAACCACACTGGCGCACATGTGAAAGCCTTCGCCAGTTCCCCTCTAATGGCCCACAAAACAACACGCTTAGTAGTGACGGCAACACTTTACAAATGTTCAGGGCATAATAATGAGCGCTAAGCCCGGATATGCAATGTCCCCGTTCGTAAGAACCACCTACCGGCCATTTGCGCTTAAGGAGCCTTCGAGTACGCAATGGTGCCGAGTAGCCCGGCAAAAGAAAAACCCTCGAGGAGCTCACACCGTTTTAGAGTTCGCAACAACACAGGGCGGTCGTCTCCCACGTCGTGTCAGTCAGTCCGTTATTGGGCCACCTTGCGCAACACAACACACCGGTTATAGCAGGGAAGGATGGCTCGACGCAGAGGCAAGGGACCAAGATGACGAAGGCGGCGAGGTCGAGCAGACGAAGACCAGAAGCAGACGAAGGAAGGCAGCACTTGGGCACGCAGGTCACACGCACACACATGTCTTTCAAAGCCCGCACTCACCGCTAGTTCTTCAGGAACAGGATGCACACGAGAAAACACTAAAGCCGAATGGAGTGGCATGCACCGTAGAAAAGCCTAACCTACCTCGAACTACGAATTGTTAGTAAATGAAACAACACGCAATTCCGTGCGTGCGCCGTTCGACAAGGGGCATAGAGCTGGTGGTGGCACCAGCGCACTTTGATCGAGCTTCGCTGCCCCACGTCATCGGCACCCAGTGTCAAGAAACGGCGGCCTTATAGCGCGACCACTTCGAGATATCATCGGGAATCTAAATGAGCTGCATGGAATGCAGGTTGTAGAGGTTCAAAGGATCCAAGGGCGGGCAGGGCAGGCACAGATGTTGCATGTTAAGGTTCATACCTGCGAAGGGGTAGCCAAATCCAGGATAGCCGGGGTAGCCTCCGCGGCCGTAACCGTAGGCTGGGAAGCCAGCTGCCGATTCCGCCATGGTGCAGCGTGGACGGAGGGTACCGTGCAAAGAGAAGGTAAGATTATGGCGCGTTCACGAGACCGCTGCCCCCCATTTGTGATAGCCGCGCCAAGTAACAGCGTAAGGGCTTGTGTACCACAAATTGCATCATGCACAAATGAAACAACTGGCAAGCTCCTTTCTAATAATAATTTAACAATAATTTCCGGAGCTGTGCGTCCGAAAAACACGGTATGATTAAGAGAAACGCCGTGGCTTCGGAAATTTCGACCGCCTGGGGTTTCTTTAAAGGGACTGTCTACCGCTCGGAAACCCTTTGTGCGAGCACGCTCTTAGCCCACAAAAAAAAAAAAAATAAAAAAAATTACGTTTTTAATTTTGTTCTGATAGTGGTGGGGAAAGAAAAGAAAGAAACGCCGCTAGCGTCATCCAACAGCACGTTTGTCAATTTCCAAGTGTAACAGAACCAGCCCACGCAAGTATACATAATCTGCTAAAAAAACAATTATTTATGTGCTATAAGAAACCTGAGTGCAAGAGCAAATTGTTCTTCTTTTCGCTGCCTTTGAATTCGTAGTGCTGCGCTTGTCACGCGTGAGGTGCTGTCTTGTCCACTTTTTAAAAGGGAAGAGATCGCGAAAGCGGCTAAAGATCACATCTGTTTCTTTTCTCAAGCAAAGGCGGGGTAAGAATTTCGAAATTGCGGGAAGCCTAGGCAGCCTACATGACCGAGGATCCCATAGGAAAATCGCATACGAGGCGCACCACGGTCTCCTCTTCGCCCCTGGAATGAACCCAGTAACCATTGTTGCTGGCGTCTCTACACGTAAGAAAGCAGCGACTTCGTAGATGAGAAAAAATCTGTTTTAATAATTTCTACTGACTTTACGGAGAAGCCGCTGCACGCTGGGACACTTGGAAAGGTACGCTTTCTGTTGAGCCAAAGGGCCATGGATGACGGTAACAGTCCCTGCGATGATAACGCCTAAGGTTTCCCCGCTCACTTTAATCCATGTGGCTGCTAAATTAATTCGAGCGCCACAGAAATCATCTGTGTGTTGAACAATTTAATCTAGGTGCCAAACACTTAATCCAAGTGTCAACATATTTAACCAAAGCGCCAGCGCAGAGTCCGCGTGCCAGTGAGTTTAATCCACGTGCCACCATGTCTAATCCAATCAATGTGTTGATACAAAGCACGCCTGTACACATCTGGGGCCGAATTCACAAAACTCCTCTTTCGTAAGTGCTTTTTGCCATTGGTCGGGAAGCGTCTCTAATGGTATGTCCAGCAGCGGCATTGGCTGAAATTTTCTCTTAAGAGCTTTCTTGTCGTAAGTTGTTTTCGTGAATACGGGCCCTGGTTCCATAGCGTCACACTAGCGTGGATTCATGCAAGATCCGAATCAACAAATTGCAGGCAGTAAGAACATTCATGCGTGACTGCACCGAAAGTTTGTTAAACATAAATGGGAACAAGCTAAAGAAAAGTAAAATATTTATTGCATTTTACAAATAGAAAATACAATCATTCTGGCATGTGTCGAGCAGCAGGCTTGCATTCGGAACTTCTAGTACATATCCTTATATAGTAGTATCTTAGCTTCATAGGACAATCTGTGTTACGTGAACCGGGAGACTATTCCATAAAAATTTGCTGGTTAAACGCCTTCTCCCGTGCCCACTTTTGACAAGTGATTTTGGAAAGTTGCCACTTTCAGAGCCTCTTGTTTTCGACAACGAAGTCGTAAAAGTTGTACTGTGAAGGGGAGTTTTGCTAATTAGAGTTGTGCACCATAGTTGTAGTCGTGTAATTTGTTAGAAGGTGCGTAAGGGAGGATTCTGAATTGAGAAAATAGAAGTTTAGAAGAAACCGCGTACTGTGAGTTTGGCATGAAACGAATCGCACGTTTTATTTTATCCTTATACACAGAAAGCAGGAAGTTTACGAGGCTGGATGGCATAAATGTCCGAACAACAGCGGCAATTTTTGTACCACTGCTTCCTAGCGCTTATGAAATAACGTTCACTGCGACATTTCCCACGAACGTTTTGATGTTTAGAACTGATCGCGAGCTTTAACGCTCAAAGAGCCCATCGCAAGTTAACCGAGTCAGTTTATGATGCATCGCTGTTGCCATTGATTGCATCAGCAGACGACATCACGGCTCAAGCCAACATTTCAAAAACAACAAATGTATGATGCTATAAATGGTAGGGTTGTTTTCTACTTGCCGCTTACATTATTACAAGTACACTTGAACAGTACTGCCATTTTCACGTCCAACATGCTGTTTCTTGTCTATGAATTATATTGACTAGCGTTTACATTAAGCCTGTCGGTGATTGGATTAAACGCATGGATTAAACTTACTGGCATGCGGCCTGTTTGCGCAGGGGCTTCCATGAAATGTGTTAGCGCTCGGATTAAATGTTTAGCGCCTGTATTAAATATTCTACCGCAGAGCCTTCGTGGCTCAGCGGTAGAGCATCGGACGCGTTATCCAAAGCTCGGTTCCCACCCTAAGGCAAGTTTGTCTTTTCGTCCACTTTAAGTCCTTTCTACTTGCCCCACAATACTAAAATTAACTTTCCCAGTGCTTTCCTAGGCTTGATTGCTTGTTGGTTCGTTGTTTCTAACAAATAAACTAGCCTTTGATCCCTTCCATTTCGTTATATAATGCTGCAGATATCCCACGCAATGTGGGGGTCGGTGTCACGCGATTGCCTATGACGAATTGTTTGGCATTCTGACGTGTATAGGATACACAGCGCATGGGTACCCGCGCGGACCAGGAACGTGGCACGGTGACTGAGTGGAAGCCCACGGTGCGGCGTAACGTTGGCACTCACGTTAGTCGAAAGCACAGACGCCTGTATCGTCGAAGAAAAATGCACTGCACTATGCGTTTATGTGCCATCATAGCCGCCGTCCGTTGTTGAGCAGAGTTGCGCAAAAGCATACCCAATTAATGTTATCACACATAAGAAGCACATTCACGTTACACAAGTCCCGTCATTACAACTGCAGGTGTTTATTTATTTACTCTGTATACCGCTTGGCGGGAGCAGCCGGTTCGATACCCCCTTACCGCTTGGTAAGCTGCATGTGTGCTTGCTTGGTGCTCTCTAAGCTGGCCTTCCATCCCGGAGGCACCGTGTGAGTATCGTTAATCGTGACCCACATGATGAGTCATTCATGTTCGCCATGTAAATATGCCCTACCTCCCAAATGTCTGGGTATACCAAGTGAACAACGCAACCAGGAGGGCACGAGGCGTAAGCGGCTGGATAGATGAGATCATAGTGTCTTCGCCGAGAAATGCTTCGAACTTAAAAAATGAAAGGCGACAGGGAGAGGGAGTATACACTTTTTCGTTTGTGCCGATACGCGACGGGACACACACGCAAGGTATCCAGGATTGTTAGTTTGCCAGAAGAAAATGTTTAGAACTCTCATGATCGATGAAATAAATAAATAAATAAATAAATAAATAAACGACAAAAGAAGAACGCTCATCCATATACCCACCTTTGACGCACCAGGAAGCAATACGGCGTGCGCATTGCTGTAGATGAGCTGAACAGCGATAGAGCAAAACAAAGCGAACACTCATTCCTAGCTATTCTATAACGACGGCTATGGTTCCGTTGGCTTCTTTTTTTTCTTCCTTTTTGCAGGCCACACAGAGCACGACATGAATAACATAGCAACGTAGACTAACAGCAATCTAAACCTGGCGCGAGAAACCGGGGACACGTAGTGTTTCGTAGACAAACATCGTCTCACGTATGAACCAGTCCAATTGCTCGACAGTCCTTTAACAAAGGCGTCAGAAACGGTGCAGAACCAAACATGATCTACGAAGCAGCAATATCGGGCACCCAAAGTGGCCACATCCAAAGGGACGACATGAAACGTATCGTCTAAAAGCGTTTATTGCTATCGCTCACGAGATTGTGTTTCTGTTGAACGCCCGAAACATGGCTTCGTGTAAGTGGGAGAACGTGTCTCGGGTTTCTCGCAGCCACTAGGACTGATCAAACTACCATACCGATGCATTGCTTCCCCAAGCCCCCATCTATGATACAGCTCTACTGTGTAATTACAAGGCGAGGGTGGCATGCCCATACGGATGACAACTCATTCCTGTGCTGCATCGAGCTTCCGAAGGAGCGCCAACTACTTCACTCGCTTCCTCGCTGAATTCATACAGCGTCGCTAAGTGCACTGCCTCACAAAACCGGGGCGCCATTTCCTTTAAGATTTCAGCGAGTGAAAGAAGAACCTATTGCTTGTCTGACATCGGCCTCTGACGGCAGCTCAACGCAAACACACCCACGTAATTATAAACTCGTGCAGATAATGACTGATAACACGTCTGGCTCGATAATGGGGAGCGGAGATAGCGGTGACATGGCTATGCTATCATGCACACGAGCAGCCTGGGAAGATAAATGAGCCATCTTAATGCGCGCTCAACAGACGTCTTCTGAGTGGGCATCCTATTCTTGCAAGGCTTCTACTGTTGCCGTGAACACTGCTACGGTTTCGTGCCAGACGGCCATGCATTCACTCCGTGCTCACCCAATTCCTGTGAAAGTACACGGCATTCTTGGCAGAGACGACTGGACGGGTGCTCTCGTCCAGCGTTTTTCTCGCGAGACATCGAGGGCGCAACGAAAACTGCAGCGCAACTGCGAAACTGCTTCAACAATAACAATTACGTCGGTGTTTCGCGAAAGAGGGGGTGCCTCCTGCGTGTGGTGTGACGACACTTGCAGCACTCGTGACTGGTCGTGTATGGTGCACGACTGGAAGGACTACAACGGCTGAAGTCATGATATTAGCTCACGGAAACTTTGTCAAGAACGTCTTGCACGGCGAGTGCGTCACGCCTCGTCGACTATACAAGCGTTCGCTTTAAAGATCCAAGGCCAGTGAGGTTTCACGGGTTGGTGGACTGCTGCACGCACCGCGGACGTTGAAAAACTTCTGGGGTTGCAAACTGGTCTGTCAAAACGCACAGAAATAAGCAATAAATGTAGCGATCACACCACCAAACTTCCGAATTCTGTCAAGTTCTGACAACCGGTGCTGGTGCTGAGCATCCAGCAATTGTGAGACGCTTCGAGCTGCCCGTGCGGTTGAGGAAAAACAACGCCAAAGAGAGAGGAATGAAGAGGAAAGACAGGGTTACCCTACGCCTGGGGAGAGGCTGCGTGCAGTATAGCGATGGCCTGCCTGTCCACCTCGGTGTGCCACTTTCAGCTTGCGTGGGCGGCATCGTTTTCCAGCTGTTACGGCCGCCGTGAGACCAAGGGAAATTCCTCGAAACAGGTGTCATGGGGTGCCGCGTTTGTGTACAGACCGCCCAACGTGCTGGTTTTGTTACAGGCGGACGGACTAAATACTGGACGTGGGGCCCCTGACACTTGAATATCATCTTGATACACCGTGGTTCGCCGGACCACAGCGCCATGTGCAAGTTGCGTCCTTGCATGGCGGTAGATAACGCTGGCCTTACTGAATATATGAGCGGACTTGCATCAACCAAGGTCGGCGACCTGGTGTAAAGCACGGCGGCCTCGCGCCAGGAAATTTCTTCCGATGCCACCAGCCTGACTGGACGACCGCTGTCCGGCGATTGGGCCGACTCTGCGCATCTCTAACAGACGCTTCTCCAGCTGAGATGCCACTGGTGGCGAGTACAGGCACAACGTCAACTCAAGCACTTATGGTTCACGAACACGGTGGCAGGTTGAGCATGGTTCGCTTTTCAGCTCAGCACAACCTCAGAGGCCAAGCGGTGTGTTTTCTTTGGAGCCATACGCAAAGGCATAGAAAGCACTTTTGCGTTTCTTGAGGACGACGTATTAGTGCGAACCTGATGGGGGAATCCTCCACGCATCAGCACGCACTCAGTGGTTATTTCCTATTCCTTAAACAGGACTGGGGGGGGGGGGGGGGCTGGAAGGTGGCGGAGGAGGGGCATTCCACCACTGCCCACACATTGGTCCTCGTCATCATTGCGGAACGTGCGCGCAAGTACTGTCATGAACAGCTTCACTGGTAGATGCCGAACTGCGTGAAGGTCGAACGGTGCACTCCTCCTTGATATCGCCCTTCTCGGACATGCGCGGAAATGCCGAGCCTTCTTCAGCGAGCAGGCGCCGCCTCCCGCTTGCTACGAATTAAACGCGTCCGTCTTTGTCTACGCCTTGACTCGTCACTCACGTGACCTGCTTCCGCCGAGTCCTCTGGTCCTGGCGTCACGCTACCGGTGAATTTTTCATAAGCCGAAAAATCGCTTCACTCTTGCGTAGGAGAGGCACAGTACGACAGCGCGGCAAGGTTGCAAGCAGATATGCAAAATCGTACTCAAGTCAGGGTGAAATGCGAGATCGGCGTCGCTATAACGCAAAACTAGTCCAAGGTCCTGTAGTCAAAGTTTGCCACTTGCAATCCATGATTAGTAAAAAAAAAAGTTCTGTCTGTCACGGGACGTAAAGAGAACCGCGAAAGTTGTCAATCTGAAAACAACCGGCGCACATAAATAATAATAATAAAAACAGCGTTTTACCGTGCTGTATTCCGCCACTACCTCATCGCCATTGAACAAGATGTCTCGAGCCACGTGAACATCCGATGTCAACCAGCAGAACGCGAAACAAGGAAAACTAGCATTGACAAATATACGCGTAAAACGGCGACGGAAAGTTGAAAATCTTTCATAGACAGGCTGCCCACTGGCCCTTTGGTGCTGATTGCTCGCGACTGCCGCTGACGACAGACTTCCTCGCGTATCGTGAATATTTCTTCTGCTAGCATAACATTGTCCGACAATAGACCTGTCCCTGTTTGTCAACAATGTGACGTCACGCAGAGCATCGCCATCGACATCGCGGCGGGCCAGTTTCGCAGTGGTTGGCAAAAAGCTCCGGCGGCTCCAGCAGTTTGCTCGGGCTTTGCACGCGATGGTACTGTCCCTTCCCGAGGTTGCGCGCCGGCGGTTTGTCGAAGAGAAGCTGCAAGTTCGTGGAATGCAGTATCTATACCCCTGCACCATTTCGGAATGGAATAACGACCTTAAAACCTTGACCAAACGTTCAGCTGTGTGTGTACCTCGCGAGCATGCCTGGCCCGTACAATGCAGAGGCCATGGAGCGTTACTGATCGCTCAAAGCGTACGGCTTAGTGAAAGGCCACGTGCACCTAGTGCTTGTCTCGAACTTGGGGACCCACGCTTTCCGTCGACTGCTGTCATTCGGAAATCCAGAAAAAAAAAATATTGCGATGCGCTGCCTTAATTTTGTTGCGCGTTTGGCACATCCTACAGCGCAAAAGCTAACCACCGTGTCAAAGAGGCCAGGTAACGCGCACAAAAACCAGTACGCACACGGTCCATCCGTACGGCAGCACGGAACCACGCCGAACACTGCGACTTTTGCCAACCAGGCATGGAATGCATGTTTTTCAAAGCGAACCACCAGCAGAGAACCACCACCATGCCTTACGAGCTGCAGGCAGCGTCCACACTGCGCACTGTACTTGCATGGCCGTTTGAGTTGTAGCGCTCATGTGCATTTCCTTCCGTTCTTTCTGCTCAGGAACTAAACTTTTATACGGTCGAAAGACTGGTACTGCTATCGCGTCCGAAAACACAAACAAAATTTTCCTTTGGAGTGCCAGCCCGACGCAAGTTACAGCGAAGTGAGCGCGAAATGAGAAAATCTGCACAGCATTCGGAACTACCGCTTACTGAAGGAATGCTTCCGTTCCAAAGCGCGTTCAAAACGCTCACACTTTTTGCTTTGTGTTTCAACGCTAGTCCTCTTAGCAAACACCTTAGCTACCCACTCCGGGAGCTCAGAAAATCGAGACGGGGCACCCGAGTTGATAAAATATACATGCTCACAAATGCTGCGGAAGCACAAATAACAAAACGCCTAGGAGCTCTAGGTAACAGGCTAGCACCTACCAGCGATGAAATGTAATCCAAAAATCCTCTTGCTGTCCGACGGCTGCTGTTTTACACTGCGCACAGCTCGCACCCAGGCTTTCCATCACTGTGTAGTTTGGACTTCGGAAATCGAGGGGAAAAAAAAAAAACAAGGACCCGATGCCACTGCCCTTTATCGCGCGTTTGGCATATCCTCCATCGCAAAAGCTAACCACCATGTCAAAGCGGCCATGTGCACGCGCACAAAACAAACGAGTACGAACTCGGTTCACCCGTACGGCAGCATGCAACCACGCCGAACGCTGCAATGTTTTGCCAACCAGTCCGTTCGCACGTGCGCGCTAGGGTCACGTGGCTGACGTCACGGCCCTTTCGTGACATACCCCAGGAGAGGTCTATTTGGACACGAAATCGCTGCACTATTCATTTTTTTTTTTTTCGCCGATGATCCACAACGCCCCATTGCACGCTGCAGCGTTCGTGGTCGAGCCATCACTGGAAAAGAAAAGGGACTAATCACTGCCACGGGGATTGTTTCTCGGGCCAGTTCCCTCCACTTTAGCGAGATAATCACCTTGAGTCAGCTGGCGAGAGCGGACCATCCTGTCGTTTTAAGAAGCAACAAAAGGAACTTTCTGAAGATGATAGCGCTTGAATGGATTGTCGGAACCTCTGCGAGTTTCCGGTCACATTTTCCTAGGCGGTTGCGCAAATGTGACTTCGAGAGGTTGTGATAATATCACAACGAAATATAGTGCTCGTGGCGCCATGAGACTTGAACAGCGATCTACTTTCGGCAGCTGTCCTAAATGTTGGCAGCTAGTGAGGCATACTTGTAAGCACTAGGTGCAAGGGAAGCATCGAAGGCATTTGACGGCGTTTGCAGCCTCGTAGTAGGTACGCCAACGACACCAACCTGTGACGTCTGTGGGGACCAGGCCGCTGCGCGCCCCGCGCGACGCCATGTTTTGTTCGGAGTGCCCCTACATCCCCCTCTCCCAGCTGGACGTGGCGGTGACCCACCATTGTGGAGGGCTGGCCGCTTCGCTCCATGCGGCTTTAACTAGTTTTCCATTGGTCAGCTACTAATTTCGAACGTTTGCGCGTTTCGGATTTTGGAGATGCTCGGGAGAACGCGCTGGGACTCGAGGCGTACGTGCTTTTGCGAGCGCGCGTCGTCTCGGGCTCCAGCGACCCCGGCAGCAGCTTGCGATCGTCGCCCATGCCTGTATGTTCTTTTCCTTCTATTTTCCCCTTCTAGCGGAGCGCGATCGCGGGTGCGCTGGCGGGGGGTTAGGCTCTCGTCCCCTTGCATGGTTTTTGTGTGTATTGTGTGTTCGCGTGTTGTTCATTGTTACTGTCCTTTGTTTGTGTTCGTGTGTGTTCGCGTGTTTGTCGTTATTATCCTTTGTTTATACTTAATTCGATCCTTGATACGGCCTTGTATTATTTGTTTCATTTAACGTGTTCATTAAATTGCCATGCATGGAGAGTGACGCCTAATGTTCTCCTCTATCGCCGCGTGCGGCGGTTCGTGCTGTCCCGCTTCGAGACGGGCCGCGGGACATGGCTGAGATGAGCGAGCGCGGACGCAACTACCACATTCTCTGCTCGTCGAGTGCTCACCGCAGGGGGTTGCTAGCGGCGATGCCGCTGCTAGTAGTAGTTGGTAGTAGAAAAACCCCTACACGTCTTGTCGGTGAACCGGTGGAACTTTGAACGCCGTCGCTGTGCCTCGTAAGCGAGATATCAACGCTTCTCGCAGCTTCTCACGATGGTGGTGAATAAAAACCTTCGGAGGCTATACTGACGCCCATGTGAAATGAGTCACTGCGAAGGTTCCACATAATTTTGGTGTCCGTATTTTACGGAAATCCGTGATGCTGCCGTGAACTCTCTTCGCAGCGTCTGCAGCACTCACTCAATCGCAGATCTTCGCTTCTTGGACGTTTATCGACAATGTGGTCCCGTTGATTGATTTATGGCGTTTTACGTCCCCAAACCAGCTGTGATTATGACAGACGCCGTAGCAGAGGGCTCCAGAAATTTTGACACAATGTGGTCCTTAACTGTCCTCGTAATAAAGAGCACGCATTTATTTACGATGGACGGAAACGAAGGGAAGAACTGGCTAAATTTAATAACGTGTTTGGATGCTGATCGGATTTAGAAATACGCTTCTGAAGGAAATGTCTTCACGAGCTGTGCCGAGTATAATATCTGTAAGAAATCAGAAAAGACTGACGTTTGATGATGACTAGATGGAAGTGATACGGAGGCAATGCAACCTGAGTAAGTCAGTACGAGCGGACTTTCTCAGCACAGCTTAACGAAGCTTGCGTGAGACGGGCTGCATATAATGCATGTTCCATCGCTGAAGCGCTGCCACGCGCCCGAATGACAACTTCGTGGCAAAACTAAATTGCTCTGACATTTTGCAGTGCAACATGGGTAAACTGAAGTTCTATATGCTCATGCACGCACGCTCCGGTACGTTTGTTCCCACACGGGGATTCTTCTTGGAAGGTTCTCTATATGGAGCCGAGACTTGTTCAGGAAGCCAAATTGAGTTGCCCTGTTAGGGTTTCTCTGGAGAGAGCAAACACACACTTTCCGAATGGCCGATAGCATATGGCTGGCTTACCGTCAGTGAGAGCACCCAAGGGCCACACCAGCTCTGTAAGAGAGAGAGAGAGAGATAGAATTTGAGAGGGCAGTAATAAAACGGCTAGCTTTTTTGTTTGCCAGCTCGCCCGGACCTTTCCCAAAGTGCGCGCTGTTTAAACATACTTATTCACACACACACACAAAAAAAGATATATTGTGGGCAGCTCGCACAAGGTCAGAGCGGAGCTGGTGGCCTTTTCCCGTCCTCATCGACACTTCCATTTCCCACCTCCTTGCTATATAAAGTACATGGGTATGCTACGCTTTACCCTCCTCACTTCCTCTTTCCAACCCCTTGTACCGCGGCGGTGGTGGCCTTTCTCTCCTGCTCACCCTCACTTTCCTTGCGCACCTCCTTGCTGTACACATGATGGGTGTGCTATGGTTTACCCTCTCCCCTCCTCACTTGCCTATTCCTCACACCAATTCTCCCCACCCTCAAATTTACTGCCGACTCCCTATACTACACAAAGCTATACTATGCTTTACTCTCTGCTTTCCCTCCTCCTCTGTCTTACTTTCCTTTCCCACCCTCTTGCTGTACACACACGGATGTAGTTTGCTATTTACTACGTACAGGATCCTTTTTCCGAAGAGGCGTCAACCGATGGCACGACTCTTCAATACACCTGCCTGCCACGCAGACAGCATGTGTTCGATTCCCGCTACAACCCAGCTGTTCTTGCGATATTAGCATGAAGGACTTGAAGGAATCGTAAGGTGTGTTGCAGCTAAGGCGTTCTGATCTCGTTGCGCGAAATTTTAACCACATGCGAAGAATTGTTTCAGTTGAACCAGAGAGGACACTGCGGCTTCGTTTCCATAACCACCTGGTGCATGCTCGAGATATGCCGTTTTCTGTTAACCATGGACATTTTACGGTCGTGTAAAACAGTTCGCTGTTAAGATATCGCACAGACGATAAGAGGCAGTGGTGAGTGAATTTATTGACGAAATACACTAAAAAAAAAAAATTGGCAGATCCCACGTGCAGTGGGAATCAAGGAAATGCGAAGCACGCATCAGGAACGTAAAATGGATCTGCATTGTTGTCTCGCTATACTGAGTTTGGTGCATAGTAAGTTAACGATACGATGACTGTGGCGTGTAAACCGTGCCGGTCATACACGCATGTCATGATTCTAACGTTATGACCTGTCATTTATGTTCGTCATGCAGTCGTGTTGTGCCACAGCAATTTTGTTATACATCCCATTAACGAAACGAGTGGCATGTAGATCATGCTGCTCATGACATGCGTGTCACGATTTTCATGTTACGACCTCTTGCCGCGCCCTCTTGCGGCAGTCAAAAATAGAGAAACGTCTCTCCCTCGGCCTACTCGGATAGCGCGCCGCACTCGCGCAAGCGCACGCCAGGCGACATCGTTTGGCAGTGCTGAGCAGTGCCGACTTTTTACCTGTTGCCTTCTGCAGGTTCTGTGCTACGGCCTCTGCACACGATCATCTATTGCAGACTGTTTTTCAGTGCTGTTATCGGTGAAGCGGGTACTTGGAAATGTAGCATGTCCGGTATGGGCAAGTCGCATGCACATGCCGGACACATGGCTGGGATTCACACGACCTATGCAAAAGTGATCATTTCACGAGCACGAGTTCGTTCATTGCGGCCAGATCACGCGACTAAATGCACACTCATGATGCAACACCGTCACTTTTCTTTTGAAGCTTTCATATACACATGTTAACTCGTCCGCTACGCAGCTTCTCACCAACTAATTGCGGTGCCACGGGTGTTATAATGGCAGCCAAAGTTACTAGATTATGGGAAAACTGCCCAGCTCAGTTGACTATGAGATCGTACGACAATAGAAAGAAGCAGGCAAGCCCTTGGTAGTGACCGCTATCCGAAACGAAACTTGTACATCCCTTGAACAGCCAGACGACACTCACCTTGCTGAGAGATGCAGCATCACCCAACGACTGCAAGCAAAGCTCGCTGTTTCTCGAGCCATCACATAATGAGCAACATAACCTACGCGCTAGCGGGGTACACAGCACTTGACAAGGCACTCTCAGACGATCAGGTATGTCGCGTCTCGGGTCCGATAAATAAAGACAGCGAGCTTTGCTGCTTTGCTTGGAGTCGCTGGGATATGTTGCGGTATTAGGCTGTTTGAAAGGTGAGTGCTCTGACGAGCTGTCAGCGGATCATTTTGTCAACTCACACTCCACTGCAGCGGAAGGCGCATGATTCGCTTGTTGACAGCCATATTTTTGAGTGCACTTGGCTCGCGCGTTGCTCGGGCGAAGTACAGGGAGTGCCCATTGTTAAAAGTAACACCGGAGCGCGTGGCATCTGCTGTGCGACACCGGCGGCCAGCGGCTGCAACGAGTTTCGCGCAGGCGCATTGAGCGCAGTGGCGCTTTCGTCGTCTGGTACCGTACCCTGCCGCGCTTCGGATCGTTGTGAAGAAAGCAGTTCGCGTGGTTCGCATTTGAAAGCAGCCACTTTTCTTTCAAGCTGGAAGGAAAGTGACTGTATTGGTGTGTAGGTTAAGATCACCCTACGCATCAGCAGCAATGACATTGTCGTATTTTGTTTGCGTTCTCGATATATAAGGAATTGTCCGCGCTTCATACAAGGCTATGTGTGCACGTCAGAAACGCGCCTACAGCAGATGATGAAATAGCACCGCCCACATCGCTCACCGCGACTGCGCAAAACTCGTTGCGGTGGCGCAAAGCAGACGCTTCGGTGTTCCCTTTTAACAGTGAACCCCTCTTTATTGTCTTGTTGTGTGGCGCATATGGTAGCCATTTGTGTTGCGATGCAGTCTGCTCCAGGAACGAGGAACGCTGCGAGCGCGCGACCGCGCTGAACGTGCAGCACATCGGCTCCGTCGATTTTCGATCGGAACTCCTGATTACCTCTTCGGATCTCAGAGAAAATCTCACCATCTTCACCGGAATGTGGTCCGGTTCATCTGGATGCCTCACTTCGGCACGTGGGCCCCTTTGACGACATTTACGGGCTATTTACGTCTCGACCACACCGGCGGCGCCGCTAGGCCTAACGGCCACGGCGCCTACGGGTGGAATGGACGGCCCGCCCGGCACTGCAACCGCAACCGTGGCGGACACCAAAGTTGGATATGACCCTGACAGCATGATGTGGACCACCATCCCATCTTCGAACAGCAAACCGGAGCTGCCCCAAACTTTCAAGAGCGCCGCACTTTCTGCCGCGGTCGCTCGCCGAGAGCAGGCGAGGAACGCTCTAATGACGGCCTCCACAGGCCGTCTCTAGCCACAGCTGACGGATGATGGATGTGAATCAAAGAACTGCGTCCCACAGGTCTTTGACTCACATCCATTCCTGATTGTATCTCTGGCCTCATGCACACCACTGAGTTCCCAAATGTAAGCCCCGGTACCATTACCCCTTTCCACAGACCCCTAAGCACCTCGTACCTATATCCCCATAACACTCTGTGCTTCATTATTGCTGCGTTCCTCTTTCCCTTTGCTAGCCAAGGCTTTTTCGTGTACCTCCACGTATCTATCACCCTCATTTGCCCACACCCCAAGGTATACTTGCATACGCGCTTAGACTGCCGAAGCGCCATCTGCCGGCGCGCATTAGCACGACAATCTGCCTCGCTCCATCATTCCTACATAACGGTACCACCGCTAAGGAGGAGGAAGGGAACAGAAAGGCAGGGAGGCTAATCAGAAAGCGCCCGGTTGGCTACCCTGCACTGGGGGATTGGGAAAGGGAATAAAAAGATGAAAGAGAGAAGAGCGAAAGAAAAAGAAAAGTTTGGCAGATAATGCGCTGACGCGTAAGGCACTGTACTGGTACTCAAAGGCGTTCACATAAGAAACAAAACAGTGCTTTCACTGCCTTATGGGCCGACGAGCGATGGTGACGGTGCTCCAGTAGTATCTTTACCGAAAGCGGCCGATTGTCGAGTCGTTCGAGTTCCTGTGCAAGCTAGGTTTGACGTTCTACGGTAAATAAAGGGCAGTGGCATAGTATAGGTGGTCGATGGTTTCGTCGGTCTCGCAGACGTCGCATGCTGCATTGTCGGTCATTCCAATTAATGTTGAGTATGCCTTAGTGAAAGCAACTCCTAACCAGAGGCGACAAAGAAGCGAAGCTTCACGTCGAGGTAGACCATACGAAGGGCGGAGTCCCGGGTATGGGTTTAGTTGATGCAGTCTTGTATATCTGATGCTTGGTGAGCTCCACTCCATCAGAGAGAGAGAGTGCGCGCCATGCGTCGAGGTTGCCTTGCGGCGTCAGTCCTACACAACGGAATCGGAACGCTGTGGGCTTCTTTGTGTGATGTGCGAGCAGCGATATCTGCAGAATCATTGCCGCTGATTCCGCAATGACTAGGAAGCCATTGAAATTCAACCTCGTGGCCTTTTGGACTGAGGTCGTGGTGAAGTTTCACGATGTCGTGCGTGAGTTTTTCGTGATGTCCGGGTCTCAGAATTGACTGCATGCACTGTAATGAGTCAGAAGACACAGCCCATTTCGTCAGTGCCTCAGAATTTATGAATTCTAGCAAGTGAGTTCGGCCGCCGTTGATGTCGTGACATATGATGTCTTGAATCGAAGTGTCATTCGTCACGTTGGTATGACCGCGTAGATGGAAAGTCTTACAGTGCTTGGCAGGTGAGTGACTAATGCAATGGGGGTTAAGTTGAAAAGTGTCGGGCTTATTACTCCGCCTTGAGGGGCTCCACGGCTTCTGTAATGCTCAGACGTCGCGCCGTTTTCTGTGCGCACGTAGAAAGATCTCAGCTGTAGGTAGCTGTATACCAGCATATATATTCTGCCGCCAAGTCCCACAGCTTCTAATGCGCTGAGAATGGCTTCGTGAGCGACATTGTCCTAAGCCCCTTTAACGTCGAGGAACAGAGCAGCAGATAGTCGTTTGCAGGCCTTCTGGTGTTGACTATATGTAACCAAGTCCACAACGTTGTCTGCTGACGAACGGCGGCGCCTGAATCCGGTCATGGCGTCGGGATAGACGTCGTAGTACTCCAAGTACCATTCCAGTCGCGTTAAAATCATTGTTTCCATTGTCTTTCCGACACAGCTGGCCAGCGCAATTGGACGGTATGAAGAAATATCCAACAGAGATTTACTAGCTTTAAGAAGCGGAATCAGGTGACTTGATTTCCATTCGTGTGGAACAGTGCCCGTCTGCCAGGAGTCGTTGTACAGCAGCAGGAAAGCCTTCCGAGCTTGCTCTCCCAGATTACAAAGAGTGCGGTAGGTCCTGGCGCTGAAGAACGCCTGCACAAAAACAGCGCAGCTTCCAGTTCTTCCATGGAAAATGGACACTCCATTCGGGGGTCATGTGAGGAGATAGGGTGGTCGGGCGGCCAGATCTCCACACAAGCCGAACCTACCTCGCTCGCAATCCTTCTCCAGAACGCTTCGGCGACGTCGACCTCGCTACACTTCAGATGGAGGGACAGAGACTTAAACGGGTGGCGTTGACCAGCGGTTAACCGTAGACCACGAACAGTCCTCCATATAAGCGACAAGGGTTTTCAGGGATCCAGGGACTCGCAGAAAAAAATCCGTCGACGCGAAGCCAGATGCTTTATGCGACGTCGCATTTTCTTTTGTGTGCACCTAGCCAATCTCAAATCATAGATAGATTTCGTGCGTCTGTATCTCCGTTCCGCACGACGACGAATCGCTCGAAGTCTTTCAAGTTCAATGTCGAATTCTGTGCACACAGAGCTCTTCAAAAGCGAATGAGTCGTGGTCTGTAGGGCATTCTTTATGGCGTCCTCGAGATTTCTGAATGAGCCGTCATGGCAGCAGATTTGGCAGCAGTGGAGGGGATGCGATTTTAATTTAAGAGTAATTCTGCTTGCTAAACATCATTGCTTTAACCGGAGATCAGCCAGGTGCAAATTGTAAAGCGGCATACTGAACATTTAAGGCCGTCTGTTCCCTATACCTTCAATGTCTACGTGGTGTATCATAAAGAAAGAAGGTGTGGGTGGCGTATCGGTAGAGCTTCCAACTCCTATCATCGCATCCCGGGTGAATGTGGATTCGAGTCCGAGCGGGTGGTACCTGTTCACTGTAACTGTGTGTTCATTTTTCAGACATGCACTTCCGCTACGGAAGTACGTCAGCTATTTTTAGGTGTACCCCGGCATTTATATTTTTGTGTGAACATGTACGAGAAAATGCGACGTAGGTGTTAACGCCAACATATGTCGGACGGAATCAGGAGAGAACTTAGTTTTTTGTGCTTTTTCACGGTGCGAACTGGGATTTGTTCTTCAGGCGACCGATGCAGAACACCACAGAATCGGCCGCAATGAGAGGAGGGCGCTGACACCAGCTTCGGTGGGACCGGCCCTCGCCCACTTCCACCCCTTGGGCACGGCGCAGCGCATTTGAGAGAGCATAGAGGGGGTGTAAAACACAAAAGGAGGTGGTGGCGGAGAGGTCTCTCGGTCGGGTTAGCTGTTCAGAGTGCACGTGAAAAATTTCCCTTGGTATTGACAGATTTCCCTTTCCCTGAAGACGACCAATATCCCCTAGCCTCAAGGAAAATGCCCTTTGAGTTGGCAGCGCCGTGCGCCGAGCACATATCGTCGAGCCCCGTAAGTTGTGGGTTCGAATCCAATCGAACCATTTCATTTACAAATCACCATCATCCTGTCTACGCCCACTGCAGGGCAAAGGCCTCTCCCATGGATCTCCAATTATCCCTGTCCTGTGCTAATTGGTCCAAATTTATCCCTGAAAACTTCCTGATCTCATCTGCCCACCTAACTTTCTGCGGCCCCCTGATACGCTTGCCCGGTCTAGGAATCCACTCTGTTACCCTTAATGACCAACGGTTGTCTTGTCTTCGCATTACATGGCCCGCCCACGCCCATTCCTTCTTAATTTCTATTAATATTGTTACGAACCACGTAGGTTTCAGGGGCTTTTAATGCGTAAGCAAAGCCGAGGCACCGAGGCAGTCGCGATCGCATCAACAACGCAACGTCGTCTTCTCTGCGCGCTTCTCTCGAACCACTGACGCGCTGTAACAATATGTCCCTAACACGGTCTTTTTCCCTAACCCACTCCGCTCTCTTCCTCAAGGTTACACCTACCATTTTCCGTTCCATAGCTCGATGAGTCGTCCTTAATTTTAAGGTGAACCCTTTTAGTTAGCCTCCAAGTTTCTGCCCCGTAGGTGAGTCCCGCTAAGATGCAGCTGTTATACACTTTCCTCTTCAGAGACAGTGGTAAGCTACCATTCATTATCTGACAATGCTTGCCGAATGCACTCTACCCCATTCTAATCCTCCTAACAACCTCAGCATCATGGTTCAGATCAGGGGTCACTGCCTGGCCTAAGTAGACATATTCACTTACTACTTCCAGTGCCTCGCCAGCTATCTCAAATCACTGTGCTCGCCCAGGGCTATTGAACATTACTTTAGTTTTCTGCATATTAATTTTCAGGCCCACTGTTATACTTTGCCTGCTCAGGTCAGTAATCATGCTTTGTAATTCATCTCCCGAGTTACTTAGCAAGGCAATGTCATCAGCAAATCTGAAGTTACTGAGGCATTCCCCATTAACCCTTACACCCACCTGTTCCCAATACAGTGTTCTAAATACCTCCTTTAAACATGCTGTGAATAACACTGGAGAGATTGTGTCCCCTTGTCTTACGCCCTTCCTTATAGGTGTTTTGCTGCTCTGCTTATGGAGGAGTATGGTGGCTGTGGAGCCGTTGTAGACGTCTTCCAGTAGTCTTACGTAGTGCTCGTGTACGCACTGATTCCGCAATGCCTGCGCGACTGCTGAGGTATCGACCGAGTCAAATGTTTTCTCGTAATCTATGAAGGCTATATATAGGTGTTTATTATACTCCGCGGATTTCTCTATCGCGTGATTAATGGTTCTAAATATTTGTATGCAGTTATTCAGGCATTTATTTCCATGACGGAAATATGTCAGTGAAATCTTGGAGGACCCCTTGTGAAAAACATCCGTGTTAACAAAATTCATCTTTCACTACAAGTGTAGAAAAGAGCATTGTAACCGCCGAAATTTTTTTTTCTCGTTTATTGTACACCAGTTATAAATTTCGTCGACGAAAGCTAAATTTATGTCGCTCCTGGTTCGTTTTTTTTAATAAAAATCGCCAAACTTGGATTTTTGAGCAGCTGCCTCTGTCTGACCCCGGTATCTGAGGTTTTTTCTTTTTTTTTTTTCCGGTTTAGCTAAAACTGTGAAAGTGAAAATCTCTGCGTCGGGTCATCGAAAGGTCTTCTGCACGATTGAATAAAAATATACGCTTAGATGAAGTATCAATTTCGCTATGAAATATCTAGAATGTCAGTACTGTAGAAATACCGAAGATTGAAAGTTTTGAAAGACGTTTTTCAAGAAAATCTCCGTCGCTGATCTTTATGAAATATTTCGAAAATACGGAAACGTGCCCCACAAATTTGCTGCCGCAAGAATACCCTGCATTATGCGGTTCTAAATAAGAACATTTAACTAGAAAATTTAACGTAGAGAACAGCGAGGTAAAAATGAAATGCGTCAGGTGTTTTTGTCTTATTATTAGAACGCGGCATATTGTCGGAATAACCACACGTGGGTCCAAAAAATGGGTTAAATTTTATCATTTGGAACCATATAATGCAGGATACTTCTGCGGCAGGAAATTTGCGAGGCATGTTTCCGTATTCTTGAAAATTTTCATAAAAGCCGGCAATCACTGTTTTTCACAAATGCCTTTCAAATCTTTAGATCTTCGATATTTCTACAGTTCTGGCATATTAGGGATTTCATAAAGAAATTAATACTTCATCTAAGCGCATATCTCCTTTTTTTTATCTTGCGGAACACTTTTCGAAGACCCGAAAGAGATATCTTCACTTCCACAGCGTTAGCTGAACCGGCAGAAAACACCTCCAATATCGGGGTCGGCCAGAGTGTTGCTCAATAATCTGAGTTTGGCGGCACGAAAAAAAAAAATAAATAAAAGACAGGAGCGACATAAGTTTAAGCTATCGTAGACGAAATCGATAACTGGTGTTTAATAAACTTAAAAAAAAACATTTCAGCAGTTAGAGCGCGTTATTTTTAGAATTACAGACCTTCGTATTTGTAACTTTTGTAACATGCGAAGCTGGTCTTTCCCACCTGTAGTGAAATTTTTTTTTTCGAGATATCCATGGTGGTATTTGGCAAAACGAAAGTGATTCGTTTCCGAGGGCCTACTTGCCCACCTCATATAACAATTTTGCTGAGATGAATGAATAGTCGGGACCCCTCTTCGTCTGCCCTTTTATGAAGATGCACAGCCACACAAGCAGTGCTTTTCATATGGCTGCAATACCGTTTAAATTGCCCACATCTTATGCCTTTAGCAGATTTTCTAGGGTAAATTCATTTGTACGCCCAATTTAATGTGCTCAGTCTTCACTTTTTCCCACCTCAACAAGCAAGGTACCGGCAAGTGATTGTCGCTGAGTAAACAAAACATTAAATTTGAAAAGTAAACAAAGATGTCGGTGTATGTGGCACAGGGTGGGCACCAGACACATAAAAACGCAAAAGTCATGGTACAAGCTAACATAGTCACCTCGCTTGAAGGCAAATCTGGGCGTTTTGTCGATTTTTCCAGGAAAGCTTGGTTTTTCTGGTGAAATACAGAGTGTTAGCTTGAGTGGTGGGTGAAATTTGTCAGGACGAACAAGAGAGATGTGAGCGAGTGATACTTCGATAGGTTGATTATTAGAAATACACAGATCTAAGACGTTACCACAGGAATTGGCGATACTATTGTGCTGCTGTAGGGAATTAAAAGCGAGAAAATCTAACAATACACTGCATTTGTTCTCTAAGAAATGATGATAATGAGAAAAATTAAGCGTGGTCCAGTCAATTCCAGGTGTGTTGAAATCGCCAAGTACAAGAATTCTGTGCTTATTATGTGAAATTACCATATTTCCAATAGAAGAGATGATCTGATTAAAAGCGATTGGTGAAACGCTAGGTGGTACATAGAAACAACCAATCAACAATTTTTCACAGCGCTCAAGGCTAATTTCGACCCAAATCGATTCAGAAATTGTTTCTATGTCATTACGTCTAACAGATCTCAGAGAACTGTCTATAGCCACCAATACACCACCACCTTTTTGCTTAGTTGCACAGAAGTCCCGATCACTGCGGAAGGTGGTGTGTAATAATAATAATAATAATAATAATAATAATAATAATAATAATAATAATAATAATAATAATAATAATAATAATAATAACTTAATGCACGACGAAGGTCTCTCCCCACGATTTCCAATTTGCCCTATCCTGAGCGAGCTGCTTCCACTTTATGCCTGCGAATTTCTTAATTTCATCGCTCCATCTAACCTTTTGCACACCTCTGTTTCTCTTGGTATACATTCCATCGTTCTCACTGTTCATCTGTTATCACGACATGCCCTGCTCAGGTCCACTCCGATCGTTCTTAGCGTTAACCCTATCATTTCTCTTTCCCTTGCACGCTGCGTGCTCGTTAAGTTGATCTCTAGATTTTTTAGTTAACCTCTATGTTTCTGCACCTTAAGTCAGTACTGGCAGAATGCAGTGATTGAATACTTTTCGCTTTAGCGACAGCGGCAAGTTTCCACTGACGATTTGCGAATGTCTCCCGAATGCGCTCCACCTCATTCTTATACTACGGAGGCTTTTCTTTTCAGGGGTAGAGATTCTTGTTGACAACATCCCCAGATATACGTATTCATTCACACTTTCTAGGGGTTCCTTGCCAATTTTAATTTGCTGTACTTTAGTTAGACTGTTGAACATAAGTTTGCTCATTTGCTTATTCATTTTGAGTCCTATTTTAAGACTTTCCCGGTTTAGGTCCTCAATCAGGTTTTGTATTTCGCCACCATCATTGTTGAAGAGCACAATGTCTGCAAATCTTAAATTGCTGAAATATTCTCCGTCTACTCTAATTCCCTTTCCACCCCAGTCTAGCCGTTTAAACACTTCCTCTAAACATGCAGTGAATAACATCGAGGAGATCATATCTTCTTGTCTGACACCTCTCTTGATTGGAATGTTTTCTGCTTCTCTCATGTAGGAGTAGTTCGGCTGTGTAATGGTACTTATGGTTTGCAGGTATATACGTCAGGTAACGCTTATCGACGTAAAGCTTCTAGAACTGCTTGTATTTCTATGGAGTCGAATACTTTCTCGTAGTCTACAAACGCCATACAAAGAGGTTTGTTATATTCAGCGATTTTCTCAATTACTAGGTTGATAGGTATTTTTATAGGTTCGCATAAATAATGACATCATTAAGCAGCAACCTCAAAGCCACATACACAGAGATTATGCCACGCGGCACCGTGGATTCGTTCTGCCTGTGGTGGTGAGACGGTAATTTAAGGAGTTTCGATTCCCCATCAAAGACAACTTCCGAAGTGTTGGCGAAACGCCCAGCAAGGTGTGCGCGAATTCGAAACGACGTAACGGCAGGACGCGTCACGAAACCACGGCAATGCATCCAGGTAGGTGCCACGCCGCGCCCTTTACTTGACAATTTGCGGTAGGTGGCGCTACCACCCTAACCAGGCACCGGCTCGTGAAGAGCTCCCAATATGGCCGCCAGAGGAGGAGGAGCCGCTTATTGATGGCTGGCTCCGTCATCTCTTCGAACGACACAAAAGGGGCGAGGAGAGAAAAAATGGATCCATTAGGGGTTACACACTTGCTTTTGTGCTCTCCCGCAATGCCTTTATCGCGCTCCCGATTTTCTCCCCGAGGGGGATCATTATTAATGTCTCCGCTGTCATGTTCAGCTTTCTCGGTGCGCCGCTTTTTGTGTGTTCGGCCGGACTGGCCGCTTTTGGCCCGACGGAACGGGGGGAACGACGAGGATGATACTTTTAATCCCGGGCGTTATTTACTGCCGCCTTTTGTTTCTTATTCCGGGTGAAACCTTCACCGCGGGCCTCAAGCCGCGCACTGTCTCTCTCTCTCTTTTTTTTTTTGCTTTTGTTCTGCTAGCATTTCTATACCAGACAAGCCTCTTCGCAAGATAGACTTATGATGTCTACTTTTCCTGTTCCTTTTCTGTTTTACAGGCAGCGCCTCGGAGAGCTCACTCGCGGCGTTTCGTGCTGTTGGGACAACCCTGGGCTATGTAAAAGGGCTGCCTTAAACAAATAAATAAATAAACAGAAATTAAAGAAAGAACTAAAGGAGAACGGGAGTGTTCGCAGTTTTCTGATCTCCCTTCTCCTTCATTTTGCGAGCTACCAAGGTGCGCATGTGAGAAGCGCTACGCAATAATTAGGCCATTCGACCTAAGTCGTCAAAATGAGCGCGTGTTTTGCACGAAAAACTGTGCAGACGCAGCACCGCGTACACACGAGGGACAGCACTATTGTTGTCGCGCGTTCTTTCTTTCCGCCTTTCTATGACACACCCGTCGTGGAGGACGTGTTTCGGAAGTTGTCTAGAAACTGTTTAGCAAAATGAGTAGGCGGAGTGCTGCCCCCCAGAAGAGGAGCTCTCCGACTGCAGCGCCCGCTCTTACTTTCGCTTCGTCGTTTGGCGGAGTAAGGAGCATGTCTTATATATATATATATATATATATATATATATATATATATATATATATATATATATATATATATATATATATATTTGCAAAGAGATATCTCTTTCTTACTTACTGGTGCCACAATTATCCGAAATAAGGGGGCACATTCAAACATTAAGTGCTAAAAATATTACCGATATCTACGTAATTCGGATCAGAAAGTCGCTGACAGCAGATTTTGCACAGCTTGCATTTAATGTAAACATGCAAGAACAGGTCCAGCGAAATGTTCCATTACAAAAGCGGCGATATTTATGCAGAAACACTAAAAGAAAACAGAGGAAGGATGACGCAGGACTCACCGGCACCTCTTCCCCGTGTCACATTGTTCGGCATCATGACTTCTTTTGGTTGTGCCTTCTTGCATTCAACCTGCAGGGGAAGATGAAAAAAAAATTTCGTCAGCAATAATAATAATAATAATAATAATAATAATAATAATAATAATAATAATAATAATAATAATAATAATTAGTAATTTCCTATGCATAACCACACAGGGACAAGAAACAACAAAGGAGCAGGCTGACAACTGCGACCGCCTGTTCTTTCAAGAGAAGGGAATAAAGAGAAGGTAATGGAAGTAGTAGGAGAGAGGGAAAAAACAGAAACACGCAGACAAAATAACGTAAAAAGACACCGAGAAGTGTCTGTAAGCGTCAGTAAGAGAACAAAGACAAAGAAATCACAATATTCATTGGATCAATACGCACAGAATCATTTGTGTGCCTGCTCTTTCACGGAAGCGCCCCGCTACGATGGTCTGTGGCACTCGGCTGCTGATCCGAAGGTCGCGGAATCGAATCCCGGCCGCAGCCGCTGCATTACGATGGATGTCAGTGCACGAAGCCCAGGCGGTGGATATTTCCGGAGCCCTCCCCTACGGTACCGTGATTTCGGTACGTTAAACCCCAGAATTCAATCTGTCATGCGAACAGCATTCTTTGGTTCGTGTACAGACCGAGCCTTCGGGATGCCTGTCTCGCCTATCTATAATTGGATGCGCCCTGCCTGAGGCGCGGCAAGATAGGCACATCCAACGCGAGCAAGACAGCCAAGACGCACAAGGTCCTCCTCGCACGATTGTCATAGTGAAGCAGGCATTTGGCAGCTGCAGGTCAGCAACTCTCTTTTCTGCCACTTGAAAGGACTGGCTGTACACGATGCTTTCATTGTCAAAAATTCCTACGAGGTGATTAGCTTCTGCAATAGTGGTACTGGCACTGTATTTGCGGTTGATGTTGATGATTTGTACAGTTCCCCACGAAGAGCTGTTCAAGGCAGTCAAAGCGTGTATTGAGATGAGCGGTGAAATTGATTTTGTCAACAAAGCTTTGATTAGTGTGGATAATTTTATGTCATTGCGGGATTTTTATCTGCAGGCCACGTTCATTTCTTACGATAACGATTCTTTTTGCAAAAGAAGGGCATATGCATTGGTTCGATGGTTGCACCTGTTCTTTGTAACATTTTCTTAGCTCTTATTGACAGCGAACCTGACCAGGCTTTGGATAAGACCGTGATTCTTACAGCTTTTAGATATGTGGTCGACTTTTTGATTCTTTTACAACTTAACACTAACTTGATGCACGAGCTTCCGGTAGAGGATTATCCTTTACGCATGAGACTTCTGCTGACAATCAGCTGCAATTTTTATATATTAATTTGACGTTCGCTGCGGGACATGTATCCTGGCAGTGTCAGCCGAGAGAAAAGGAAGGTTTGCTTCCAGAGAGCAAGTTTTCCCCATCGAAAAACGGCCGGAAGCGCGACGCCTGTTGTGGTAAGCTGCGTAGGCCACCAGTCGTTTAGAAGGCGCATATATTACTATGGCGCCATTTCATGTTTGTGTGAACCACTACTCAGACAGTTAACTAGAAAACAAAAGTCGGTCAGGTGAGAAAAGAAACACAGGCAACTATTTATATGCGCCGCGTTTCGAAGAATGTAAAAAAACATTGTGAAAGCACGAGCTGCACGAGGTATATTTAGTGCATCCTACGCAAATTACAAAAGGCTCGTTAAATAACTGAAAAAAGAGTCAGGCCTGCGGTGACAGAGTAAGCTGAAGTAAGCTGTGACTGAGTAAGCTGGAGGAGCGGCCTTCTTAGAGGCCACTTTAAACGCTTGAGGAAACTAGTGCAAGTAGAGGAGGTAGGTATCCCCTGCGACATAACTCTTATAATTTCGCCAAGTAGGGGAGTTCCCACTACGCAATAATTACGGCGGTATTATAACGTGCAAATCTGTATAACAACTGCACATCTTACACTGTCTCGGCGTCGTTTTCCCGAGAACGAACCGAACTCTCGGCCCGGCGTCGACGGAGAGCTGCGCTTTGGGCTTCTCTCTGCACAGCTGTCTGTTGTGCCCGACGTTGCCTTGCTGCAGCCGCGCTCGTAGCTCTGCGATTCGCTTCTTTAGCAACGTTCCGCACCTTACGAGGAGGCGCCGTCGGGTATATCGAAGAGCCAAGTCAAGTTGCTGGCGGGGCTGCGTACGTCGCCTGCCGCGTGACGCATGGCACGATACGACAAAACTGCTTCAAAGGGCAGCGCTTCGTAATAATGATGACGGAAATGTTGAAGAAGATTTTTTCATAATGATGATGCTGATGATGCCTCTGTAATGGGTCCATAGCTACAAACCATGCAGTCCTGTGTTCTTTCAAATGACTCCTCGAACTCGTTATCAAGTGGCCATTGCCCTTGCCCTCTCTCAGCGCGACACAATTTTTACCGACTCCAAACCTGCTGCACTGGCATACCGCCGCAGTACAATATGCCAGGCGGCCTTAAGCATTCTAGCAACCACTGAAATAAACATAGATAAGCACATCTACTGGTTTCCGGTGCATGAAGGCCTCAACGTTCAACCAGGGGTCTCCAACGGTAATGAGCTGGCCCATAACCTCGCGCGAGATCTTACGCGCCGCGCGGGGACGCGGGCCGGCTCACCGGCCGGGGACCCCAACACGCACCAGGAGCCTCTCCTCTCCTATCACGAGATTTGCTCGCACTATAAGCTATCTAGAAAGGAATTCCCCTCACCTCACTCAACACTAAATAAAGCACAACAACTAACGCTTAGACTTCTGCAAAGGCACAGTTACCCCAGCCCCTGTATCTGCAACAAATACCTCCCGGATATAAGGCCCGAATGCCCCAAATGCCAAAATGCAAAGTGCGACTTAAACCACATGCTGTGGCAGTGTCCCGCGCTAAGCTTCGGGTCTCCTGCCACCGAGGACGAATGGATAACCCACCTTAAGAGCCCCGACAGGGCCCTTCAACACCAGGCCGTCCAGAAGGCCCGAAAGGTGGCTACTCCCAGTCCCCACATGGGTGGAGCCACCGGGCAGGCCCCCGTAATGGGTACCCATGCCCCTTCAGGACCTTTAATAAAGTTAATTCTCTCTCTCTCTCTCGTTATGCAATCAACTTTCCCCGACGTGCAGTGGCGCATTATTATTCTGCCACGTAAAATTACATTTGTTAATGCGATTCCTCGGCAGACTCTTTAAGAACCTTTGTAACCTTTATGAGATAGAATGCGAAATGCCAGGCACGTGTGTCAGTGACATTTCAGATATTAAATGTCAGCTTCAAAAGTACGACGCTGTTCGCTACAAAGGCGCACGTATTCGATCACGGAACAGAATGACTTTGAACTCTGAGCAGCCGACACGTCATGCTTTAATCGATGAGCGACGACACGCAGTGTCTAAAGTGATTCAGGAAATGTACTCCAATGGTGCTCTTGTAACAGATACAGCAGGAATTATTATGCAGTTTGAAAACTATTATGAACGTTTGTTTAATACGCTCCCTGATAGCGCAGATGTCGAGCTCAAGAGAAGATTTGTTTCTCTTTTAAACCCTTTGAAGACGAAGATTGTACAGCCATCAGTAGCCCCATAACATTGCAGGAAATTGAGCAGGCCATCGATCAACTACCCTTGTCGAAAACACCTGATCCTGATGGAATTGCGGTGGAATTTTACAAAACTTTCAAAACAATCCTGTGTCCCCTACTGCTGAACATCTTTAAGATGAGTTATGACATGGAGATGCTCCCGCGGTCTTTTTCCAAAAGGCACACAGTTTTAATTCCGAAAAGTACTGAAAGAGAAAAACTTCGTTCAGTCGGAGGGCTAAAGACCCCAATAGCACTCTTAAACGTCGACTACAATTGCTAAAGTGTTATCAAATAGGGCACAATTTGTGATGTCGATCCTGATTGGTTCTCATCAGACGTGTGGAATTCGAGGACGCTCTACACAGACCAATATACACATCGCTCGTACAATCCTCCAGTACTGCTACAGTTCTCAAGAGCATCCTGCAATGCTTCAGGTAGATCTCGCAAAAGCCTTTGATCGCGTCAGTCATTCGTTCCTCTTTTCTCTTCTGGAGCATATCAATATTGGCTCTGTCTTGCTCAAGGGTGTTCGACGTTGCTATATTGAGTGTTCGACTCGCCTAATTATCAATGGTCATCTCTCAAAACCTATTTCTATTCGCTCGTCTGTAAAGCAAGGCTGCCCAATGTCTCCCCTCCTGTTTGGACTTTACCTCGAACCATTATGCTTGAGCATAATGCGAGCAAATCGTATCCATGGTTACAGCATATTAGGTAACGAAGTTAAAGTATTGGCTTATACAGATGACTTGGAATTCTTTTGCACAGACAAACGAAGTGTTGAAAATGTGCTATTTACAACTGAAAAATTTGGTGTTGTATCGGGTGCTCGTTTAAACGCCTCTAAAAGCTAAGGATTATGGTTTGGTACGTGGGGATGTACGCCGAGTCAGTTCGCAGGGATTAATTGGACTCGTATTCCACCAAAGTATCTTGCAATGCCGCTTGATGCATATAGATTCAGCGCACATTACAGGAAAGAGCGCGTCCCTAAGCTTGAACGTCAGGCCCAGACGTACGTTGCACATCGCCTTTCAATCTTTGGGAGAGCGGAAGCCTGCAACACATTTCTTGTAACAAAGCTTTACTATGTGCTACAACTAATTCATTGCGCTCGGTTTTGCATACAACACTTTCATCGGACTTTTGCTACTTTTGTGTGGTCTTTCCACTTTTGAACCAATGCGACGGGACAACATATTCAGACCAGTGAAAGAGGGCGGGTTGGGACTTGTGCATCTCTACTTATGGCAAATCGTTTCGCGCTTTTACTTTTTTCGCGACAGTTCTCATCCGATAATTCAGTCATTCTTGCAGGTCACACTTGTTAACGCTTTACCTGATTTAGTTGTTTCGTCAAATTTCTCTGTACGCCCGTGTTTGTGGGGATTTATGCAGGAAGTGCAGTTTGCAGTCCAGTTCCTTAAAGCCCGTTTTACGATTGAGTACTTCTACACAATGTCGCGCAAAAGGCTGTATAAGGAAATATTATCCATGCTTTTTCCACCTCCATTTTATCGTTATTTGTATGTCAACCTTCCAGGCCACGATGTCCTCAAGCGCATTCGCAAAATGTACGTTTCTCCTAATTCAAAAACTTTCTTTTATAAAGTTCATTCAGAAACATTGCCTGTGAAGGCATGGCTGCACAAGAAAGGTATTTTTGTTTCTTCAGTTGACTGCCGTCTTTGTGACGTACCGGAGACAATAGAACACTGCTTTATTAACGGCAAGGACGCTATTCTGTTCTGGGATATCCCTCAGCGAACTCTAAAGAAAGATTTCACCTTTAATTCGCATACTATACGTTACCTTCTGCCAACATCCCTGGATGAAGTGCCATTTGATATGTTCTTTCTTATGGGAATGCATAGCTTGTGGAAGATGCGCATGCAAGACCGCAACGCAGAACCAGTCACTGCATCAATAACTCATTTTATTCAAATGACCATGCATCTAAAGGACATCTACGACGAGCTTGAGGTCAGGCCTGAATGGTACCCCATCTTGGTGAAGTGCTCATCCCTACCAGCCATGCTGTGCAACACATCTTGAACTCTCCCTGAAATACTTATGTGCATCCCGTCAGTGAATTTGTATTTTAGGCTGACAATGTCATTTGGAGTGTTTGTGCGACTAGTGTCGCTAGGTCACTGCAACAGTTCCTTATGCAATTTGCGAATTTCTTAGCGCTCTGTAATAAATACCTTGTATGAAAAAAAAAAAAAAGAACAGGCGTGGCTCAGTGGTAGAATGCTCGACTGCCACGCAGAGGGTGTGGGTTCGAATCGACGCAGAGGACGTGGTTTAAATCCTCCTCGGTGCTGGTTACTTTTTCTAAAGTTTGCGTGATAGCGGACACCGGCGGCGGCGGAGAACTGCGGCGCCAAAAACGACCCTTGTTGTGATCTCATAACAACTTACGCTGTGAAAACTGGCAGACCGCACGTGCAGTGGGAATGGAGGAAATACGAAGAACGCATCAGGAACGTAAAATGAACCTGCATTGTTGTCTCGCTGCAACGATTTTGGTACACATGAAGTTAACAAAACGGCCGCAAGAGCACCAAGACTGCGGCATGTAAACCATGCCGCTCATGACACGCATGTCATGATTTTAATGTTATGACCTGTCATTTACGTACGTCATGCAGTAGTGTTGTGCCCTAGCAATTGTGGTATACATCGCATTAACGAAACGGCCAGGAGAGCACCAAGACCGTGGCATGTAAATCATGTCGTTCATGACACGGATGTCATCATTTTCGTGTTATGACCTGTCATTTTTGATCGTCATGCGGTCATGTTGTGCCTTACCAATTTTCGTATACATCCCATTAACGAAACGGCTAGGAGAGCACAAGTTCGTAGGCGGTTTAGATAGATAGATAGATAGATAGATAGATAGATAGATAGATAGATAGATAGATAGATAGATAGATAGATAGATAGATAGATAGATAGATAGATACGCACGCTCAAGGTCGCCGAAGGTCGCTAAGAAATGCTTCGCATTTAAAAGTATTTCGCATAGGGCCTTGAAAGAAAGCGCGTTTTGTCATTTGCGCTAGTTGTATGTAAGATTTCACTTAGTAGAGGATACCCATAAAGAGCGCATGGGGCGGTGGTTTAACGAGCGTGCGGGGAGGCACAATATATAGTTAAAACCAATCTGGTACGCCTTCCACTGAAGAGACTAAAAATTCGCTTACCTTTTCATTAACGATACCACGTTTTCAAAATGGGCACGCGGTAAGCCTGAACGCGATATCACAGACGCAGATTTGTTGAGTTGCAAGAAACTGTTCTCGTAAACACGGCACCACCATCACTGGTGTTAAATTAGTTGCTTCTGTGTTAGCTCTCTTGTAGTCACGTGACCATGTGCTCACACCTACACGTCACGTTCACAGAGTAAGGGAGCAACGGGGCGATAACAAGGAGAAATGTAGGTGGGCTAACCAAGCACGTGATCATTATGGTTGCTGGGGTTGCAAAGCCGGATATGACCACGGGTGTCCGACCACGCGGCGTTTCTCTAGCGTTCGCGTAGATCTCCTTGCATTTCGCAGTAATGCAGCTGCCGTGGCCGACTATGGAGCCCGTGTCTTCGACGTTAGGAGCGCAGCACGCCTCGGCTGCCAGGTAACCGACTAGGCACGTGCACAGTTACGTGCAATGTTAGGGTTTTCCTCGTGTGCTTCTTTTATTCACGCTACAACACTATGATGCAGATCACGAAACAAGCAGCGAAGAGAACTTTACAAAGGCATTCTCAGTGGAAATCGGGCCATGTTTAAGTGAAACCGTATCTATCGTCAACACACAGCAAAATAATGAACAAACAAGTGTCATTTACAGCAGTTGATTTTTGCAGGCTAAACGCAGCGTCTATTCGGAGCACAGCAAATGAGCCGTCCATTCCGGGCTGCACTCACTTTCTGGAGACGACGACTTTCCACCGCCTCCGCTGTGTTTTCCTCGCGCTACATTTAGCCTCGCAAATTTTGTTATCACTCTGTGACCCGCACTCCGGCTCGCACGTCAAGCGAAGATCAATAAACCGATTTTCCGTTCGGCGTACCTTCGCAAAAGACCCGTTCGCATCTCCTGATTCGCTGACACGGTCGCGTTGTGTCTTATATGCTTCATATATGAGAGTGCATGATGACGGCAGCAAAGCGCTATTGTGTCACCGTTGAACGTTCTCTTGGCGAGGCAAATGAACTGCGACAGGAGCCGGCACAGCTGCGCACCTCCGTGCAGGGCGACCGAGACGCGATTGCCATTTCCTCAGCAAATTTGATTGCAGAGATCGGAATGATAGACCCTCATCGGGAAGCTCGTTGGTTGTTAAGTTCGACAATGTGGTTACTACCAGTTTTCCCCCTTCCTATACAGAACCCTACGCGTTCTAAAGTGTTTTGCGAAGCATGTCTCCGGAACAACCGCGTCCTCGTGCAAGCGCCAAGCGAGAAGAAGGCCGCGTTGCCTGCACGGCAGCACGTCTCTTGCCGAGACATGGCTCCTGAAACGCCTCGGCAAGTCGTATCTGAAGGCAAAAGAGCGTGGGCTTCCGTGGGCGCCGAGCCACTCGGGGCTTCATCGCTCGTCGTCACCCGGTTGCTGACAGCCATGGCATCCAACCCCCACAGAGGTTCCCGCGGAGTGAGGAAAGGAAAATGAGGTGGACAGTCACAGAGACTGGTGGCCTTCGAAACACCGGAGCCCGAGCATAAAAGATCGTTCATTTAGAGGCGCGTGTGTCTATTCCGTATTAGTGCAAGGTGTTCACGTAACCGCGCATGCGATATGAAGATCTGAATTGCCGCAGCATCGCTCAGCAAGGACCCCGTTAAGGTCGACTACAAACCGACGGTGCTTTGCAATCAAAGGTTCATGCTTCGGGACTTTCGAATGCTGTGTTTCAATTTTCGGAAAGCTTGATTGGAAAGCAATGCACGACGCTGCTTCGTGGACCACATCTTCAAGGGAATCATTGCATCTACAAATTCAACTAGAAAAAGTCAGAACAGTTGTAAAGAAAATTAGCTTTATATTTCTTCGATGCGTTGTCTTTCCTGCATTACCTGCTGAGTTATAGCGCTGGACAAGCATCACAGCAATGGCTACCGCTTACGAAACTGCGAATGCGAATACTTATCAGTCACTAAAACAATCAAAGAGAGAGAGAGAGAGAGAGAAAGCAAAGAAGATGAAAAAAAAATAAAGGTAGAGCACTATCTAAACCGCAGGCTGAGGAAAAAAGTAGCGGATCTTAACAGGGAGATCGAAAGATACTGCGTGGAGCTCAATAGGCTCCAATGGGACGAGGTCTGCGCGGCAGTAGACGGGTCCATGCGCTCAGGGGGGAAATGGAACCTCCTCAAGCACCTCTTGGATGACGCGCAAACTAAGGGGAACCAAAGGCAATCACTTAGCAAAGTTATACACAGGCACAAACAGCAGGGAGGTACTGAACAGTCGCTATTGAATGCAATCGCGGATAGATACGTCCCCATTGGACCGACGCACGAAGAAGAAGATCGAGTGCGCGACAGTAGAGGACTTGGACGCGCCCTTCACAGAATCGGAGATCAGGGCGGTGCTCCACAATTTAAATAGCAGATCAGCTCCGGGTCCCGATAAGGTTTCTAATAGGCTCTTACGGAACCTGGACGATAAGGCAGTGGAATTACTAACTAATGAGGTCAACGAGGTATGGGATGCAGGACAGGTGCCCGACGATTGGAAGGCGGCTACGGTAATACTCATGCCAAAATCGGGAAAACCCTTAGATCTCGATAACATGAGACCGATATCGTTAACTTCGTGCATAGGCAAGGTAGAGGAGCACGCAATTTTAAACAGGGTGTCCGGGTACATAGAGCGTCAGGACCTCTTCCCACATAATATGGTAGGTTTCCGGCTCGGCCTATCGACGCAGGACGTTATGCTGATGCTGAAAAAGCAAATTTTTGATAACGGCACTAGGGACGTGAGAGGTATTCTCGCCCTGGATCTAGCTAAGGCGTTTGACACAGTGTTGCATCGGTACATACTGCAGGCCACGGCGGGGATGGGCCTAGGGGTCAAATTCCAGGCCTTTGTCAGGTCCTTTCTCATGAATAGAACAGCTACAATTCAGGTGGCGCAAATAAGGTCAAATGTGTACGAATTAGGCGCTCGGGGTACCCCCCAGGGTTCAGTCATCTCACCCCTGCTGTTCAATATAGTCATGAAAGGTCTTTCAGACAGGCTGAACGGCCTTCGAGACACAGGCCACGCACTCTACGCCGATGACATCACAATTTGGTGCCCAAGTGGCCCCCTAGCAGAATTAGAGCAAGCTCTACAGGCGGCCTTGCATGAGACGGAGGCTTATCTCGCGGACACTGGTGTCTCAAGCTGTCTCCGAGTAAGTCGGAACTGTTACATTACCGACCGGCCAGGCAAGGAGTTAGGCATCTCACGCCCCAGCTACCCTTGGAATTATACGCGCATAATGGGCAGAAAATTCCCAGAGTTGACTCTGTCAAGATCCTGGGCCTGCTTATAGACGCTAGGGGATGTAATGCCAGAACAATTACCCACGTTACAGCCAAGACTGAGAACATGTTAAGATTAATCGCTAGGATATCCAACCGAAAGAAGGGGTTAGGTGAGGACAACCTTCTTCGGATGTACCACGCATTTCTACTCAGTCATATTAACTATGTTGCGTCAGCTCTCGTATGGACGAAAACGGAAAAGAGCAAGTTAAACACAGTCATGCGCAAGAGCATCAGGAGAGTGCTAGGCTTGCCGATTACCACGAGCTCAGACAGGCTAGACCAACTCGGAATGCACAATACCATAGACGAGATCATAGAGGCGCAGGTCACTGCCCAGGTGGTTAGGCTGTCGTCGACCCAAGCGGGCAGGCGGATCCTGGACGAAGTTGGCATGGCTCCTAGGATAATGGAGGAACGGAGGATAGCACTGACCCGGGAAACGAGGGCAACCTACATGGCGGGGCCCTTCCCGCGAAACGTACATCCACAGCATAACGAGGGTAGACGTAAAGCCCGTGCACGAGCCATCTTCAAGAGAGTTAGGGATGACATAGACTCCGCGGTCTTCGTAGATGCGGCGCAGTACGGGAACAGTAGAACATTCGCGTTGTCGGTGGTAGACGGGCGGGGAGTGCTTCGCTCATCAGCCTCGGTAAGGGCGGCCACCCCTGGTATAGCCGAGCAAATCGCGGTTGCGCTGGCCCTGTGTGACCCAGAGCGTTTCTACGTTTACACCGATTCGCGAGACGCAATTAGGGCATTCGAAATGGGTAACCCCGCTCGAGAGGCGGCCTCCATTCTAGAGAAGAGGGCTTGCCCCGGTTCTCATTACATTACGTGGTTCCCCGCACACATGGGGACGAACGTTCTTGAGGGCTTCCCAAACCTCAATGAGCTGGCTCACGACCGTGCGCAAGAACTCACGCGCCGCGGCGGTCTGGCGGCTCCGGGAGGGGCAGGAAGAGGCTCAGCAGAACGACCCACTTCTCACATTCAATGAAATTACTAAACATTACCAACTTGGCCGGAGAGTCTACCCTCTTCCTCATCCGAAGCTCAGCAGAGGTCAATCAGTTACTCTTCGAATGTTGCAGACGGGTTCTTTCCCGTCCCGGGGCTTCCTCAGTAAGCTATACTCGGACGTGGACCCTGGCTGTCCCGACTGCAGTGAAACTTTTTGTTCCATGGCTCACATGCTCTGGCGATGTCCCGCGTTGCCTAACGACGTTCTCTCCAGCGAAGCTGAATGGGAGGAGGCCATCACAAGCACGGTGCTCCAAAAACAAGCCCAGGCTATCCAGAGGGCCCACGAAAGGGCGGAGCGTCATGGCGTTCTTCCACGTGGGTGCGGCCAGCGGTTACAACGGCCTCCCGCTAGGGAGTCCTTACGTAGCTCCTCAGGATTAATTAAAGTTCGTTGTCTGTCTGTCTGTCTGTCTGTCTGTCTGTCTGTAGAGCACTACAGCGCAGGATCGTGCGAGAGCTGACACAGCGTGTACAGATGGCGTCGCTGAAGTGTCTGCACGGCGTGTCTACCAGTCATTGTTTTTAATCTTCTTTGAACAATTTTATTACATTTCTTATTGTTGCCCGCCGGAGAAATGCTCTGTGCAGTCTTCAAAGACAAGCGTTGCTCTTGCTTTGTGTAAGCAGAACCTCGCTGAACACTCGCATGCACGGATAATAGAGCGTTTGAGCAGTTACCGTACGGTAATGCCGTACCTTCGTGGTCGGCACGTGGCTATTTTAGTCGGAAATACCTGCACTCGTTGCTCGTCAGGTGACAAAACTTGCTGGTCAGCTTGTCACAAGCTAAGTTTTCTACGTGCCGACCCCAACGGTACGCCATTACTGTACTTACCGTACGGTAGGCCGGCGCTGCTAAAACTAATAGTAAGGCGCAGCCGAAACGTACACGCGGTAATCCATATTTTTGACAAGCGCGAAAACTTTGTTCAAGTAAGCACTTAAAATGAGCATCTAGTTTCGGCCGACAAATGTTGCCGACAGTAAGCTCAACGTGCCGAGGATAATTGAGCAGGCTTTCTAATTACTGTAGCTGCACTTCACAACGATCGAGAGCCACCGACCCGCAATTCGTGGGTCGCGCTGCTATCGCCTCAACATTCCATCTTCAAAAAAAAAAAAAAAAAATGTCACTGACGTGTGCTAACTATTCGCGCTTATCAGTTGACGAAGAAAAAAAGAAAGAATTCAGTGGCAGTGCGCTCGAGCAGCGGGAAAGCTTCATACAGCTAGACGTGTGAAACACAATGAAGATTGTAAGCTTTTGCACCCGAATCGGAGCGCAGCCTTACTTTTCGTGCCTTGTCATCATCTATGCTTGCTATTATCGCAGTCGCGATAAGCAAAGCCGAAGCATGGATGGAGGCGATCAACGGAGAGCGCTTGGCCGCTCGTTGACATTGGCCATGCGAGTGCTCGTTCACCTATTGCCCGAGTCTAGTATTGCTCTTTATGCGGCACTCGGCAGCAGCCTCTTCTGCGGAAATTCAGGTTTTGGTTGAAAGTCACGGCGGTCGCATTTTCGACGGCGGCGGGAGAGTCCCGCGCCTTCTTTTAGGACGCAGTTCACGGCTCGGGACGGATGCAGGAGCACCTCCACCAAACGTCCCGCGTAGCAAGGAACTCGGCACGCAGGGTGTTGTAAGTGCTGATATATGTGGTGAACACAGCAAGCAACACTTCTGTTGCAGCTTCGCAACACATAGCAACACAGAATACAAAGGTAGCTCTGGATTAGATTGGCGGCTGAATTAGCACCTTCTAGTGCTTTCAAATGCCCGTTAAGCCGGCTATTCAATCTAACACGAGGGAAGTTATTCTGGTCTTGAAAAACCGCTTATCCAGCTTTAACAGCTATATGATATCCTCTTTAAATCACCGATTAGCCGGACATTCGAATTTGTGGCGTTGAATGTTGCCGATAGTGTATTAAAAGAGGGACGCAGCCGGGTGAGCATCCATTTACCCAGTTTGGTGAAGAAAAGGTGGGCAGGACATGGCGTGAGGAGGAAAGATAACAGATGGACAGTAAGAGCGACGGAATGGATACGAAGAGAGGGAAAACGCAATAGAGGTAGGCAAAAGGTTAGATGGAGCGGTGAAATTAAAAAGTGTGCGAGCATACTGTGGACCTGCGTCCTGCAGTGGACCTAAACAGGCTGATGATGATGATGAAAACATTTCCGGCGATGCGCGTCGTCCACATCAGCCGGATGCCGGGACACTCGGCGACGGACGTGCACTCCGCCGGGGCGAAAGGATGCCCGCGAGTATTCACAGTGTTCTAAGTTCATTCGTTCGCTGTTAATTTTAATAAACGTTCCAGCACTACCGCCTTGGACGACGAGTGTATCCGCCACCTCACCCGAAGTTGACAAAAGAGGAAAGTACCGCATTCCGAAGGCTTCAGAGCAATACGTACACACACGGCATCCTGTTACATCGCCTCTACCCAACGTGTTACAAATGCCCCATCTGCGATGTGCCAGACACACTGGCGCAGCTCGAGTGCCCGTGTCGCCAGGCAGACAGCGTAAGCAAGACGTCAACCTCCTCGCTGAGACGTGGGAGGCCAGAATCCCCACCCGGGACTTGGATGACCAACGACGGCTCGTCACCAGAGCCCGGGATGCGATTGCGGCCAGAGGGTTCCTGGAATAAGGAATCCTCCCACCAAGAGTGTTCTGAACACTGTCTCGAAAATAAACGTTTGTTTCTCTCTCTCTCTTCCTTCTTGAGTTTACCGGCGGCTCCAGCGTTTGTCACTGGCGGCAAGACGGGCCGAACCCCTGCAATATATACACGTGTAGTACATGGCCGCTACATACATGAAGCTGTAGATGGCGTTTTTCACGTGCTGCAAGTCATAGTTTACAATGCAGCGCACGCCTGGCGCATGCAGCGTGAACCTAGGTGTAAGATTACGCCAAGTGGAGCAATTATGCAAATTCAGCAAAAGAAAACGTACAGGCATCCTCAGAGCCCATACCAGGTTCAGATGGCTCTCAATGTGATCAGAAATTAAGAGAGAGAGAGAGAGAGAAGCGACAATTCTGGCGCCTTTACTGAAAAGTGATGCCCGGTTACTCGACGGTTACTCGAATATCTGAATAGTGGAGCAATATAAACCAAATAAGCAATCACTCCGGCATCCGCTGCTGATTACTGAATTCATATGATAGAGCAGGCTATAATTTACAGGATTTATCGCTGTCAGAATTTAAAACTGTATTGCTTTCACCTCTCTAGAGCGCGCTTGTGAATGTTTATAATGTTTCTTATGTTTTCTTTCTGTATGTTACCAAGTGTGTATCATTTAATCATATCAATGCCGCAGTGTGTTTGCATTGTTATTATGTGTGGAAATATATCAGGTTTTTTTTTATATATTTTCTATAATCGCATTGTTTTATGGCCATATAAATAAGATACATATGGTGCTCGATGTATTACCCCATGTAGCCATATTGCACCTATCATGTGAGGTTCCCTCAGCCGCGTCATTGCGGCTTTTCTTCCTCATGCACCTCCATTTACCACTCCTCTGGAAGTGTGTGTGTAAATGGAAACCAATTTATCAAATCAATCAAATCACATAATAATAATAATAATAATAATAATAATAATAATAATAATAATAATAATAATAATAATAATAATAATAATGCCTTTACGTCCCAAAACTACGATATGATTATGAGAGACGCCGTAGTGGAGGGCTCTTGAAACTTCGATCACCACGTGGTTCTTTAGCGTGCACTGACATCGCACAGTCAACAGGCTTTAATTACACAGTTAGCAGGATTTAATAAACGGTGAATCGAATAATAGTACAACCGGTATTGGAACTAAGCCAGTGTGATGTTGCTGCACTAGTACGTATACGAGCGTTATGTTGCGCAAGTTACGGAATGTTCTAACCAACTCGAGTCGGGCCTGCAATAACATTCCAAGAGCTTCGCGAAGGTTCATATTCAGTGACGACATTCATCGAGCGAAAACGCGGTTTTGAGGCCGTGAGATACGGGCACAATGAACAAAAGCCAACGCCCGTGTCAATAAACGTGTGCGCGACCTATCACGCATCTTGAAAATTCTGACGACGACCAGAGCCCCACCGAAGCGCTCGACCGTCCAGCGGCTGTCGTGCTCCCGGACAACTGGTGCCTGAGCTCGAGCTATACGTGAAATGCTGCACAGCTATAAATGATGGCCGCCAGCCACGCATTGGCGACGTTCGCTTTGCGGTTGAAATGCGTTCTCGAGCAAGTTGTCTCGCTTTCTGGTCGATGCTGTATAGAAGAACGTGTCGTTGGCCTCCTCAGGTAATTCTATGGTCGCACACTTCAGGCCTCAGGCGCTGATCCAAATGCAACGGGGTTGCGATGATCAGCTGCAATGAATCGAGCCTATACTTGCACATTTTGACAGTAAGGGGTTCATTTCAGAACACGCGCTTTTTCGCGTGCTACTCTGTTGGTCCTAAAACTGCACTGCGTGACAGAATACCCGCATTGCAAACGAGCGATTAAAAATATCAAAGAGAAAAACCGCATCCGCCAGGCACGAAGGTATACGAGCAAATCCATCCGCGCGAAACTTCTTGTAGCGCCACATCGGTTTGCCTTATTCATTTGCTTCGAGCTGCCGAAAAAATCGCGCTCGCGACGTCATTTCTTAGCCTCCTAGTGACCTCATCTGCAGAGCGAGCGCCATGGTCAGTTGTTGGTCACGGGCTCGAACCCCGGACCAGTTTTCGTCGATTTCCGAGTAGCTTCGCGCTACAGATACGATATTCCACTCAAATCCTTCCATCCCAAGTCACTATCAAATTAAGCGACATGCTCCTAACAATGAATGCTCTTTCTTAGGAGTTGTTCTTCACATCAACCTAAGGTATTCTAACCAAGTCACGCACTTAAGGAAAAAAAACTAGAATATGGTATTAGAATTTTAATCAGGGCACGTAACTATTTTCACACATCGACCTTAATAAAATTATACTACGCTTTTATTGACAGTCATATTAATTACTGTGTCACTACACGGGGAAATACGTAACTCATTTATCTCCCATTCAACATATTCAGAATCAAATCATTAGAGCAATAACTTGCAGTTCGCATCGCAGTAGTGCGTCATCATCACTTTTAACTTCGATATAGTTCCTATTGCTAGTTTACTTAAGCATCACCTCACTATCTCGCTATTGAAGGAATTGACTCATCTTGTACCTTCAAGTGTATTTTGTCATGATGCTCCTTCGTGACTATAACCTAACTAGATTTGCTTCAATTGGAAATTTTTTGCTACCTGCTATTCACACTAATTATGGTCGTCATGCTTCTTTTTTTGCTTTATTCATATGGAAGTCTTTACCGTCCCACATTAAACGATGTTCAACAATCAGTCTTTTAAAAAGAAAAGAATTGTATTATTTGCTTAATTACTAGATAAACATTTTTCATGATACCATTCGTTTTACCACTTTAGTTTACCTATAACACCGACTCATTGTAGTTCCATCTAACCACACGTTTTCTTGTTATGTTGCTGTCACTGCTAATTAAGTTATTATTCTTTTTTTGAAATTTAGGACAGGAAGTCTCCCTGCAGCCTAGTGCTTTCGGACCTCCTGTATATTTATCCTGTGTCATTCTATTTCTGTACTAATATCTGAAATAAATTTTTAAAAAAAGGAGAGATCTGGCGGATTTTCTCTTTCAGAACCACCGTGTAGTGCGGGTAAACACGACTCTAGGAGGAGGAATCAACTTTTATTGAGAAAAACTGCAGAGAGGGGTTATGCCTCAATTCCTGGGTGTTGCCAGGAGTATCCTGGGGGCATCTTCGGCCTGTTGATGGCGCGTTCTTCTCGGTTTGAGCTGAGCAGCACGGTTTCCCACTCTTCTTTGTTTCAGAATTTGCCCTTGCTGCTCTCCGGACAAGCCCATAAAATCTGGTCTAAGTCGGACCTATTGACCATAGAGTTTCCTACTAAAATACTAGAGGGAAACTGGCGCTAGTGTCTACGGGAGTTTCAAACAAGGCGGTTGAGCCAGCATGCGAATGATGGGTATGACATGGATTTGCGACTTAAAAAAAAGGTCGTTTACGACAAAAATATGGCACTAAAACGGAAGATTTTGGAATAACTATGTGCGTGCGCAGATTCTAGTTGCTTTCTCACGGTTAGAAAAATACTGCACGATATTGCAACTTGATTTTAGCACGATATTGCAACGCTGCCTCCTCTGCTTGTGCCCAGATTTAGAAACGTCCATACAGGTTTAAGTTCCAGATGTATTTGTGTTCGAACTTAAAATAAAGATTTTTACTCTTGTATGTGACGTGCTGACATGTTAAAGTATGTAAAAGGTAGATGTGTCTTCTAAATGTAACAAACGGGCTTTCGCTCGCTTCTTTTAGTGCAGGGCTAGTGCTCCACTGTGTTTTTACGAACTATGTGCATGGGTCAAGCGCAGTATCGCCCATCGCTTGGTGGTTGGTTTTGTGAAAAAAAATCACAGCATATCCACGGGGTGAATGATGATGAGTGGGCGAAGCTCCGGAGGGAATCATCGGTAAACCGTGAACCTTCCGTGTAATTCGCCCAGTCGATCATCGTGTAAAGACGTCTTGCGCAGCCCCTTACACAGGCCGGAACGCGCACCGCGTTTGCCAACGCCATCACATGACTGCTGAGAGAGTATAAGGCGGAGAGGCCACAGCGTCTTACACCAGCTTCTTACACGGGCCGTAACGCGCTAGCACAAACGCGTTAGAAACGCGCAGTCTTTCGTTAATGTTGGGTATTTACTGTCATCGTGGTGTCCATGTGCGCTTCGGGGCGTAGTGGCTAGCGCCGCGCATTCGGAAGCGAGGGGACCCTGGTTCGATTCCGCGCTTCGGGCACAACGTTTGGAATTTTTAGGGGCGAAGCTCCTCTTAGTCTAACCTTGTCCCGCGTCAGGCGTCAGTCGTAAGGCGTAACCCGCGTGCCGGGAGGCACGCGCCCGCCCTCGGCGCGTGCCTCTGCTGTCTTGTGAGAGAGAGAGAAAGACAGATGATTGATGATGATTGTGGTTCGGTTAGGAAAGGACGCTAATTTCTGCAGCCCATGTAGGGAGCACGGCTAAGCGTCTGTGGGGGTAGGGGAAAGGGAGTGAAAGAGATAGAGAGGAGATAAAGGCCGTAGTGGAGGGCTCCGTAAATTTAGACCACCTGGGGTTCTTTAACGTGCACTGACAACGCACAGTACACGGGCCTCTGGCATTTTCGCCTCCATCGAAAATGCGACCGCCGCGGCCGGGATCGAACCCGCGTATTTTGGGTGGCAGCCGAGTACCGTAACTACTACACCACCGCGGCGGACAGAGAGACAGAGAGAGAGCGAAAGGCGCGCGTTGGCTATGGAAACGCTCTTTCTTAGAGGAGCGCTCTACCAGATCGCAAAGAAGGAGAACGCGCCCTCACCCGCGAGAGACAACGTTGGCGCAGGCAGCGTCACCTAGCGAGTTTCTTGATTGAGAAATACCGACTGCGCGCGTTGGAGAACCGTTCACCGGCCACCCATGTATATATATATATATATATATATATATATATATATATATATATATATATATATATATATAGTTAACGCGCATGCTACGAATCCTTATGGTTCAACTATGCACGAGTGAAATCTCCCACCGGCACTTCATTGCAAGTCAAGATCAGTGGAAGCCCACGTTGGCGCAGGCAGCGTCTCCTAGCGAGTTTCTTGATTGAGAAATACCGACTGCTCGCGTTGGAGAAGCGTTCACCGGCAACCCATATATATATATATATATATATATATATATATATATATATATATATATATATATGTAGACACTGGATCTTGACTTGCAATGAAGTGCCGGTGGGAGATTCGTGCATAGTTGAACCATAAGGATTCGTAGCGTGCGCGTTACCTAAATTAATCCGCAACTCGGCATGATCTACGATGAACCTCCCGAGCTTCGCCCACTCATCATCATTCACTCCGTGGATAGGCTGTAATTTTTTTTCTCATCGTCCATGGTCCACCAAGCGCGATCCGACACGTACTGCGACGATCCAGGAGAATGAGAGGAGCGCTCCCCGCGCAGCCCGCGCAGCAGCAAATCGGAGAGCAGAAGTCTAGAGCAGCTGCACCGCCAACGCCATCTAGCGTACCTTCACCCAACCGCCATATTGTACGCTGCTGATGATGATGATGTGGTGGCGGCCTGCCCCTTTGCAACGGGGGAACACCCTCAGTGTCCTGGCCTCAAAAAAAAAGCCAATATAAAATAAAAAAATAAAAAATTATAAGAAAGCGGAATTAAAAACACACGACAAAGGCAGGAGACGCGCACAGAGCAGCCTAGGTCCTAAGCCCGTCGCACAGTTGCCCACCACTCCGAAAGCCGCCTTTTCGTGACTGCCACCGCGTATCGTCCACCCCCATTGTCACTGCTGCCATCATCGAGCAATTGAAACCCCAGCGCCTGTGGGAGGGTTGCGCCCTCCACCGGAGCAGTTGGGAGGCTCCTGCATCGAAGAACGAGGTGTTCTTGCGTCTCAGTCTCTACACAGCAAACTCTGCACAGGTTGCTGACTACATCGTCGTCGAACCTTCTGCGGTACTCAAGAGTGCGAAGAGCCCCAGCTCTCGCCTCGAACAGGAGACTGCTGCCACTACTGTTGTCGTAGAAGCGCGACCCACTGATGCTCTCCTTGTGTTTCCTGTAGCACTCGAGGGTGGACTTGGCCTCCATAGCCTTTCTCCATCGGGTGTCTTCTGCTTCCTTGACTCGCAGGCGGACCTCGACCGCCCACTGAGCCGCAGTTTCAGTAGGGATGTCTTCTGCAAAGAAGCCATACTTCTTCTCCAGCTGGTAGATTCGTCGTGTCCAGTCAGTCCTCATGCATGTCGCCGAAAGATACTCGAACACACGGCGCGCCCACCGAATGCGTCGCATGAGCATGAGACGACCCCGGTAGGCAATCTTGCTGGTGGCCTCCCGAGCTTCGAAGCTGGACCATCCGACACCCCCCTGTACCGCCTCGTTGGCAACTCGACCATGGCCACCGAGCGCCGCACGGCCGACCTCTCTTTGTTGCCGCTCTAACCACTCCCGTGTCGTTGACGATATGCACACAACCGCGTTTCCAAACGTCAGGCCCGGCACGTGAACCATTTTCCATAGGTCGCGGATCATTTGGAAGCGGTTGCAACCCCAGAGGCACCGACGACGGAGGATTCGTTGAGCCTGTAGCGCAGCCTGTCGAATCTTGGTCTCGTGCAGACTGTACTTTGCTGCATCCACACACAGGGTGACTCCAAGGTACCTGTACTCGTTGCGTGCGGCCAGTGATTCTCCTCCCAAGGTCAACGCCGCTGCATCGGTGCTCCCTCCAGCTAGTCGGACAACCGCTGATTTCTTAATGTTGAATCGGAGCCCAAGACTCACGATTTCTGTCTGGCAGATATCGAGGAGGGATTGCAACTCCTGGTGACTCTCTGCCATAAGAACCAGATCGTCTGCAAAAGCCAAACCAGGCAGGCGGTGCCTCTCGCTGGCGCTAGTTGTGCTGAAACGCAAGCTGAACCCGAGGTGAGTTCAGCAAGGCCCACTCTAGTGTGGATGCGTACAGAATGTACAGCAATGGCGACAGTGGGCAGCCCTGCCTCAGACCCTTATTAACACGAATTGGGCCAGTGATTATGTCACCCAACTGCACACTCACTACATTGTCGCTGTACATCCGTCGTATAGTGGAGATTAGCAGTTGTGGTAGACCAAGGTCAGATAAACATGCGAAGAGAGGACCATGGGACACGTTATCGTACGCTTTTTCAACATCCAGAAAGCAGCACAACAGCGTCCTCCCCTCTTTTCGGGCTATTTCTGCACATTGCGTGACGACGAACAGATTGTCATCCAGCCGTCTGCCTGGTCTGAAGCCATTCTGGAGCTCGGTCAGTAGTCCCTTGGTCTCCGCCCACCCATTTAACCATGCTTTAATCACCCCCGCGAAGAGGCGATACATAACGCTGGTGACCGTTATTGGCCTGTAGTCCTCTATGTTTCTCGCATCACCGTCCCTTTTGGGGATAAGAATCACCTTGCCTTCATGCCATTCTTTGGGGATGGGCCGGCCTTCGATGATGGCCGTGAGGATCTCTGCGAGCTGTTCACTCGAGTCCTTTCCCAAGCACTTCAGTACGCGCGCTGGCATGCCGTCGGGGCCAGTGGCCGTTCGAGCCCTAACCCGCTTCAAAGCCCGTTCAACTGTGAGCCTTGAGAAGGTCCAGGGTGGTTCTTCCTGGCTTGGAGACTGTTCAGTATTGGGACTGGCTGCCTCCTCTTCAGTAAGGGGGGTGGTCGTAGTCGGGCCTGAGGCCCCGAAGATCCGGGAGAAGTGCTGTGTAATGTATTCACACGGCTCGGTGACCGGCTGCCCCGTTGCCGCATCTACGAGTGGAGGTGGCGGGGGGGCGGCTCTGTCCAAGGACCTGACGTATGTCCAAAACTTGTGTGCTGCGGATCTTCCTTCCTGTCTGATGGACTGGATCAGCCTGAGGTTGTAGTCTGCTATCTTGCATTGAACTAGGGCCTGCACCTTGTGCTTTTGGTCCAGATACACAGCCCACTTCTCCGCACACACCTCAGTGTCGAGACCTTTGACGGTCCTCCGATGTTCCCGATTCGCATGGCGGCGTTCTTTCCACGCCACTTCCACTTCTCTGTCCCACCATGAGTTCTGTGGTCTGTGTCCCGGCCGCCTTTCCTGGACCATACGGGTACGCATTACAGCGTCCAAAGCGCGCACAAATTCACTATATGAGTGGGATTTCCGCCGTTGAGGACAATTTTCAAAATCCTCGGCGACCCTCTCGACTGACTTGCTCGGCAAGTACATGCCACGCCTCGGTGGAGGTGACCTGCGGCCTGTACGAGAGCCGCCCGTAGAGAACGACAGCCGTATGCGATTGTGGTCGCTTCCGAGGCTGAACTGGCCGTCTTCATCGATATGTACCTGTGCTATGCGAGCGGCCAGTTTTGCAGTCGCCAGAGCATAGTCTATGGTAGAGCAGCTGCTACGAGCGCACCAGGTGAAGCATCCCTCACAGTCAGTACGGAGGTTGACGATCTCCAAGGAGAGCTGCTCCGCACACCGCAACAACAGCTTTCCGTTGTAGTCTAAGTACCCGTCGGTGGCCGGGATGTGTCCGTTGAAGTCTCCCATCAACAGTACCTCGCGGTCTGCACCCCACCGTTTCACATCTTCGACGATACACTGTAGGACTTTGTCGTTGCCGTCGTGAGGTCCACTTGCCACCGTTAAATACACCTCACCAAACAGGACAGACTCACCAAGAATGCTCCCAGTAACCCAAATGTGTTCATCACAGGGCCCCTTCATTGGCACCCAAGCTGCATTGTTGCGCCACAACACACCAACGCCGCCTCCTTTGCGGCAGTCACCCGTACGGTTGCAGCCCGCCCACTGCCACTCCGTATCAACTGGTGGCTCCTCTAGCTCGCGAAGATGAGTTTCCGCCACACCATACAGACTGATATTTTCCATATTCAGCGTCGCATACAGCTCAGCCCACTTTGCTGCCTTCCTCGCCCCATGAAGATTGAGAAAACCGACGTTAACATTGGTGGCTATGCGTCTGCGGCGGTGTCTTCGATGGAGCTTCGGAATCATTGGGGGGTTTGCAATGGCAACATCAGGTGTTGCCACTGCAAACTGCGCATCAACTGCTGGCGGATCATGTCTCCAACCATTTGATAAAGCTCGGGGCTTACGCTGGGACTGAGTGTTTGCCATGGGGTCATTGTAGGGTGGGCAGTGCCCAGGTGCGGCCCCCATGTCAGCGGAACCGAACTCGGCCCCGGTGGACGGGACGCCAGCACACCTCCCCGATGAACGGGGTGACATATTGGCGGGGGAGACGCCATCACATCGGGCCGGTCCGGTAGATGCTGTGGTCTGTGCAGTTCCAGAGGTCTGGCGCTCGTGCTCTCCAGTGTTAGTCTTTCTTCGATATTCGGTGCTCTGGCATATTGAGTCGACTGCGAGGACACTCCATCCGTTAACTGTTGCAGTTGAGTTTGTGGTTTGCCCTGGAGTGCATTATCGTTGGTTCCGTCCGGTGTCGGCCCGCTGAGTACCTTTTGTCCCGCTTTAGTTGTTTCCGTCCTCCTAAAAAAGGTTGGGCTAGCTTTACCACCTATGGGACAGCGCCCTCTCGGAAACGAGACGAGAAATGCAGATGACGACACAGAACGCGTACAGCGCCATCTAGTGTATCGTCACCCAACTGCAGTTTGCACGCATCTCTATGGGACAGCGCCATCTATTGTATGCTAAGGGAGACGCTATTGGCTACGCAGGATGCATCGACAACCGAGAACCGCCCAGGTGATGCCATAAGGAGCTTCGCCCCTAAACCGTGATGTTAAATAAACAACCGTGCCGTTAAACTCCATCGGAAACTGCGCCTGATCTGAGCTGACTTTTGGAGCGTCGTCCGCAGGCACGTCTGCCTATCGTCCACTGGGCGTCTACAACGTACGATAACTGTGTGGCGCGTTCGGTCGGCGTTGAATTAACCAGACAGCGGAGTTGAAATGCCGTAGCACACGAACAGCCTTCTGGATGTGTGTTAGCTGTTTGTCAGACTGCTCCATTTCCAAGGAGAGGTGAGTGGGCTCGTGCCCACATTATGCGTACCATTCTTCTCCGCTTCCTTCAGTATTCTCAGTGCTTCCGTGGAGCACTGAGAATACCATTCGCATAACTTTGTATAGCTGCTTTGGAGTCGCTAACAACCACCGTAGCTTTTGTGCTGACGATAGCGAGCGCCATGGCCGCTTCTTCGGCAATTTCTGCCTTTGTTGTCTTGACTGATGCACCAATTTGTTCCTCGTTGTAGAGGTCAGTAGCAACTATGGTCATGTGTTTTCTACCAGCGTATTCTGCTGCGTCGACATATAAAACATCTTTGGAGTGCTGTAGCTTTGTGCGTAGATTTCTGGCTCTATCTTCTCTTCGTTGTTTGTTATATACCGGGTGTATGTTTCTTGGCATTGGTGCAATGCGGAGTTGACCTCTCATTCCTCTTGGTATATCGTCTTTCTTCCCCGTATGGTGTATGGTGTCCCGTTCGTCCTTCGGGTCTCCCTTCCCGCCTTATTCTGATCGAGTCTTTTAAACTGTGCTACTGTGTTCTAGTCTTATCGAGTCTTTTAAATTGTGCTACTTTAGCTCGTCGGTGGTATTATGCACTCCTAGTGCCATGAGTGAGTGTCTCGTTGGAGGTGCAAATTGGAAGTCCCAGTGCCTGTTTGTATGCTTTTCTGCTCATACATTCCACGGATTCCTTTCCCTTAGCGTATAACTTAAAGCATGAAATTACGTACGTTATCTGGCTGACGGCGAATGCTTGGACAAGCCGATGGAGGTTGCTCTCTTTCATTCCGTAGTGCTTACTTGTTATTCTCTTGATCAGTGTCATTGTCTGCTGGACACATACCTTTAATTTTTTTTTCAGCGTATGCTGTTATGAGATCACAACAAGGGTCGTCTTTGCGTCGTAGTTGTCCGCCGCCGCCGGTGTCCGTAACCACTATCGCTGCAAATTTTAGAAAAAATAACCAGGACCGAGGAGTATTCCAACTTGTCCTCTGCGTGGATTCGAACCCACACTCTCTGCGTGGTAGTCGAGCGTTCTACCACTGAGCTACGCCTATGGTTGAAAAATCACCGCTAAAAAAACCTAAACAGGTATAACGTCTGCCGAGGAATCGCACTAACAAATGTAATGTTACGTGGCAGAACAATAAAACGCCACTATACGTCGCGGAAAGCGGATTGCATAACCACTTCGAAAGTTCATTTGAAAGAACACATGGCTGCATGGTTTGTAGCTCTACACTCATTACAGAGGCCTCATAAACATCATTATGAAACAATCTTCTTCAACTTTACCGTCATCATTATTACGAACCGCTGCCCTTTATCGTGTCGTATCGTGCCATGAGACATGCGGCAGGCGACGTGCGCAGCCCCGACAGCAACTTCACTCGGCTCTTCGATATACCTGACGGCTCCTCCTCGTAAGGTGCGGGCCGCTGCTGAAGAAGCCAATCGCAGAGCTACGCGCCGGGAACAACAGACAGCTGCGCAGAGAGAAGCCCAAACCGCAGCTCGCCGTCGACGCCAGGCCGAGAGTTCGCTTCGTTCTCGGGAAAACGACGCCAAGAGACTCTCTAAGATGTCCAGTTATACAAATTTGCACGTTACAATGCCGCAGTAATTATGGCGTAGTGGGTACTTCCCTACTTGGCAAAATGGTGAGAGTTATGGCGCAGGGGATACCTACCACCTCTAGTTGCAGTAGTTTTCCCAAGCGTTTAAAATTGCATCTAAGAACATCGGTCCTCCAGCTTACGCTGACACTGTCCTGCGGTTTCGCGCAGGCCTAGCTCTTTCTTTATGTTTCACCATTACGTCCATCTTCAGATATATGTACAGTCCTAGTACTCTGATATTCAACACAAGAGGGTGGTGACGTCATGTTCCTTTCTTCCTCTTTGCGTTCAATGCGAGTAGTGGGAACCACGCAAAAGATAACGTTATATGCACGAACACTTTCCATCAACAGCTTTTTTATACGAACGAAATTTACGCGAGAGAGCACAACCTTACAAGCGCATATAACTAAACGCTACTAACCAGGCAACTAATCGCCTATATGATAGAAAAAAAAAGAGTGCGATACGTCTGGGATAAGCTATAGACTTGGCATCACAACTAGCCGTTTGTTGAAAAAGCGGTTTATAACAACATATGTTATTCATATACGGTAAGAGCTTGCGGTGCCATGTAGAACATTCTTATTCCTTACAAAAAACAGTTTCGCGCTACCTTATATATATAATAAACGATACCACCAAGTAAAAATGTGCCTCGAGAGAAGTTCGGGCTTCGTCGTAGGCAGCGCAAAATGAATAGGCGTGTTTGCGCCTGCCTTTCTTTCGCGGTGAAAGAAGATAGCATTTAATGAAAGGAGGGGTCGGCCTGGAGAGCGAGAGTCTGGCCTGTTACTCCTCACAGGGTTAATGGGATAGACAGAGGGAGGTGAGGATGGTATATAGTACAATGAGTCTCTGTACACGTCCCGTAAGCGGATGTGCACCATGCGCAGAAGTCTTTACAGCGCAGTACTAGAGACGGGCATCTAAACCTGTCTGACACGAAATATTAAAGACAGCCTTGAAGTTGCGCTGGGCATGGTCCGTGTGCTTCTATGCACATAAAAGTTTCACCTCTGAAAAGGGCCGGGAGTCAAAACATCTACCACGCACTCAAGTGTTCTCCTTTTAGCCGAATATTGAGGGCACACGCAGAGGATATGGTGTCTCTAAAGTGTGACACACGCGGCAGTCGGGACTCTCTTCCTGTCCGATCTTAAAAAGATGTCTACGAGTGCAGGCAACACCCAACCGTAGCCTGTGCAACAGCGTCTCTTGATCTCTTCGTAGCCGGACTGGAGACCTATCAAGGCGCTCTTGCGGATGGTCAGGGTCATGCGTCATTGAGGCTTTCATGGAGCTGGAGAGCAAGGCATTGACATCGTGTCGTGAAAAGTTAATAGCAGTCATTTGGCCGGTGGTATGCGCCAATTTCGCTTCTGCGTCAGCTTGTTCATTCCCAGCAATCCCACAGTGGCTTCGAATCCACTGCAGTGCAAAGTTGTGTCCGTATGGAGAGGCCTCAGCGGGGAGGCTCGTGATCTCACAAACAAGAAGACCATAAGCGACTCCTTGCTTGATATATTATGTCCTCATTAGTTCAAGTGCGGGCCTAGAATCTGAAAACAATGTCCACTCCGCAGGACTTTGTTGTACAATGTAGTGGTTAGCTTCTCGGACACCGCAGTAGGCGATGTATGATGCGCTATCTTGAAGCGTTGCGTCATGCCAAAGGGAGGTATCGTGGTATATGTCACGACGGTGCTTGGGACTTTCGCGGTGCTCCTCGAAAGTCCCAAGCACCGTGGTGAAATTAGGGGTTCTGAAGGACACTCGGCTATAGGCGCCCGGTGTGCAGAACGCCCGAAGCTCTCCGCCGGGCACAGACCGGTCTTGTAGCGAAACACTCTTTGTCCTACTGTTTCTTGCTCTTGGCGTAAGCGTCACTCGATGCACAACCACACAGCATATGGTTGCTCAAGTTTAGACGTTCACTGCACTGTTCACAGGTGGTGGAAAATCCATGGCATGTTCGGATATGTTCACATCGTGCAAGCAGCGGTTTATGGAGCTTCTGGTTGAAAGCCCAGCACCGGCTAAAAAAGAAATCCCCTTCAATGCATTAGTTTCTTCCGCCAATTCATAGAGAGTGCCAGGGGTTCAACTTTAATCATTCGATGTGCTTCGACGATGCGCATCTTCTGCTGATGCCTCGAAGTGAGGGCGTAAACGCTGCACACAGGAAAGAATGAACTGCGCGCGTGGGGATACGCCGTCACCGAAGTCTGCAGGCGTCGCTTGAAGATAACATGAGGCACGCCGCGGCGACTGCGGAATCGCTCCGACCAGTTGCCCCCACTGAAATGCAGCACCCGCCTCCCCCAGCTTATCGCGGCACCTTAAAGGGACACCGACGTGAAAACGTCAAGTGGTTCAGAATGATCGACCTCGTGACGTCCGAATACGGCCTCGGCCGTATTCTCGCCAAATTCGCTCCATCAAATGTTCTGAAGACGTCGTCGGACATGCTGCGTCATCGCGCAAGCTCAGCTTGAGGCGATGCGCCCTCCTCCGCTGTGGTTATACAGAAAGGCAAACTTATTCTGTGTCGTTACTCATGCATTCGCATGAAATGCGGGTAAATACGAGAAAGAAACGCCCACCGGAAAAGAAGTTCGCTTAGAAAGATGGAGGCTTTCACTGGTGACGACACTAGCACCGTCACTTGGCAGGGCGTCACGTGATGTCTTACAGTGAAGCTCGGCACATTGCCATGTCGCTGTGATGATTTGATTTCTGGGGTTTTAAGTCCCGAGAGGGTCCCGGAAATTTCGGCCACCTATGGTTGTTTAACGTGCACTGACTTTACACGGGTCTTAAAACTTGGCCTCCATCGAAAATGCAGCCGCCGTGGCCGGAATTCCATTGGGCGACCTTCGGATCAGCAGCATAGTGCCACCAGAGCAACGTGGAGGAGCTGGTTGTGATTGTAAAAAATATATAAAACGAAAGAGCCGGAACTTACCATTTTGTTGTTTATTTCGTGGAAGTGGATCTCGCACACTTTGTCAACGACGTCTTCATTCTCGAACGTCACGAAGCCGAACCCTGCAAAAAGCCAAAGAGTGGCTTGTAGGGTGGTGACATACACGCTGACAATCGACGCCACCCTCGAGCGCCTGACGCTCAGAGGGTAACACTCGCGCCATGCCTGGTGCAGCAGCGACGCAAACGAGCCAAGGAGGCCATGTGCCGAAATCGGTACGCGGTGGCCAACTTTGTTGCGAGTAACTTGGGCAACGCAGTACATTGAAAATTGTCGATTTGTGTGGAGCAAGATATGATTTCATGCGACTCGCAGGAAGCGGGGGGAGGAAGACTGCGCCGGCTTAGAGCCATTTCGCAGTTCCACGCCCTAAATACACAAACTAAATAATTATGTCTCTTACTATACTATGGCCGATTCTCAAATACCAAATCACAGCCACGGCCTAATTTTATCTATAAGATAAAAGCTTAATTATTAATCGTAATTATTTGTATCTATTGCTTGTACAACAAAACGCACAAGCAATGTGTGCGATGGCGAGGAAAAAAAATGACAGTTTATCTCACGGCGAGGCACGCTATAGGAAAAGCCGCATGACTCATACGAGAAGGAAATAAAATAAAACCATGCATATGAAACAAATGACAAAAAGAACTAAAAAAGACAAAAAAAATCGCACGCATTGTGGGAACCGGTGTCATGCGAAGCAGTCAGCAAGTCTTACGCGTAGGATTAAGGACTTTGCGCAAACAGCATGAGTGGGTGTATGCCTAACGTGGGCTAACCAGGGAACGTCGACAGAACCATGGCGACCTCGTGGTAGCCCATGGTACGGCGTAGCGTTGGCACTCATGTCATTGCACAGCATAGACCACGCCTTTGTGGAGTTAAAATGCACGCTATACAGTGCGCTGGTGTGTGCGTACCACAAGGTTCGTTTGTCGACGTATTGCTGTCGAGTGACAGTAAAACACGTGCATTGCTATGATACACACCTAAGTTCACGTTACACAACTGCCGGTGTGATACCGTGTGGCCGCCGTAGCCTGGCACTTCGGCGGCTTCGGTTGGATGCACCCTCACTGCTCGTTATGCTTATATTTCAAGCTGCGACTAACGGTGCACCTTTCTTATCTCTAAGTGTGCTCTAACGATGGTTTAGATGTAGATTTCAGTTGGTCCTTGATTGACATAGGCTGTATCAACGCCTCCTAGAAAATCAATGCCTGCAATGTGGCTCGTTTTCCCATAGGGAGCTCCCTGCCGCGTGTTTCGACCATGCGCCGTGCGAGAGCGCTCGCCTCCGGACCGCCTGGTCACCTTACATCACCGGCGTAGCCAATCGCGTAGCTGGGAGCAGCCGGCCTGCGCGCTGTCCGGACCGCCGTCGAGAGCGTGCGGCGGAAGTTTGATAGCAGACGACGCCGCCTTGAAACGCGCGCGTTGAGACCTACCTGTTGCAGCAAAATGTTCTAGTAAAACAAACCGACCAGCGCCAAAATAACCAGTGATGTTACTCGCATGATGTAGTTATTCAGGCACAGCAAGCTGTCCGCCAACCTGTCCGGTTTAGCAAGCCGCGGAAACTGTTCGCCGTGTACTGTTGGTCCTGTCGTGCTCGTGGACAAACTGGCACTCAAGACGTTTCGCGCAGGGCCCGGCGTCGGTTCGCCGATCACGCTTGGCGCTATACCGGGCTTGAGTAAGCGCCTGGTGAAGTCTCTTCAAAAAGTCACTCGCATGGCAGTGGAGACTGCATACGATGCAGTGTTCCTTGATTGTAGCGCTGGGAAAGGCGCCTAATATTCCGTGCAGCCACTTCTCACGCAAGATCTCTGCTGGCACTTCATTAAAAGACACAAGCGGTTGCTTCCATCGGCAACTCGATGAGCAGCACGGCACACAACAGCAACGCATTGCCGCTCAAATGAAATGGAGAACTGGCTCCGCAAAGACAGACGGCGAAAAACATCACGCAAACCAACGTAAATCTGCTGCGTTAAGCAGACGAAATTACCGTCATTCATGTGAACCTCTATTTACTGTTAAAAAAATGACCTTCAAGAAAGTGTACTTTATTTCATATGGCAATTTGTTACCTCGCAACAGCGATAAAAAAAAAAAACGTCTGCATGCAGCAACGCTGACAACCCGCGGTCGGCAAGGTGTCGTCTGCTCGCGAGAAGCAGCCGCTCGGCTCCCGGCGGCCGCGCGTCGGCGTGTTTACAAGGAGCGACCTCCAGCAGCGCTCGCCTCCGTACCGGTGGGGGAGGGTAAAATCAGAGGGTAGGGCAGCGCTTTCGCGGCTCACGTTCCAGGCATTGTTCTTCTAGGAGGCGTTGGCTGTATAAAATTCAAACACCCGTGGGGGGACACAGACCCGCTTACCGCAGGCCGAGCGTGTATGAGCCACACATGACTGAAGTATCGTTAATCGGTGGCATGACGAATGCATCACGCTAGTGCTGTAAAGATAAGTCATCCATGTACGTCATGCATTTGTACCCTACCACGCAAATATTCGGGTGTATCCGGCGAACGAGATGACCAGGAGAAGACCTAGACGTAGGCGGATAGATAGATAGATAGATAGATAGGTAGATAGATAGATAGATAGATAGATAGATAGATAGATAGATAGATAGATAGATAGATAGATAGATAGATAGATACGGTCAAAGTTGCTCAAGTTCTCCAAGAAATGCTTCGGCATTCAAAACTAATCAGCCCCAATGCAGTAAGTGAATGAAATATCGAAAAAGAAGCTCAAACTGACGTTATGCGTAGGAATCTATTTTTAAACAAAAACACCGCCAAGAATGATTTTGTGCATAACAGGTAATTATAAATGTAACTCATTCAAGAGGACGCCGACAACAGTGTCAGCACAAAGGTAACAAACGATTGGGGCAACGCCAGCGAGTCCCCCACGCCGAATGGAAGGATGCCGAGTTGTGTGGCATTGACTTGTGATTGACGAGCTGGTTTTCTATAGCCAACGTCAATGTGCACCGTATACCAGATGCAGCCCCAAGTGAGGCGCGCATTGATCGATGATTGGAAAAGCGACTTTAATTTAAAGCAGCAGGGCACCAATGAAAAGCCGGCGTTCTAGCGACGCTTCGAGGTGGGCGCGGAAGAATTGCTGAAGCCGCGCGGCAGCCTTTATCCGTCTAGCGAACCGCACTGGTGCAAGAGAAAGGCACCGCTCTCGTCCTTTGAGCGTCCAAGTGGCGTGGCTAACTCGACCTGCACGGACCAAAGATCAAAGCGCCCTTTGCGGAAGCTTTGTCAGCGTCGGTGATCAAAGGACAGCATGGGCTTCCATTAACTGCTTCTCGATCAAAAGCGTACAATACAGCGTCGAATGGTACGCGACCTGTATACTTTATCCGCACATTTGAATCCTCTCAATATTTCAAATATTTCTCAGCGCCTAAAAACTGTATTGCGATCATCTTATGGGAAAAAAAAAATGTGGCAATTGGTAAGCTGCAAGCTGGCATGAGGGGGGGGGGGGACTATTTATTCCTCTCACGTGAAGGGAAGCACTCGATAGGCCTCGAAATGTTCTCTTCAAGAGGTCAAGCAAGATGAATACGCATAAGGGGGAACTCCTCTACCTGCGTATATAGCCAGCTGAAAGAAGAGACGCGCAAAGTGGGACTCAATGGGCTTGAAGCGATGCGTCGAATGATGCTGGAGCCAACAACCGGAGTTGCTCTGAAGGAACGTTTGCTGTAATGCTATCTTATCAGTCGATAAAAAAGCTTACATTTGGCCACTTACGGAGATTTACAGCAAACAATAAATTATAGCAACGACAAAGCAGCGCGCATCCAATTAAAACGAGTAGCTTTCAATTGTTGCTGGTAATGTATACTGATGTCACAGCGCGTGGTGCCAAGCATTGCATGTGCAGACGGTGACTGCGACAGCTGGGACTGCTCCACAGGAGACTGCCATATTCTGGTCTCATAACGTTGAGAGACGAACACGTGCAACAGTGGCGCTCCTCGTGTTTTCCAATGCCGCTCATGGTCTGCCTCTGCAGGCTTGCAGTTTATTCCGGCACGCAAACGCGAAGCATTCCCTGGCGAACTGGAGCAACTTTGAATCTATCTATCTATCTATCTATCTATCTATCTATCTATCTATCTATCTATCTATCTATCTATCTATCTATCTATCTATCTATCTATCTATCTATCTATCTATCTATCTATCTATCTATCTATCTATCTATCTACACCTTGGTGCACTTTTGGCTGCCTGTTTCGTACTACACGCAGTAAATTTAGATGGTATAGGGCAAGAATGTATGACGAACATGGGTGATTGGTCTTTACACTACTAACATGATATACTCGTCATCTACGTCAATAATAACGACACTGCAATCAAGTGTGGCTCAGGCCCCTGTGTATGCGAGTATGCGCCACAGGTGTTTGAATTTTATAGCGTAAGCTGCTATGAGATCACAACAACGACCGTTTTTGGCGACGCGTAGCTGTCCGCCGCCGCCGCCGGAGTCAGTAACCACTATCGCGCAAAATTCAGAAGGAAAGAGCGAGGCCTGTGCGGAACCGCAGGACAGTGACAGCGTAAGCTGGAGAAGCGACCTTCTTAGAGGCCATTTTAAACGCTTGAGGAAACTAGTGCAAGTACAAGCGGTAGGCATCCCCTGCGCCATAACTCTTATCATTTCGCCCACTACGCAGTAATTACCGCGGTAATGTAACGTGCAAATTTGTATAACTGTATATATTTGAGAGTTTTTTGGTGTCGTTTTCTCCAGAACGAACAGAACTCTGCGGTTTGGGCTTCTCTCTGCACAGCTGTCTGTCGTGCCCGACGCTGCCTTGCTCCAGACGCGCTCGTAGCTCTCCGATTCGCTTCTTCAGAAACGTTCCGCACCTTACGAGGAGGCGCCATCGGGTATATCGAAGAGCCAAGTCAGGTTGCTGCCGGGGCTGCGTAAGTCGCCTGCCGCGTGACGCATGGGACGATACGACAAAATTGCTTCAAAGGGCAGCGTTGCTAATATTGATGATGGAAATGTTCAAGAAGATTGTTTCATAGTGATGATGTGATGATACCTCTGCAATGGTTATACAATCCATTGTTGTTGTGGAAAGTGGTTATGCAATCCACTTTCCCCGACGTGAAGTGGCGTATTATTATTCTGCCAGGTAACATTACATTTGTTAATGCGATTCCTCGGCAGACGTTATACCTGTTTAGGTCTTTTAGCGAAGAGTTTCGAAGCACTGGCGTGGCTCAGTGGTAGAATGCTCGACTGCCACGCAGAGGATGTGGGTTCGAATCGACGCAGAGGACGAGTTGGAATCCTCCTCGGTCCTGGTTGTTTTTTCTAAAATTTGCCGCGATAGCCGTTACGGACACCGCCGGCGGCAAAATCGGCCCTTGTTATCTCATAATACCTTACGCTGTAAAAAATGACTAGGAGTCATGAGGATTCGAACCAACGCCCCTCTGCGTGGCAGTCGAGCATTCTACCACTGAGCTACGCCTGTGCTTGAAAAATCTTCGCTAAAACACCTAAACAGGTAAAAAGCCTGTCGAGGAATTGCATTAACAAAGGTAAGTTACGTGGCAAAACAGTAATACGCGTCGCGAAAAGTGGATTGCATAACCAGTGCGAGGACTCATTTGAAAGAACACAGGGGTGCATGCTTTGTAGCTCTGCACCCATTACAGAGGCGCTATCAACAGCATCATTGTGAAACGATCTTCTTCAACTTTTCCGTCATCGTAATTACGAAGCGCTGCCTCGTGAAGCACTTTTGTCGTATCGTGCCATGCGTCACGCAAAAGGCGACGTGCGCAGCTTCGACAGCAACCTGACTTGGCACTTCGATATACCTGATAGCCCGATGTAACTATCCTGCGATTCTGGGCAGGCCTGGTTTTTTTTTTCTTTTTTACAGCCACGTCGACCTCGGGAAACTTACTAAATTGGACTAAAAATGAATAGACAAAGGACCAAAGTTATGCTCAATAGCCTAGCTAAGGAACAGGAATTTAAAATTAGCAGTGAACCGTTAGAATGTGTAAACGAATACGTATACCTGGGACAGTTAATAACAGGAACTCCTACCCAGGAAAAAGAAATTCTCCGTAGAATAAGGATGGGCTGGAGCGCATTCGGAAGGCATTACGAAATTATGACTGGGAACTTGCCGCTCTCATTAAAGGGAAAAATATTCAATCACTGCATTCTCCTAGTACTAACGTACGGTGCAGAAACGTGGAGGATAACGAAAAAACTAGAGATGAAGCTAAGGAGCACGCAACGTGCAATGGAAAGCCCTCCACGGTGGTCTAGTGGCTATGGTACGTACTCGGCTGCTGATGCGAGGGTCGCGGGATCGAATCCCGGCGGCTGCATTTCGATGGAGGTGAAATGTTGAGGCCCGTGTGCTGTGCGATGTCAGCGCACGTTAAAGAACACCAGGTGGTCGAAATTTCCGGAGCCCTCCACTACGGCGTCTTTCATAATCACAGCTGGTTTTGGGACGTTAAAGCCAAGAGAGCAAGAACGTACAATGGAAATGATAGGGGTAACGCTAACAGACAAAAAAACGAGCGGAATGGATCAGAGAACAGACAGGAGTAGCCGATGTTATTATATCAAACGAAAGAAGTGGACCTGGGCAGGGCATGTCATGAGGAGGAAAGATAATGGATGGACAGTAAGAGCGACGGAATGGATACCAAGATAGGCAAAACGCAACAGAGGCTGGCAAAAGGTTAGATGGAGCGATGAAATTAAAACGTTTGAGGGCACAAAGTGGAACCAACCCGCTCAGGATAGGGTGGATTGAAAATCGTATGGGAGAGGCCTTCGTCCTGCAGTGGACCTAAATAGTATGATGATGATGATGATGACGACGACGATATCGGGCAAACTAAAATAGGCATTTAACGTATCACCAGAACACAGTTGAAAATGCCAAATGCATATCGTTGGGTCGTAGCATGACATTTAAATGTAGATATAACAAACACGGAGACACACGAACGCGCCGCAATAGCCGAAGCCAACCGAGCAAAAGAAGCGGTAGGCGGGTATCGAAGCCACGCCCCGGCCGTGCGAAGCAAGCACACCACCGCTAGGGTACAGCGGCTCTTCCCACGCGGTAAATATGCCAACTGTTCCAGCAGTTGTGGCGATGGTTCCTGTGTAACGTGAGTTGCGATTGTAATGTGTGTTAAGCGTTTTGAGAGCCATTTAGGAAACAAGAGATATGTTCTAGTAGCACTTAGTATGCTGTTGTCCAACTTTGCTCCATTTCGTAGGGATACTTCAACGAACAACGACACATCTGGGTGCTGTATCCTGCATTTGTCTTCCTCAAAACAGACGCCTACGCTGTACACTAACGCCTACGTTACGTCCTAGCATGAGCTGCTATTTAGACCCCACGGTGCTGTCAAGCTTTTTGGTTGAGCAAACACCTACTCATGCAGTTTGCACAGAGACGCAACACTTGGCTCAATGACAGAGAATTCGCCATAGCAACCTGCTCGCTGACCGCTTCGCCGGTTCCTACATTGCGTGCGATCTGCAAGATTTTCTTACATGATCGGATACAAATGTACTACGAACAGGAACCACTGATCTTTATATCACTAAAGTGAAGTACTCGTCATCTACGTCATGATTAACGACACTGCAATCACTTGTGGCCCACACCAGTAGCGCTCGGCCCACGGTATGCGGGTATGCGCTGCGGGTGTTTGAATGTTATAGATCAAGCAATTGCCAACTGAAAGAGACATACGAAATGCCGGGACGGCGCGTGTGAGTTCGGTACTGAGGGATCGCTCGTTTTTCACAATTCGCTGCAGACAAAAAAAAGAAACAAGGACTGTCAGTACGCACTCAGTTGAAGTACTTTAGCAGCTTGTGTACCTTACACGAACACTTACACCCATACATATCGTCACCTCTCTCGCCCCCTCGTTCGCATCCTCCATGATGTGCAAGGCATCTAACCAGCTGAGTTCGTCAAACTACTTGACTGCAAACTACTTGATCACCATGTCACGCGTTCGTTTTAAGCAATATTGTAACAGTGACAAAACATGGCTTTTTTCGCATGATTGTTGGAGTGACAGTGACAGGGAAAAGTTCCAGTTAATCTGCATGCATGTTTCAAGCGAAAAAAAAAGCACAATTAACGAAGCTTGCGCTGAGTCGCGCAAGGCCTACCACAGTGAAGCTGGTCGATTTGAAGTTTGACGCGGTTTTGCTAGGTCACACTTAGCTTTGCTAGGTTTTGTAAGGTCTCACTTGGTAACCTAATCTTAGCTCAAGTAATCTTCACTTAACTACAGTTGTCTTAACTAGTATTGGCTAATTAGGTTTGTCAACGCAATCACACTTGACTTAATTGGGCATGGCATACTCAAACTATCCTAATTAGTACTAGTTTAAGTTGCCGTGGATTAATTAGTCTTAGCTTAGTTACGCCTACATTATTTAGTATTAACATAATTAGACTTCACTTGGTTAGCATTAGCTTAATTAGACTTGATTCATCATTATGATCACCAGCCTATCTTAAGTTCACTTCAGGGCGAAGGCCTCTCTCAATGCTCTCCATCCTCGCCTGTCCTGCGCGAGCTGATTCCATTTGATGCCTGAAGATTTCTCAATTTCTCCCCCCACCTTACTCTCTATCGCCCACGGTTGCGCCTACCCTCTCTTGGTATCCAATCCGTCGTTCTGACTGTCCATCGGTTGTCTAGCCTTCTCATCACGTGGCCTGCCCATGTCCATTTTTTCTTCCTAACATCGATTATTATTTCGGCGACTCCCGTCTGTTCTCTGACCCATTCGGCTCTTTCTATCTCTTAATGTAACGCCTATCATTTTTCGTTCCATCGCCCGCTGCGCGGTTCTTAACTTCCTCTCGAGATTCTTTGTGATCCTCTATGTTTCTACCACGTATGTCCATACTGGCAAAATGCAGCAGTTATACAACTTCCGCTTGAGTGACAGTGGTAGGTTTCCATTCATGACTTGGGAATGTCTCCCGCATGCGCGCCATCCCATGTTTACACCACAGCGAATTTTTTGTACATTGGCGGGTCTTATCATAATTAGCTTAGGCTTAATTACCCGTAGCCTAATTAGACTCGGCTTGAATAGTCATAGCTTATTTGGCAAGGCTTAGTGTTAGCTTAACTACACTTGCCATAATTAGTCCTAGCTTAATGACGCTCAGCATAATTGTCATAATCTAATTACTCTTTGCTGGGTTCAATTAGCGTCAATTATGCTTAGCTTATACGGTTTTACTTAGCTGGACATGGTTGCTATGACGACGCATGGCTCGGCGTGTTTTCTATGGTTTTAGACCGGCGCAACGAGTAGTAGTTTCGCTGTTAAAAATGTGCGCTATTTTCCGTCATGCTAACGACGCCACAATAGCGCTTAACTTATTAAACGCCAGGCTGCCGCGCAATGCATGGTCCTCATGTAATACACGTTTTATTCCTTTATGGCGAAATAAACTTTAAGCGCCTAAGTGCCAGAGTTCACTTGTGAGGCAGATACTTTCCCCGTAGTGGTATTATGCAAATAAAGGACGTCTTAAGCACAAAAAAGGCTCATCACGGAACCGCTAAGCCACAGTCAAGCTACTTTATGACAGTGAACAAGTAGGCAGAGACTAAGTGCATGTGTCAGGTTATTACTTTTGTCTAACAGTGATATATTGTCACGCAGTGTTGTGACTAGAAAAGGGGGACGTAGAGAGCATCTTGGGGCATCCACTTTATTGGTGACCCTGTCCTAATTCGGCGGCGGTAGGGCGCAGCTGTCTTTCGGCGGGTCACATGAGAAGAGAACACCGTGGCTCGGCGACGCACGTTGTTTGATACCCGTCAATGTTCGAGCTGGACGCTACTTATGAACGCGTCGACACTATGGATGGAGGTCGAACGCCACAGCATCATTCACGCGGGTTCATACGCCTAGTGTACGCATGCACAGGCGCAAACCGAAGGTACAAATGTTAAGAGTCTTTCGCTACAAATGAAAAGACGCCACGTGGCATTGCCCCATTTTAGATTGGTTCGCCGCGGTGGTGTAGTGGTTATGGTACTCGGCTGCCACCCAAAATACGCGGGTTCGATCCCGGCCGCGGCGGTCGCATTTTCGATGGAGGCGAAAATGCCAGAGGCCCGTGTACTGTGCGTTGTCAGTGCACGTTAAAGAACCCCAGGTGGTCTAAATTTCCGGAGCCCTCCACTACGGCCTTTCTCTCCTCTCTATCTCTTTCACTCCCTTTCCCCCACCCCCACAGACGCTTAGCCGTGCTCCCTACATGGGCTGCAGAAATTAGCGTCCTTTCGTAACCGAACCACAATCATACTTTTAGATGCGAAGCAGCTCTTTGACTAGCCTGTGTAACGCTGTCTTGTGCGTCCGAACGGCGAGGGCGAGGGCAACACGCTCCCCTCGCCGCAGGTGTTGGAGCGGTGCCGAGTAGGTCACGCCGCAGCCGCGCGTTGACGTCACGCTCCCCTCGCAGTGCGCGCTGACGTCACTCTCTCCCTCGCCTGCCGCGCGCTTGCCGCAGCACCCGCAGCTGTTCGATGAACGCTTTACTAGCGGCTGCCACCCAAAAAACGCGGGTTCGATCCCGGCCGCGGCGGTCGCATTTTCGATGGAGGCGAAAATGCCAGAGGCCTGTGTACTGTGCGTTGTCAGTGCACGTTAAAGAACCCCAGGTGGTCTAAATTTCCGGAGCCCTCCACTACGGCCTTTCTCTCCTCTCTATCTCTTTCACTCCCTTTCCCCCACCCCCACGGACGCTTAGCCGTGCTCCCTACATGGGCTGCAGAAATTAGCGTCCTTTCCTAACCGAACCTCAATCATGATCATCATCCCTTCCTAACCGAACCACAATCAATCAATCGCAAGGAACGAGAACGCGCCCTCGCCAGCGAGAGACAACCCTGACGCAGGCAGTGTCTTCTAGCGTCAAATCAATTCAAACGCGACACCTAGTCAAACCGATGCAAACGCGGTGTGCACCCCTTGTTGTTGTTTTATGGGGTTTTACGTCCCAAAACCAGTTCTGATTATGAGAGACGCCGTAGTGGAGGGCTCCGGAAATTTCGACCACCTGGGGTTCTTTAACGTGCACTGACATCGCACAGCACACGGGCCTCAACATTTCGCCTCCATCGAAATGCAGCCGCCGCGGCCGGGATTCGATCCCGCGACCCTCGGATCAGCAGCCGAGTACCTTAGCCACTAGACCACCGTGGCGGGGCGCGGTGTGCACCCCTCGTGCTGCTTCGCATCGCCTCATGGTCCCCTTTAGCGGGAGATGGTGTAATTTTAAAGACGATATCTTTCTTGGGATACTTCAACGCAGAAATTTTGGTGTGTGTGTGTGTCCTGCTGCGAATGGTGAACCCCTTCCTCAACGACCACCCAGCTTGAACTGGTAGCTACGTTCATACTTCTGAACACAGTCGACCAAAAAGCAAATATTACGCATATCTGAGGCGCAACATCGATACGTAAGCATTAGATAGTGTGTTCCTTTAGTGGAAAATACATAGATGCATAATTCTAAAGACCCTAGTGCTTGTTAGGAGCGGACGTTTCCAACGCTTCGGTAAAACGACACGGTGCTGCCACCTACCAGTAGCTCTGCGTACTACGCAAGCTTCTTGCGTTTCCCGATATCATGGCCAGATGGCGCCCATATCTCACGCAGCGCTGGCGCTGCCTCCATTTCATCAATGCCAGCCACATGCGGCCGATTCAACATAGACGGGGCGCTGTCTGAGGCAAGGCAAAACATAAATGGCCGTTTGCTGACATAGAACACACCCTACATGACATGCCCCGACAACGGAGGGAAAAGACCGACGAGCAGATTACAGCGCAGAAGCGCCGGCGTGCCGATGCCCGTCGTCTCAAGCGTGCCCAGGAAACGCCCGAAGCTCGTGCCGAACCGCAGTTGAACCGGGACTCATGTAGTACGGCCGGTAGAAGACTATCGTCTTTCCATGATATTTGCAGCGAAGCACGGAGATACGCTGCCAATTTTTTTAACAAACATCGTCCCGATGTTTAAAACAAACACATGACTGCAAGAAAAAAAAATTCACGGCATATCCAAGGAGTGAATGATGATGAGTGAGCGAAGCTCCGGAGGTTCATCGCAGATCGTGCCGAGTACCGGATTAATTTAGTTAACGCGCACGCTACGAATCCTTATGGTTCAACTACGCACAAGTGAAATCTCCCACCGGCACTTCATTGCAAGTCAAGATCCAGTGACTATATATATATATATATATGGGTGGCCGGTGAACGGTTCTCCAGCGCGAGCAGTCGGTATTTTAGGGCGAAGCTCCTCTTAGTCTAACCTTGTCACGCGTCAGTCGTAACCCACATTTGTTCATGTTGAGATGCGCTGTTCGTGCACATCGATGCGCTGCGTGCGTTCGATGCGCTGTTCGTGCGTGTTCGTGCAGAGAGAGGCACGCGCTCGCCCTCGGCGCGTGCCGCGTGCCTCTCTCTCTCTCTCTCTCCCGGCGCGTGCCTCTGCTGTCTTGTGAGAGAGAGGGAAGGAGAGAGACAGAGAGAGAGCGAAAGGCGCGCGTTGGCTATGGAAACACTCTTTCTTAGAGGAACGCTGTACCAGCTCGCAAAGAAGAACGCGCCCTCACCCGCGAGAGACAACGTTGGCACAGGCAGCGTCTCCTAGCGAGTTTCTTGATTGAGAAACACTGACTGCTCGCGTTGGAGAAGCGTTCACCGGCAACCGATATATATATATATATATATATATATATATATATATATATATTGTGGGAGATCGCCGCGTCTCTGCCCTCAGCAGCCAGTCCCGGCCAGCTGGCCAGTTGGGAGCCGTCGTGTCCAGCCGCGCGTCTAGGCTAGTCCTGGCCCTGGCCAGAACGCCAGCGCGCGCCCCAGCACCACACGCACGCAGTTCGTCATCGTCGTCGTCTCCTCGCAGCGTCCCTTGGCGGCGATCCCCACACTCTCCCCCCCTCCGTGGTTGTGATGGCACTGGTCCACAAAGGCCCGCACGATGGTCGACGCCCCACCAGCGGTAGAGCCTCGGAAGCTGGGGCACCGAGCGAGGTGGCGAAGGAAGCCAGGTAGCGCAGCGCCGGGCATAAGGTCTTGCAAGATCCCGCGGTCCTAAACTTCTGAAGGTCTTGCAGGAGCACGCGGGACTTAAACCAAACCCGGCCGCTGTAGCACGGCCGATCGTCATCGCCAACCTCTCTCCGAGTAGTGCACCCAGCAGGCAGCCGGTGGGTGTAGTCGCTCGATCGTGGAGTCGATTGCAGAGACGCCAGCCAGCCATCACAGGTGATCAACACGTGGGAGCGTGTCAGAAGCCGCATCGGGACGTCGAAGGTGCCGCCCATAAAAAACCCCTTGAAGTCGGGCCAGCCCGGCTCCCCGGACCGTCGTCTGTCTTGCTACTTCACGCATCATCCTCGTCATCGTCCTCAAGACCGTCATGTTCGGGGCCGTCCCCTTCCTTGTCGTAGTCCCCAAAATCCGGAACTGCATCAACATCGTCGTCATCACCGCCATCGTCTTCACCGACGCCCTCCTTGTACTTGTCCTCGGACTCACCGATTTCTTGTCTTTGTGGTCCGTCTACTGGACCTCCTTCCCGTCGTCCTCTTCCAACACGTCGCTGAAGCTTGCTTCTGTGGCAACTTCTCCGTCTTGTCGTCGCCGGCGCCCTTTTCCCTTAGCCGAGATGACATTGCGGCCTGCTGTGTCGCGACGTCAGCCTCCTTGTCTGCGTAACTCGAGAGCCGACGCAGCCACTCGCCTTTTTACGTCTGCTGCGCTCCGTTGCTCGCAGAGGTCACCAGGCAGATGAGGCGGTGATCGTTTCTGTGCGACGGAACTGGCGATGCGGCGTCTCCCACGAACACACGGTCCTTCCCGGAACGCAGCCGGGGCCCCACGTTGCGGGCGCCAAATGTGGGAGATCGCCGCGTCTCTGCCCTCAGCAGCCAGTCCCGGCCAGCTGGCCAGTTGGGAGCCGTCGTGTCCAGCCGCGCGTCTAGGCTAGTCCTGCCCCTGGCCAGAACGCCAGCGCGCGCCCCAGCACCACACGCGCGCAGTTCGTCATCGTCGTCGTTAAAGTCCCTTAATAGAGAAAGTAGCGACACTCTCCTTCATATCCTCTCCAAAGTGTCCAACCCTCCTCTCCAAAGTGTCCAACCCTCCTCTCCCAAGTGTCCAAACCTTATCTATATCCTCTCCCAAACGGCCACCGTGCGGGCGCCGGCCCTATAACCCGGCCCGCGCCACTTTCCTATCAAGAATGCCATGTCACGCACAGCACGTTCGTTATCAGTGTGACATGGCATTCTTGATAGGATAGTGGCGAGAGCCGGGTACGGCGAAAAAAGAAAACATAAAAGAAGAAAGAGGTTCGCGCGTATTTCCCGGGCGACGGCCCGTGTAGCGGAGAGGTGGAAGGTGGGAGAGGAGGGTGCTCGGCGTGGCGGCTCCAGTTAAAAGAAAGACGGTACTTTCCCAAGAATATCCAGGGGCTTTAGTCGTCGTCTCCTCGCAGCGTCCCTTGGCGGCGATCCGCACACTAGAGGCTGCTCTGGCTCTTCTCCGTACGCTGTGTCCGCAGCTGCTCCGTGACCAGTCAACCCGCAATGACACACCACCACCGGAGGAGCATCTCCTTGATCTAGAAATGGACCCATGAGCAGCTTCCCTCCCCCTCTTCCACTTCCGCCCCAGGGGTGGGGCAGTGTGGGGAAGCCGACGACGACGAGGGGCTGCCGGAGCTGAGCTCGTGCTCGGCTGGCTCGCGCTCATGCTTGGCTGGCTGCAGCAGCCGGCAGTCTGGCCTGGACCTCCGACGAGTAAAGGTGCTTGTAGTTTTGCTGCCTCTGTGTTCTCTCTGGGAGCTCTGGCCGACCACTAGCCCTGAGCCCACAATATATATATATATATATATATATATATATATATATATAGCCACGATAAATGCAGAAGAGGCAACAGCCAGTCACCCTGCAAAATGGCACCGATCGAACAGCACGTCCTCTTCGTTGTCTTCGTCTACCTCCACGCCACAATCCGCGGTGCGCAAAATAAAACTGCGGACGGCCGTAACTGCACAACGCACAAAAATGCACTGAAGTTCTGCGTCATTACTCCCCCGCTTCAAAAGCATCGGCCCGATGCTTACACAGGAATGAAGGAAGGAGTGGTGATCATCGTAAGTAATATGGCCCGGTTGTGGTGTGCGGCGGGAGCATACCGTGGTGCTCTCAGGAACAACTATGTAGTTGACGTCGTTGAGACGTTCAATGACCCGGTAAGGTCCGAAGTAACGGCGCAGAATATATATATATATATATATATATATATTCTAGCGAAACGTCGGGGCCGTTAATGTTAGACGCATCGGAAGGTCAGGAAGACGAAGAGGCGTGGGAGCCACTCCGCGCAGGCAAGCGATGAGGAGTCGACACAGTGAATTGGGAGAGCACTCATTGGGGGGTTCATTTAGCTAAGACATCTTGAAGTTGGAAAACACACAGGGCAAAAATTATACAACATAGAAAATGGTATCATACCCCGTCGGCCTGCCGAACTGGTCGCCGGTGGTTTCGAGCGTCATGGTCCCCTAGTCCGCTCTCAAAAAGGCCAGTGTCGCCGCTTAAATAGCACTTTTCAGCATCCACGGCAACACGAACCTCTCGGAGCACCACTGCCTCCCACCAATAGGAAAACGGCTTACCCGGACCAGTCAGGCAGGTCGAAGGTAACGATGCTCTACGAGCTTTTATGATCGCGTGCATCCGGCCTCGCCAAAAAACTAATACAAACAACGCTTTCCAGAAAATGGCCGCGACGCGCACACATGGTCTTCATTTTCTGTGTCACGTCGTCAAGAAGACTCCCTGCGGTGCGCAGGCTCGTTTAGGGTACGAGGGACTAACCCGACGCACCTGCCTTTCGCCGGCTCGTTTGCTCGAGCGCCCCTCTACAAAAGCAGTCTAAAAAGAAAAAAAGAACAAGAAAACATTCTACGCGACGCGGTCTTCGCGACAATATATATAGGCACTGGATCTTGACTTGCAATGAACTGCCAGTGTGAGACTTCACTTGTGCATAGTTGAACCATGGATTCGTAGCGTGCGCGTTAACTAAATTAATCCGGAACTCGGCACGACCTACAATGAACCTCCCGAGCTTCGCCCACTCATCATCATTCACTCCGTGGATATGCTGTATTTTCTTTCAATCAAGAAACTCGCTAAAAGACGCTGGCTGCGTCAAGCTTGTCTCTCGCGGGTGAGGGCGCGTTCTCCTTCTTTGCGAAGTGGTAGCGCCTGCATCGAAGCAGTAGCGCGTTCCTAGCAGCGCGCTTAAGGAGCTTCGCCCCTAAAAATTCACAGCATATCCACAGAGTGAATGATGATGAATGGGCGAAGCTCCAGAGGTTCATCGTAGATGAACTTCTGGAGCTTCGCCCACTCATCGTCGCTACTAGGAACGCGCTCCTAGCAGCGCGTTCCTATACTCCATCCCAGAAGTACCTTGCAGCACTGTGGAAGCTGCAGGGCTTCTTAGCCAATAGAAAACGCGAAAGCCATTCAAGCTGTATTCATCCGCGTCGCGTCGTCTGCTGGGCGTCTCTTTGGCGTCGCCTGCAAGAACCTCTTCGGGGACGCCACCTCGCCATTTCTTCGCCACAACCTCGCCTATCAACTCTGGGCCGTCCAGCACGCCGAGGAAGCCGCCTGTGTCCAAGGGCTCGATGCCGTCACCTAGGCTGGGGTGCTTGTGGCCCTACCCCGACCAAATCGCCGGACCTACTTGTTAAATAAAGTTTTTTTTTCTTTCTCTCATTATTTAGACGCCTTCCAGTGTGAGTTGGGCAAGGAGTAGAACGTGAATCTCGCCGGCCAGATGCGAGCTTTGAGCGTAAAAACGCTGGATGGCAACCTTGAAGGCAGTAAAGCGGATGAGGCAGAGACAAATCGACAAAGCCCAGTAACATGCTCACAGTTTGTCTGTGAAAGCTGTCCCAAGTCTCAGTGTTCGAAGTGTCAAAGTCGAGGCTCCCACGTCGAGATCGCTGCATCCATGCCAGACTCCTATTGTTTCCGATGTGAACTTCTTGCACACGTTTTTTATTCCGACGGTGTAGATGCTTGGTGCTCGATAAATTTCAGCAGCTGTCAGTCAGATTTCCGCGTGTCTCGTGCGCTTTCTTTGTGTCGCCGTATTAGCGTCGTGATCAAGGAAGAAATTCATGATACCGTGTCGTGGCTGGTGGTAGTATAAGAAAAAAAAATGCCCGATGGCTTGTCATCTGCGCAATGCAGCCGTGGTTAGGTGTGGGTGACAGCTCGTGTGGACAATGTGAAATAAGTAGCACTTACAGAAAAAGCAATGCGGGATAACTCCTGTAAAGATACGCATGACCGCCGCCTCCTCTCCGCAACAACCCTTGCCGGTTAAGCAAACACGCCCAATCCCGGCAAGAGCTCTCACGTTAATCCTATAATCCGGAGAGATTTACGGTCCTGGAGCGCGTACTCCTCGACAGGCACTGTTCCTGATAAGAGCCACCTGTGTCAGCGTTCAGAGAAAAAAGTGCAACACACCAATGGCCCGCTGGGATTAGAAAATTTACCCTCGGGATTTCAAACTCCCAGAAATGGCTGAGTTGGTTGATAGCAGCTCTTCTTTGGAGCCAAACAAGGCGGCTGCTGTAACTGCGATGGTTAACACGCGCGCTCAGTACTCACTGCACACAAAGATAACTCTTAAAGGCTTCCTTTTACATTGTGGCCTTATGTATTACGCATCTAATACACGTTGCGTTGCACCCACCCCATTCGCTTCTACCTAAGATGCATCGATAAAATCGCAGTATAGAGCATTTGACGTGTTTCAATGCACGTTTCATGTAATCAGGAGAGTAGAGGTAGCGGGAGGCTAATACATTTGCAAGGCAGGGTCGCTCCAACCCGATGTTCAGACGCATCGCGTCGTTCATTAGGCACGTCCAGACAGTGGTGTGATAAGACCACCGACGCAAAGAACAATGGACCACTAGCGACAAATTAAAACGCACACATATTTCTGTACCGCCACAGAGAACATCTTAATACGTTTAAGCTCGCAGCACAGAGTCAATGCCAAAGGTGAGCACACGATGTACATTTGATAACGCTTTAGCCAAAATTTTTTTTTGCTTTATATGTACATTTGATAACGATGTACATTTGATAACGATGTACATTTGATAACGCTTTAGCCAAAATTTTAGCCAAATTTTTTTTTTTGCCCCGCCACGGTGGTCTAGTGGCTAAGGTACTCGGCTGCTGATCCGAGGGTCGCGGGATCGAATCCCGGCCGCGGCGGCTGCACTTCGATGGAGGCGAAATGTTGAGGCCCGTGTGCTGTGCGATGTCAGTGCACGTTAAAGAACCCCAGGTGGTCGAAATTTCCGGAGACCTCTACTACGGCGTCTCTCATAATCAGAACTGGTTTTGGGACGTAAAACCCCACGAAACAACAACAACATAGCCAAAATTTTGTAGTCGACGTTTAAGAGTGATATTGGTCTATAGCCCCCAATTGAACGAAGTGTTTCCCTTTCAGTACTTTTCGGAATTAAAACTGTATGGCTTTTGCACAAAGACCGCGGGAGAATCTCCATGTCATAACTCATCTTAATGATGTCCAGCAGAAGGGGACACAGGGCTGCTCTGAAAGTTTTGTAAACTTCTTGCGAGATTCCATCAGAACCAGGTGTTTTCGACAAGGGTAGTTGATCGATGGCCTGCTCAATTTCCTGCAGTGTTATCGGGCTACTGATGGCTGTGCAATCTTCGTCTTGCAAAGGGTTTAAAACAAGAAACAAGAGAAGTTTCGTTTCCGTTTTAAACCCACTGAGCCACGCCTGTGCTTGAAAAACCATCGCTAAAAGACCTAAACAGGTATAAAGCCTGCCGAGGAATCTCATTAACAAATGCAATGTTACGTGGCAAAATAGTAATATGCCACTAAGCGTAGAGGAAAGTGGATTGCAAAACGAGTGCGAGGACTCATTTGAAAGAACACAGGGGTGCATGCTTTGTAGCTCTGCACCCACTAAAGAGACATCATCAACATCATCATTATGAAACGATCTTCTTCAACTTTACCGTCATCATTACTACAAAGTGCTGCCTCGTAAAGCAGTTTTGTCGTATCGTGCCATGCGTCACGCGACAGGCGACGTGCGCAGCCCCAAAGCAACCTGACTTCTTCTTCTCCTTCTCCTCTATAAGTTGGCACATAACTAATGCACATACACAATTACGGTAAAATTATTTTGGTTTAAATTAGAAGTTTCATTATTGTTATACAAACCTGACTTGGCACTTCGATATACCTGATGGCCCGATCACTTGGCCAGATTCCCAAGCGTTTACAGTGGCCTCTAAGAAGGTTGCTCCTCCAGCTTACGCTGTCACTGTCCTACGATCCCGCGCAGGCCAGGTGTTTTTGCCCAAAATAGATCTCGACACACACACACACACACACACACACACACACACACACACACACACACACACACACACACACACACACACACACACACACACACACACACACACAGTGCAAAATCTCAAATAACCAGATAGCCACTTTGTACTACATGGTATGGTAGTGTCCACACAAACAAGCCAGACCACCGGGTAGGCAGCATAAGGGTGGGAGGGAGCTCTGTCCAGCTCGAACCGGAAGGCCCAAGGGGCCTACGTGAAACGGGCAACGACAGCGGCCGGCGCCAATGGAATCCTAGACTAAGGATCCACCTCGCCGGCTCTCTCATTGAAATTTGAACACGAAATTGCTTTATGCCGGGGTCCAGCAAGAAATTAGTGAAGTACTTCCGTAACGAATGCGATGTCTAAAAAAAATGAACAAAGATTTGCAATGGAAAAACCCCACCGCTCGGACTAGAACCCAAGTTCACCTAGGAACGGACGGTAGGTGCTGGAAGCTCTACCGCGACACATCAGAGGCATAAGGAACAGACGGGCCTTATATCTTCACTACAATTTGCATCTAACTCATGTCTGGTTAATGCAAGGGAGTTTAGAAAGCAAAATTATTCTTAAATTAAAATTGCCTCCCCTGGTAGCATTTGGACTTGATTGTTGCATTGTAGTTTGTATTAACCTGATTTGTATCGTTCGTTTTTGATCTCGCATGTATTTTAGTGTATTTGTATATCATGTTTTAGTTCATTTGCTGTCAAGTGTTATTGATTCTCTGAAACTTATTCTTTTTGACAAGTTGCTCTGCTTGATTTATATTCTTTTGTTTAACCAGCACAGGAGGTCCCCTTGCAGCCTAGAGCATTGGGACCTCCTTCTGTATATTATTTCTGTTATGTATTATCTCTTCGAATCAATAAAATAAAATCATTTCTTCTTCTTGTCCCCGTGGTACGCAGCGGAGGTACCCCCATCAAGGAATGATAGAGCGAAGCAGATACGTGTCGTGCTAGTGATCCGCAGCGGAGATAAATATCTTGTTCGCAGCGGAGATAAGGGGCGTGGCTGCGCGGTGTCGTGCCGGCGCGTTCTTTGGGAAAAGTACAGCTATACGGCCGCAACAAAATTTGTCTTGTGTGACCAGTTGCGTTGTGACGTGCTCTTTTCCAGGAACGCTAAGACGGCCGCCGACAAGCAAATGATCCGCCTAACGCTGCAGTAGACTATGTGTTCACAGGACAATCCGCTGATAACCACTTCGGTTTCGCTTGCAAGATGTCAACGTTTGCGGACGCTCCTGGTTTATGACAGGTTTGCACAGGACTGGCGCGTGCGACTCAATACAAGGAGGTTTAAAAAAACAATGCTGGAGTGGCAACGCCCGCTGAACCTTACCGCGACGGGTGAAGCCGGCGTTTGCATATGGTTCAGCCCTGAAAGCTTGCCAGAGTGTCCAGAAACCAGTATCATATCAAGCGTTCTTGATCTGCTTAAGTAAAGTCTACACTAATTGTAATGTAAAAGCGCATTGTTTTGGATCAATAAAGTACCATTGACCAAGTATCAATGCCACGATATTGCACACCAATTTTCGCGATGGTCAAGTTTCACCCCCCACCTGTAGCACAAAGACGCACATCAAGCAGTGTCTGTCTACCAAAGCTGACCGCTTAAAAGGGGTTAAGAAGCGTGAGGAAAACGCTTTTTATTTTGTGCTATTTGGATGCTGTTAATCGATTCCCTGAGTAAAATGGCGGCCGCCGGCTTCACCTTTAGCACAAAATCTCCACTTCAGAAATTTTAAATTTTAAACCTCCTGGATTCAGCATCTCCCGAGAAATGTGAGTCGGTCGAGAACTTCAGCTCGTGTACAACTCGCTATGGTCCCTGTTCAATAACAAGGTGCTGCTGACGTCTACATACAACGGGTTCACATGCCCAGAGAACCCAAACCATCTCCCGCCCCTCGATTCGCCAGATTGCCGCTTATGCGAGCCACAGCTTCGCGAAGATAGGTTTTATTTTCGTGTTATACCGATTCCTATGACAGAGCGATCAACCAAAGTTTTAAAGACAACAGTCTTTCTTGCGCTACCTACGGCCGATTGAACCGGGCCCTGAAAAACCTACCACAAAACTAGCTCTAGTGGACGAGGTCATGATGCAGCCCAAAGAAAACCTCAGGCCTCTTTGATGCTACACTTATGTACATAACCGTGATCCACAACGTTCATTTAATTAAGACATTGGACTGGTTCTTACGTAAGTGAAAAATCAACACGTTAGAAATGGTGTCGAAGAGAAGCTACTGCTTGTCACGCGAGCCGGGAATGGCGAAACAGCCACTTTTCTCCTGCACTTTCTCGGCCGCTTGGCAGCACACACTTGTGGTGGACAAAACACTCGGCGCCTGGGCTCGCGACCAGTGCTTTTTTTTTTTCGATCCGCCGAAGCTTTGTTTCCGTTGAAGATTTCGGCTCGGAGGCCTACTTTTGTCAGTGCGCTGCTGCCTGTCTTCGATGTTGCGCATACGACAGCGTCAGGATGAAGTGCGCAACGCTAATCCACATTCTTCTGCTTAACCTAAAGCTAGTCAATGGTTGATGAGTGATTGTAGACGGGTTGTAGAAAGGTGTCGACGGGCTGATGTGGAATATTATGCGCTGAGCTAGCCTGATGGATTCACTTAAGGTCGGGCGATTTTTCAATGTCCACTGACCTCAAATGAAATTTTCACCATATATTCTCCTCAGTGCTGTATTAACATATGCCAGGTCATGCGGTTGTAGGTCATTTAATCTTTCTGTAAACGAATTTTAAAGATTATTAGTGGATTCCCACGCGTGCAATACTGTGTTTTTGACGTCATCACCTTCAACGCTGCCTACCCGAGCCAGCGGGCCGTCCGTGAAAAGCAAAACGGTCATACTTAAGCGCTCAAATCGTCGCTGTCAAGTTCAGAAAAGCTGGCATAAATCAATACGTCGTCTAATGACCTCGCCATTGCCATTCTTCTGGCACCAGCTCCATATTTCTGATGGCAGTGAGGCTATGACGTCATCGCATACGCTGCACGAAGCGTCTACCCATTTCGGTTTGAACACGCCTTTCAGTGGGTTATTTAAAATTATTGGTGCGTTTCTGAGCAGACTGAACCATCCCGGCTGTTACAGGGCTGGCAGTACCATTGGAAAACATTGATATCAGAACGTGGTGGGAAAAAACCGCCGGAGTTGCCCTTCAACCACGGAGGGGCAATATATGCCAGTTGATTCGGCGCGACACTGCAGTACATTACTCGTAACTTGTTGAAGGGTTGCGGAAAGTTATATTTATTAGAAGTGTTGGCCGCAATATATTCGCTTCATTTGTACCCTTGGAATCCCTCATCAGCCGCCTTCTGCACCTTTTGTGCGCTCTCCAAATGACCGCGTGCGCAGCTCTGATTCCCGCGATTTTCACAGTAAGCTAGAGGTAACACCAGCAACCTTGACAGTGCGACATAGATACACGGGGCAACCGACTATAGTCGTATACAACCCAAGTCTGCAGTGAAGCCCCTCCCACGCACTTATAACCGCCAGCCACTGTACCTCCGCGAAGCCTCAGGTATTTCCTTCTTTGAAACTTACATGTCCCCAAAATAAAGCGAGGATGGCAACAGTAATGGAGGTGCATAAATTTTTACATTTTCGTTCGTTTATTAGAGGGGAACATGCAAAGAATAATCATTTATCGAGCTCAAATTAAGCGCCTGCAATGCAAAAACCCGGCGCGCTACAAGAGTCGCCACCCGAGCTTTTCAGCAGAGTTCGGTGAAGTTCCGAGCGTAAAGTAGCCTCGCAAGCGAAATGAACTGTGCCACGGCCTTTTGCGGATGGCAACGCTCAGACCTGACGCATATTTCTCCATGCTTCTCGAGCACCTCGTGGCTATGAGAGTACTCAAGAACAGCAGACGGCCGACATGTACCGAAGGTATAAACACGGCGCCATTTTGAAATGGCCGCATGACGATGATTTTGTTTGCTTCTGTGATTGCCTGGCGGAGTAACACCGACGCGCACGGTCCGTCGGCCCTTGTTGCCAACTGCTGCTTTTTTTTAAAGTTGTATCCGACTATAGCAACGCGATAGCGTTCGAAAATAAGGCAAATAAAAAAAATGAAAAACCCACCCCGTGGTGAAAGGCAAGTGTGAAAATAATAAATGTGGCTGATCCCCCTCTCAACGGAATCGGTATACACACGAAAGTGAACTGTGTCTTCGCATAAGCAGTTTAATGTTTATTGTTACATCGAGGTGAACTTGCCCATTGCTATCGCGGTGTTTCACTGGTACGCGCTGTTTGACGTGGATGAACCCACGTTCACACATCGCCTCCGTAACTTCGAGGACAAACCCCTTATGGTAACTGAAGTAGTTTACATAAGAACGCGACACATCCGATCGCAAATGACGTGCGACAAAGATATTCATCATATTTACTTGCGCCGCATTGGCCCGTGAACATCGTTACCGTGCTTGGGCGCCTAACACAGCATCGCTCTCGTACTCACGCTTGAAGAGTGGTCGGCGAAAGAGCGCTGCCCACGATGAAAGGTGACCGGAGCTCCTCTAGGCTGTATAATGCTAGCTAATCATGCGACGCTATAGTACATCAATTTAGGCTTTCTAGGACTATAGTTAAGTAAGTTTCATTAAACTAAGTCCAATTCACTAAAGATTAATTAAAATTAATTGAGTGATACCTAGTTCAGCCAGTCTACGATTAGTCATTCCAAGACTACTTAGGCTTAGACTAAATAATGCAGGACTAATTAAGCTAGTACCAACTAAATCAAGTCTAGTTAGGGTAACACAAATTACGCGAAGCTTAGTTAAGTTAATATAATAAGGTCTAGCGTGACTACGCTACGACAAATTAGACCCAAGTTTAGTTAAGCTAGGACTAATTATACCGATCATAATTACGTTTTACTAGATAGGCCACGCCTAATTAACGACGGACTAATTATCCCCATGCTAATTAGGCTAGGACTAGTAAAGCCAAGCCTAATTAAGATGAGACTTCAAGGCTAGACGGACACTACCTAAATCAGGCGTAATTAACGTAAAGCTAATTAAGGAAGGTTATTTATTTTAACTAAGACTAGAGGCATTAGGCTTGGAATAAATAGACCAAGTTTAATCAATTCACGACTGATTAACCCAAAAATAATTAGGTTATGACTAATTAGACCAAGCTTAAATAACACGTCAGATAAGGTTTAAGTTAGTAAGGCGCACTAATAAGTTTAGGGATAATTAGGTCACGTATAATTAAGCTACGACTATGTCCAGCCTAAGTGAGCTCAGACTTAGTCAACCCTAATGTGCTGCAAGCTTTCTTAATCTACCCTGACCCACTTTAATCTGACACAATGCACCCCAATCTCTGAGAATATTCCGTATCCCGCTCTAATATGCCATAGTCCACCTTAACGCGTTTTAATCTGTCTTATTCCACCCGAATGCGTGTTAATCAACCCTAATCCGCCCTTGTCCCTTAATACACCTTATCCAAGAATGATTTTGGGTTCGACTCCACTCATAGTCCTGAGTTGGAGACTGTGATGTGGCGCAATGGAGAGGGTATAAACCCATCTGCAGTCACTGATCAATGAATGATTAAATCTTGGGAGTCATTCTTTTTTTTTTTTTACAGGCTGCTGGCATGCATTTGTTGCGTCCCTGGGAAACGATATTGACGCCAAGCAAACTGCCCACCGCGGAGCAAGTTTTGAGATGCTAGCTCCCCACTACAGGCACCGGTCTCGAGCCGAGGAAAGACGAAGCCTTTAAGAATCCGAGGCTACCGGCGTTCGATCTCGCTGCTCGCCTGCCTTCGGGGATTTGGCCAAGGATTGAGTAGTTTCAGCTTTCTTTTTCGTTATTAACTATCTCGTTGACGTTCTTATTAGCATACAAGTGCATGTTGTCCTAATCTAACCAGACAGATGCCCTTTTCGTCACCCGGACGAGGGGCTTTCCTCTGGTCCGCTTCTATCCCTCCGCAGGACTTGCCAGTGGAGCTGTTTTTACGCAACGGTGTCTCATCCGTCCCTGTGGCACTCGTCCCGACGAACGATGGGACTATAAGAATGAAGAATCCTAAAGTGATTCAGGCAGAACTTCGCTCATTATCAGCTCATTATCAGAACATCACAGAGGTGCGACAGTTTGGCAGAGGAGGTATTCTCTGCTTCTCCCCTGACCAACCTTGTGTGCAAGACCTTCTGAGGTGCTCAACGTTTGCAAGTAGTTCGGTAAGCGCGTTCATTCCAACCCACCTGGCATGCGTGAAAGGTCTTGTTCGCGGCGTCGATGTGAACATGACTCCTCAAGAGGTACTAGAAATGTTTGCTCCAGCAGGTGCTATTTCAGTGTACCGGTGCGGTAGAGTGGTAGAGAACAGTAAAATTCCAACTGAGTCGGTCATAGTTACATTTGCAGGATCTACTCGGCCATCAGAAATTAAGGCTTGGCCCTTAATATACAGAGTAGAGGCGCTGTCTTCTCGTCCTCTTCAGTGCGTAAGGTGTTGGCGCTATGGCCACACGGTGAAAGGATGCAGATCTTCTGCCAGGTGCCGAATTTCTGGCGAGGATCATGTGACTAGTGATTGCAAAAGTACTGATGAAAAGTGCTGTCTCTGCAATGACTCCCATCCCGCTGATTATGCTAACTGTCCGGCAAAATCAAAAGAGATGGCAATTTTAGAAATTATAGATCGACGACGCTGCTCACGTCGTGAAGCTATAACTGAAATTCAAGCTCGATCACAAGGCTACGCTGGTGTTACAGCCCGCCTAGATGGATCAATGGAAGCGTCTCCGCGACTATTGCCGATGCGGTAGAAAGAGCTATGGAAAAAGCTATGGAGCGCCTTGCTGGTAATCTTTGTGAGGCCTTGTCGCAAATAATGACTAATCAGGTGGCCCACATAATTAAGACAACATCGGCTGTTATTCCAATTTCCCAAGGGGCACAGTGTCTACAGCCATCCAACGAAGTAGCGTCCGATGCCACTTCCCAAGATGCCCAGAGTGCGGTCCTGTCAGCTGATACAATCAAGAATCAGACTGAAGACATTAACGAAGACGCGCAGGAGTTGGAGGACATAGATATGGATCCTCGAACACTGAAACGATTGAGGTCACCGCTGTCTAAGAAAGGCACGGCAGCCATTCATTCTAAGACGAAAAAATATTTGAAGGAGAGCCTTTCTAGGAAAGATTTCTTAAAAGAGAGTATTTTAAGCAAGGCAGTGGCTGAGGCCAATCTATTTCAACAATAGGATCCATAAAAATTCTTCATTGGAATTGCCGCTCTATTCTTTCTTCAAGAACAGACTTTATTTGTCAGCCAAATTCACTCCAGATATAATTGCATTACAGGAAACTTGGCTTTCAGGGCACCAGTCCTTTCAATTAAATAAGTATCGATCATCCCGGCTAGACCGCCCATCGAAGGGCGGAGGATTAGCATTCTTTGTTAACAACCGAATTAGTCTTCAGGCCAAAATTTCATATAAGCTTATGTCTCCTGAAAGCGAAATATTCGCCTTGGAAGTATCCTTGCCAGGTTGTCCGCCATTTTCTTTAGTTAATTTATATTTTCCTGCAGGGGTGCAAAATGCTAATTTATTAGACTCTGCTGTGGCATCGTTAGGCAAAGATAAGATCCTTGTGGGTGATTTCAACTCTCACCATGTTAGTTGGGGTTTTAGAACCGATCAATGCGGCAAGCGCCTTTGGGAGTGGTCAGTAGATAACAACTTGACTTGCCTTAATTCTGGAACTCCTACATATATCAATCATCGGTCCCGCTCAGTATTGGATTTAAGTTTTATAAGTTCAGGGATAACTAGTTCCTCCTGGATGACCTTGGACAGCGGCACAAACAGCGACCACTTCCCGATAATGTTTGAGGTTAATTGTCCGATAATGCTGGCATGTTCTCGCACCCGTGTTTTTGTTAATTATAATAAATTCAAAAATGATCTCAAAGCAGCGTTAGTTTCCCGCTTAGAAGATGGCGAAGATAATAAGGCTATGAAGCTTAGTGCCATAATGAAAAAGACGTATAAAAAAGCAGAATTCACTGTCCAATCTCCCAAGGGAGTTTCTTGTAGCCCTTGGTGGAATGCAGATTGCGCTCGTGATCACAGACGACGGCAGGCTGCGTGGAAACAACTTTTCTATAATCAATCCTCGAAGAACTGGTCAGATTACAAATTTCTTGCAGCTATCTTCAAACGAACAGTCGCTAAAGCTAAAGAGGATTATGATAAAAGGCAACACGATTTCATTTCTAAACCAGAAAACAAGAAAGCATTATTTAGATATATGAGAGCTCGCAAAATCCTGCCATCTCCAGCTAATGTAGAATGTGTAATTACATCGTCAGAGGAACTGACAAAGCCTGTAGAACTAATTGCTAAAGGACTGGAAGGCAGATTCACATCGACTCTGTCTCAGGTCTTCAAGAAACCACCGGATGCGACTGAATTCACAGAAGTCACATCTGCAGAATTGACGGAGGTGATCAGATCTTTACCACCATCTGCTCCAGGCCCTGATGGAATTACGGTCACAATGATCAAAATTTTATTTGATCTCTCACCATGTGACCCTCTAAACACTACAAACTATTCACTAAAAAACGCCTGGATTCCCCATGATTGGAAATTAGCTAAAGTGATTCCAATACCTAAAAAGCAAGGATTAGGATTCAACATCGAAAATATCAGGCCAATTTCGCTTACTTCTAATATGGTTAAAGTGATAGAACGTGTACTTTACCCCAAATTAGCCAATTTTGTGGAAGATAACTTCATATTGAAGTCTTTTCAAGTAGGCTTTAGATCTAACTGCTCAATATGGTGTGCGCACGTGGATGTAGAGAGCAGTATTCAACTTGCTCGTAAGCGAAGACAACATGCTGAATTAGTAACGCTGGACTTAGCTAAAGCGTATGACAGCGTGGAACACGCAATTCTCCTGACAACCCTAGAGACCTATAATTTTCTAAAATATTTGATAGCATGGATAGCAGAATTTTTGAGAGCTAGGGAATGCTTTTGCTTTAAGGATGGCTGCTACTCTCCTAGATTCACACAAACTCGTGGTGTTCCTCAAGGAGCAGTTCTTTCTCCGTTATTGTTTAACGTCCTAATGAGCTCCATCCCTACTTGTGAGGGTGTACAACTTTACGTTTATGCTGATGATATTGCATTCTTTGCAGCCGACAGCGACATTCATTTACTCTATCAAAATTTGCAACGTTACATGAATACGCTTCGTAATTGGCTTTGCAAAATTGGCATGTCCTTAAACGTTAATAGAAGCTCGATCTTAGTGTTCCCTTTAAGTGATCCTATTTCTATCTCTATATATTACAATCAAGACCTTATTCCCCAAGTCGGTTCTCTCAAATATTTGGGAATAATTTACGATGCAAAGCTAACTTGGATTTCTCACATAGAGCATATAAAATCTAAGGCTCAGCGTGCCTTAGGTGTGCTGCGCAGATCAAGCAACAGGCGGTTTGGGTTACGCAGGGACGCTCTCCTGATGATCTACAAGATGTACATGCGCCCAGTAATGGAATTCGGTCGCGCTCTATTTTCCGGTTCCCCAGCTTACAAAACTAAGCCGCTAGTTCTCTTGGAACGTGAAGCACTGCGCCTTTGCATAGGCCTACCTAGAAGTACAGCCAATACTGTTCTGTATCAAGAAGCTCGCTTGCCTACATTGTCTTGCAGATTCCGAATCCTAACTATACAAACATTCCTAAAATTGTATAGCTTTCCGCTCAGACGAACTGAATATGTGTTCATCAAAGACCCAGACTCGTTTTTTCTAGCACATTGGCCCCGTTTCCATACACCACAGATTATATTTGTGCAAAGACAATTAGATAGCATAAACGTTAACATTCGAGAGTTAATTGCATCAAAAGGCTCAAATCAGGGGATCACGATTGAATATGATGATATTTTTCCTGGAAACGCTAAATTTCTGTCTACTAGGTTCTTAAATAATCAGCTGCAAGACTACCTTGGGGAGCACAAACAAATTACATAATAGCTACAGACGCATCTGTGAAGGGCGAAAAGGCAGGTGTGGGGATCTTTTCGTCAACGCTTGATTGGTCCTTCTCACTGAGATTACGAGACTACACCCCCATTTTTGCAGCTGAGCTTTTAGCAATCATTTTGGCGCTGAGGAAACTCCCTGCGGCTGCGACTAATGTGGTGGTTTTAACCGATTCCCATTCGGTTTGTACTTCTCTTACATCTTCATCCAATTCACAAGCCCTACAGATGTTTTTAGCATTAGTTCCGCCACATCTTAGCCTCGTAAAATTGCTGTGGGTACCGGGTCATGGAGGATTGTATTTAAATGAGATGGCCGACTCATTAGCTGGAGCATCTCTTCAAGGACCGATAATATCAGTTCTTCCAGCAGAGCAGTATGTAACATCAATCAGATATAGAAAATTTTCTATACATAGAGATTCAATAGAAGTATCACAGGTTCGTCAGAATACAGACATTTAAATCATCCATGGAAATCTAAATGGTGTCCATCAAGGCAATCTGAGGTAATTCTCAGCAGGTTTCGATGTCGTGTCCCCCCGCTAAATCTTTACGCACACAGGGCTGGTTTGGTTTTGTCGCCCCTCTGCCATTTCTGTCGTGAAATTGAAAGTATAGATCATTATTTGTTAGTTTGCCGCCGGTACAAATCCCTCCGAAAAAGACTTCTAGAAATTCCGATCAGTACGTTGGGACTAAATTTAACAACTGAAGTTGCTCTTTCTTTTGGTGCCTCAGCTCTGGGATATTGCCACAGGGATGTATTAAATGCTGTGTGCAATTACATACAAATGACAAATCGTATACGATTTTGACAATTCCTGTTAAAAAAAATCAATTGTAAAGACAGTCTACTCTTCTCGTGAGTGCTGCAAAACATACTTAAGATATTCTTCTGTACATGTTTTGGTGACTCATCTGTCAGGTTTGAATGGTTAACATGCACAATTCCACTAATTAAATTCCCTCTAAATCATCCTTTTCTTTTCTCTCTCTATCGGTTCCTTCCAATAATTTAAAATCAAAACGTAATCACCTCTTGGCCAATCCCCCCTGGTGGGTAAGTGCCGTAGTTCTTCAGGAGCATCATCATCATCATCATTGTGCGAGCGTTCTTTTGGTGCTGGCCGCCATTAAAGAAGGCTGTCCTCTTCCGCCGATCGTCTACTGCTTGTCTTCGTGACATTTTATTGGTGGAGGTGCTGGGTACATGCTATCATCGCCGGAGCCACAGCGTAGCCTTCACTCAAGTCCAGGTGAGTAGCACGGGCGACATCACCCCTGTCCACGTACGCACCAGCCGTCGCCTCCAACGGCTCCAACCAGAACACGGTCCGTTACCTCATCGTGTCCGCGCCATGAACCTGGACCCACAGCGCTCTGCTGCGCCTGTTCCACCAGCGCATCACGTCATAGTCAACCAGCCACAGCCACCACCTGTCTTTCACGGAGATCCTTCAGAAGACGTGGAAGACTGGCTAGACCATTTTGACTGGGTCGCGGATTGCAACGGCTGGAACGAAGAGCGCAAGCTTCGCAACGTCTACTTTGCGCTCCAAGACTCCGCGAGGACATGGTTCTACAACCACGAAGCGACGTTGACTTCGTGGGAGGAATTTCGTCGTCAGGTGATCGCCGCATATTCCAACCCTGACCGAAAGGAGAAGGCAGAGCTGGCGATACAGACGAGGTTTCAAGCCCCAAATGAAAGCGTCGCGACGTACACTGAAGACATGGCTCGGCTCTTAAGACGTGCGGACACCTCAATGACCGAAGAAAAAAAAGTGAGACATCTTATGCGGGGTGTCAAACAAGAAATATTCGCAGGCCTTGTCTGAAACCCACCAGCGGCACTTGCGGGCTTCCTTGCTGAAGCGACAGCCATGGAAAGAGCCCTTCGCCAGCGTTTCAAGCAGTACGATCGCGACGTCTTGGAACTTTCGAACGCCCCTCATTCGGCATCGGGAAACAACATTGCGGACTTGCGGGAGCTGATCCGAATGGTTGTCCGAGAGGAGCTCCAGAAAATGCAAGTAACCGCCGCACCGCCAGCGCGAATTTCTGTGGCGGAGATGGTACGCGATGAGATTCGGCAGGCCGTTCAAGCTCCGAGCTACGAGGTACCCCAAAGCTACGAGGGGCCAGAACGCCGCGAGGTACCACAACGTTACGACGTACCACGCCACTACGAGGCACCATACCAGCAGGAACCAGTCCGCATAAGTTATGCGGAAGCCGCCCGACGACCGTCGCTACACGCCGCCTCAGCCGCCATTCACCCCGCCGTTCAAAGGGAAGCAGCATTCAGGCGTCGCAGTCCACCGCTCGTCGAGGCCACGAAAAAGCGACATCTGGCGGACCCCTGACTCCAGGCCCCTCTGCTTCCACTGCGGAGAGGATGGCCACGTCTACAGGACGTGCCCCTACCGGCGAGTGGGTCTCCGTGGGTTCGCTCCGAGTGCACCTCGCCCGCGCCCTGGTGAGCGACCTTTGGATATAGAGAATTTCCTCGCAAGCCGAGACCGGTCATACGAGCATGGAAGACACGCGCCTCGTCCTTCGTTGCCTGCTCGATACCGCTCACCAAGTCCCTCGTTTCCCCGCCCAGCCCTGCAAGCCCGGAAAACTGAGTTCAGCGACCTCCGGAGGTGAGGCCGCTGACGCCGAACGAACGGAATATCCTCCATCTCGACGACAACGACGACAACAGACCGACGTCCACACACGCTCACACGATTACAGGCACGTCGTGACGTCGGAGATACTGGTTACCGTAGACGACGACGAACTTACGGCCTTAATTGACACTGGTGCCGACAGCTCAGTTATGAGTAAAGACCTCGCGGTAAAGTTAAAGAAAGTTTTTACGCAATGGACAGGATCAGAAGTCCGTACTGCTGGAGGTCATCTTCTGACCCCCGTCGGCAGCTGTACTGCTCGTGTAAATATTCATGGGTTTACTTACCTCGGAGTATTCATCATCCTGCCCAATTGTTCGAAAGACCTGATACTTGGCATGGACTTCCTTCAGGCGAATGGAGCTATAATTAACTTGAAAAAATCAAGCGTAACTTTTTCTACAGCGAAAGCTATAGCGAACGATGGTGGCCCCGACAACAACGCTGACAACGCCTTGCGCATCGTTGCCGACAACGTAACGGTACCGCCCTGAAGCAGCCTACTGACTTTGGTAACATGCGACGCATTCGACGGCTACGAAGGCATCGCCGAGGCGAACATTCCGCTACTGCTTGAGCGGAACCTCTGCATTGCACGGGGCCTCGTTCACCTTCAGAACCGCTGCTCATTAGTGATGTTGACAAACTTCAGCAATGAATACCAGCACGTACCGCAAGGCACAGCTGTCGCCTTCATCCACGAAATAGCTGCTTTCACAGATGTCGCCTCGCTAGGAACAGCTTCGCAAGACCGACCAAAAGAGGCCAATCTAAAGGATCGCACTCACATCAACCCTGACTTACCGGAATGGCGGAAACAGCGACTGCTAGACCTTGTCAATGCCTTCTCTGACTGCTTCTCTACCGAGTCGAAAGTTCGACGTACTTCCGTGGCAAAGCATCGTATTATTACGGACGAGTCAGCCCGGCCGCTTCACCAGCATCCGTATCGCGTTTCGCCTGCAGAAAGACAAGTCATAAAGCGCCAGGTGCAGGACATGCTAAACGATGACGCGATTCAGCCATCCGCTAGTCCATGGGCGTCGCCCGTCGTTCTCGTTAAGAAGAAGGACAATACACTGCGCTTCTGCGTCGACTACAGGCGGCTTAATAGTGTCACGAAACGCGATGTTTATCCCCTTCCCCGGATAGACGACGCCCTAGACCGTCTACGCCACGCCAAGTTTTTCACCTCATTGGATCTCAAATCAGGGTACTGGCAGATCGAGGTGGACGAGCGCGATCGCGAAAAAACGGCGTTTGTTACCATATTTATGGGATATTTATGGTGAATTTAGCACCGCACCGTTCATGTCGACGCCGAGGTAGTTCAAGGGTCAAAGGCATCTATGAGGCTTGCGCATTAACAGAGATTTTACGTTTTCAGCTAGGCGCTCACAACGCTAAGGCGAGCGCACGGCACGCGTGCGCTCTCGGTTAGAAAACGCGCGCTGCGACGGGCCCGCACACACGGGCGCGGCAGGTGCAAGCCGCATGGGTCCATTTATGTCTACCATCGATAAAGTTTATTCCATCGGCCAAGAGCAGCGATGTCTATAACGAAATGCATTATGCACGAGGAGTGTGAGGAGAAGCCCCTTTTTAAAGGGACACTGAACCACTTTTTTAAAAAAACGAGATTATGGTGTCGTGATACGTAATTTCGTGCGGCGAACTCGAAAATCAAGTGGGAAATTTGCATAAACCAACGCAAATAACTTTATTTTGCCGAAAACAAGCAGCAGGCGCCGCGGCCGCCATCGCGAGTCTCGCCGCCGCTGTGATTGATCGAAGCTCCATGACATCATTGTCAGGAAGGTGAGGACAGCAGACTGCGCTCGCCGGCAGGCAATGCCGTGTTTATCTGTTGAAATCGGGTAGTTGCTGTTAGTATGGCGAATTGTGAAAGTCGGAACGAGTTCTCTGTACATCCGTACATGTTCGAGCCGGTCGCTACTGTAAAGGCGACGACTGAGGCGGCACAGGAAAGCGAGTCCCAACCAGCCACCTTCACCCGCGTCGGAAACATAGACTGGTACGTATAAGATGCATGTCAGTGCTTAATTTCACTGTAGTAAACTGTTACAAATGATACGTTCATCCGTGGATATCAAATTTGATAAGAAACAGCAGCATCGGCACTCGCTTTTAGCCGCGTATTGGCACGGTCCGCGCTACGCGCGGGCATCGTGCAGGAACATCAGCTGTTCGTGGATTTCACAGCTCAGAGTGCACCGTTGTTAATGCAGTCAGTATCGTACTTCGCAGCGGGCAAGGCACACGCGATGAGTCAGTATGCTACCGCGAGGAAAAAAAAAAAAAAAGCCAGACGGGAGCCGCTCTCGCCGCAGTGGTGACATGTGCTCTGAACTGCGCTGAAAAATTGCGCAAGGATAGTTTGGCTCATACATTGCAGTTCTGTTTTTTATAATACCGTCGCTTTTTCTAAATTCTGCCCAGTACTACAGTGATGGAAGCATGCGACTGTCGTGTAGAGTAGCTGATTTCGATGCTGCGTGTACACGTGTTTTCGCCATAGGTGCTCATGCGCGCACTGCGTGCAAATGGAGAAAGAAGAGGACTGCTGCTGCTGCCTCGAAATTCGGCAGATTCGCGACCGCCAGTAACATCCGAGGTGCATCACAACAACAAAAAAATTTAAGAAATTTAAAATTCACGAAGGCAAGTCGTGGTGGCGGCGAGGGTCCCTTCAGGTGCGGAAACACAGAAGGAACCGCGTCGCTGTTCAGTCGCACACCCTTGATCGTTAATCCCAGCGACTGCATGAGAGCCGGGTTTCGTACGTAGTCGCTGTCACGAAAGTGCTTGGAGCAAAGCACGCTTGATCTCGTAGGTTTGAAGTCTTTTCTTTTAACTGCAGCGGACCATTTTGCAGCCATCTTCTGATCCCTAGTAAACTTGTGAAAAGCGACCCCATCGCGACTGCAAGTGCTGCGGCAGCCATATGCCGCGCAGTAGCTCGGCATCGCGAGTCCACTTCAACCTTGCACAAACACAAGTAGTGAATGTCGGATGGCGAAAATCTTCAATCAGAAGAGAACGGTGCAATGGCAAGAAATCCCTACGAACTGGCAGAACTGATGCTTCGCTATAGGCAGCAGATCGCAGCAGAAACAAGCTGAGCTGGCTGAGCGACGCAGGCGGCCCGGCGGCTCGACCCTGACGTCACCTCCCCACGTGTCTATCTCTCCCAAGCTCCGCCCCTGCGCGCGCGCGCGCCGAGGGGGGCGTTCCCTCTGTCAAAGTTTGCTCGCTTATAGCGCCGTTGTTTAATCGAACATCGCGAAAAAAACCTCCGTAGGCATGTTGTAAGAGGTCGCGGATACCGAATTCGCAATAAATTCGCGAATTCAAAACCTGTTCAGTGTCCCTTTGAAGGGGTCGTGAAACGTTTTCTGAACATTTTGTACTAAGTGCGTATTCGGGGTCCTGACCCTCCCATCAACAATATGCATTGTTCCGTTGCACCGTGTGCGTTGATTTAGAGCGATAAAAAACGCGGTTTCGGTTTCACTGCGCGCGTTCCCCTCAACTCTGCAGATGACGTCATCTTAGTAGCCGTCATACCTCCGAGATTGGCGCGCCCTCGGAGGCCAATGGAAAACAAACCGTGCTGCCGCTTTTCTTCCGAATGGTGGCACCGCACGGTTTCCAAGTATTTTCTTCCTTTCTAGCTTTCAAGTAAATCGATTCCTTTAGAGCAAACGCGAGTTCACTGTGCCTTTCAACTTAAAAGTATCTTAACTCAACGTCACCAAATAGTACCACGCCGGCCGGTAGTGTCGCATAGTCGTTTCGGGAGCGCAACAAAGCTGAGATTTAAAACGGGCGTTGTTAAACGTGCACTGAATATTTCGCCGAAATATTTCGGAATCGGCTTGTCGAATGTGTATTGAAGCAGTGAAAATTACAAACCGGCATCTCCAAATTCTTTTCACGACCCCTTTAAGTTTTCAGAAAAACATTGTGCTCCGCTTGCGAACGCTATGGGTGTCGCGGGTGACTGACCACATGCACGCGATTTTCGAGCGACGGCGACATGCGACAGCGAGAAGGTTTTCCCGTCGCGGTGGGCCATCCGTCGCCTGTCGTGCCGCCGATTTCTGGCCAGCTAGAAAAGAGTCGCCGAGTGATTTCGCAACGACATGGCGGCTACCAAAGCGCCCGCTTCAATTCTAATTCGCACTAGTTGCTTGCTATTCGCACCCACGGCCAGAAACAAACCTTACAATGAGCCTTCCCTTAATCTCATGTAGTAAAGGGGACAAAGTATTTGCGATGTTCTACGGTCATTTTTCAGAAAAAAGGCCGCTTTTGACACTGCTAAGCCTAAGTCGCGGCTGTGAACCTCAAAAGTGGTTGAATTCTTAAACACCGGATGGCGCTACATGCAGCGTTAAGGGGGATATCGGAAGGTCTGACTTTGAGGGAAAGTCAGAGTAAAATTAGGTACGAACAGAGATTAAGGAATATGAAAGAAAGTAGATGGGCAGCGAAAGTATTCAGGTTAGAGGTGTGCACGGGCTCCGGGTAGCCCGAAAGCCCGCAGGCCGGGCCGACGTTATTTTCACCTCGGGCTACTTGGAGTTTTATCGGGCTGGGCCCCGGCGCAAAGCCCGACTCAAGCCCGAAATATAGAGAATGAGCGGGAATGGTTTTCCAGCACGCATACAGCGCCTTTTGCGAGACCGCCCTTTACCGCTTTTCCTTTCGATTCGCTACTTTAAACAAAAGGGGAGCAGGTAAAGCACTGCCTCTCAGTGGCGCACCGACTGGGGGGGGGTTCGGGGGTCGTAACCCCCCTTCCACTCCGTAACTGCTCCTATGTCCTAGAAGAATGTGGCGCTAATGTCTCTGCAAAATGCCGAAAAAATAATAAAAATAATCATCATTGATGTTACTATTATTTGGCATTTTATTTACTTTTTTTTACACACGCAACAACTGTGTAATGGCATGCCCGGCCCCCCGGTAGAGATCCCGGGTGCGCTGCCTCTGTTGCACAAACAGAGAAGTAACACCACCTGAGCTAGTGACGGCGCCACGCGACTGTTCGCGCTAGATTTAAGGCCACATCCCATATGAGTGAAAATGCACGCGACAGCGACGAGCGAACCGACGTAGATCGCCTTCGTGCAAGCTAACGCTTGCATGGGCATGCCCCATACACGTGACGGCTTTGGCGAGCGAACTCCATTGTTGCTGGCATGAGGCAAAGTGCCGCGCTGTCACAGGTATGCAATGCAAATAAAAAATGTGTTGCATGTTGGTACGTAAAGCGTTTACCGTTGTCTCGCAGTATTTTTTATATGCACGTGCATAATTATTACGTTATTTGTTGGTGTACAGCTGATGTGCTTAGCGTCGAAAAGCCGTGCCGGGCCCGGGATTGTGTTTGCATACGTCGGTCCGGCCGGGCGTGCTCGCAGCCCTTTGCCGTCGGGCTCTGGCGGGCCTTCGACAAAGTCAGCGGGCGCAGGCCGGGCTCGGGCTCTGAAATACGGCCCGTGCACAGCTCTAATTCAGGTATTTGTATAGGAAGAACGTTGACTCACAATGGAAGAAGAGAACTAGGAACCAGTAAGTATACAGCCAGTAACGAAATGGATGGGACGAAAAAGAGCACTAAGAACATGGCCAGAGCGGCGGAGAAGTCGGCAGGAATGGAGAAGAAGCCGGCATTGAACAACTACAGAAAAGGGAAAGACGAAATCAAGAGAGAAAAATTTTTACGATAATTCAAAGGGAAGCGCTTTACTGTTTGAAGCAAGGTCCGGTTTCCTGAGAACCCGAAGTTACAGAGCGAAATTCAATAAAGAAGGGGATACATGTATACACCCGTTGACAAAATAAGTCGGGACGTGCGAGCGACGACCGCAATCAGATAAAACTGCATCGCTGCGCCATCTGACGTGGAAAGTGCGCGTGCGCGTCCTTTCAATCTCACAGACATATATTTTTACTCGCTTGCAGCGGACCAGTGATTACATGTAGCGTTTTGCGCTAGGCGTCGCTTTCTTTCTTCAATCCGTGACGCGCTCAATTCGGCTGGGGCACGGTGGCGGTGAAGTGTATGCGACTCGCTGCGCCCTGATTAATGAGATAGCACATCTTGTCTAAGTGGCAAACCGGTGCCACACGCGTTTCAGTGGAGATAGGTGTGCCATGCAATCTTTTATTGAGAAACATGCGTTCGTGAACAGGAAATTTGCCAGCTTAAACACTTGATGTCGTATTGAGTTGTCATTAAATACAGTGAAACTGTTGCATCACGTGCGTGGTCACGCTCAGACACTGATCGGCAAGTTTTCCGACAGGATGCCAAACGATGCAAGTCTTCGGAACTATTAGCTGTAATCACGCTTCTTCGGAGCTTGCGATATCCTCTATAGAGAGCATGTAAATCACAACGCGTTCCGCGTGGCTGCAGAAAGTTACGAAAACACGTGAGAGCAGCGATGAACTCAAAAAAGCTGAGTGACAGCTGAAAAGAACAAAGGGTGTTCATGAATGAGTAGACGTTCCCTGCTTCTCTAAGTGTGAGCTCTTCGAACCACGATAAAACGAGAAGGACGCTTGAGATTCGCGCCCAAGAGTAGAACATGAGAACCTGATCGAGATTACTTGGCATCGCCTTCTCCATAATTAGCCTCAACGTGCCGTGAGGAAAAGAAAGCCTGTGCTTACGTAACATTAAACACATTTTTGCCACGCAGAACGCGCTGATTTTTCGCCCACTACCAACGACGCTTACGTAGACACCGACACCGGAATTTCTGCGAAAGGAGCTTTTAACACCAGCGCGTTAAACGAAAAGTTCGGCTGCTCTGCGTTGTCTGTGAAGCGAGCCGCGTACACTTCACCGCCACCGTGCCCCCGTTGAACTGAGCGCGTCACGGAATGAAGAAAGCGACGCCTAGCACGAAACGCTACATGTAATCACTGGTACGCTGCAAGAGTAAAAAAGATATGGCTGCGAAACGCGCACTCTCCACGTCAGATGGCGCGGCGATGCAGTTTTATCTGATTGCGGTCGTCGCTCGCACGTCCCGACTTATTCTGTAAACGGGTGTACTACGTGCTGTGGAAAAGCCAGGGAAACGACAGATCATATTTTGATTGAATGTACAGATGTCCACCCGGGTATAGCTGTGGACACTACCCTACAGGAGGCCATGGGTAGTGTCCTCTTTTTGATGACAACGACGGTGTATTTGTTCTAGAATTAATGCAATAAAGTGAGAACGTTGGCCTCTCAGCACGTTTCCAATATTTTTCACCCGTGTATGACTGTACTTATTCATACGACATAAATATGGCCGTGGTCCCCGAAACTCCCGCACGCGGGTGCTGCCGGAGCGCCAATTCTCGGAGGGCAATTACGTTTTTTACTTTTTTCTTTTTCTGCCTTGTCGCGTACCCTACATGTGGTTGCTCCAGCCCGCGACGAGTCAGTGCGACAGTGGCTGCCTGTCGCGTCGCTTGTCGCTGTCGTTACAACACCGTGTGCGTGTGGTCAGGCCTTTAGATGCGAAGCAGCTTATGGGGGGGTGCTCTGTCCCTCCTGCGGCGTCCACCCCCACTACGCATGCGCGTCCCCTCCCCCTCTCCTATGCTCCCCCTTTCTCTCCTCTACTCTACGGAGCGGCGCGCAAGACAGGTGGTGCGACTGCTGCATACTCCGCTGGGGGCACCGCGGTAGTTCCGCAGTATGAAAATGACGGAGCGCGCGCGCCTCATTCTCTCTCCTGTGCAGCGCCGCGATGAGCGCTCGGGCCATCACGCAACCACCACGTCCTCTCTCTTCCTGTTATATATTCTCATTCGTCCTCTCAATAATATTACACCATCTCCCCGCTGCTTCGCATCCACACGTGGTTCCCTTTAGTGGGACATGGTGTCACGAAGCCCGGGGGGTGGTTCAGGACTCTTTTATGAATTACCTCCGTGTTCAGAAAGAATAGGCAGTGTCGGTTCGACAGCGCCGCTGGGCGGATATTCTAAGAAGCGATTTAGGACAGCGTAGACCGCTGCCCAACAGGAGGCGCGAGAGCAGGGCGAAGGCGGAAAATTTGAACTCAGGAAGACTTCCATTGAGGGGACGAGTGGAGGGAGGGGAGAAGCGTGAGGGTGTTAAGTATCAGGGGCAGCAGAAGACTATCGTCTTTCGACGTCATTTGCAGGGAAGCAAACAGATATCGGCCAATATCTTTCCTCCTTTCTCAATAGTTTTATTCTGTCATGCGTGTCGTGCTTGGGGAAGCGCGACTATACGTTCAAGGAAAATGAGAAGGGAAAATGTTCAAGGTCATGACGCACGCTGGCGTAGTTTTACGTCCCGCTTTTGCACTACCCTTTCCCCGCTGTGTTGATTCCAGCGGGCTCGTTGGCCTGAAAGGACGGCCAGTCCCCTCGGGCTTTACGCCGTGACTCCACTAATACCTAATGACACGCAATTCGTGAGGCGATAAGCTCGTAAAGTGATGTCACTGGAGGATTACTTGCCAATGTGTTGCAGTGCCCACCCCTTCTTATTAGACAAAGAAAAATGCTTTATTTTCACTGAATAGGATTTAAAAGCTTCTGCTAAAACATCCGGATCCGCAGCCGAGTTGAGGATCCGTTTCAGGCATGCCATGTTGCGGTTTAATTAGCGAGTAAAATGTTTATATATGGAATTCAATCACAAATCACCTTTTTAAATAAGCTTATGCCACAGAAGAAAACAACGCTTCTACCATACCATTAGCCTGCACATTTTAAATTAAGCACGTTTCAAGTGTGCTACCGACTGGCTACCTTGTACGAGCGAAACCGAGGCACATAGGGCGGATTACACTTAATGAAAAAGGAGGACAGAAAATAGAGATTGCTTCTAATCTGTCCCTCAGAGCAGTTGTCCGTAAAAGGTGCAACAATGCGTTGACCGCCTTCCGTGCTGACGACCAGCAAACGTGTCAGCGAATCTGCCAAGCAAACAAGTCCACGCACTACAAGTCTTGCGTCCGTGGGTCATTCTGTTCTACATGCGATTGGTACAGCTGCCGATAGCAGGTCAGTTACAAACGATACGCCAGAACGTGCCCGGGCTCAACAGACACCCCGATCATTCGTTAACAATAGGCCCAGAGAGGAAGTGCAGAGCTATACCCGCGAGCTGCGCCTGACGCGTCGCGGCCCCAAGTATTGATGCACCAGTCGCTTCGACCACCCAGCCCCAAAATAGCGCTTCTCCGGTATCGCGCCGGCACCCTGCGCAATATGAAATTTATACGCTAACGTACCACCAGCAGCAAGGGCAGGCCGATCACACGGACTAAAAGATATTAGCACCTGTAATGAAAATAACAAGATCATTGTGTGCAATCCTTGACTGAGCACATTTCAACGAGCTCCTGCAGTCGGCTGAACGGTCCGCTACACATATTTACGTAGCCGCCGAAACAATTCCACCCAAGTTCCTTAACCAGAGCAAGTTGCGGAAGAACGAATTCAGAAGCAAAAGCAGCACTACAACGGTCTGCTTTCTGTGCGCTACCACAGCTTTAGGATAAGGCGCAAACCTTACTGGTCGATGTGGCAAGTCAGGCGCTCGTCAAAGGCCGGAAAGAGAACCCAGTTCACGATGCATAGAAATAGACGACCACAGTCTACTGGGATGCAACATGATCGATATTGTGCCCAGAACTCCAGAAGGACGAAGATAAGGTACCTAGCACCCAAATTCATCTGTCGCATCCCTAAATAGCGCTCAGCGTCAGCTAAATGCGGCGATGCAACGCAGCAGACGTTAACATGTGCGTGAGACCTCGGACTGTGCCTGTCGAACACAACACTTCAGGAACAGGTGTTCGACGACAAAGTCAACAAATATCTGAGCATTACGTCCATGCCCAACATTTATCATCGCTCACTTATCTCCTCTATAGGGTAATCATTTTTGGTTCATTCTGTAGATACTCACGTAAAAAAAGAAAAGGAGGACTCCCAGGTCAATGCAGAAGGTGCATCACAGTGGACTGCGCAAGCTACAGGCTTCGCTTCGCTGTGTGTTCTCTCATCCGTCTCTTTCACCTTTCTTCGTCCTTTTCTGCTTCTTTTCTTATTCTGCCTCTTCCATTGTTTAGTATTCTTCTTCCCCAGCTTCTTATTTGTCGTTTAGTTTTATCCTCATTCGACTTCTTCTGCACCTTCTTGTTCGTCCTCTGCTACTCCTTCCTCTTACTCTCCAGCGACGTTGTCTTCTTCCTCTATCTCCTTGCCGTCACCGTCTTCCTTATCGTCTTTGTCGATGAAATTGGAGCCGACGGCTGACAACATATTGTCACGCGGTCGTGACGCAAGCAGCACTCAAGGCGAAGCACGCAGAACTCAAGTGATGTCAGGCGAACAGTTTATTGGGCGAACTTGTGCCCAGCAAAACAAAGCCATTGACAATGCACAGCAATAGTGGCGTGAACAGTCGTCGGTCGACACGGTTCCTGAAGTGACATGCAAGATAAATGCGGATTGCGTTGGGCGTAACAGAAAGTGATAACGCCGCTCGCCGCAAACAATCAAAGTAAGCGCGCGATTCAGAGGAAGGTGACAACGGCGTTCACTTTAAACAAACGAAAACAACCGCACGTGTCACTACCCCCCTCTAAAGCATCGTTCTGATGCTTAAAACTGAACATGCAAGTGAGAGTACATCAAGGTGGTTTAAATTTCTTTAAAAAAAAATTTTGAACCTTCTTGGAGTACATGCAATAAATTGACAGTAATAAGGTTTCAGTCGCACCATATGTACAACTTCGCGTCGTCCACGGCGCCGCTGGGATGACGTAAGGGCATCGGGCACGACCTCATAGTCCAATTCACCACAATGTCGGAGCACCTTGTAGGGTCCAAAGTAGCGGTGCAAGAGCTTCTCACAGTCCGCGTCATCGTTTTGGCGTCTAGACCCAGAAGAGGTTGCCGGGTTGGTATTCGGTGTGTCGTCGTCGAAAGTTGCAGTGGCGCCTGTCGATCATCTGCTGGTTCTTAAAACGCAAGCGAGAAAGCTGTCGAGCTTCTTCGGCGCGCTCCAGGAAGCTGGAAACGTAAAGGTCTTCTTCGTCGGTGCTGACCGGTAGCATGGCGTCAAGCGTCGTTGTTGGGCTCCGTCCGTAGACAAGCTTGTATGGCGTAAGCTGCGTCGTTTCTTCCACGGCCGTGTTGTATGCGAAGGCCACATACGGAAGTATGGCGTCCCACGTCTTGTGTTCGACGTCGACGTATATGGGCAGCTAGTAGGCGATGGTCTTATTTAGACGCTCGGTGAGGCCACTCGTTTGCGGGTGGTAGGCGGTGGTCCGGCGGTGGTTTGTGTGACTGTACTTCAAGATCGCCTGAGTTAGGTCAGCCGTCAAGGCCGTACCTCTGTCGGTGATGAGGACGATGTTCTCAACGAAGAACTCGGTGGCAAGGCCCTTGGGCAGGGCACTTGTTTCAGAACAGCGGGTGAGGTAGTCAATCGCTATGACGATCCATTTATTGCCGGAAAGCGACGTCTGGAACGGCCCCCGTAAGTCCATGCCGATTTGCTGGATTGGCTGTCGAGGTGGTTCTATGTGTTGCAGAAGTCCGGCTGGCCTAGTTGTCGGCGTCTTGCGTCGCTGACAGTCTCTGCATGTCTACATAATGGGCGACGTCGGCAGCGAGGCGAGGCCAATAGTACTTCTCTTGTATTCTAGATAGTGTGCGGGAAAAAACCGAGGTGTCTGGCTGTCGAGTCATCGTGCAAAGCTTTCAGAACCTCCGGACGAAACGCTGAAGGCACCACGAGGAGGTGCTCGGCTCGGAGCGGCGAGAAATTATTCTTCAGGAGAACGTTGTTCCGCAGGAGAAACGAAGCCAGTCCTCGGCAGAATACTTTTGGCATGGCGATGGTCTTGCCTTCCAGGTAGTCCATGGGGCTCTTGAGCTCTGGGTCAGCTCGTTGGCGTTCCGCGAAGTGACATGCAAGACCCAGCACCTCCACCAGATGTCACGTGGTCGTGACGCACGCAGCTCTCAAGGGGAAGGAAGCAGAACTCAAGCGATGTTACGCGAACAGTTTATTGGGCGAACTTGTGCCCAGCAAAACAAAGCCAATGACAACGCACAGCAATAGCGGCGTAAACGGTCGTCGGTCGACACGGTTCCCGAAGTGACATGCAAGATAAACGCGGCTTGCATTGGGCGTAACAGAAATTGAAAACGGCACTCGCCGCAAACAATGAAAGTAAGCGCGCGATTCACAGGAAGGTTATAACAGCGTTCACTTTAAACAAACGAAAACAACCGCACATGTGAATATATTGTAAAGGGCGTTTATTGAAGGCTGGCGTCAGACCCGACCAGTAGCTTGTTCAACGGCTGAAAGCACGAGCCCCGAGAGCGAGCGGCGAGCACGAGCAGTGCGCGTTAGATCCAGACCCACTAGATCACACCGGAGAGCCTACCCCACTATAGGGTTGGTTACTTTTCGCTACAATTACCCCCGGGATGCAAAGGGAGCCGTCCGGCGACCTAGCAGTTCGTTACTATGAGTGGATCATAGTACGGCTTGAGGCGCTCGACGTTGACAATGTCGCGTCCACGACGGCGCATGTCCGAAGACGGGTCGACGGGTTCAATCACATAGTTGACAGGTGATGCGTGTTCAACAACTCGATAGGGGCCTTCATACTTTGGCAGTAACTTTGACGAGAGGCCAGGCGCAGCGGTAGGAATGGAGAGCCACACCAGCGCTCCAGGGAGGAAGGTGGGTGCAGAGGTAGGGTCGCCGCGAATGCTCTTCTGACGCTCTTGGTCGCTGGACGTAAAGGCCCGTGCGAGGTCGCGGCACTCCTCGGCGTACCTCACTGTGTCAGATATGGGCGCATACTCAGAAGTATGTGGGCGGTACGGTAGAATTGTGTCCATAGTGTGCGACGGGTGCCGACCGTACAGTAGAAAATAGGGTGAAAAGCCCGTGGTGCTCTGCGTAGCGGTGTTGTACGCGTAGGTCACAAATGGTAGAATGATGTCCCAATTTGTGTGGTCCGAGGCGACGTACATTGAAAGCATGTCGCCGAGCGTGCGGTTGAAGCGCTCCGTAAGCCCATTGGTTTGAGGGTGGTACGCCGTAGTCGTACGGTGAACCACGTGGCACTCTTTAAGAATAGCTTCAACGACTTCAGAAAGGAAGACACGACCGCGATCACTGAGTAGCTCCTGGGGTGGCCCGTGACGTAAGATGAACCGATGAAGCAAGAAGGAGGCAACGTCGCGCGCTGTAGCTGCCGGGAGCGCAGCAGTTTCAGCGTATCGCGTGAGGTGGTCAACTGCCACAATAACCCAGCGCTTTCCAGCAGCTGTCATGGGAAGGGGCCCGTACAAATCAATGCCGACCCGCCCAAAGGGCCTGCTAGGACAAGGTAAAGGCTGCAGACCCGGCGGCGAAAGGCGAGGTGGAGATTTCCGGCGCTGGCAATCGGGGCAAGAGCGCACGAACTTCTGAATGTAGCGGTACATTCCGCGCCAGTAGTACCGCTGTTGAAGGCGTTGGTAGGTCTTGAATGTGCCGGAGTGTGCGCACTGTGGATCGGTGTGGAAAGCCGTGCATATTTCGGAACGCAGGCTGCGAGGTACTACTAATAGCCACTGGCGGCCGTCGGGGCTGTAATTGCGGCGGTGGAGGAGGTCGTCGCGAATGGCGAAATCTTGAGCTTTACGGCGCTTTGCGCGAGTGGCTGGTGTCGATGGATCAGACAGCAAGCCTATTATCGAGGCAATCCACGGGTCCTTGCGCTGCTCGGCGGCGATGGTGTCAAGGTCAATAGATGAAACAGTAACCTCGGATACTGAGCAGCGAGCATTGTCGTCAGCCAAGGGAGAGCGCGAGAGGGCATCGGCGTCCGAATGTTGTCGTCCACTGCGGTACAGCACGCGGATATCGTAGTCCTGTAGGCGAAGTGCCCAACGTGCAAGGCGGCCGGAGGGATCCTTTAATGACGACAGCCAACAAAGGGCGTGGTGGTCCGTGACGACATCAAATGGGCGACCATACAGGTAAGGTCGGAACTTTGCAAGAGCCCATATGATTGCCAGGCATTCTTTTTCTGTGACGCTGTAATTGGTCTCGGCTTTAGTAAGCGTACGACTTGCGTAGGCCACAACATATTCAGGGAACCCTGGTTTGCGCTGCGCAAGGACAGCGCCGAGGCCCACGCCGCTAGCGTCCGTGTGTACCTCTGTAGGAGCCGTGGGATCGTAGTGGCGCAGTATGGGCGGAGGCGTCAACAAACGACGGAACTTTAGGAACGCGTCGTCGCATTCTGACGACCACGAGTCGAGGGGCCCGTTACTTCCGAGGAGCTTCGTTAGAGGCGATATGATGGCGGCGAAATTCCGAATGAAGCGTCGAAAGTAGGAGCACAGCCCTACGAAGCTGCGCAGTTCTTTGACAGACGTCGGTTTGGGGAACTCGGCCACAGCCCGAAGCTTGGCTGGATCGGGGAGAATTCCGTCCTTGGACACGACGTAGCCTAGTATTGTTAGCTGCCGTGCCGCAAATCGGCATTTCTTTAAATTAAGTTGTAGGTCGGCGTCCCTCAAACGCGTCAAAACATGTCGCAAGCGTTGGAGATGCGTAGTGAAGTCCGGAGCGAAAACGACGACGTCGTCGAGGTAGCACAAGCATGTGTGCCATTTCAAGTTGCGCAGAACGGTGTCCATCATGCGCTCAAAGGTAGCGGGCGCATTACACAGTCCAAACGGCATGACGTTGAATTCGTACAAGCCGTCGGGCGTGACAAAGGCTGTCTTCGGTCGAGCGTCGTCAGCCATCGGTACTTGCCAGTATCCTGACCGCAAATCGAGGGATGAAAAGAATTCTGCTCCTTGCAGGCTGTCAATCGCATCGTCAATTCGTGGTAGTGGATAGACGTCCTTACGAGTGATCTTGTTGAGCCGCCGGTAGTCCACACAGAACCGTATAGAACCGTCCTTCTTCGCAACGAGAACGACAGGAGACGCCCAGGGGCTGTCCGAAGGTCGAATAACGTCGCGTCGAAGCATGTCGTCGACTTGCTCATTGATTACTCGACGTTCTGCGGGAGATACGCGGTATGGACGCTGCCGCAGTGGCGGGTGGCTGCCAGTGTCGATGCGGTGCGTGACAGTGGACGTGCGGCCGAGAGAAGCTTGTGCAACATCGAAAGAAGAACGAAATTCTTCTAGCAGGCCCAGAAGCTGGGAACGTTGGGCCGGCGTAAGATCGTCAGCAATGGATGACCCAAATACTTCAACGGGTGACGAATCAGAAGTCGAAACAGCACTGAGCGCGCTCGAACTGGTGCTGTCCACGTCGTCGGGCGCGTCGATAACTTGTGTGTCTTTCAGGGGTTCCACTCTGCCGAGAGATTCCTCTCGTATCAGCACAACTATGTACGGGGATGGGTTGGTTACAAAAATAATGGCGTTGCCCTGAGTGAGCTGCACGATCGCAAAATGCACCAGCAAGCCTTTCCTAGTGGAGACGCGCTCAGATGGCGAAAAGAGTGCAACGGTGTCGGCGAGATCGGCGCAGTAGACCGACACAGCCGTTGTCTAGTTAGGAGGCACTCTGGTGTCGTCTCGGACGAGTAGCTTGTACGAAGCCGATGGTTCACTTGCCGGCGTCAAGTCGGAAAACGGCGAGAGTTCTAGCTCGGCAGGTGCGCAATGAATGATGGCGTCGTGCCGCGAAAGAAAATCCCATCCCAGGATGATGTCGTGAGAGCATGGAGAAATTATGATGAATTTGATAGCGTACAGAATGCCCTGAATGACGACGCGGGCTGTACATACTGCTGTAGGGCGAATAGTTTGGGCGCTAGCTGTACGGAGGGAGAGGCCAGAAAGTGGCGTCGTCACTTTTCGTAGTAAGCGGCTAAGTCTTGCGTCCATGACTGATACGGCGGCTCCAGTGTCTACAAGGGCTGATGCACGAACACCGTCGACAAACACGTCTATTACGTTCGATGGGCTGCGCTGAGGGCTTTCACAGTTCGATGGCGTCGCAGCCCTTGCCTCATGGACTGCGACGACTAGTTTTCCTGGTCACGGGCGACCACACGTGGCCGCATAGGTGACAAGGAGCGGCGTCGTGGAGACGGTGACCGGCGGGTAGACGGAGCAGCTCGCAAAGGAGGTGACATAGGCGGAGGTGGGTCGTAATACGGGCGGCTGGACCGGCTGGCGACGGGTGATGCGACTCGAGGCGGCTGCACGCGATCGCAATAACGTGCGACGTGTCCGGCGTAACCACACGCAAAGCAGATGGGACGGTTGTCGGGGGTGCGCCATCGGTTCGCTGGGGCAGGTGCCACCCATGTCGCAGGACGAGACGGACGGGGCGGCTGCTGATACGACGGCGTGCTGGACTGCAGCCGGGCCCTAGGAACGACTTCGGCGTACGGAGGCGGCACACCCAGTTCGCAAGACTGAGGTCTAGCGACAACTTGGGCGTAGCTAAGTGGGACAGCCGCAGGAATCGGTTGGGGCGGCGTGGCTACAACTGGAGCATGACTCAGTGGTGCAGGGGCCGGAGGGTATGGGTGGTATTCAGGCATGACCCCTGCGATTTCCTGCTCAATCTCTCGGCGGAGGGGAGGCAGAAGTGTGGTCGACGGCTGTTGAACATGCTGCGGTTGAGCAAAGGGCAGCAGAGAGAACTGGCGTGCAACTTCTTCGCGCACGAATGCCTTGACTTCCGCGAGCAATTGGGAATGGTCAGAAGTGGCCGACAAGCCAGCGAGATCGGCGTCGCGTGATGAAGGGCGACGGGTCATCAACCGCTGTCGACGCAGCTCCTCGTAACTCTGGCATAGCGTTATGACCTCGGCCACAGTGCGAGGGTTTTTGGCGAGCAGCATGGTAAAGGCGTCATCGTCGATACCTTTCATGATGTTCTTTATCTTTTCAGACTCCAACATGGTCGCGTTGGCCTTCTTGCACAAGTCGAGGATATCTTCTATATAACTCGTGAAGGACTCACCGGCCTGCTGAGATCGTTCGCGTAAGCGCTGCTCTGCTTGCAGCTTACGAACGGCGGGGCGACCGAACACGTCGACAATGGCGGTCTTGAAGTCGGACCATGTCAGGAAATCTGATGCGTGGTTGTTATACCACAGACTCGCCACACCCGCGAGGTAGAATATCAAGTTGCTCAGCTTTCCTGCCTCGTCCCACCTATTGGGCACGCTCACACGCTCATAAATCGTGAGCCAGTCCTCCACGTCGGTCCCATCTGCGCCAGTGAAGACAGGTGGGTCTCGGACACGAGGGACACCGGGACATGCGGTCGGTGCGGGGGGAGGCGTTTGCTGGGCGGCGTCCTGAGGCATGGTAGACGGCACTGCGCGGGAGCGAAGTTCCAGGGGCATAGAAAGAGGCCGAAGTTGTTGTGAGGGTACCCAGACACTCTCCACCAATTGTAAAGGGCGTTTATTGAAGGCTGGCGTCAGACCCGACCGGTAGCTTGTTCAACGGCTGAAAGCACGAGCCCCGAGAGCGAGCGGCGAGCACGAGCAGTGCGCGTTAGATCCAGACCCACTAGATCACACCGGAGAGCCTACCCCACTATAGGGTTGGTTACTTTTCGCTACAATATATATAATGCCTCGGAACACCTCTCCTGCCACATCAGAGCCTCGGTGTAGCGCAACTGTTGCGTCGCGACTGCAGCGGGTCCCACGAAGAAGCAGCGGAAAACATGACGGGTGGCCGGCAGGGACGCCAGCTAGCCACGAACGCAACGGTGGGGCGCAGGGCGCCGAAGAAGAACCACTCGCTCCACGGCTTACCACACACACTGCTTTATTTACACCCTACACGTACGCCTCTAAAGCGCCCCTAACGGCGCATCATCAACGGTGCCGAGCGAGGCGCCACCCGGCAACGCAAGCACGCAAACCGAAACAGAAACTAGTGCATCGCGACACAACATCATCCCCTCCTCGAAAGAACGTTCCTGCAGTACTCGCGATGCACAAGACAAAAGAATTCACACCATTCTCCGCACACATGTGCGGATGCAAAAGATTTTTCACAGCGTGCACACTGCTACGCATTGAAAGAATACACATGACACTAGGATGAACACAATGTTTTCATGAATGCAAGTCTGAACGTATTAATTTATGTAATATAATCTGCAAAGCGGCTTGGCTTATTCCGCTTCCTCCTGGAGCGGCGCCTTTGAGAAGGACTAGGCCTTTGAGAAGAACTAGGTGATTGTGGTTCCTGATCACCTAAACTCGGAGACGAAACATCAAGACTCGTAGGAAGAGGTGACGGCCCTGACCCAGAACTTGAGTTCGCGGCTTCATCACCTGGGCTCACAGCCTCAGCTAAAGCTTGACTTTCTGGACCAGAGTCCGATTCAACGGCCTCAGCCGCTTGTGAAGGTTCAATATGAACTGCTTCGCTTGGTGTAGATGTACCAGCTACACCGTCTGGGAAATCCTCCCCCCCTGCAGAAGAAGTGTTGGTACATGGAGGCCACATGTAGTAATCCGGCGTGTAAGGAGAAGACGTGAAAGACAAGTGACGGGAAGAAGTTTTTGGCGTTGAAGCCGAATCCGTATGGAAAATGACAATGCGAGAAGCGTTCCATACGCTGCCATCACTTAATCGAAAAGATGTGGGACTAACTTGTTCTGAAACATTGTATGGGCCTCGGTACTTGGGACGTTTCCCTGGAACTCGGACCTTCACTGTGTCGCCAACTTGAACTTTAGATGGCTTAGCACCTCGACGATTGTCCACATAGTGCCTCATAGCTTGTTGACGAGAAAAGACTCTGTTACGAATGTGCTCATGCGAGAGCGCTCGTGTATTGCGATGCAAGGAAACGATGTCAAGAGCAACTCGGGGTTGCCGACCGTGAAGCAGTTGCGCAGGAGACACCCCAGTGGTGCCCTGCGGTGTAAACCTGTAAGAAGCTAAGCATTCAGTCAAAACTTGCTTAAGGGAACGCTGTTCCAAATGAGCGATTTGAATGTGTTCTTTCAGAACACGATTGAAACGCTCGATTTGACCATTCGATTGCGGATAAAAGACTGACGAGTTCAAATGCTGAATGCGGCGTTGCGACAGAAAAGTCTCGAACTGGAGAGACTGAAATTGCGGACCATTGTCCGTTACTATTGCATCAGGAAAACCTTCTCGGCTGAAAATGGAAGAGAGGAATTCAATAATAGCTGCAGAAGTGACTGTAGGCGTGAAACAAATTTCAGGCCACTTAGAATGATAATCAATGACAGAAATAATGAACCGCGCATTTTGCGGGACATTGTGCAAAGGACCAATGATATCCATGCCGAGTTTTTGCCACGGTTGATCAGGCCACGGAACAGGTTGCATGGGAGCGAATGAAGGTTTGGCTGACTTGTCAGCCGCCTGACATATCTGGCAGTTGTAGACTGCCTGTTCGACCTGCTTGTCTAAGGCGGGCCACCAGTACCTATCCCGAAGGTTCTGCTTTGTGCGAACTATGCCTGGATGAGACTCGTGTGCAAGCTGTATTAGCTTGTTACGGAAAGAAGCAGGGGGAATCACGCGTTCATCGCGGAAAAGCAAGTCCTCGACACAAGACAGTTCCTGTCGGACTGCGAAGTAAGGCAAGAATTCAGAAGCAAGAGCACATTTGGAAGGCCATCCTTCACGTAAATATTTAAGAACTTGAGATAAAGTGGAATCTGCGGCAGTGGCTACCTGAAGCTCGGCTTTAGTGATGCAAGAAGTAACTAAGGAAACTATTTCCTCATCACGCTCTTCAGTAACCGGTATCTGAAGAGGAAGGCGCGACAGAGCGTCTGCAACCACATTATTTGCACCTTTACAATATTGCACACTGAAGTTGTAATACATCAGTCGAGAACACCAGCGAGAAATTCGGATGGGGCGCCGGCCTTCAGATCCTGCAGAAAGAAGAGCAACTAGTGCTTGATGATCTGTGCGCAAAGTAAAGTGCCGGCCCCACAGATACACATGCCATTTTTCACAAGCAAAAAGACAAGCGAGAGCTTCACGCTCTCCTGCTGAGTACCTGCGCTCGGCAGGGGACAATGTGCGTGATGCAAAAGCAATGGTGATCAGTTGATCACCTAGCTGTTGTTGAAACACTGCTCCGAGTCCAACATCGGATGCGTCAGTCGTGATGACAATGGGCAGCTTCTCATTGAAGATACTGACAACTGGCTTCGAGGCCAGGATTGACTTAATTCGAATGAAGCTCCGCTCAGCTTCAGCTGACCAGTTAAAAGGCTGTCCCTGTCGAAGTAAGGTACGCAGTGGTTCAACCACATCGGCATAGTGAGACACAAACTTGGCATAGTAACCAACAAGACCTAAGAAGGATTGCAAAGTTTTGACATCAGTAGGCCGCGGCGCGTTAACAATGGCCTGGACTTTTGATTCAACAGGTGTTAGCCCGCGGGAACTGACATTGTGTCCCAAGAATTGCAGCTCACTGACAGCAAAAATACACTTATTATTAAGTTTCATGCCACATTCGCTGATACGAGTAAGAACAGTATGCAAGTTAGCGTCATGCTCTTCGCGGCTTCGGCCCCATACCAAAATGTCATCCAAGTAACACAGCGCGCCACTACAACCCTTAAGAATTATTGACATCATTTTCTGGAACACAGCAGGGGCAGATGCAAGCCCGAAACACACGCGGCGAAAACGAAACAAGCCTTCGTGCGAAATGAAAGTGGTTAAGTCTCTACTGCATTCAGACAGTTCAACCTGGTGATAAGCGGACGCGAGGTCCAACTTGGAAAAGCATACCGCGCCGGACAGCTGATGAAAGAGTTCCTCGATGTGCGGAAGAGGAAACCCGTCGATGATGATCGCCTTGTTTGGTTCTCGAAGGTCCACGCACAGGCGAATGGATCCATCCTTTTTCTTGACGACAACCAGCGGGGAGACCCAGTCGGAAGCAGAGACAGGCTCGATGATTCCGTTGGCTTGAAGACGGGATAGTTCTGCCGATACTTGCTCACGAAGCAGTAGAGGAATACGGCGCAGTTTAGCACGCACTGGGCGCACACTAGGTCGACGCGTCACTTTATGCACGAAACCACGCACACAACCCAGTTCACGGGTGAACAGGTGACGAAATGCAGAAGGCGCGTTGGCCGGTAGATCCTGTTGAATGTCGACTTGGGCACATGTCATAGATGCTCCGAGGATATTTATGGATAATGCCTTAATGGCATCACGTCCCAGCAACGAGCTGCCATTGGCAGTGACGTAAAAAGTGATCAATGCAGTGCGACTGCGATACGAAACCTGGGAGGTGAAATGACCCAAAATATCAATTGTGCCCTTAGAATAAGTTTGTAAGACGATGTAAGAAGGCAAGAGCCGAATGCCGGAAAGCTGACTATAAAAGTCTGCGGCACTTATTAAAGAAACTGAAGCACCTGTGTCTACCAGAAAAGACAAGGGGACATCGCCCACTGAAGCAATGATGCTCGGCTCGGAAGTTGCGTTGAGACCATCCAAGTTTAGGACAGTGACCGTGTTGGTCTGCGCGGTAGCACTCAACGAAGCGGACGAAGAAGCTGCGTCAGGACGAAGTGCAAGATGAGAATTGCAGACCTTTTGAAAATGGCCAACTTTGCCGCACGCCGAACAAGTGCGGTTCCGAGCAGGACATTGTGGAAAATTGGCTAAATGGCGGGTAGATCCGCAGCGAAAACAATGTGGCGTTGAAAAAGGCGCTGAAGGACCTTGAAATGAGCCGAAAGCTCGCTCTTGCCCAGAAAAGGAGAAATTCGACGATGCTGAGTCGCCATATCGCCGGCTTCGTCGCCCCCGCGACGCGGAGGATCCGCCATGTTGAGGACCGCCATAGGAATGTGCAGGCGGACGGCCATGTCGGCCATGTTGACCGCCGCGTTGAAACTGGGAAGATGGACGGCCATGTTTCCCGCCACGCCGAACCGATGAAGAAGGGCCGCCATCTTGACAAGACGCGCTGGACAAAGAATGGGCGCCTTGCTGCCCCGCAGCGGAAAGCTGCTGTACAGAATGTGGAGCAAACTGCTCCAACTGGACGCGAACGAGCTCATCCTCCCGCGCAATTGAAATGGCTTCAGCCAAGGATATGGAGGAGCCTTTTTGCAGAAGGCGACAGCGTACGTTTTGCGACGCTATGCCGGTGAACAGTTGATGACGAATCATTTCGCTTTCAAGCGCGCCGAAGCTGCACGACGCGGCGAGCGTTTGGAGACTGATGATGAAATCTGCAACAGGCTCGCCGGGAAGTTGTCGGCGTTCTTGAAACTTGAGGCGTGCGACGTAGTCGCACGTAGCGTCCTTGAAGTGCGCGTCGAATAAGGCGATGGCATCTTTGAAAACGTCGGCAGACGCTGGCGTCTCCGACGCGTTAGCGGCGTCCAATGTATAGAAGAGCTTCAGGCCGGCGTGGCCCAACGCGTTGAGCAGGAGGGCCTTGCGACGCTCGGGCTTGCTGGCATCCTCGCCAGCCGCGTCTGCATACGCCTGGAAAATTAATTTCCAGTCAGACCATGGGATTGAAGGGTCCCCGGGCGTAGCCAGAAATAAAGGCGGAGGAATGGCAGACGCCATCTCAGAGCAAGCAGTGAGGAGGCGGAAAATAGCAGAATGCCCTCAACGAGTGTTCGACGAAGGTGAAGAGCAACAGACGCAGCGTTCACCATGCAAGAACAAAGCACGGTTGTTAGGCCTCGCGAAGGAGCGCGGGAAAGGCAGGAAAGCGAAGAATGCGTTGCAGTAACGGTTCTCACCGTTGTCTCGTTGCCATTTGTTGCGTCGCGACTGCAGCGGGTCCCACGAAGAAGCAGCGGAAAACATGACGGGTGGCCGGCAGGGACGCCAGCTAGCCACGAACGCAACGGTGGGGCGCAGGGCGCCGAAGAAGAACCACTCGCTCCACGGCTTACCACACACACTGCTTTATTTACACCCTACACGTACGCCTCTAAAGCGCCCCTAACGGCGCATCATCAACGGTGCCGAGCGAGGCGCCACCCGGCAACGCAAGCACGCAAACCGAAACAGAAACTAGTGCATCGCGACACAACAGCAACCATTTGGTGAGAGCAGCGATGTGGAGCATTGTTCCTCTTGAGCCCGTTTCAAATACGCAAAGGCGTGGGGTTTCTGCTTCTTGAAGAAGACGAGCGGAGGGCAGGTGGCACGGAGGCAGCAACAAAACAAGAAAAGAAAAAAAGGAGAAGACAAGCGACGGGCTACGGCGCGTGCGGGAGCTGGAGCAAGAAAGCCAGCAGGCAGGCGAAGCCGTGTTCCGCTCGGGAAGACGAGCTCCGGTCGTCGTCCCTGAAGCGGGCGTTGTACCAGGACGCGCCTGCCAGTTCCGGCTCCGCCGGCCTCTTCCAGGTCCCAGGACGAGGTCTTCGAAGCGGCTCCTGCCAGGGTGCAGTTTGCCGAGGCAGGTTCGGGAACGAGGCCTACCGGTGCTGTGGACATGTGTGGAGGCTGGCCCTGGACCCCGAGAGTTGCGGCAAGTCGTTGGCTGTGACGTGTCGCTCAACGGCGCCGCACCCGGTAGCACATCCGTGTGCCGACGACCGCTCTAGTGTCCGACGACCAACCGTGCCACCACTGCCCTCGCTTGCTCCGGCCAGCGCGTCATGCCGGGAGGACGTTGAACACAAGTGTGAGACACTGTTTCGTTTTTTTATACGGGAACGCTTCGCGTAAAGAACGCGGTATGTTAGTGTAGTCGGACTTTGGACAGTATTTTGTTCAGGGCGGACTTCAGTGTCTGTCACATTAAGGTTGCCGACTAGCTCTGTGTTTATAGTTTTGCTTTTTTTTCCCCTTGACTCTTTACTCTCCTCTTTAATGTGACCCATAAAGTTTGTTTGTTTTCTTCCCCTCTCACACGTTCACTTGAATCCTTTCTCTTCTGAACTCACCAAACATCGTGACGAGCGTCCTTAATGCTTTACAATTTCAATCACTGATTGGGCGCTCTGAGCAGCTGTTCCCACGTCTCTTGAGAAACCTGTGAGAGGGCAAATATTATCAGCCCCAAAGAACGTGATTTTAGGTAGCCATGATTTGTGCATTTATGGGGTTCCATTGCCGTTTGTAATTGTGGTCAGCCTATGGACCAGCAGATAGATAGCTGGAGAACGAATCTGTCCCGATTTGACGCGCGATCGAGGCTTCAGTGCGGTGGCAGATGAGTTGTCTTATGTTTTGTCTTATGTCCCAGTGCCCCTCTTCCTCGGCTTGATTGATTCCCAGAATGGGCAGGGACGCATACAGGGCCTGTAGACATCGTTTTTCAGGTCCCGCAGGACTCCCGCAGCGCAGACGCATATGTTGCCTCGCGAAAAGTTAGGGACTGACCTTTTAGGGCCGAGTCTCACAGGACAGTTTTTACGGTATGATGGCAAAGGTCTCTCCCGCTTCCACGGTAGACAGTGCCTGCGTAATCGCGGCGTGGTGAATACGGCCGTCTTCGGTCACGACGCTCCGTACGCAACTGCGATGATCTTGTTTTGCTGCATTCGACATACGCGAGATGCTGGATGGTATTCTTCCTCAACGGCATGGGCTCGGACAGACGGCCTCTGGTCGTGTCTCCCAGGATTCATGTCCTTGTGTGGCGGTTCGATCACCAGTTGGCATTCGACCGCACAGGCTAGTGTGGTACGTCCTGCTGAATCCACAATGTGATTCAGATTGAGTCTACCAAGATTGACGCTGTCTGTTGCATTGCTCGGTTCTCGTTGGGTTGGTTATCTAAGGGCACGTCTAAGGAGTTGTATATTTACGCACCAGGTAATCATACCCGGGTTATCGTTTCCGAGAGCTACACTCAAGTGATCGCGAAGGGCTGTTTTATTGGCCGCCCGGGCGACACTACTGTTACTCCTTGGAGGAAAGGCGCAGGTGCTAGTAAGGGAAAGTGACGCCACTGCAAGGAAAGCCGGTGGCAGACGGCAATACTCGCCTTCCTCGCCATACCTTGATGTCGTGTGATTACTCGTTTTGGCGGGCTCAGTTCCCGCTGTCCGTCGTGTGTTGTTCGCGAGGAGCCGCTCACGAGGTCGCGAAAAGATGTAGACTGGCGCCCGCCGAGGTGCGGAAAGCTGTCTGCGTCCACGAGACTGTGCGGTACGCGCAAGGGAGTTCGTGCACAGCGTGCCCTCAATCTCAGTCGTAAAATTCTGCCGCATGCCTGGGCCGCCCATTAGAAAGTCTGACGAAGGGCCTCGTGCAACGCTCACGTGACGCCGCGGGCGCTCGAAACGGGACGGTCACGGTGGCTCCCAAGAACAAAAGGGCCAATCGCCATTGGTAACGACACGTACGCTGGCAGCAGCGCCTAAGTTGCCCTATACCAGCGTCGCCGGCCGACGAGCGGACACGTACACCTCCTCGCAATTCAAGGATCGTGCGACGCAAATTCACCAAAATCCGACAGAGCAAGTTCGTGCGACGCAGGCCCGTACGCACGTGCTCGGTGGCGCATTCGAAGCCGAACGGTTCGAAATGGACAGCGATGGCTTTCGTGCTGGTATGACTTGGCAGAGCTGTCATGCTTAAAGGAAACACAAAAACTGGCGCGGGGGTCATTTTGTGTTTGCTTGAATACGGGACGAATGAAACGGTGCAAGAAGCAGTTTTACGAGCCTGCAGCACCTCCGAGCGAGAAGGAAACGATTGTGTGCACGCACCAGGGGGGGGGGGGACAATAACGGCCGGCTTCTCAATTATTCAGGGTCATCTCGGTTATTCGCAGCAGACCCACATGCGGCGATACCGCAAGTTGATAAGAAATTCACTTTGTGAAGAAGGGAAACCGTTTCGATCGCGCCTTGGCAGACGCTGTGGGATGCGATCACGACGGCGTCGTCCGAGTATGCAGCGCCGCTCTTGGAGGAGTTTACCGGCCGAACATGCTCGCAAAGGAGGCGGATATGCTAGCCCTTACAGCGTGCTTTTACTTGCTCGCCGCACAAACATGTACCGGCTGGCCCAAAAATTCATGCCCACTTAATCAGTGCAGCTTCCCACTGTCTTGTATTTACTGTAGCGTGGCAGACAAAAGACAATAACATCCGTGCACTGGGTCGCGCGTCTATAGTGGAACGCCGATGAGAATAGAAGGGGGAGGGCACATTTTTTCTTTCACAAGCGGATTCGTAGATTTACGATTGGCCCAGAAGGTTGCCTGGGAATAAGCCGCAAGGATAATGGTGGGCAATGTCGAGGTGATCGAGTGGAGCATTGTTACACAGCGCGATGGCGCCACCAGCGTCAAAGTGGCTTTACTAATATGTCAAACTAGTCACAACCTCTCCTGCAAATGGAGCTCGTTGTCGAGGTACGGAATGTGCGCGTCAACCTCCGCGCATACGAGACCTCGTTTTTCAACGGGCAACAAGGAATGCAAGTTGCCTCTGCGCGTACTGTGGAGAAAGCAAGTCGCACCTCAGCAAAGAGCGAAGCTGCGCCGTTGAAGTACCAGAAATGCTCACCATCGTTTTAGGAGACGGCATCTGTCAGCGATAGAAAAAGAAGACGGCCGCAGCAAATGCGCCAGTATCGCTTTCCTGTCCTGCTGCTTATTTCAGAACTGAGCGTAGCGCCTCTCAGCACACTGCGCGTTTCGGCTACACTCCGTTGCGTTCGCTTCTGCAGGAAAACGCACTCGTGTAGTAAATGCGCCCGAAAGATCAGAAGAACGGCCGTGCGAATGCATTATCAAGCGGCAAATGTGGCGAAGAGGACACGTAGGGCCATGGTACGCGGCCGGTCCAGGTATCGCCACTAGAGCGTCACTATAGTAATTACTGCAGCGTGTTGCCGTTCTTGGCGAAATCCAGGCGCCGCACACAGTGAACAAACGAGCGCGTGCTCTCGCCGCGCCTGTTATGCGCATTTGACCACGAATACCAGTGAGCTCAGTTATCGGTTCTACAACACAATGCTCCCGATTACATTCTGTCTTCGTTGCTGGCCCAGATCTCCACCCGAAGTTTAGCTTCAAGCTTTCAGTCCACCTTTCACAAGATCACCACAGGAAATCTCTCTCACCCACTCGTCATCGATGGTCGTTGCTGTCTGGTCCGATCGCTGCGTCACTCATTTGGCGAATGCCGCCAGCGTGCATTGGCAGCGCAAGCAGCAAAGGACCCAGTGTTATTGTTCTGAAGGCGAGCCACGCAGAGGAGGTTCGCTCGAGCGACCGCGTCAACTTGTCGATACCTCGAACAGTGCGCACGTACGCCGAAAGTCTTCCTTTCAGTCTCCAGCGTGCCGCGAAGTAGCAGCCGCACTTCGCGTCAGGCTCGAGTGTTGAGACACAGAACGGCTGGGAGAGGAGTACAGCTCCGACGCTGCTTTGAGATCCGTGGCTTGCGGAAGCACTAAATCAGAACGCGAAGGGAGGTCCGCGTAGCGTAGTGCCACATTTTTTTTTTTTTTTTTGTGCGTGCAGGACTCGCTCGAACTACGACTCACTGGAATTCTCTCCGTATACAGAAGGGCCTGATTTGGACTCTGGGTCAGGAGTAACTTGCTCAGCCAGGGTGACCCGGACCCAAATTCATCGAAATAATTTTGGCCAATCGATCGTACTCTCACGCTGGTGTGATACTGCTTGAGTCGAGCGAGTCTGCCGACCTATTCATTTATTATTTATTTACCCTCAGGGTCAACATGACATCAAAGAGGAGAATGGCCACAGATACAAAGTTGTTAATAATCATACAATAATAGCTGAACAACCACTTTAACATCACGAATAAACAATATTAATGGATTATAATAGTCAATTAAAATCATGTAAAATATGTGGTTGGTCCCTCTGTCATAGGAATCTGTATAACACGAAAGTGAAACTATTCTTCGCGAAGTTGTGGAATGCATAAGCGGCAGTCTGGCGAATCGAGGGGCGGGAGATGGCTTCTGTACTGTGGCCATGTGAACACGTTAAATGTAGACATCAGCGGCACCTTCACACGGCACAGGGATTCCCGACACGAGAGAAAGTTTTCGAGCGACTCGCAATGCTCTGTATGCACTGAATTGCACGCGCCAGAGCCCTGCGCAAGACTGCCATAAACGAGGATCGTCCACAAACAGTGACGCCTTCCAAGCGAAATCGAACGGGTTTTAGCGGATCGTTTTGTGAACGCACAGTTCGCGTGTGAAAGGCCAGTCAATTGCTTGTCTACGGCCGTCTCTGCAATCCTTGAGCACTGCGCGTAGCAACTCAACACACCTAGCCACGCGAGACAAATTTTGTAGCGGCCGCGTTCGTACTTTGCCCCTGGAACGCGCCGTCACGACGTCGCCACGGCCCTAACTTCACGGTGGTGTAACCGAAACGTATGTGCGTATATGCTGTAGCTCCACTGTCATGTTGTTATTCTGACGAAGGCCGGTCCCGCGGCCGAAACGTAAAGAATACATTCTGTTTTTCGACGTGTCTTCTTTTTACTGATATTACTTACCGGCGTCCAAGACTTTGTACACTGCAATTATATATATATATATATATATATATATATATATATATATATATATATATATATATATATATGGGACATGCCGGCGACGGCGAAAGACCCGTTTAAGTATGATTACTATCACAATAAAGGAACTAAAGTGTGAGCAACACACTAAATCAGATGGTAAAAGCAGGACGTGATAACACCTTACACAATACAATGAAAAACTTGGACCATCTCCCCGAAGGGAGCACTGATGGGATGCGAAGCAGCAGCGTCGCGCACGGGTGGCGTCACGGGTTGAACGGCGCTGACGCGGGTGCTGGAAGAACAGTTTGAAGCGAAACTCGGTGTAGCGTTTACTGGTGTAAACGTTTGTTTGAAACGCAGACACGGGAGGCGAGCGGGCGTTGGAGCCGGCAGCTGCGGGCGCTCCGGCGGCTGAGGGAGAGAGTGACGTACGCGCGCACCTGCGAGGGAAGCGTGCGAGGGGAGCGTGACGTCAACGCCCAGCTGCGGCGTGACCTACTTGGCACCGCTCCAACACCTGCGCCGAGGGAAGCGCGTTGCCTCGCGCTTGTGCGGAGGGACAGCGTTACACAGGCTAGTCAAAGAGCTGCTTCGCATCTAAAAAGGCGCAGGAATAATATTAATGAAGAAACGTAGCAGTTACAATGAAGAAAACGTATGCAACAGATGAGCAGTTACAACTGAATGATAGCACGCACGAACAATTCCCAATCTTAAATTTCAACCGTTAGGGCGTCAAGAAGTCTCACGAAAAGAAAGAAAAGCCAGACGTTACTATATTTGTACGGCTGGTTGGAAACGAAAGCAAACTCACAAGCACTGGTGCCGATCCGTTTGCTTTCGCTGTGATCAAGGGACCCGTACAGGTCCCGAAACGTCCTGTCTTTCTAGTTCTTCCCAGTACACATTCTAGCAAGAGTTGGCTTTATTTCGCCACGTTACGTCCTCACCAAACAGATTTTCGTCTAACTCATCACTAGGCGTCACATAATGCCAGCAATACTGACCTAGAAACACTGGGATGCTTTATTTGAGCGAGGCGTTGGACCGGGCTAGTTGCAACAAGGACAAACACGTGCGTGGTGTTCGTTTGCGTTCTTGTAATTTACGCGCTAACAGAACTATGCCTCATCTGCTCCGATTTTCGCACGAGACAATCAACCTGGCTGCGCAATGGCGACTTGTGAGCGATTCAAGCAATGCTGCGGATTGCATAAATGGTCACTGCAATTGAATATCGATTTTTTTACGATGTTTCTTCAGCAAAGTAGGTATAGTTGTGAAAGGACCATACAGGACTGGCCATTATTTTAAGGCGAAAGCTTTACTGGCCTGTTCGAGTGAGTTTCGCCGTGTATCTCCGTTTGGCCTTGAAGCTACGAAGCGCGTGACTAGGCGCGTTCCGCCGCCGTGTGTAGGCGCGCGCGTGTGTTTGCGTGCGCGTGGTTGACTGGCCGCGCTCCGTCGCCGCTGCTGACTACTGCTACCCGTGTAGCCGTGTACACACGTGACTCACCGCTCTCTGCAAGCACTCTCTGACACGTCGGTAAGCGGGTTAGCTCTTCAGTTGCTTCTGCTCAGCCGTTGTGGCTTGGTCGCGCCATGGAATGCGCGAGTGAGGACGCTGGTCTATCTGTGCGCGTTCGCAGCGGCGAAAGCGGCAAGCTGCGTCGGACCACCATGCGGTTGGAACAGTCCTGGTGCAACAGACTTGGTGTTTCAAAGGCTCGCCTTACTCTGTGTCCAAGATTGAAGCGGCGACAAACTTTACCAACCATAGAACAGTATTTGCTACCGTAAAACCAAACCGTGAATAAACCATGCAAACAATGCAAGACATGTAATTGTCTATATGAGCCCAACCGGGCCTAGCACAAGTTTTCGCTTGCATAACCGGCCCTAGCTGAGCTAATCCGTAGCCATTTTTTTGTAATATGCATGCCTTGTTTCCGTTGTGATTTTTATTGTATTCAAGCTTGAGCGCAAGGAAATCATGATATGCAATAAGCTGGTCTCGTTTGCGCGCTCTCTCTCTCTGTACCCTGGTCTGCTCGCCCTCAACAGCGTTGCTCGTCGTCGGCAAGGCAGCTTGCTTGCTCGCCAGGTCGCCGCGTGGCGAAGCAGCCTTCACAATTCCCTCTCAAAAGCGATCCAGTAAAACACACCCAAGAGTAGGAGTGGGCGATGAACAAACGGCTCATAACAAGAAAGCATCGCTCAGCGCAGAGAGGGGATAAAGTCGAGGCGAGTGATGCAGTGGTCTCTGTGAGCAGCGACTGAAGGTGGACAGAGACCACCTTCCATAAAATCACCGACTTCCAAAGGCTCCGGTAAAACAAACGACAGAAATGTCCAAACACCAATATGACTTGTGTATAAAAGCAAATGAACGCACGAGGAAGAACAGGAGAAGGAAGAAACCTGAGAAACTGCAGTCGTGCCGTCGGGAGTTTCTCCAATGGTCAGAGATGCGGCTGTGCGCCTGGCTCAGTGATTGACCCCGCATCACACCTGCGCTGTCGTCGCCGGCTGCTGTAGTTCGTTGCACGTTCGTGCTTTCCTTTAAACAAGGAGCCAACGTTTCGAGATGGGGATTTCTCTTCGGCTAGTCGTCTCCCGTCTTGTCTAGGCTTCGTATTTTACACAGCAATTTCACAATATTCCTGTTTTGCATCCGGTCCAGTCGCTTAAACCAAGTGGACCGGGTTTAGATTTCATTCATCCTTCGAGGATAAAACTACTTAAGGACACATTCTCGCGTGTTCTTGCTAACATAATCAACGAGATGAATGGTTCATTTTCTAGTGCCCTAAAAAATGGTAAGACAACTCCTGTTTTCAAGAAGGGTAATCGTGAATGTGTTAATAACTGTCGTCCAGTTTGCATTATTCCATTCTTCAGTAAGGTAATCGAAAAGGTTCTGTTCAACTGCATAAGGTCTTACTTGAAGAAGTTTCGCTTACTATCTCCGCATCAGTTTGGTTGCTGTCCCAGGTTGTCAACGGAATTTGTCTCATTGAATTCACGGACACGCTATAGACGATTTACTATTTTGAGCAGGTTTTGTTGATCTTACAAAAGCATTTGACGCTATTAATCACGCCATACTATTCAATAAACTCGAGTCTTACGGAATTACCGGGCCAGCTTTAAAACTTACAATAAGTTACTTAAAAAACAGTTCGCAAGTTGTCCCTGTTAATGGTAGCGTATCCAGCCCAAGATCAAGAAGCAAGGAACACCCCAAGGTTCAATTCTTAGCCCTTTGATTTTCCTATTAGTCATCAAATACCTACAACTTACACTTCGCCACTAAAGTTCCTTACTTTACGCTGATGACACAACCATTTATTCAGCCCATAAAAACGTCACAGCGTAGAAAGAGAAACTTGAAGCTGACTTAAATAATGCCAGCTTTTCGTGTAAGAATAACTTCCTGTGCATCAATCCCTCAAAAAGACAATACGTAATGTTTCATTCACAATTGTTAAAAGTCGCTCCCATGATGCCCACGTCAGCTGAAGATAAAATACCGCCTACTAACGACACTAAGTTCTTAGGCGCGGCATTATACGAACAATTTGAACATAATCTTCACGTCCATTCAATAATGCAGAAATTTTATTTTGACATTCATGTGCTCATTTAATCACTTACCTATTGTGAAAGACACATTATTCTTTCACTATATTACTCACGCATTCAAAACTACCTCTCTTATTGTATATCGTCTCGGGAAAACACCTGTAACAGTAAAATAGATGCGCTTCAAAGTCTTCAAAACCAAGCTCATCTAATAACTTTCAACCACATTTTCACACGCTCGAGACCATTGTACCAAAGTCGGAATATTTTGCCACTAACAGAACTGTTGAAGCAAAAGCTATCGCTATTTATCGAGCTTAAATGGTGTGATACCTTAATCGCGATTCTTCCTAGTTACTTTCCTAAAAATAAAAATATTACTAGGTTTTCTGCAAACGATAATCCACTACGAACAAGCTACAGGAAATTAACTGCCCTCTTCGCTAGACTGTCGCTCAGGAATTTCATACGGCACGAAGTATCGTCATCGATACATACATACTTATGCCTCTACAATATATACTTACTAGAGAATGTCGATATGCGAAGTCTATGTACTGACTACTTTTGCATCTTTCTCGTTTATATTTACCTGCTGCCTTCGATGAGCGTTTTGTTTTATTTTAGGGGCGAAGCTCCTTAAAGCGGCACCCGTTCGTCCCTCGTCGTAGTCGTAGTGCGTAACCAGTCTTACGCTTTGACCTCCAAGGTGGTGCCGGTGGGAGATTTCTCCTGTGCGTTGTTGAACAATAAAAAAAATTCGCAGCGTGCGCGTTAACTAAAAGACGAATTCTTCTGTCTCTCATTCCCCATTAGCAGCCATTGGCATGTTCCAGTAGGAAACGTTAGTAGAAGTAGAAGTGTTAAAAGCCGACTTCTGCTGTCTCTCATTCCCAGTAGCAGCCATTGTTTACCTCCAAGGTAGTGCCTGGTGAGATTTCTCCTGTGCGTGATCAAACAATAAAAATTTTGTTCAAAACGCCGTTGATTGATGAAATAAACCAACGAAAGACGCCAGATGTTTTCTAAAAGCAAAACGAAAAGACGCCAGCTGCTTAACGAAAGACGCCAGATGTTTCTAAAGCAAAACGAAAAGACGCCAGCTGCTTAACGAAAGACGCCAGGTAAAGCAATGGTTTTCATCTGCAACCAGTGCAAGAACCACTTAGCTTACATTTCACCGACCACAAAGCGGTCATAATGAAAGGACAACGGAAACCAGCAATAAAAGTTTGATAAAACATTTAATCAATCGTTTCACGTCATTTTTATCGGGCGAATTAACGGAAGAAATTTCACGGTTTAACCGATGATTACTTCCAGGAGCTTCGCCCAATCTCATCATCATTCACCTCGTGGATCTGCCGTCAATTTTTTTTAATTTTTACACACCCAAGCCCTGAAAAATAAAATTACGCATGATTCTGCTCACTCTGCTATTTTTTATGTTTTTTAAGTAAGATTGATTCCAATTTTCAACGATTATTGTACGCCGCTATGAAATGACATAATGTTCCTGTTTTAATTGTCTGCTTGGCTTTGTACTGTTGTGTTATCACTGGCGCTTACATATCATGCATTCATATATTTCTTTGTTGCTACGCACTGTGTACTAAAATACATGTGTATTAGTATTACGAGGTACCCCTGACCCCCTGACAGTTTCTTAACTATGCGACCTCTGAATGTAATTGCAATAAATTTCACTAATGTTCTTATGTATACAAAAATGCGAATAAACATAAACTTGAATGAGCTGAGTCCACTTTACACGAGCCCTAAAATCCCGCGGCTCCGCACACAAAGCACCAAAAAAGAAAAAAAAAAATGAAAGTGCCACACATACACCCACGGTTACAGAGTGTGGTGTACCGGGGAGCCATTGAATGGGTCGTTTAGTAGTAGTAGTAGTGCCGTCTTAGCGGCCATTAGGCACGCTTCATTACGTTCGCTCCATCTTGTAGCCCCGCTGTGCAGCACGTGACCCGCGGGACTTATAAGGGTGTGGGGACGATGCCGAGGGAAGAGTCGGTTCGTCGCCATGACAACGGCGTCTCGAAACAAAAGGGGCGTGCCGCGAGGCACAGTCACGTGATCGATCCCCATAAATTTGAGCGGCGACAACGGGGCGTCTCCAGGCCAGCACAAAGGCTCGGCGAAGACGAGGAAGCCGCTTTCGTCACCCACAACCGCGGCATGAAATTTACCAACCGGTGCCGACTTCGCACACGAACTGAGCCGAGTCTTGTAACGCTGGACTACCCGCGCTTGTCAGGAGGCCCTCTGTAGCACATGGTACGTTTCTTTTTTTTTTTAATCTTGTATATATATCATTTTCCTAACTTTACTACGGCCAATTACATCCCATCTAACGCCTCCTCGAGTAACTCTGCTCACCTGTATTATGCTACAGAAGGTTCCAGGAAAGACCGAAAGAACGGCACTGTGGCAACAAAACAAAGGAGAACAGACAATTAAGTACGTGTCGGCAAAAATAAATAAATAAATAACCGTGGAGATGTGCTAGTGCAATTTGCCGAAAGGAACCGACCCTGAATAACGCCTTTAAGAAGCATAAAAATAGAAAGCGGACGTGGGAAAGCCTTAAAGAAGAAACAAAAATCAGGAGAGATTTGATACCGTGCGCCAACCCAAGCGTAGTAAAGTACCGAGTGTAGGCTGATGTAAAGCATAAACTGCCGCGACCACATGCAGACTATAGTAAGGGCAAAGCTCATGCTCAACCTGACAAGGACATAATTGACTAAGAAAGAGGCAAATCTAGAAGTAGTCAAAGCAAAGGCGGGAGAACGTAGGGCTGCCCTGCATGTCGAGTTTGAAGCTTCAGAACGAGACCATAACCAAATAAATTTATGAAGCAGCGACGGAAATTGGAGGTCACGCAACAAGGCAACATGTAGGCGAACTGTCTGAAACTACTAAACATTTAATAAATAAATGACAACAAATTAAAGCGACTACCGGAGAGGGTGAAATAAATGGAAGTAGTAGGGCTGTGTAAGTTAATGAGCGAAGCTATAGAATGCGATATAAAGAGTTACAACATGAACGAAACGGAAACGCCACTGGAAAACGGTAGCACCATAACATCGGTCAAAAAGAAACTGTGCCTAGGACAAAAACGAAATGCACGGAATAAAAGATAAGCAGGGCAATGTTATCAGGAACTTTAATCATGAAATAGCTGAAGATTTCTGCTCTGAACGGTACAGCTGGACGAGGTGTCCTTAGCCAAAGAACGATGACGTTCCTGCTACCGACGTCGTGAGGAAAGCTGTACAGGGCATACCTCGGCGAAAAGAAGCGAGTGAAGATGGCATAACAGTCGACTTGATCAAAGACGGACAGGAGATGATGAAGAACACGCGTCCCTCTTCACAAAACTCCTCAGGGCGTCTAAATGCCAATACACTCCTAAGAGAGAACAAGGGATACACACACGAGCTAAAGCATTGAAGAGCAATCAAACTAGTCTCAATATTGCACAAACTAGTGCCCAAAGTCATATCCACAAAGCTAAGGGAAACGCTCGACTTCAACCAACCTAGAGAACAAGCTCGTTTGAGGAGTGGGTATACTGCAATGGACCACAGCCATACTATCAATCAACCAATGTTCTACAGTCTCCGCTAATATGTATCAATAACTCTTGTGTACCTTTGCAATCTGTTTCATGTTATTATTATTTGTTCTGTTCACTGCCTGCTGCTGTCCTATCAAGGAGGTGCTGTCACCTCGTCAAGCTACTCACTGTAGTAGCTTTTTGTGACAGCTCCTATCTTTCCTTTCGAAAGATGAATAAACTTGATTTGATTTGAAATAATTGAGAAATTTGCCGAGTATAACAAGCCTGCTTATATGGCCTTTGTAGACTATAAAGAAGCATTTGACTCAGTAGAAATAGAAGCAGTTTTAGGAGCCATATGACGACATGGGTACCTGAGGCATACGTGCAAACTATAACGGACATCTACAAGCTACTCCTCTCGCCCACGAAGAAAGCGAGAAGACTCCACTCAAGAAGGCAGTCAGACAAGGTGATACACAATGCTGTATGCTTAGAGGAAGTGTGAAGCAGCTGGACTGGGAAGGCTGTCGACCACGGGCTAAGTCGTCAGCGAGCGATAGGACACAGTGAAAGGACCTACCGTCAAGCTTCACGATGAGGAGAGACTTGGAGCGGCGGTGGTAAATAGGACCCTTTTTGTGTTTTATTCTCTATTTTCATGCATGAGCTTGTATATTTGGTCCTAGTTGGTTCCGCGTTGTAGCCCATCTTTGGCTGTATTGTGAAGAGCCGTGTTTTTGCACGTTTTATAACTGCTTCTTCAATGAGAATATATTTGTTTTGTTTTTGATCACAATTGGCTGTGATTCCGTTTTCCAACCACTGATGGCGTTTTGCTAGTGCACCAAAGAGATGTAAATGCTTTCCTGGGGGTCCTTTTCGGGGAACTGATACGTCGGTTCTTGGAATCTTTCCCGGCGATTGCCTGCCGTGTCTCATAGCTCGGTATCGGTGACAAAGAAGGACGTGTACTGGGATGTGCTGTATTTGTGAAGGTAGCTCTTATCACTCAAAAACAGAGAACGCCTGGGTGGCACAAAAGTTGCCACACAACGCTGCAGTGTGCCACGCGTCGGTCGAACGGCACGGAAAGAAAGAGGAGTGGAACAGCTTGTACAACCAAGCACGCACAGGCAGCGAATGAGCACAAGAAACGACTTTCTGTGAGCAGAACAAGAGCGCTATCAGTCCCGCGCCGGAACAGGAGCGCGGCGTGCAGAATCCGCGAGCACCGTGGGTTGCGATAACTCGCAACAGCTGCGCTGACAACGCAAAGACGAGAGGGCCTTCGCTGCTGCATTTTGGCGAGCCTTTCTTGTTGCCAGTCTCGGCTATTGTTGTGCGCGCCAATCGGCTTTGCCTCCCCCGCTCCAGATTGAGCCGGCGGCGCTATGTTTATCGCCGAGTCTCTCCGCGACGACATCCTACCGCTTATTGCAGCCCTGCCTTCCCAGCTCCGCCGCAGCCTATACTACTTATCGTTGACTCGATCGAGTTAGCGTCGCGGACAGCACCTTTTCGATTTCTGGCGCCGCGCTTGCGTTGGCAGAAGAATCATTACGGATCCTCTTGTTTTCCAGCGGCCCGGAAATGGTTTCATTGTTGGCTCCCAGTTGTTTTGGGCGGAGAGCTAAGCGGCGCTTTCCACTTGTTCTGTGGATAGATTTGTTAACACAAGGTGCACTAAAGTTTGAACCTTTGCTTAAGCAATGCCAGGCAAGCATTTATCCTAAGCGTCCCCCAAAGCAAATGATTGGCTACTGAGGTTATTACAGTGTTCGTGGTACACGTTAAGTCGAACGGTTTATGAGAGTACATATAAGCTCTGATGAGCTTCAATGACAGGGTTCACCAAGTGAAAGGAGTGAGAACAGCAAAAGCCCAGGCGAGCATTTCGCTTCGAGAGAAGAAGCCGTGCCCGATTAGGAGCAATAACGGAAAACGATTTGTGAGCGCCCTAGGTTCGGTTCGCCTCGTTGGAAAACGGATACCGTGCGCGTTCCAAACGCATTTATGTGCAATATCTGGCACGGTTTTATGTGCCAAGATCAAGATATGAGGCACATCCGTTAGTGGACGGCTCCGTAGTAGTTTTGACCATCTGGGGTTCTCTCGCACTGTACTCCTATAAATGTGTGTTTTGCGCACTTGGGCCCCAACGAAACGCGGCCGCCGTTGGCGGAATTCGGTCCCGTGACTCCGCGCGTGTGCACCAACAGGAGGCAAGGTTTTCAAGCAGACACTGGCGCTACCTGTGACGTAGTGGCAGTTGCCGAGGGTTTAGCGTCCATCACGGATTTTCGTGGGTGGATTACGTCTTAGCGATCACTCGAGCGCAAAAGCGGCCCGTTGAAGAGGAAAGAAAACGCGCTCGAGAATGGCACGAGAGGCTCACGAGCTGGCTCTCCTTGATGAGGAATGCTACCGACCAAACTTTCCTGCACTGTAGTCAGCTGAAATAGCAGATATGTAGGTACGTTTTGCCAGTTCTAGGAAACAAAGAGCGAAGACGAGGAGGCTTTCAGGAACGTTCTAAATATAGTAACACGTATGTTGCGAAGCCAACAGGGCGTGTGAAACCGGGAAGAGATGAGAAATGTGTTGGTAGCACATGAGCACGAGCTGCTCTGTGGGGCTAGCTCTGTCGTTATCATAGAAAAAGTACCTGCGCTGCGGTGCCACCATGAGAAGTGCATGTAGTTGCCCACCTCGGATGATGTGCGACTGTGCGCTATGATCAGCGCCTTAGCAGTGCAAACAGGGACAACGAGGGCGCAAGAACGTGTCTGCAACTAGCGAACAAGAAAAAAAAAAGAAGAAGCGCTCGGCTGATGAAAGCGGTATATGTGCAGCCGTCAATCGTGCTAGTCGGTGGGCTGAAAAAACGTCCGCAATCGAGCCATGCACCGCCTCATTGCTGAATGCCTGTTGAAGCATATGGGACGTCCGCGAGAGTTAACGCCAGAACATCGTGCTTGGATGGCAGTCAATGGGTCAGGCAAGTGGAAACAACAGAAGACCACTCGGCAAGCAGTGAGAAATGAGCGTAGATGCAAAAGTAGAAGTGAGCATAGAATAACGACGCATTCTAGAACAGGCGTTCAATTATTTTTAGGTCCAGAAACAAATGCAGCAGATCCGTTGAGCGTTTATGACGGCAGCGCTGGAGGACGGCTGGAGAGCGTCACAACCAGCCGATACGCAACACGATTCTACTGGCGCCGGACCAAGAGCGTTGAAGGACAACGCCACGATTAAGGCTAGAGTGAAAACCAGTTTGTCCTTAACTCGAAGATGAGTCTCTGAGAGCACTTCTCAAGAGCCAGAATGTTTGTGAACTTCCCGCTGGCGAGCGACCCTACACCGCATTTTCGCAGTTGTGTACACGCCAGTCGCGTGGTTTGAGACTCGCGGCTTTTGAATAAGAACGTGTCGAAAGTGATGCATACAGCGGGAGGGCCGCTGGATGTGTGACCAGCGTTCTTCCCAAACACCCGAATTGTGCTGACACCGTCGCCTGTGTCTGTCGGAATAAGTAACAAAACGGTGCCTGCGACAATTCAAGTCTTAAGCATAGATGACAATTCAGGCCCAACATCAATCTGAACACGCCAAAAATTTACACGACTGAGTACAACATTAAAAGACCTCCATCATCAGACATTATGCAATAACATCGTTGTTCAGCCTTCGCACGTATCACGGCAACTTAATCATAAAATTAAGCCGCGCCGTAACGCCTCGCAAACCGAGGGCGTCCCTTAATTCGATACACACACATTCTACGACTGCAAGGACCTCATTGCCACGGTTACTGATGTCTCGCTGTTTACGATTCGTAATTTATTATATTAATGAATTGAGCGATTGCACGTCATCATGTTGCTTCTAATGAACGAAAAATAAGTGAAGGACACGTTGCTAGGCATTCTCGTTTTCTTTTTTATTGGCAAAGGGAAAAGAAAGCGGCGTTAATTAGAAGGTTGTTGTTCTTGCTACTGTTGCTGATATTAGAGTTCGTTGTAAAATTAAAGTACTGATATTTGTCTTTATGAAGACAAGTCCGCTTGTCAAAACATTCGCTCTATCCGCATTCCACTTTCTTCATTGTTTTCCACGATCTTTGCGTCATCCGTACTGCAGTCTGATCTATCTGCCCTAACAGCAGCGGTAAATAAGATAAAAGCAACAACAAAAAGTAAGCAATAACAAGAGCCTGCCATTAGAACAATAAAGCAAACAAGAGTCTCGCGCACGGCGCTGGCAAGTAGAACATTTAAAATATTGATGCAGATTGACGGGGCACGTTTGGCAAGCAGGATAACAGAGCGCAATTTGAATTTCTTACAAAAAAAAAAAAAAAAGAAAGAAAGAAAGAGAGACGGAGATTTGAGGATCGCTTGCTGACTCTCTCTACGAGCGAGGCAGGCGTCATGGCCACACAGGCAATGTAGGCCGACACACCTGTCCGGCGAATGTTGTCGTCGTCCACGTTTGATGCGACTGGAGGAAAAGCGCGCCACTTGTTGCTCTGTTCGGGTACCGAGATAATCGCTCGCAGTGGAACTGGCTCACTTCGCGTCTTTGTTAGCTATGACAACTGCTATATGGCCACGAGGCGCACGGTGCTCCGGTGATGTACTACACAGCCTCCTTCGCGCGCAATCTGTAAGTTCGTTTACGCGTTTCGCCATGGTCGGGAACCGGCACTCTCCAGCATCTCAGAGCGCCGGCCATGTAAATTTACTGGCACAGCTGCGATCTGCCGGTCCTGTGAGCGAGGATCGGACCCGATTTGTGCAGTGATCACACACTCATCACGGCATCGTGTGCATCCCTACTCGCTTTAATCCCTTCTCAGGCGTACAGGTGTAAAAAGATGGTACTAATAAAAGTTGTAAAGGCGATACTCCGTTAAAGTGAAGCCTGGGGATGGTGCAAAGCAGTGATGCGCCGGCGTTTCCCGCAGGGACAGCTGAGGTGGTTTTGCCATATCTACACCGCAACAGTGGGCCGATCCCGGAGGGCAGACAATTTGTGCGTAGGGTTGTCGTGTCACTCTAACGAATCTATGCTACTTAATATGTCTAATTCCTGGTTATTGTGTTGTAAGGTAGTTTGAATCATATATTAGTTTATTCTGAGCCGCTTATTTGAGAAATTATACACTTGCTTTTGAGCATGACCGCGCTTGCTTTACCGTCACGCCGACGACCACAGAAGACGGCCCGAGCGCGTAAGGTAAAACACGGTTGCCGATAAACTACCCGCATTCGGCGGTCTCTCTCTGCACGGAACGTGTACAAAAGCGTGATCGGTTATTTTGCAGTAGCACCACCGACCCAACACCGAGTAGTGAGATCCTGGTATTTGATAGCAGTGTTGTTTGGCGACCATGTCGTCAAGTTCCGGAGGACACCCCAGTGCCGCGCGCTGAATTTCTTTCATTCAACACCCAGAGCTTCCCCCTCGGTCCCGTCTCTTGCCGGAGAGACAAAGCGTAATGACACATAATGACCAGACTGCCGCCGCCTTCCGAGCGCAGATTACCGGGTACCCTCGCTGGCGGGCCCCCAAAATCGATGCATCAATCAGTGCGGTGCCGCCCTGGGCACGGCGCCCCACCCAGGCACCTCTTCCGAGTGCTGCTGCAGAGAAGTGGCAGCCCGCGCACGACGGGAAACGCTAACTGGACGGCCGCCATTCATGAACCGATTCGAGCACGGCGTTTCTTGCATACATCTTGCAAGACAATTAGTACTCTACGCAATGAGCACAAAAGCTGTACAAAAAAAAGGAAAAAAAAAAGATACGCCAATAGTTAAGCCATCATTTATTGGGCGGCAAGTAAACAGTTAAACGCTCATGCATCAGTTATAATGCACGGCGGTGACGAAGTCCGCGTGCCACCTTAAGTAGGGCTTTACGCGCTTCGAACGCATGGACGGCGAGCGAAAGCGGCGATATGCAGAAAACACCCGTGTATATTATATATACGTAGACTTAGGTGCACCCCAAAGAACCTCGGGTGGCCAAAATCACAGCGGAGCCCTCCACTGCTGGGCGCGGATTACAATCCAATCGTGGTTTTGGCACGTAAGAGCAATGGTTTATTATTATTATTATTATTATTATTATTATTATTATTATTATTATTATTATTATTTATACAGCAGACATTGCTGGTTGCAAACGAAAGAGTGCTTTTTCTGACGAAGATTGCACCGCATTAAACGTGGAGAACTGGCAGCAGAGAGCCACTACACCGCCCACAAAGAATTTTAATTCAAGAACTTCTAGCACAAGTTTGATGCCAGAGCGCAAGGGAATTAATTCCAAAGGAAAGCTGCCCCGCTCGTTCATTTGTTGACGCCAAGTTTGCCAACAAAGCCGCAAAGTTCTTCGTCGCACTTCTCGGTGACCCTAAGCGTTCTTCAGCCGAACGAGCATACGCACATTCTCCTGCGGACGGGGAAAGCAGTTTTTTTTCTCTCTCTCGCTACAGTGCGCAAGAATTTTCGCCCCGCGCTCGTTTAATCCGGACGAGCGGTGATCGCGATACGCTTCCAACATCGAGCGCGTTTCTCGAGCGCTGCAGCCACGCGCGCTGATGCTGCTTTGGAAATCGTTTTAGCGCCGCTCGCTTGCGTGTGCGCTTCTCGAAGGAAATAACTAAAGCTCCCGAGATATGTGGCAGCGCCGGTCTCGGAGGCCCGTTTCCCTTTTCCTACCCTTCGCCACGCGGGAAGCGCAAACATTTCAGTTCCATGTTGATGCACACCAGCCTCAAGGCAGGTCGTCATGCGAAGGACGCCTTCCTCTACACTATATAGGCAAATCTTGACAACTTTGTCAGCTTCGTTGAGTGACGCCATCCCGAGCTAACGATACACGAAGAGGAAAAGCGGTTACACCGCGGCGTGTGAAGAGCGCCCACCGCCATCAGAAGAGACTTTTTTTGCCGTTCTCCCTCGGGTCTAGCAGAGGAACGTTTCAGCCCCGCGTCAGGAACGACCGTACATGGCCGAAAACTCGCTTATGGCGCCATACAGGCAGGCACGCACATGCGTTTCGTTCACAGTAAGGACGAAACGAGTTCCAATACGGAAATGCCAGCGTGAATGCACCGACGAGCGTCCGCATATACATGACATCAACCAGCCCTGTTCGGTTCAAGGCGCGAAATAAGATGACGTTTAAACTGCACGGGATGCACGCACTCTCATGCAACACGATCTGGCCTCGCAATAAATAACGGCAACAGCCACGCCTGGCTGCCTCCCCTTTGACGTGAAATTTCAAACAATCTGTTACATTATGGAGCTTCATTCAATTAGGCTTCGAAGCCACCCAAAGGCCGATTCCGGCGATTTTTTTTTTCTTTTTTTGAGCGCGTCAAGGTAACGGAGATTTTATGTTCCTGAGACGCTCCTGTTACGCTCCTCATAGTAGAAATTCTCAATAAATGCGAAAATATATATTTAACGGGGGAAAAAAAAGCGCGAAACCGAAACAGGAAACCAACCCAGCATGTAACGTCAAATCAGTCGATCCGCTTTACATGGTGCGACAGCGCATGTAATGAGGCGAAAATTGGCCGGTGCGCGCAGATCTTGTAGGTATGGCACCGGTGCGCTTCCGTCGCTTTATACCTGTAATGACGTCAACACACTGTGTGGCCAATCATTGGGGGAAGCCGGTGGGTGGCTTCAAGTGCAAAAATTGACTTATAAGCAACGTGCACACCTCTCTAATCTTGCACAAATGACGGAAGTGTGCGAAGGAACTCGAGCAGAGAGTTTCATTCAAGTCCATACACCTCGAACAATCACCGGATTTGGCCCAGAAGTTTGGGTGTTGCGAAAGAGCGCTTGCATGCCCGTCTAGGAGCAGCACCGAATGTGATTTGCACACGAGCTGTTGGAATAAACTTTTGCCCCAGTCATGTCGACATATGAGGAGAGCGCAAGCAGGATACGAGCTGCCGTACACACTCCCCCACGCAGAGGACGGTCCCCGGTTTTCCGTGTCCAGGCAACAGGAGCGTCACGCTGCTACTGTATCCACATGCGCAGACGCATCGGTGTGCGTACACGACACAATTTCTGCTTTGCCACAAGTAAAAGACACCCGGTCTTTTGCGAAACTGATGATACTGCGGCAAATCCGCAGCGAACAAATTCGTAAGAGTCGCTAATAAATGCATATCTGCTTGCTTGCCACGGTGGCTATGGTACTCGGCTGCAGATCCGAGGGTCGCGGGATCGAATCCCGGCTGCGGCGGCTGCATTTCGATGGAGGCGAAATGTTGAGGCCCGTGTGCTGTGCGATGTCAGTGCACGTTAAAGAACCCCAGGTGGTCGAAATTTCCGGAGCCCTTCACTACGGCGTCTCTCATAATCAGAGCTGGTTTTGGGACGTTAAACCCCACATAACAACAACAACAATCTGCTTGCTTCGCTGCCAATGACGCGGAAAGACGATAGTCTTCTGACCCCCCCCCCCCCGCCCCGACATGTAACACCCTCTCTAACACCCACTCCCCTTCCACTCCTCCTCTAAAGGATGTCATGAAAGTTTCCTTGAATTCAAGTTTTCCGCATTCTGTCGCGTCATCTGTCGGGCAGCGCCGGCGACGCACAGTTCAACTCTGTAGTAAATCGTTTCCTATAATTTCCGCCTAGCGGCGCTGCCGAACGGACATTGTGCATAGGTGGGGGGGGGGGGGGGGTTCCAAAGAGACAGAATTCACTTCGATAGGAGGCTTGGTCATGAGGTGGGTTGGCGGCTTGCAGAACGTGCAGTAGCTTTTTTGGGGGGCACGCGGGCCCTCCGGAGTCCGGGGTAGCAAGGAACAAAAGAAACAACCAAGGGGATTTTCGGGCAGGCAGCACTGAGAAATGCCAGAAGAGAGGTAAAAGGAAGAAAAGAGCGAAGGCACGTGTAGCAATTAGTTACATAAACATGCAGGGTGGCAGAAAAAAGGCAAAATGTTTAGAGATTGAGGAACAGTTAAACAAAGAAAAGATAGGCGTTTATGCGGTTACAGAAACACACCTTAGAGACCTGGAAGAGCCACCAAATATTGACAATTATGTTTGGGAAGGGTGCAACAGGATCATATCAGAAAGAAAAGGTGGGGGTGTTGGAATGCTTATTCATAGCGGAGCCAAATGGGAGAGAGTAAAACAAACGTGTTCAGAGCACCTCTGGGTTTCGGGCACGGTAGGTGGAAAGAAAACGTGGCTAGGTGTAGCTTACATGTGGACGGGAAATAACTGTAAGGAAAAGAATCTGGAGCTAAAGCATTGCATAAACACCGATATTAAAGAATTTGGTCATGGGGCCGAAATCATCCTCCTAGGGGATATGAATGCCCACATCCACGACCTTGACGGATATACAGACACCAATGGGAGGTTATTGCTCGATCTTTGCGAGCACCATAGTCTTGTGATAGTTAACACAGGGCCCAAGTGTGGTGGACAGATCACGTGGGAGGTCAGAAACAGACAATCGAACATTGATTATTGTCTAATGACGGAAGGAATCTACGAAAAACTGAGAGAAATGAGAATAGACGAGGACGGGATGAACAGCTTGGGTAGTGATCATAAACGCATAACGTTACAACTGGGATATAAAACTGAAAATAATAACGTAGAGTCGAAGTTTGGCAGCTCTTATTTAAATGACAAACAAATAAAAAATATAGCCGCAAGAGTAGAGGAAGAAGTAGGCAAAATACGAGGCAAGCACGGGGGTATAATGAGCTAGTTCATGCAATGACGAAAGAAATAAGTAAAGAGAAGAAAACTGTTTGCTGGAAAGGAAGGAGAACGCCAGAAAGATGGTGGAACAAGGAAATCCGGGAAGCGATCGAAAAGCGACGTAAAGAATCGAGGGAGCACAGACAGGCAAAAAGGGAGAAGCGGTCGAAGTCACGGAAAGATGAGAAATATATTTAGAGAAAAAATCTATTGTACAGAAATTGGTCGAGGCAAAAATTAAAGCTGAAAGCGAACGCTGGGTGACAGAAATTCATGACAAAAAGAAGGCCGCGCCTAGGATATTTCGGAGCCACATAAAAGCGCTAGGTAAAAAGTCTGCCACATTGCAACAGCATATTGTTGATGAGAGAGGAAATCAATTGGAAGGGTACGAAGCGTTGGGTTACATCCAGAAGGTAACAGCCGGTTCGTTTAAAAAGATCGTCCAAGAGATTACCCCAGTGGATAAAACCATGACGGTGAGCGAAACTAAGGAAGAGCTAGAACTTGAGAATTTCAACAGGAAAAAGGCCGAAGGAAAAATTCCAAAGCGCACTGCTCTGGGTTTAGATGGGGTCCCCGTTAGCCTCATTAACGAATTAGGACAGAACACTAAGAAGCACTATTGAAAGCCGTAGAAAAATGCTTACAGAAGAGGCAAATACCGGACAGTTGGCGAAAAGGCAGAATGAACTTAATCTATAACGGCAAGTGGGAAAAGAATAACATTCGCTCATATAGACCGCTAACCATTACATCGGTGCTATACAGGATGGCTATGCAAGCAGTAAAATTAAAAATAGAAGCATGGGCAGAACATAACAATATTTGGGGAGAACTTCAGAATGGATTTCGAGTAGACAGGCGTTTAGACGATAACCTATTTGTTCTTACTCAGTGTATAGAAATATCTAAATGTGGCTTTTCTAGACATCACTGGAGCGTATGACAATGTTAAATCAGGAAATATTGTGGGAAATTTTGGAAGGAATGGGCATAGGCGACGATTGTGTACAGCTTTTGAGGGAAATATATCGAGAAAATACAGTTTGCATAGAATGGGAAAGAATCAGTAGCAGAGAGAACGTTGATATTAGCAAGGGGCTGAGACAGGGATGTCCTTTTTCGCCGCTGTTATTCATACTGTACATGGTTAGAATGGAAAAAGCGCTAGGGGATAGCAACATTGGTTTTAATCTGTCACACAAACAGGGCGGCGTGATGATCGAGCAGATGCTTCTGGGTTTATTTCATGCTGATGATATTGTCTTATTCGCGGACAGTCGAGATGATATACAACGGCTGGTGAATATATGCGGGAAGGAAGGCGAGGCTCTAGGACTAGGTTTTAGTGCAACAAAATGCGGACTGATGGTATTCAATGATCCCAACGACCAGGCGGTATCCATACAGGGCCAAGAAATACCGAGAGTAAGCGAATACAGGTACCTTGGCGTATGGGTAAATGAGGGTGATAGATACATGAAGGTACACGAAAAAGCCTTGGCAGCAAAGGGAAAGAGGAACGCAGCAATAATGACGCACAGAGCGTTATGGGGACACAATAGGTACGAGGTGCTTAGGGGTCTGTGGAAAGGGGTAATGGTACCGGGGCTTACATTTGGGAACTCAGTGGTGTGCATGAGGCCAGTGATACAATCAGGAATGGATGTGAATCAAAGAACTGTGGGTCGCCTCGCGTTGGGCGCCCACGGGAAAACGACAAACGAGGCTGTAAAGGGCGATATGGGATGGGCGAGTTTTGAGGCAAGGGAAGCGCAGAGCAAAATAAGGTTTGAAGAGAGGCTAAGGAGTATGAAAGAGAGTAGGTGGGCAGTGAAGGTGTTCCGTTAATTATATAGAAAGAGCGTTGACACGCAGTGGAGAAAGAGAACTAGGAGGCTCACCAGTAAATATACGGCTCTAAGAGAACTGACAACAAAGAGCGTAAAGGGAAAAGTCAGAGAGGCGGAGAAGATTTACTGGAGGGCAGCGATGGAAAAAAAAACCGACTCTGAATAACTACCGAGAGGGCAAAAACGAAATAAAGAGGGAGGCATTTTATGATAATTCAAGAGGAAGCGCTTTATTGTTTCAAGCGAGATCGGGCTGCCTTAGAACGCGTGTTTATAAAGCGAAATTCAGTAAAGAAGAAGAAAAATGCACATGCTGTGAGGAAGATCGGGAAACAACGGAGCATGTTCTGATTGAATGCGGAAATATCCACCCAGGTGTACGTTTGGGCACCACCCTACAGGAAGCCTTGGGTTTTAGGGAGAACAACGGGAAGCTGAACATAACCGCGATTGAAATAAGTAAGAGACGGTTAAAATACTGGTGGCAGAAAACTAGAGACAACGGACAAAAATAATTATAGGGAAAAATATGGACTTTCTGCCATAAGGGGCAGGGAACTGGGCTATGAATTTCCGTTTTTGCTATAGTATGATCGATTTGATTGAAGTAAATTTAAAAGGCATGAGGAAAATTTAAAGAGAGAAAAAAAAAAGTTCTTAAATCTTCTTACGAGCCTGGTGGCGCACATGTCACCGCCCCGTTACAAAGGGGACGCTCATAGCATCCATCCATCCATCCATCCATCCATCCATCCATCCATCCATCCATCCATGCCGTTTTTTTTTTCTCAGAACGGAGGTGATTCTTACAAGGATAGGAAGTGAGGGTGGTGAGTGCATCATAAATGTCTCTCCGCGGAGGCGAGCACGCACGAAGACCGACAAAGGAGAGGAAAGTGACTGTTTCGCCATTTCGGGCTAGCTAGACAAACAGTAGCTTCTCTACGACACCATTCAGAACGCGTTGATTTTCGATTTACTTACGTAAAAACCAGTCCAACGTGCATTCTTAACTAAATGATCACGGTTATGTACATCAACGTGGCCTCAAATAGGCCTCAAGTTTCCTTTGCGCTGTATCATGTTGACGTGTAAACCCCATCCAGCGGTGGTAGTTTTGCGGTTGTTTTTCACGGCCCGTTTGAATCAGCCGGGTGGTAGAGTCTTGTGTCAGACAGACAGGCAGGAAGGCTACTTTCTCGCGTATAGGTAGCCCAAGAAAGACTATCGTCCTTAAGGAAACTACGATAATGGTAATATGTCTGAGGAACATGCTCAGTAATGAAAGCTGGCCGAAGCCCTTTTTCGGTTTCCTTACATCGTACGAAAAAAAAAGAAAGAGTGGAACAAAACGGCGCCGACTCGAGGCCTCGATGTCGGCCACACCCTTGGGAGGAGAAGCGCCATTTCCGGAACACACCCAGTCATTACTTTAGAGAATATTTGAATTTTGTCCCCTTTTCACCACGCCGCCATGGAAACTACCCTCTTGGGCCGTAGTCACGACTGTACCGGGCATCAAGAGTAAAAGTAACACGCCAGCTCCAGCACTGAAATATTTCGCCCTGGAGCATATTAACGCCAACTACAGATCCTGCCGCCACATTTACACTGATGGCTCTGTTACGGATACATCATCGGCAATAGGTCTGTGGATCCCGTCGACAAACATGTCAATTTCTGCCACCTTGGGTCACCGCACATCTGCCACAACTACTGAGCTGGCTGCGCTGCGGAGAGCGCTTATTTACATCGTAGCTCAGACACCTGATTCCTGGGTAATCTTCTCTGATTCGCGAGCGGCGCTGCAGTCCCTGAAGTCACCACGAGCCCAAGAACAACTAGTTTTGGACATCAAGCGGCTAGGCAATAATGCTCATGAACTTAATCACCGCGTTGTATTCCAGTGGTTACCAGCCCACTGTGGAATACAAGGAAACGTTCGGGCCGACAGTGCTGCCAGAACAGCCCATGGAACTAAAACACCACTAACAGCCATACCCCTTTCAAGAAAAGATGCGGCGACTATGGTATCGACATTTGCCTGGAATCAGCAGCGACACTTCTGGTGTGATCCAGGACATCAGTATGGACCACTACACGCCATTGACCCAGCCTGCAGCTTCCACGTACCACAAGGTTTAGCCAGGCGAGATGAAGCGTGCCCTCACCGATTGAGACTTAATGTAGCATACACGAGAGATTATAAGCACAAAATACAACAGTCTGATTCTCCATTGTGCTCCACATGCAACACACGAGAGGACATTGAACACGTCCTGTGCAACTGCCAGCGCTACGAGTCGGATAGAAAGACTCTGAAGGCAGCGCTTCACTTGCCACACGGTACGACCTTGGAGCTGCGGCATCTCCTAGGCCCGTGGCAAGACAGCGCCTGCGCACTACGTAGCACCAAGGCGCTGATAGCGTTTCTACGGGCAACATGCCTCAATGAAACGCTGTAAACTGAGTTATATTGTATATATGTATATATGAGTGTGTGAGTAAGTGTGACCGTATGTACGTGTTATGTTAGATGTGATCACTGTAAATATCATAATCACCGCTAAGTACCTGGAGTAGCAAGCCAGGCCATTAACCAGGCTAACATCTCCGGTTCATCAATAAAGTGTTCTCTCTCTCTCTCTCTCTTCTAGGGTGCCCGAGTTCAGTCACTGCAGCGCGGAGTTTCAAGAGAAAGAAAATTTGTCTGCGCCCGCAACATTCGTCCATGCGTAAATTCAGGAAATCTTTGGTGCAGCGTCGCTCACAGAAGCTTTGCCAAAGAACAGGCGTCGCTCGTGAAACTTGTCAACTTCAGTAGCGTTATTCGCAGTGACCCGTATTAGAAATCCCTGATTGCCGGTGCGTACACAACACCGAAAGAATTCGTCCAGGCATAATATCTAATACGAAGGAAAAGGCAAGCGTCGGACGCGTTACGCCTTATCGCCCCTGTGGATATCAAAGTGATTGCGAGGAGGCGCACACGAGGCGTGTCTGACGGAGCAACGAACCACGAACGATGGCGCACGTACCATCGGAGACGTTCCTTCATGCGCCCCAATTTCGAATAGGTTCGTCGAATCATGAAAGGCGCATGCGCTGAAGCTGCTTATCAGTAACTGCAGGTTCATTACATTATACTGTGCGTCGCACGAAGGCTTCACATGGCTGAATATTTGCCGGTAGGCGTCGTACACAGTCCCCTATAGCGAGCCCACCTCGCCTATATAGGAGCACACCGAGAGTTGCTGCCTTTTCCCAGTTGCTACCGCAACCTCTGCGAAATCTTGCTGATTCTACCGTGCGGTTTCCCGAGTAAACTGCAAAACCGACAGGCTACCAAGACTCTTCCGGCGATTGGAAGTTCAGGCGTATAAACTGCGGCAAGAAAAGCGTTTTCCAATTTCGGCTCGACTTCTGGAGAAGAGTGAGCCGCGCGCGAGACGTGATCGCGCGACGCCTTCAATCGGGCCAATGGATCGGCCCAAGGAAGTTTCGCTCAAAAGCGTGGCGGAGCACGGGCGTTTCTTGCGGGCACTGTTTCTTGCACAATAGCTTAGCAGCATGGATCTGAGGCTATAGGTCCGGGGCAAAAGAAAAAAAACAACAAAAAAACGTCATGATTCTGAGCCTCGTTCAGGGGTAAAGCTACGGAGTTGGGAGGTCTTTACGCGCTTTGTACGCTTAATCCTAAACGAACGTGCTGTCAGTGGACTGATGAGAGGACGCCATTTCGTCATTACCCCTTCTAAGCGATGTGACATCCGTCGGCCACAATAATGCCGTGTTCCTTTTGGGCAAGCGCTATTCATACGCGATTACCTTATTAAGACAAAACAAGACTTGGATAATGCAGACAATTTCTAGTGCATGGAAAGGAGCGGTGTAGTCGATGTACGAGTAGAAAGTCGCTCAACCGTAAGAATTCCTTGAACAGCCTCTCTCCGTTACATGTCGAAGCCCAGCAACATACTTTGTGAACTGATAACTGCGAGCCACAATATATTTGCCTGAAATTCCGTTGCATTATGAATCCTGACGTATCGGTTCACACATTCGACTGTAAATTAATAGCCTCGTGTGGGAGTGGCTTCTCTTGAAACAAGCCAGAAACGGAGAAAACAAACACACTACCACAATAGTGTTCACGCCTCAACACGCCACTCGTATACGCTGAAGGCGTCATAGCTGCGCTTGCGGCTGTTCCAATCTTTCGAGTGACACTGGATGGAGGTGTAGAATTGAGCAGCGTTCACCTTCCACACGTTTTTACACAAGCCGTTGAACAAGCTTCAATTCCCCCATGACAACGTATCGTCTGCAGGTCTGCGGCTTAAGAAGCCGAGCGTGCGACTTACACGATTATTCGCTTAGTTACTCGCTCGAGTCACTTGAACACCGCTGAGGAAAGCAATTCCAAAAAGTTGGTCAATCGCAAACTCAAATCATCGTGCACGAGAGCGCACACAAAAGAATTTGATGATACCATATGAATCTCTTATACGTATTAAACGGCTGATGTAAGGAAACTAGGTGACTGTATGTGCACAATGATTCCCTGGAACATCCTAGACTTAGTCTAGAAAAAGATGCATGAGAGAGAGATAAGAAACGAGGGACAAATGGGACAGTCGGAATTAATATTTCCGGTTCGCTGCCCTGCAACAGGGGAAGTGAAAATGAAGAAAGAAAAACAGAAAGAAGGGCGGATACGAAAGGAAAGCAGGCGTGCAAAAAAAAGAAAAAGAACCAACAACGAAAAAACCAATCAACAAAAACAAATAAGTATTATGGTCCCTATAATAGGCCATATGGCCACAAGGAAAATTCAACGAAGCTCTGACGGACTTTCAGTTCGACGACTGTTTAAGTCGGCATTCTATAATATGCTGTTCACTCTGAAAACGGCCGGTCTATTAGGCGGGCTACGTTGGCGCGCCTTACACGCCAGGGACAGCCAACGTCAAGGGTGGTGTTATCCTCGCTGCCGCAGTGATTGAAGTCCATGGCCGGATGAGAACAAGATGCCAAGGCACCGTCTCAAAAGCATCTCGTCCTCGGATGCTCAGACTGGAATTCTAGAATGCGCGTCAAGTCGGCGCAGACGTGTGTGCTGAAAACGTGAGTGTCGCGGTTCTACTTGCACGCTCACTAATTTTTAATGCTGCACTTGAATATGAGACAGGGGTGGAAGTTTGCACGCTACTTGCATGCTCACCTTCATTGCCCGTGACATGGGATTTCCATTAAAACCATGGTCTGATCTGTTCACTCCATGTGGCGGGGAAGCAGGTATCCAGGAATTCATGGAGTCTGCGGCCAAGGTCAGTATTGGATTATCTGAAGACGCTCCATTTCTTGGGCCTTTTACAAAGGATTACGCGAAGTGCGCTTCGAAGGGCAGCGAGTTCCTCATGCCGTCCGGTTAGCTAGCCTAATTAATATTCAGAGTACCCTCTCACTGTGGAGTGCCTCAAGCAGCCAAACCATTCAGAACAGTCGGCAACACCACCTGTCGTCTTTACGGCTTTTCGATTGCCACCAAGACTCCGCCAAGCAGAGGCCACCCTGCTTTATCGTTTGTGGCTAAGGGTGGCTTCTGCCAACTCTCATTCTTTTATGATCGGAATGGCCGACAGCGCCCTTTCTGACACCTGTCGTGGCGAAGAGACGCTGAAACGCATCTTATGCGACTGTCCTCGATATAACATGCCGATGCAGACACTGGTGTCCGCTCTTGCTCACGCTGACCTGCGACGGATATCGGTCGACGCCATTCTGGAATGTCAACCACAGAAGCCACCGCAGCTGAAGGTGACAAAGGCGCTGCTGAAGTACTTGCAGACGACAGACTTGCACAAGCGACTGTAACAGTGATGTCGCATGCTATGCAGCAGCCACTGACAATGCTTCCTTCCTCGCTCTCTTTTGTCCCCACTTTCAATATCCCATTCCTCTCATGCAGGGCAGCATACCGGTTGTCCTACACTGGTTAGCCTCCTTGCCTTTCCCTATCTACTATTTCCTTCCTTCCATCTCAGGAAGTACCATCGTCCCCGCAGGGCCTGCTTAGTTGATGTTGTGGCGTCAGTATATAGATGGTTCCGCGACTCTGTACATCAAGAGCAAAGAAAGCGGATTTGTCGTCCCCAGCAAGAACTTCGCGTAACCATCAGCCGAGCACGCTAAAGTGAATGGGCAAAATCCATTTATGGCCATATAGAATTATATTGCTCTACGGACGCTTTTTTCTTTCTTGACAGGCCGACGGAAATGGCGCGAACGTATTCTAACGCTTGCTCGCACAGAACACACAGATCCCCTTTTCGTAAGTACAGAATTATAAAGTCAGACGAAATATACGCCCACAAATTACTAATAATGTATAAAAGTGATAAACTTGACAAACTTGACAAGTTTTTAGACCTAGTTAGCTTAAAGGAAACAATCGCGTCGTATCCTTTAGGTACAAACCACCCTATGAAATTCCCTTCTCTCGCACACATTATGGTACAGAGAGAGTTAAACACAGAATGCCACTCGCATTAAACGCATGCTATACACGAGATATAGACATATTAACACAAAAGAAACAAGAAATACTAGATCTCTGCGTGGCCTAGAAAAAAAAAGCTTTGCACCTTAAATAAATTTACGTCATTTAATTATAATGTGTCTTATTATTACTAGTGCAATCATTGATAAAATGGTGTACTAGAACTTATAGTAATTAGTAAATACATGTCGCGATGGAGTTTCATCACGGTTCGTATTTATTGTTCGTATTGTTTGTATTTATTCCTTTATTTCATACTGTGTTACACAGACGTTCTGTGAAGCCGTTGTAGTGTAAATAGAAGATAAAAAATTTATTCTGTATTTCATTTTTTGCTTATGTATTGTGCTGTACGTTGCCTATGTACGGGTGGCAGGAGCTCTGTCAAGCTGCGACTTTTTTTTTTTTTTTATTGCGAAATGGGCTTGCCCTTAAGGCATAGTTTATGGTGTATTTTGTTAAATGTGTACTGCAAGTACTGCATTGCGTATGAACTGAAGCAGTGTTTTGTGACATCTGCTGTCATGCATCCAATGATCATAGCTGGTCGAGGCACTGTATCGGAGACCGGCTTGTTGAAGGAGACGAGACAGCTCCCGATGCATGTCCATGTATGCGTCCGTCACGGGAACAGAACAATACGGGCACGTATCACCAAGTGGTGCACCAGTTCCACGTAGACATTACAGCCGGTGTAAGGGCCACCCCTCCGGCCCGAAGTCTTCTAAGCACAACTTCCTCCGCCCTAGTAACTAAGCAGCTCTTTCTCTTGTCACCTTTTTTCGTTTTATCGTGTAAACGAAGGACGAAAATAAAAACATATTGATTGATAATGATGAACTATATACGTTTTACGTACACGAATCTCCCGCAATTATTGAAAGAGACACTGAAGAGCAAAATATCTTTTTCTTTTCCTTTTATGGATTCAGTAAATCACTCACAATACCAAAAGCACCACTCTTGCCGCAAGAAGGTGCTTGAGAAGACTCGCAAAAGGAATTTTAATTAGCAACCCCAGACAGCGTCTCTGAATGCGATCAATTAATGTCGAGTTCATCTTCTCTGTGTTTATAAAGTATCAGTTTCAATTTGACATTTCATGTTCGGTTTGATTAGAAGTGCATTTTGCTTTTTTATAAGTATACATGCATAAACATGTGCTGTTTTATGTACTTATGTTTTCGTTATGCGTGCCATTTCTAGGCAGTACTGTTTTTGTTTTTTTGTTACATATATTAGGGCTCATTTCTATTCTTTCTTATTTTCTTCTCCCATATGTATACCTTATTTTTCAGTGTTTGCTGATTTTTACATTGTATCTGCAGTTACAATTTGCTGCTAAATTTGCTTATGTTTTGCACGCTTGCATGTTGCTTGCTTGCACTTTGTATGTTTGTTTGCTTGTATTCCTTTTTTTATACAGGACCACGTGTCTGCGGCCAAACTGTTCGGGGTCAGGAATCTCGTCAAGCTGCTTTTTAGCAGCTTTTAATTTTTAATTCCTGTCCTTGCGTCTTTTTCACTTTTTAATCTGATTTGCATTATGTTTTGTGTTGACCATTGCCACTGTATGAAAACATTAAATCATTGTAACTGTAACATTGTCTTTTAACACGATTGTCGAAAAAGATTGCTAAATAAACAAACTAAAACTGAAATACATCGGGCCTCCCGCACCAACTCGCTCTTACGTCACAAATATTAAAGGTCATGCTAGGGCCCACACAATTATTGGCTGGTAAAACTGAATTGCATTGTGCTCGCGTGTAGCCAGGCAGTTACCGTCATCACTGAGAGCCTATCTTATGTCCACTGTAGCACGGAGGCCTCTCCCAATGCTCTCCATCCTTGTTTGTCCCGTAGCAAGTTTAATTCTATGGAGCCAATTGGGACAATATACTAAATAGAACTTTGAAATTCGTGACGTCATGTTTGCATTGACATGCAGAGGTTTCGGTGCGAAATTAAAAAAAAATGGGACTTTTGACCTCTATTTTCTCCCTTAAAATTGAATCCACGTTGACGAAATGAACGGCAATAGAATTCTCAAAGAAAAGTACAAACAGATTCACTGCATCACTTTAGTGTCCCTTCAACAAATGAATTTGCTTGATTTAACTTTCCCTGCGCCTACGTAGAGGTCCGCTAAAAAGGACCCCCTCTTTTTCAGGCTGCCTATAGCAAACGTCTGCCAGTGAAAATATGGCCGGCTGAAAGAATTAGGTGTCCGTCGCGCAAGAAACAAGGCATCGTGCGTCATCTTTCCGTAACCAGCTGGGAATGAAAGACTCTTCCGGAATGGTCGAAGGAGCGTTACTAAGTACGTCCAAGTGTCAATGTGAAAATTCTTGGCCCCAACATTTGTGTCGCAGGCAAGATAGGCAAGCGATGCGGGACATTCAGTGCCATCATTATTCGCTGTTATCCAACGTGAACTATACTGGGGCAACAAATTTAATGTTACAGACCCCTGCTAAACTGTATAACAATATATCATTCTGTCAGGAAAAGTTCTGAACTGTTTAGCCTTTTCCCCTAGCACCTCAGCGAAATCCCTAGGAAATATTAAAGGGTCTGGCATGGTAAGGAGTGAGACGTGTTGCCCTCCTGTCTCGTGCGTAATTGTAGAAACGCTCAGCAAATTCTTGAAAAAGAAGAAAAAAAAGTGGAACCTTTAAGCTTCGCCTTAAGAGTTGAACGCGATGCCTGGCCCCGTCATCATCGCGTTCTCTTCCGCTTGCCATGTTCGTCAGTCGCCTAACCACGTCATGACCGCACTTCGTAGAACGTGCGAGTTACTGCGTTGCTTCCCTCGTCGCCTTGCGCCGTTTGAGCAGGGACGTGCCATCAAAACTCGCCGATGAAGAAGGCACCATTAGAATCGAGACTTGATCTGGTTGCAATGATTCATCTTGACGTGGGCGCAGCGCTACACAAAACACGGACAGACGTGCCCGCCCCTTGCGTTTTCTTCCTTGTCCGTATTCCGTGTGAAGATGAAGAAGGCAGGGGATATACGAAGGGTGGCCTTTATATGATGTACGAGGATATATGAGGTGGTTTAAAAAAAGGAACTTTCCCCTGTCTTACAATCTGTCTTCAAGGAATCTTACACAGCCAAAGCATTGCCGCCGTCATTTGATGAGACATACTATACTGATTCCAGAGATAGAGGAAAAGGAAAAACTGAAGTTACTACGTCGTATAGGCCCATTTCGCTTGCTAATACTGACTATAAAATACTTATGAAAGTTTTGGCAGGGAGATTACAGTCTGTGATTACAGAAATAGTTGGTCGGCACCAAACATGTGGCATCGGGGGACGTTCTATTTGTCAAATACACACACGATGCGGTGTGTCCTTGAGTGCTGCAATGCTCTTCATCTTCAACCTGCTGCAGCGATTCTGCAGCTCGACATGGAGAAGACTTTTGACCGCGTACCACATGATGTGCTATTTCAATCAATCAATCAATCAATCAAAAGCCTTATTTTCGCTTCAGTCAATACAGTGCATTGTCACTGCGAAAATAGGGGACCAGAGAAAAAGCTGCGCTTACGCAGCTCTGGTCACCCGTGCAGCAGCAGTGACAGGACGAAACAAAAGAAAACCTAGCACAGCGTACACATTTTCATAACCAAAAAGTAGTTCGACTTGTGTTAAAAGAAAACACCAACAAACATCAATGTATGAAACATGAATATATCCAATACATTTACATGAACAAATCCAGTAAGGTTTTTTTGGTAATGTTGTGAACGTCTACACTTATTTGATCTAGTTCATTCAGTGTAGTTGCAAGAACACAAGTTTTTCTTTCCCGTAAGGCGAGAAAGGAACGTGGTATGGAGGGTGATGCCTGAAAGGATAGGAAATTGTATCTGCTCGAAGATTTGCTACTGCTTGAAATAACTCTATTCTTCCCAATGTGGCATGTTTGTAAGTTCTGAATAATTTATGTTTGTATGCGTTGTGAATCTTCATAATATGGTGTCTGTGGAATAAAGGTTCAGTGTGTTCTAGAAAGAAGGCGTTTTCTATTGAGCGAAGTGCTTTTTTCTGCACCAGGAATATTTGCTATAGGTTTGACAATGCTGTGTTTCCCGAGATTAGTGTGCAATAATATAGGTGAGAGTTAAGGAGTGCGAAATAAAGCATTCTTTTAACGTTAACAGGAAAAGTGTGACGGTTCCGGCTTAATACACCGGCTGCTCTACTAAGTTTTGGTAATAAAGTTTCCACATGTTCGTTGCAGGACATATTTTCTTAAAAAGTTACACCGACAATCTTAAGATGCTTCTCTATTTTGATCTGAAATGGCCCGAGAGTTATATATTCATCGATTTTTCCTGAAATTACAGGGGCGCGGAACAACACACATTTAGTTTTCGATTCATTAAGAATGCCTATTGAACTTGCACCAGGTCTGTAAGTTATGACAGAATGCATCTCCCTTTCGTGTCATGGTTTCGAAGTTTCTTCCTTCAAGCAGTACCGAGCAACCGTCAGCATATATAATATATTTACAATCATCATAAATTCTTAGAATACCATTAATATAGGAAAGGAAGAGAATTGGTCCCAATATGCTGCCCTGAGGAATCCCAAATTCCTAAGCTGTGATTTATGTTTATCTAGTTCGACGTATTGGTAGCGCGCTCTCAAATAAGATTTAATAAGTTGTAGTGCTTTCCCACGAAATCCATAACGTTCCAACTTTTCAAATAAAATTAAATGGTTTACCCTATCGGAAGCTTTACTGAAGACTAAAAATATACCTAGTGTCATCACCTTTCTTTTTTTCAAAATTACACAATATTTCCTCTGCCATACTTGAGCATGTTAATGTTGGATCAGTAATTACAGACGGTGTAGCCCTGGCGTATCAGGACTGTACTACTACACTAATTATTAACAAGATGCCGGGAGAACCTATTAAGCTGGTCCGTCACCTGGGTTGCCCGGGAAGCCCACTGTTGTTTGCGCTGCATATTGAGAGCTTATGTTTGGCAAGCAATGAAAGAATCCGTGGTTTTAGGCTCTTCAAAGCCGAAGTTGTGGCGCATACTGATGATGTAGCAGTATGTTGCACTTGAAAAGAAAGTGTGCAAGAGACAATTGCTGTTGTTAGGAAATTTGGACAGATTACAGGAAGTCTAGGAAACTGGAGAAAGAGGGCACGGTGAATGGTCACAAGACCCGGACACTTATGCCGACATGCGGTGGTACAAAAGTGCAGGAAAGTACTTAGGCGAGCACTATAAAAGCACCGATGAATACTGCGCCAATGAAGCGAAAAAACAATGCAGTTCAACGTCGCTTGTCTAGAGCCGCTGTATGTAATGTATTTTTCATGAGCAAGCTACGGTATGTGATGCAAGTGTCCTGTTGTAAGCGCGTGAACGTACAAAATCCGCATAGGACATTCGCCGTATTTGTGTCGGGTTCCACGAGGGAAAGGTGCAGTAGGGCGAATCTGTTCAGACGAGTTAAAGCTGGAGAACTCGGTTTGTCGCATCTATTCGTGCGCCAACTAGTTAATAGTTTCCTTTCGGGATGTTCAAGAATACTTTTTTGCTAACTGTATTCCAGCTACGCCTCTGCTGCTCTTTACCAAATTTTGTTGTTAGCACCGTAAGTATGCCTGGATCTACAGGATACTATTTTAAGGAAATTGTGGTCAGCGTCTGTTTCTTGTCTGTCCGATCTTCAACCGAATATCTGTGTTCATTTAATCGAAAGAAATTATATAAAGACATTTGTGACATGATTTTTCCAGTACCCCTGTATAGAGCCATAAACAGTGGAGGCGAAGGCGAAGACGTACTCAAACGAGTAAGAAAAAAAAAAAAAAAATCCAAATTCCGTCAAGTGCGAAAACCTTCTTTTTTAAATTACGCTCTGGTACTTTGCCAGTGCGGACTTTTCTGGAAGAGCGAGGTTTTTATTTGCGGTGGGGATCTCGTTGTTTTATTTGTAGAGAACCAGAGACAATAAATCATGTTTTCTTGCACTGTTGGGAAGGGGTATACTTCTGGGATGTGTTACTAGGGACGCTAAAGAGAAATTTGCCCCTACATCCAATTGAAATTCGGTTTTTTTTAACAGTTGAAAACGATGATGGGCTGCCTGATAATGCTGGTTGGCCTCCGTTGTTTATGGCGAGCTCGAATGGCCAGGTTTCACCGTGAGCCGGAAAGGCGACCAGCACGTGTGCTTTTTCGAGAATGCATGGGCCAGTACAGTGATGTACTAAAAGATCAAGAGTTTGTTACGGTTTGGGTAACCAGGGTTCAGCCCAGTGATGCGCACGTTACCAATAAAAGGTAACCGCGTTACAGTTACCTAAGCCAGAAAAGTAACTATGCTACATATACAGTTATTGAGCTTCCAAAAGTATGTAGTTACAGTTACAGTTACTGTTAAAATGTAACGTCGTTACTTTTCCGTTACTCTACAAGACAGATTAATACATCGCAAACCAAATTATACATTTTTAAGAATATAAAGGTATGAAGGCATACGGTTAGTCAAAATTGCTCGTGGTAAAATTCCAAATTAAAAAAAAAAAACAGAAAGGGGCTCACTCAAAAGCCCAACATCAGCAATCGTTGTGTACAACCCATTTTGCTGTAACATCTATTTATTGATTGCTATAACTTTCTTATTGATTGTCGGGAATTTATTTACAATACACATTGGAACAGAGTGGCGCCACAAAAGACTGCTGCATGCTCGTAAATGAAATAGGACCTCATCCGGAGACACGACACAGAGGATAAGCCACATTGCCGCCGCCATTTTGGGAAGTGCTTTTTAAAAGTACCGCCGCTTTGAGAACTGAGCGTGTGCGAGGCATTGCGAAGCGTCTGTTTCTAAGTGGTTTCTGCGCGGGTCGTCAAGAAGAAATGCCTCGCCACACGAAAAGATATTAACGATGCTGCACCGGCCTCTGAACAAGAGCGTCTTTTCGTCACTCAGGCAGACCATGTATACTGCTGTGTCGCGCTCCCGCACCCTTCTCTGCACAGGAGGAAGGGGGGAACCCTTCGTCGCCCCCTTGGTGTCGCCAACTGGCGGCGCTTTCCTTGGCTTCGTAGAAAAAAACACTTCACTCGCACTACGCGAAGACGCCAGCCCATTTCCGAGGGAAAAAAAAAGAGCGAAGAGATGTCCGTGTCCTGCACAGCATCGCGATACAAGCGATATATCGTAAAAGTATTCCGCCAGTGAGACAGTAATACATTTTGCAAATATAGATCGATACAGAAATACAGTAAGTCAAAAGTATGTACGAGCAACATCGCGATTGTCTCGTGTGACGATACTGCGCAGCCGAGCTCCTAAGGGGTGTTGCTGCTGGATCTTTTTTTTTTTTAAGGGAGTAACTGTAACGGTATTTCCAGTTACAGTTACTGTGTAAGGAGCAATAGTGCTACAATTAGAAGTTCCTCTAACCTCCTTGTCTTTCCTCCCTCCCTCCCTCCCTCCCTCCCTCCCTTCTCCTCCTCCTCCTCCTCCTCCACCTCCTCCTCTAATTTAAAAGTAACTAGTTACAGTCATAAGTTACTGAAAATAGTAACTACCTACCTGTAACGCGTTATTAGTAGCTAGTTACTGCCCACGACTGGAACTTCAGCCTCTCGTTTAACTAAAGGAACATTAAGAAATACCACCATCGAGACTACTGTAGTTGTCTGCATTGCAGTAAAGACTGTCTGTTACCTGCTATTTATGTTTGTTCTGTGTTAATAAAGTGGTTTAAAAATAAAACGTATATATATATGGGGTGGCCGAGGGCATGGGCAAAAGCGGAAGCAATTGAACACGTGTTTATCGATTGTTGGAGTGGGATCTTCTTCTGGGGCCCATTGCAAAAAAATTGACGGCAGATCCACGAGGTGAATGACGATGAGATTGGGCGAAGCTCCTGGAAGTAATCATCGGTTAAACCGTGAAATTTCTTCCGTTAATTCGCCCGATAAAAATGACGTGAAACGATTGATTAAATGTTTTATCAAACTTTCATTATGACCGCTTTGTGGTCGGTGAAATGTAAGCTAAGTGGCTCTTGCACTGGTTGCAGATGAAAACCATTGCTTTACCTGGCGTCTTTCGTTAAGCAGCTGGCGTCTTTTCGTTTTGCTTTAGAAACATCTGGCGTCTTTCGTTAAGCAGCTGGCGTCTTTTCGTTTTGCTTTAGAAACATCTGGCGTCTTTTCGTTTTGCTTTTAGAAAACATCTGGCGTCTTTCGTTGGTTTATTTCATCAATCAACGGCGTTTTGAACAAAATTTTTATTGTTTAATCACGCACAGGAGAAATCTCACCAGGGGCAGGCACTACCTTGGAGGTAAACAATGGCTGCTACTGGGAATGAGAGACAGCAGAAGTCGGCTTTTATCACTTCTACTTCTACTAACGTTTCCTACTGGAACGTGCCAATGGCTGCTAATGGGGAATGAGAGACAGAAGAATTCGTCTTTTAGTTAACGCGCACGCTGCGAATTTTTTTTATTGTTCAACAACGCACAGGAGAAATCTCCCACCGGCACCACCTTGGAGGTCAAAGCGTAAGACTGGTTACGCACTACGACTACAACTACGACGACGAGGGACGAACGGGTGCCGCTTTAAGGAGCTTCGCCCCTAAAAACTCTAAAACAGGATTTACGACTCAATCCACATGGTATCCGTTATCTCCCGGTTCATAATGACGACGGCCAGCCTTACGACCTTGTTATGCTTCTGGGCTTGCACAGCAGTGCCTGGGCGATGGAGCGCGGAGCAATGGGAACCGGCCGTCGGCGTTAGTACGGCTTTCGGCCGCCACGCGCCGCCACCGGAGTAGAGTTGCCGTCACGCTGTAGCGCACGGAAACGCAGGCTGCGGCTGCATTCGGAGCTGTTATATTCTTTAGTTTTCGGCCGTATTTCACGCTGTTCGAAGTATAATCAACACTTCTGTAAACGGGGATAATGAAGCACTTGTCGCTCATGGAAACAATTATTTTTTATAGGCCGTTCGCGGCTAGTTGGCGGCGCATCGAGGCCCTTGCGCGTTGTCTGCTTAGCCGATATGATAGCGCGGTAGTGTTGCGCGGAATATTCTTCTTTCACCATCATGTTCGCTAGTCTGAGAGTCGATTTTTGAAAGCAGTTTGTCCCATGAATAACAGAGAGCTGAGCTAGTTGGTAAGTATTCATTCTGAAAAGCAGGGCGTGCAAACACGGACACAAGAAGAAATTAGGACACCACAAGCAGGTATTTAGTCGGCGTTTGTCGTGTCGTCACTTCTGGTGCCTGCGTTTGCACTCCCTGTTTTTTAAAAATGAAGTTTGTGCCAGTAGCTAATACTGATAGCTTGGGCGCTTCGACAGCCGCGATGAATGCTAACGCCTATTGGTGTAGCTGACTACACGCAAGCCTGGAGTGCATGCGCTAAGTAGCCTAAAGCTACTTAGCGCATGCACTACTAAACATTTCGTAGCCTAAAGCAGTCTATCGTGATGGTACGAAAAACAAACAAAACAGCCCCTTCTGCAGCGCGCGTCTTGCAACACTGTCCGATGTGTATTTTTGATTGACAAATTATTACGCCTGAGGGCAGACTTTTGAAAAAAGAAGTCTGAAGTCACAGTGTTGAGTCTTGAGATAATGTTACTCGCGTGAAAAATGCGGCCTGCCTTCAGTGCTGTCAGTTGGTAACGAGATGCTTTGCAAACATGCACGCAGATATCGCTGCGAAAATAGAGGTCATTAGATGCCTCATCAAATGCGCGAATTGACCGACCGCGTCGGCGGCGTGAACACGAGCGATAGAAAAAATTATCACGTGTTGACATCACCGTATGACGTCACAGTTTGCGAAACTTTGGGACTTCACTATCAGGTCACGTGATGACGTCATCACATGCCATCGTCGCTTCGCACTTCCTCCTTGATCGACCGCCCATCGCGGAGGCAGTGCAAAAGCACGTTAGGTCGAGAAAGCTGTCGGAGGGGGTGAGGAACAATACATCAACTAAAAAGAAGATGATGGTTTCTTATTCGACTCGTCTTACCGAAAGGCATAAGAGAACCTACTAGTTTCATTTTCAAGACCAAGTTGTGACGATTCATGGCTTACAATGGTTGCATTATTTCAACGTGACGGAATAAAACATCATTTATTGCTAAGGCGCGCTCCCGCATGTCACACAAGCGTATGCCGCTCTCACAGTTGCGCATACTTTCGCGAAAGGGGCTTTTTTTCGCGTAACGTTTAGCTGTGTCGTTATCCCCCCTAATCACTGCGAGCCACCTCTCCCCCATACCAATTATTCCGCCTCACCCATTCACCGATTATCCCGCCTTATCACTGCGCGCCACCTCTCCCGTCTACCAGCGTCCGCTGGTATTTCATGGAACGTAAGCCCATCGGAGTTTTTCTTTCCGCTCGATTTCCACAGTGGTACACAGCAATATGACATACCGACGCATACGGAGCATGTGACTGCGAAAGCCTGAAATGGAAAATCAAACACAAATACTATCAAATTTAAATGCAATTTTCGCACCGGCATGACTTCTAGTGAGACTGCATGCGACCTGGGAAATCTTGCACGAAGCACGAAAGCAATGAAACTCGGGTGTAAACACGAATTCTTAATACGCGCGGCCGTTTAGCGCCAGCTTCTCCTAGTCTACTCGCACAGCGCCGCCACGCGGTAGCGGCGAGCGGAGGCGGAGCGCGCGCTCGACGGCCTGAAGGCCGTTTCACATGACGCAGAAACACAGCGATTTTCCTTCGGCGACTAGAGCGATCGCGATTTTTTTCAAAAAAAATCGCTCTCGCTCTTGTCGCAACGGTCTGCGACGAGCGACCAAAAAGTTGGAATTTCGTCGCTCTGATCGCAGCGATCCGAACGATTTCCCGTCGAAATTGCGCCGAGCAGCAGCCCCCGCGCTGTTTCGCTGTCATGGCGGTGGAGTGTGTGTTTTATGATCGGAGCGATCGGGGTTTTTATTGAAGCAGTGGGTTGGTGTTTTAGCTTTCTTGTGTACTACGTCGAGATTTCGCTTCGACGTAGTACAACACACGAACGCATTTTGTTCCGTGCGCGGAGAAAGATTCCCGCTGGTTGATGTACTCGAGTTGAGACTCGACGCTATCGAATGTTTGCGACTTGCCTTGCATACACAATCGTTCTTTTTTTTTCTCTCTCTTTCTTTTTGAGATCGCTTGTGATTGCCGCACAGCCAAGGTATTGCAGCACGTACTTTGCGTGCACTCAAACGCGCATTGCGCGTTGTAAGTGCTATGAGCCTGCGATAATAATGATTGAGCACGACGTGGTCGCGAGGCATCCGATGGCGGGCTGCTTTTTTGTGCGCCAATTCGGCGAATGCTCTTGCTTTTCTTCCGCATCGAAATGAGGCCGCCGTGGCCGGAAATCGAACTCACATTCTAGCGGCGCGATATCGGGAGCGCGACACACGAACTTACAATTAAAGTGCTTTGTCAAGAACCCGAGACCTTTGTATGTCGCCGGAACTTTGAACTGTTAATGCATGCAGTTTTCATGGATACGGGGCGCGCTAATTAACCAGAAATACTTCGCCTTACACCGATGCCGTAAATCGGGCACGTCATTGTTGGACTGACTATGCGACCAGTAACTAAATTTAGATAATTTTTGGTGTATTAATGTGTGCTTTTATAACATACCATATCAGGAATGCTAGCAGCGTCGTTGATTTACTTTCAAAGCGTTGATGCGCAACAAGTATTATTAATAGCAGCTTTTTCTTCTTTTCTTATCTCGTGGACAACATTTTTTCCTTCACATATATTTATACGCATATATTTATAGGATTTGTATATTTCCTGCACCGGTTCTCACTTTATATAGTTATAATTAATTGTAAAACCTTCATGGCATGTAACAACACACCTTCATGGCATGTAACAACACTTCAAAGAAGATTACTTGTGCACGTAAATGCTTGCAGTGTACTTGTTTTGTCTTGTTTATGATGTTCATTATAGCACATCACTTAAAAAGAAACAAAAAAAAAAGAAAAGCGGGCAAGCAGCCTGCAAAGTTCTTATACAGTTCTTATATAGAAGAAAATGTGAAAGATCACAGCTAATCAAAATCATGCAGGGAAGTTGCCTTGTTGCATCCTTTTTCTGTAGGTTATAGTTTCCTCTTGGGTATGGACCAGTGTTGCACTTCAGTAGCCATTCAGGTGTGAACGTGCATATTTACATGTGAAGCCATGCCAAACTAAACAGAAACAGCTTGCCGACATATTTGAGAATGGTTTCATTATTACATAAATCCTGCTTTTACAAGTGCATAAGTTTATAGAATTATGCATTTTTAGAACATTTCTGATGAAATTGAAGCACCGTGTAAATTTGTCATGGCATTATAAAACTCATTTCTGCAAATGAAGTGTGTACATTTGCACATTATGTAGTTTAATTCTATGTAATACGTACTGCAAACAAATAAAGGTCCAACCAGGAAAGAAATTGTGAGAACAACACATGTACATGTATCTCTCTATTAAAATTCATAAAGGAAAAGCAAGTGTGCATTAATGCGTAAACATGACCCAACTAAAGTACGGGACAATGCACTAGGGATGCATGGCAGAAATGGTGTGTCTTGGCAGTGCATGCTGTTTTGCAGCCATGCCTGGGAAAAAAATATACATCTTAAACAAGTGTGTTAAAAAATATGTGCACTAAATGTGCATGTTAGTCGAGGGACTCTTTAAGAGTTGCATCTTTATGGAAGTCATTCCAAGGCCTAATTACCAGCCTATTAAAGTATAGGAAAAGATTGCAATATTTATAACATTTGAATGCAAATATTATGTCACACAGAAGGGTTTTGCACTGCTTGTTCTTATGGAGCTGCAAACAACAGTTTAGCAGTGATGCCTCAACTGTCACATTTGTCTTTCACAAGACTGTTGGCCTAGTTGATATAAAACAAGAAGAGAACAACAGGAAGAGTGGCACTTCCAGCTACTTTATTCAAGGCGCTAACCCAAGAATGTATACAAACAGCAAGCATGCACGGTCCCTTTCCAACGTCATACCATCCAGCAATCAAGCAATCTCGTCTCTGGTGCATATAACATAACTGATGTATAGCTGGTAACCGACAATTTGTACAGGCAACAAAACATACAATGATTCTTTTTTACAACTTGCCATTTTTATATATTGTTTTAATCTGTCACTTGCCATGGTGGCTGTGCCAGTTTGCAAAAACAGAAAGTAAGCTAACGCTATATTAAGGCGAAAACCTTATATTACTACGTTTCAAGGCTGTGTTGCACAGTACAAAAAACCAGAGTGTAGGCGAGCATCGAATAGGTGGAGTGCATCTCTTACTTCACTGTAAAGTTGATTAAGTATATCTTGCTCGTGCGGTCAGCTTTGTTGCCTTCGTATTACAACAAAGTTGACCGTGTCTTGCTGTGAAATCTCCTGCCACATCCTTGTAGGTGAAGGTGCACAAGGCTCTAGTTGCAAGCGAGGAAGACCGAGAAGGCACAGCGCTGCAGAAGAACCTTAAGCAACTCAAAATGCCATTTCTCACCACTGCTGCTGTAACAAAGCAGCTATGTGTGAAACTGCAGCAGCAGCAGCCCAAGAAGCAGATCAATGGAACTTGGCATTTGCCTTTTACATTCGCTTGGAAGTCTCTAAGCACCTGGTATAACAACACAGCATAAACCGGTATGGGCTTGTTACAATGCTCAAAATTGGTGACAATGGTGCCTGAAGCAGGTGTCCGAAACTGCTATCACTCATAATGAGAAAAAGTCCATACCCCCATCTCACCTGAAGGAAAACTAGCAATCTTTCAGTAATGTTTATCTCCCTCTCTGCACGCCTGTGCACATTTGAACCCAGCCCAACAGGAGTAGTAGCACCCACCCCAGACTCTGGGCCTTATAAGTTGTCAGTCGTCGGCTATGGTTCCATCGACAAAGACGAGGAGAATTGGAGGGCGGGGGAGAAAATACAGAAGAGCAAGGAGATGACGACGGCAAGGAAGGAGAGGATGCAGATGACAAATGAGAAGTAAAGGAATTTGAAAAAGAAGACAGTGTAAGAGGAAGAACAAGAGGGGGGAGGAGAAGCAGGAATGGAAGAAGACCTAAAGAGAATAATAAGAGCACATGCAGGAAAGCTTACACTGTCACTGTGCTCTGTTCTTTGCAAAGGCCTGAGAGTCTTCTTACAATGCTGCCCTAACTTGTCCCAGTGGCTCGTTAAAGAAATTCTGCTGACATTGTGCAGTGGGGTTTTTCCTCTGAAAATGTGCACCTATCAGGTTCATGATACTCACCATTGGTGATTACTTCTCTATGCAAGTTACTTCAGGCAGTAAAACCTTTGCCAGGACAAAGAAATGGAAAAGACATCAAGAGAGTGCTGGCGATTGCTTACCCACACAGGTTGTCATGCAACGTCAAAAAAGAAGCATCAGAATTCAATCTGAATGTTGTTTTTATGCCCCTAACAAGCTCTCAAAGGTGTTTTTTCTAGACAAAGTGGCTGAAGTGTGCAAGATGCACAGGAACAAGTTCAGTACTTGCCAGTCGCACAGAGCAGCTTGGTTGCAGCAGACAAGAAAACCTGGCATCCTACGAGCAAAGTGACAATGTAGGTGGAGAAATGGTATGTCCTCGAGGCATGGAGAAGGCAGAGTTTGAGGAGAGGAATCTGCTAGGCTGTGGCAGCGCGTGCCATGGCTCATTCATGAAACGGTTTGGCAAGGTGGAAATTGAATTTTCTTTGCATCACGACAGATGAAACTTCTGGCAAGTGGTCATCTTTTACATGTCATCCTATGGGTGCAATGCATAAAAACTGCGATACCGTCTCATATATTGCAAATATTCTCAGTTTTCTGTCTGCAGCATCAAAAAGTAAACTCTGTGGGCATTTTGGCTGTAGTTTGTAATAAATATGTGCCATACAGCACTTGTAATGAGCTGCATGTAGTGACTCCAGTGCAGGTGACACCTGCCGCTGTAAGTCCCTCGTTCGCATGTTGTGAACAGGTATGGGTAAATGGCCTTGGGAAGAAAATGCGTGCAGGATGCTGCATAGTCTTTGTGATCTGCTGACTTTACAACTCTCACGGGCTTCTCAGACTTTTAAGTGCACTTTTTGTGTTGCAACAAAGGCTTGCGCTCTCTGGGATTTCCACCAGTGCCATTTTAGGATGGGACAGAAAATGTGTTGTGCCAAACTACAATAGCAGCGCATCCAGCAAAGTGAAGCCGATTACTTTCGACGTTCCCAGTGGCTCGATGAAAGTGGAGGCATGGGCTTGTACAATACCAAGGAAAGGTCGAGAGCTCATGCCCCATAACTACGTTTGCTAGAAGCATTTCTCAAACAGTGAAATGGAGACGCAATGAAGGTGATCTTGGTGGTGACATCTCTCTTGACAAACCCAAGCGGCCTGTTTTGTTACTAGGTGCCGTGCCGTCACTATTTTTGCACTGTCTCAGCTACCTGTCTCCTGTTCTCAAAAAAAAAGAGAAAAGAAATGAGCCAATTGGACCTGGCGTGAAGTGCATTAACCACCAAAGACAGACTTTGGTGGTTAATGACACAAATATGCTTGCTGCTTGCCACTTTGAGGAAAATGAGATGGTGCATCCTCTCGCCTCCCTTTGCTGTAAGTCCAATGCCTTGAACAATAAGCAAAAAACGGCATATGTGTGGTGGAAAGACAAGGAACGACACTGTACCAATAGTGCTGGTAATGACCAAACCAGTCGAACCAGAGTTATTGAATAAATAAGTTTTGCATTCCAAAAAACATACTGTGCAAATAATTAGGTAATTGCCATGCAGGCAACACCTTTTTTCGTTTATATAACAAATAATTTGCGGCCACCAAGGTCACACAAGAAGCACATCAATTACAATGAATCTGCACTGGCTAGCCTTGACAGGTTGAACGGGCAAGCTTCTGCAGAAAGCCGACTCGCACAACAGAGCGTGTGTTGGCACCATGCCCTACAGCGTGATTTCACTGAGCTTCACTGAGCCACCCAAACAAGTACTGTTTCGCCTTCTGAAGAAATGCTCTGTGCCTCGAGGCCAATACAGCAGTTTTCTCTATAGCGGTGACCATCACACAAATGCTTCTCAATTCCAACAAGCGCATTCGATTGAGGAAATGCTATGGCAAGAAAACATTCTAAACTTCGAGGGACTCCCGAGATGGAACAGGATGGAGAGCAGTTTCTGAACCATTAGACAATGAATGCATGTCACAGAAACACAGTGTGCCCTGTTAATATTTCTGCTCGTCGACAGAATCCTTTTATTGCAGTAAAACCACGTATCTCCAAATACAGTCTGTTTGGAAATAGTACTTAAGGCCCTTATTGGCTGTTTTTTGTTTTGCAAACAATTCTGTTCTAGCAGAAAAGAGGCATAGCAGGGAAACAGTCTACTACAGCTCTAAGTGCATGACTACGCTACTAACTTGTTATAAGACTATACATCAAAAATACCTTTCGTGCACGGCGTGGGGCAGTGCAACGTATTTTGCTTCTTTGGTCAGACTCGCAGTAACCTACTACGATTAGGAAACTAAACGACATCCGTATCTTCACAATGTAGTGACGCAACATGCAGGCTTCAACACAGGTGACTGCAGCTCCTTATAAATTTTGTGATGCTAGTTGTTACACATCCACACCACGGATTCCACGACGGACGATCCGCGATATCGATGTTCACAAAACAAACTATTCCACATCATGCAAGCACACACGCGCACGCACACACACACAGAGGCGTCATTTCTCGCGGCTTTCAAGATGCGAGTTTTCGGTTAGATGCGTGTTGCCGCGTTCGGTCACAACACAAACTAACCGCATTCCGTGCACAGACACACACATATACATCATTTGCAGATCCATAAATGTGGGCTTTGGTTAGATGCCGGCGTCGTCCGGTTCGGAGGCACTACAGTGTAGTAGGCACTTGCGAGCAAGATACACGAACCATTCGTTGACAACTTGATGCTGAACACGGAGGATCATGCTTCGCGCACACGACGACTTCGAAGAATACGCGGACCCTTCGTACGCGGCTACATCCATGGCGCAAAGTTTTTCTTCACGACGCGAAGCAGCCGAAGCAGCTGCTGTGCCCCTGCGCTGCTACCACCGCTATTTTCACGTCTTTACTGATATGCGGGAGCCGCTGTTGCGCACACCAAAATAATTTAGCCACTTGCAGCCGTTTTTAAATTACAATACATGCATGCTCTTCAATCCTGTAAAACAAAAGTTAATAATATTATAACGCAGGGTTATTTAAACACATTTGAAGATAGCCGGTCGCTCCTGTCGCGGGAAAAACAGTCGCTGCAATCGCAAGTCATCTGAAACGAAACCGCCATTAAGCGACGGGAGCGAACAGAGCGATTGGAACGATTTTCGTCGCTGCAATCGCGGCATGTGAAACAGCCTTGAGGAGCGCGTTCGCCCAGGCACTGAAAAAATAGAGGAGGCACTGGCACAGCATACGGCAAACCCGAACTGCTGCCCACAGTGAAGACGCCGTGATCAAACCTGTACGCGATTACTTTTGCGAATCTGTGTCGCGTTTTCTTGAAGTGCAGAAAGAAGAGAAAGATGTACCGGAGTGGGTGTCATTGTTACACATGCCGAAGTTTTAATATGTAGTCAGCCGACAGCGGCTGGGGGGGGGGGGGGGGGGGGCGGTTGTTCGCTGTACATTGTTGTTGTGATTGCTTTTGTTTCCTTTCGTCCTGTTTTGTTTTTTTACTCTGTGAACGCAACTTTAAAGAAGGCAATAAAGAAAAAAAAAAATAAGAGGGGTGGCCGAGGGCGTAACGCATCGCGCCCAGGAGCGAGGGGTCGCAGGTTCGATTTGCCGGTCGCCGAAGTTCTTTTTTTAGTTCTTTATTTGCATCCACCTCGAATATTTGCTCACGGAGAACGCAAAACCAACAACACCGCGAAACGAGCTCTTCAACGCCACCGCGTTGGTATTATTCACAGCGAAGCTCTTCTAGCTCGCCGTGAAAAGTAGCTGGTAATACAAAAATATCATCTTAATTATTGCTGGTCTCCCAAGAGTCAGTGCGCGCGCGATGCTATGTAATGCCCAATGTGTGGCGTTCGCACGCGCGCTTCATTCTTGCGCCCGTGACCTCAGCCCAATACTACACTGGCAAAACTCCGGCTGGCGGGCGCACGTTGTCGCACGTGCAAGTAGAGGGAGAAGAGGACAAAGACATCTTGGCCAATCCCCGAGGGTGGGTATGTGCCAGAATTGAGAACAACAACAGCAGCATCGATTTGTCCGGTGCGCAGCGTCTCGCAGAGCTGTGCGTTTGTGCATAGCTTGGCGCAACCAAAGTATGCGTCCTCTCGTGGAGTCCAATCAGCTCCTACAGCATAGACATGCATTGCAAAATGGTGGGACGGCGTCAAGCCGAGGCCACACTCAGTGCCTCGTCTTCCATCGCCTGCGGTTCGATGGTCGGCGCTATGATATATGCATTGAGGAGCGTTTCCCGAATCCTACCACGACGAAGACAAACCCGGACCAGCCAAGCGGTCATCGGTTTCGCTAGCCTTGCTCTTTTCTGGACCTTTCTTTCTTTTCAGTAACCCAAAAACCGAAGTCGAGCCGAGCAGAACTGTCTTAACCCGCGTGACGGTGCCTCGATGTCCTCCTCGAGGCTTCCTTTTGCACGGTGCGACGGCGCATGCACTCCACCTCTAACTTTGGTAATCAGTGCGGCCTCCGAGATCAGGCTCGCCAGCAGGCGGCGCGCGCCAATCTCGTAGGCCACGGTATGGAAGCCGTGCTTTCCGGCGCTTATACGCATCTTTGCCTATGGTGACGACAGCACACAATGCGGCTAATAATTATGGAAAGCCAGGTGGGTGGTTCAAGATTCATCTGTATGCAATCTGCTCCTCTCCCAAGCCTGCAATGTTTCGTAAATGACGAAACTGAGCCAACTTAATGAGCAAACAGGCAATGAAGCCTAGGAAAGCATAGGGGAAGTTAGTTGTAGTATTGTAATTGTGGAGTAAGTAGAAAGTGTGCTCCACACACGCCGCCATGGCTACGAGTGGCGCTGCCTAACACTCCCAGGATGATATGTACATAAATACCCAATAAAGTGGACGGGGGGGACGACCGACTTCATAGCTCAGCGGTAGAGCATCGGACGCGCCATCCGAAGGTCGTGGGTTCGGCTGGCACCGAAGGCAGGTTTGTCTTTTCGTCCACTTTATGTCCTTTCTACTTACTCCACAATTACAATACTACAACTAACTTCCCCTATTCTTTCCTGGGCTTCATTGTCTGTTTGCTCATTAAGTTGTTCCTAACAAATAAAAACGAGCCCTTGACGCCCTCACTTTCGAAACTGAGAGAAGTAACGTATACCCGGCAAATTTCATTCAGACGCATACGTGGAAAAATCGCCGCAGCCTGGTTTCTATGGGACGGCTCTTTTGGTATGCGTCAGACCTCGCAAATAGTCTTCCGGAACATTATTACTCGATATGTGAACTTGGCAATCTTTTTCATGCCCATTCCAAATCACGCAAATTATTACCTTGCACTCGGTTGAATTTAGACTTGACACTGCAAAATGACGAGAGTTATTGGTGGAGACGCCTTACCGGCACAGAGACGCACAGGTGGCTCTCGAAGTGTACTCACCTGTAAAGAAAGAAGCAGGGCATCCATAAGTGCATTGTTGCAAAATCTCCACAGCAGAGTTGATTATGTGAACCTTCACTTCTAAAGCTCGCAAGATGCAGTACATGGACAACAAATATAAGAGACGGCGGCATCCTGGTGGAATCGCAACTCTGTCGCAATCGCAACATATTGTCACGTTGCAATATCCCGCATCCAGCTCAAGCGTTGTTGTTCGTTATTGGGTCTCCGTTGCTCGTTGGTTGGCCGCTTGCTGCAATAACAAAAGTAAACTGTACAGCTCTGAAGCACAAAGGCTATACCGCCAACACATCATTAAATCGATACGCACTGAGTGGAAGTGCTAATTGAAACTAAACGAGATGTACATACAAGCGGTTCCGATAAAGTCATAGCTCGGGGGAATCTTTAATTGAGTGCTATATTTTTACAAGCTGTAACGTTGACCAGCAACGTAAGTATTCGCCTGGTGTGCGACCGATGGCGGCGCTGCGAACGGCGCCTGTATGACGTCAGAGCGGGGATTCGCGCGCTTTCGTCTGCTACGTAGGCCCAGCGCCGTGTTGAAGCCATGGACCGTTGCGGTAAATCTCAACAAAAAAGCAGTTCAGTTGGTTATCTCGCGTATGGTGGCTACTGACGCTGTTCGAACAACCGTGGGTCTGCTTTTAACGTTCATTTAGAACTACGGCTCTTTGTTTTTTAGAACTGCGGCCGCTTGTCTCCGCGGCGAGTGCTGCGCAATGGTGAAGTACTGCTCTGTGCCTCAGTGTACTTCGTCCGCTCGTCAAGCTCAGAATGGGAAAGCGCCCCACGCCTTCATCGACCGTGTGCAGCAAACACTTCGCGGACAGTGACTTAATTCTGCTACCCATCGTACGCGCCACTCTTCGGTAAGTTTGTGACCGTGTTTAAGCGCCTCGCCAATACTTAAGCCGTTTATTGCACGCAGGCTATAAGCATAGGCGACTTACACCAGGTGCGGTGCCGTCCCACAACCTGCCGCGAAGGCCCCTAGACAAGGAGCCGACGACGAGGCCTCCGAATCGCCTCGCGGGTAAGCGCGCCTCGTGAGCTCAGCTGAGCGGCGCAGGATGTATGAGACTACGGCTGCGTCTGGATGGTGTACATACGTATTTTACCTACGAAGCCACGAAGTCACCTACGAAGTCTCTTTTCATTTATAGAAATAATAGAAATGGTGCCGCAATTAAATATTTCATGGTGCCAACATTAAACATTCAAACTAGTCTCAATAGTGAACTTGCCTCTTAATTTAGAAACATTAACACGATGCAAAAGGCGATATGAGCTCGACACCAACTGCAGACCAGCAGTGAACATAAATTCTATGTTATGTTACACGTTGACATTGCCTCACTCTGCTTTGCACGAGCAGCGAGCATTGGCCACTTCACTGCTGTCGATCACGACAGAGACGTTGTGCGGTGGGTTGGTGAGTCCACTTGTTTGGAGGACGAGAGCGGCGACGGTGATGCGACCTCCGTTGACGGCCTCGACCGCGCATTCAACAACGTGGCCTGCGTCGTACACCGCCTCGCCCTCGATGAGACACCGCGACGTTTCGCAAGTTTTATCTACATACTTGTAGATGCTCGAGAACGGCACGCTTACTGTAATATCGAAAGAAACACCCAAACTAATTAGTATCGTACGGCGGAAACAAGATAACGAGCGCGAACACTCACACATAGTTTCACTTTCTTACGAGCAATGCGGTCGGTGGCATCGGCGCACTCGTCGGCCATCCGGGGGATTTCTTGGCCCTGTCGATTGGGCCGCAACTAAAACAAGTTCAAGATTACACTCGAAAACAATCGTTGCAGGCGTTAGTTGACTGTCGCGAGGCTGTTCGTTCGACAAAGTTCTCACGTGAAGCAGACGATACGCGTACAGGAGCAGCGGCTGCTGCAGCGCGGTTGAAATCGGAGTCCCCGCTCTGACGTCACACGCGAGAGGGCGCCACTCCAAGATCTCGAGGCCAATAGCTATCCTGATTAGTCAGTTGCAGTCACCGGCAGAGAGACGCGCACGGTTGCTGCTGCACCAGAAGAATGTGTGTTTGCTGCGCCTGTTTACCGCTAAGGAAGACGCTTGGCAAGGTGATCGCCACAATAGAAATGCAACGCAGATCGGTAGCGGCACGCAGGAGCGTCCATTCTGCCTCATGTATACGCAGTTTGCGGAAGCGTACACATTTCGAGGAATTAAAAAAAATTCACAAAGAAAGCGCACTGCAGCCGTCCACCCGCTAGAGACGATAGGAATAATTAGCTGTTGTTCCTGTTTATTTATTCATGGTAGCTTACAGGCTCCTCATCGCAGCATGGTGTAAGGGGGGGGGGGGGGGCTTTACATGGTTAATTGTAACATAATATATATATATATATAGTGACAAATGCAGGAAAAGAATGACATAGATATGTGCGGTAAATAGCAATGTGACCGTGGAATTACAAGGCATCGTAACACGCCAAAAAATACGAACATGAGCTAAAGTGTATACAAAAAGTGCTTATTAGAATCACAATGCTCATTCTCAATTGAGAATACATATCGATAGAGTCCAAAGGAGTGTGCAAATTACTTCGCAAGAGTTATTGCGCAGCAAGTAGTACGGCGCATATACGCTCCAGCGCCATTGTTGTAGCACAAAAACATGTCCCAAAAGAAAGGGTGGAGAAATGTCCACAGTAAAATGCGTAACGTGCGCAAACAATAACAATGCTATTATGTTGTACAACGCAGGAAGCGTATTCCGATGAATGTACTCGATGAAACTGCATTTTTGCTTATGCTTGACAGCTGAGAAAGCAGCAGGCAACCACGGCGACATCCGCGGCTCAAGTGAGCGTCAAAATACGCCGATATCGAAGCTCGGGAAGAGATGCGGTGAAACAACAACGCCACTGGGTACAACAAAAACAATAACAAATGGCCGAAGCACGCACTTGACGATGCACGACAAAGCCGTTGTTGAGGAGCGCTTGGCTTTTTGGCATTGGGTTATGCGTTGCTTTTCGCGAGCGCGGTCTCGCGATGCTTCCACGAGTAAAAAAACTTTTCGGTGCGCCAGCTAGTCTGCAGCGACGTTTTCGCTTATTCTCGCATTTACTTTCTCCAAGACAAACTTTCCAGACGGAACCAGCTTGCGCGTGTTCTCCATCCAGGATAGGAGCTCGCTTGGAAAATCACAAGTACGGCCTCGAGTAAATCCTCTTTTTCAAGCGAGTACCAAGTTTTTAGCGTTGTTTCGTTGCGCAAGATTGTAACAGGGCCATCCCGTCAAGTCAATTGCTATATTGCTTCGCACGTCAGAAGACCTTTAAGTGAGACGGAGCTCACTCGAACCGCGGCCACTGTTTTAGCAAATGGTCAGTTTTGGTCGGAAAACGACCGCCTCAATGATTTTGCAGTCGTGAAGCTGAAACAGAGCAGTGAGCGACTCATCCAAAACAGTCCATTTTCAACCAAAAGCGATGGCGACGTGTGAGTGTGCTATATAGAACATTGGCGAGCTCTACAAAATGAGCTCTTAGCGCGCATGATTTGTGTAGCTAATGTGCGTATTATTGCTCACCAACAAACAGATCAGCATGGCACGGAAACAATCTCGGCCTTTCGTTGAATTGACCCAGTTCCCTCAGTATTCACTAAACCGAGACACTGCTCATTTTAGTCAAAAAGTTGTTAAATTATTCGCAAAAAACCGCGCTTTCGGCTTCCGAAGTAGCATTACTGCTGACGTGCTTTCAAAGCCACATTATGATTATGAGACACGCCGCGATCTGACGCTCCCGATTAACTTGAACCATTCTTTGAGGTGCACCAAAATCAAAGTAAACCAGGGTTCTTTGCATGTCTCCTCCAATGGAAATGCGGCCCCATTTTGAAAGCGCGCCGCACACACAGTGGCAAAACCCGGCACTGAGGCGACGTTGCCTTCACCGCGTTGACGTCAATAGAGAAAGTAACGAAAGCTTTATTACGGCCTTTAATTTCACGACGAAAGCCTTTAATGGCTTATCCCTTGCTGCCATAATAGAGCGGGTTGAACCTAATAGACACGGATGCCAGGAAGGGCATAGGAAAAGCTGTCTTTCAGCTGCAGTGTATAGTTATTGATTGATTGATTTGTGGGGTTTAACGTCCCAAAACCAGCTGTGATTATGAGAGACGCCGTAGTGGAGGTCTCCGGAAATTTCGACCACCTGGGGTTCTTTAACGTGCACTGACATCGCACAGCACACGGGCCTCAACATTTCGCCTCCATCGAAATGCAGCCGCCGCGGCCGGGATTCTAACCCGCGACCTTCGGATCTGCAGCCGAGTGCCATAACCACTAGACCACCGTGGCGGGACAGTGTATAGTTGTGACATAAATGGAAGGACTAGAGTGGACAAAAGAACACACCCGCAGTCGGTAGGGATCGAACGCATGGCATTCGGATAACGCTCTCGATGCCTTGCCAACTGAGCTATGGCGGCGGTCGTTCAATCGTCCATTGCATTGGGTATTTCCGTACATGTTACTCCCGGGAGTGTCTGTCAGCGCCACCCGTAGCGGCGCTGTACAATAAAACGAGCCCTTTGATCCTTTCGTGATTTCATAGCGTGGGTGTCATACTGGCAGACTTGGTGCCTTCAGGTAGTATGCGCTCGCCACACTGTGTGTAATAAGGTCGCGTACGACGCCTTCTGGCAAAAAGAGACCGTCCCACCCCATGGAGTGGCGTTGACAAACGCTGCTAGGAGGAAACCGTACACACACACACACGGTGATTTAATATCAACATGTCTGACCGGTGTGCATGCACAAAAATATGCGTAGCCGATCTGCATTACTTCAACGATTGCCCACGAACGCAACACGTCACTCAACACTTACGAAGCCGCACAGATCCAACAATATCACACGCACATTTCCCAAGATATCTACTAGAAAAAAAAAAAAACGTGTGCATACTTACTTCAGCTTGTTAACATAATGCGCGAATCGGCTGTTATCATACCACCCATCAGTCGCTATGCACACATTTCTCAGACATAACCGGATACCTGACCGCAACTTCCCAACCACACGTCTACCGCTCGCATACATTTTCCTTACAACAACCCATCCGACACTGCACGCCCAACGCTATAGTTGCAACTACGCTAAAAAAGGCGAGGACACCTCAGCAGCTATGACTTGAGCACCAACTTTTCAACCCACATAGGCCCATTGTTCATGTCATCCTATTGATATAACAAAAAACGCCTTCTGTATCTGCGCAGAACTTTTCTCTCCCCACCTCACCCCCCATCGCAGGTTTCACCTCCTCTTTACTCACAGTTTCAGCCGAATGCTTCGGCCTCAATCTGCAGATGACGCCTACAAGTCCGCCACGCAAGGCCGAGGCGCCTGGCTCGAGTTGTGGCCTGCACTACGTCGTCGGTTACCGAACTCTAGACCACACCTACCAGTGCACTCCCGCTTTCCCCTTGTTCCAAGGGCGCTCTCGCTGCTGGAAGCCCTCACTGCTGCGTTCTACTTGGCACTCACGTTACCACAATATTCGTCTCCTGCCTTTATTGGGGGCGAAGCTCCTTAGGGTGTGGGTCGTTCCCTCCTCTGTAGTAGTATGTATGTAGCCACCTCGCGCCGCCGGGAGGCTCGCGCTCGCCCTCGGCGCGTGCCTCCCGGCGCGCGAGCGAGACTCTTCCATCTGCGGTCTTGTGAGAGTGAGAGAGCGAAAGGCGCGCGTTGACTATGGAAACGCTCTTTTAGGGGCGAAGCTCCTTAAAGCGGCACCCGTTCGTCCCTCGTAGTAGTCGTAGTGCGTAACCAGTCTTACGCTTTGACCTCCAAGGTGGTGCCGGTGGGAGATTTCTCCTGTGCGTTGTTGAACAATAAGAAAAATTCGCAGCGTGCGCGTTAACTAAAAGCCGAATTTTTCTGTCTCTCATTCCCCATTAGCAGCCATTGGCATGTTCCAGTAGGAAACGTTAGTAGAAGTAGAAGTGTTAAAAGCCGACTTCTGCAGTCTCTCATTCCCAGTAGCAGCCATTGTTTACCTCCAAGGTAGTGCCTGGTGAGATTTCTCCTGTGCGTGATTAAACAATAAAAATTTTGTTCAAAACGCCGTTGATTGATGAAATAAACCAACGAAAGACGCCAGATGTTTTCTAAAAGCAAAACGAAAAGACGCCAGATGTTTCTAAAGCAAAACGAAAAGACGCCAGCTGCTTAACGAAAGACGCCAGATGTTTCTAAAGCAAAACTAAAAGACGCCAGCTGCTTAACGAAAGACGCCAGGTAAAGCAATGGTTTTCATCTGCAACCAGTGCAAGAACCACTTAGCTTACATTTCACCGACCACAAAGCGGTCATAATGAAAGGATAACGGAAACCAGCAATAAAAGTTTGATAAAACATTTAATCAATCGTTTCACGTCATTTTTATCGGGCGAATTAACGGAAGAAATTTCACGGTTTAACCGATGATTACTTCCAGGAGCTTCGCCCAATCTCATCATCATTCACCTCGTGGATCTGCCGTCAATTTTTTTTTCGATGAACGCTCTACCAGCTCGCAAAGAAGGAGAACGCGCCCTAACCCGCGAGAGACAACGTTGGCGCAGGCAGCGTCTTCTAGCGAATTTCTTGATTGAAAAATACCGACTGCTCGCGCTGGAGAACCGTTCACCGGCCACCCATATATATATATAGGCACTGGATCTTGACTAGCAATGAAGTGCCGGTGGGAGATTTCACTTGTGCGTAGTTGAGCCATAAGGATTCGTAGCGTGCGCGTTAACTAAATTAATCCGGAACTCGGCACGATCTACGATGAACCTCCGGAGCTTCGCCCACTCATCATCATTCACTTCGTGGATATGCTGGGGAATTTTTATACAAGAAAAAGCCCTGCAGGCCTCGCTTCCAAATGCATATATCTCTTTCTTTTTTTTTTCAATTGGCTTTTCGACAATAATTTTTTTTGGGAACATTTCCCCTTATTTCTCTATGGTGCAATTGGCTTTAAGCCCGATATACCTTCTGGTGGCGCGGGCTACCCCCACTTTATTTTATTTTTTTTCCATGCCAGGGGGACAAATTTAGCGCGCGCACGCACGCACACACACAAACACACAAACACACACACACACACACACACACACACACACACACACACACACACACACGCGCGCGCGCGCGCGCGCGCCGCTACGCGTCAATGTCAGAGGGCGAGGCTGGATCGTGTGACGATTGTGGTTAGGTTTTAGGAAAGGACGCTAATTTCGGCAGCCCATGTCGGGAGCACGGCTAAGCGTCCGCGGGGTTAGTGGAAAGCATAGAGTTTCTTAAAATTACCTAGAGGGGAATGTGGCGCCATAGTCTATGAGAGCTTATCAAGGCGAGCTGTGCCGCGATGGGAATTATGGTATATGTGTCTGCGAGGCGGCTTGTGTTGGCTGGCGTCGAGCGAAGCTTTGACCAATGCCTCCTTTGCTATACTTATGGAGCCATATCCACGTATCAGTCAAAGCAATGCCTCCTTTACTATATGCCAGTCGCGTCGCTCACTTTTCCATAGCGGCTGCGGTTCCCTCGATTCATCCAAAATCCGTGAGCTGGCGCTCGTTGCCTTTCACACTTCCGGCGGAAGCGGTACATGTTTCTCCGAATTTCTTACCATAAATCAATATTTTGTTCCTTTATTCGAGCATGAAAACAAAACATATTACGGAGACTGTTGTCTGCTTGGCAAAAGTTGCCCCGTGTGCCGTGCTTGAAGCCTCCGACACCGCAATTAGTGTTACGGTAATCTCAGAGGTAATGCTCAACTTCGCACGCTTGTGCCACACGCGGCGCTCGTTGCCTTTCAGGGAGACGAAAAGAGGGCACGGAACACGGTTTTCGGACCACGCGACTGGCATCTAGTAAAGGAGGCATTGCTTCGACTGATACGTGGATACGGCTCCATAAATATAGCTTTTCTAAAACAAAATCTTCGTAAACGGATCTCAGTCACACATACTGCATCCTACAATAAAATATTACCCACCTGCAGGGCATAACTAAACGGCGAAAACAAGAAACAGACGACAGACGGACGCTGAGTGAGCGTTCACATTGTCGTCTGTCATCCAACTTTAGCGGTCAGTCGTTGCTTCTTACTTCTTATAAACCAGTATATACAAGCACAAGTTCTCAAATGTACATAAAACTTTCTTTTGAGTTAAGCCACAAAAGAAACATCTCATTACAGGCTGCTTCAGTGCAAAATTAATCATTATGACGCGCGGAACGCGTCCAAGCCGGACGCATCTCGGAGGCATCGGAGCCGTCAGTAGACGACGCTAGTGCGAATCCACCACATGTCCGCCGCGGTGGTGTAATGGTTACGGTACTCGGCTGCCAGCAAAAAAAAAAAAAAAAAAAAAAAAAAACGCGGGTTCGATCCCGGCCGCGGCGGTCGCATTTTCGATGGAGGCGAAAATACCAGAGGCCCGTGGACTGTGTGTTGTCAGTGCACGTTAAAGAACCCCAGGTGGTCTGAATTTCCGGAGCCCTCCATTACGGCCTTTCTCTCCTCTCTATCTCGTTCACTCCCTTTCCCCCACCCCCACGGACGCTTAGCCGTGCTCCCTACATGGGCTGCAGAAATTAGCGCCCCTTTCTAACCGAACCTCAATCATCATCATCATCCCAGCATTCCCATGCGTACAACGGCGTGTGCCAGTTTTCCCTCTAGGTAATGGTAAGAAACTCTATGGGGCAAAGGGACTGAAGGAGATAGAAAGGAGTGGAGCCGTAGTGGAGGGCTCCTGAAATTTCGACCAGCTGGAGTTCTCTAACGCGCACCGCACACGCGCCTCTGGCATTTTCGCCTCCATCGAAAACGCGACCGGTTTCGAACCCGCCTTTTAGGGGCGAAGGGTCGAGGCTTGTCCCGCGTCGCGCCGTGCCTCTCACCGACAGCGGCAGTCATGAACGGTGTGTGTGTATGTGTGGGCCGATGCCGGAGGCAGTGAATCTCCTGTCGTGAGAGAGCGAACGGTGCGCGTTGACTATGGAAACGTTTTCTTTCTTCGATGAACGCTTTACCAGCTCGCAAGAAGCGAGAAACGCGCCCTCGCTCGCGAGTGACAACGCTGACGCAGGCAGCGTCTGCTAGGAGTTTCTAGATTGAAAAAAAATTGGCACATCCCACGCGCAGTGGGAATCAAGGAAATGCGAAGCACGCATCAGGAACGTAAAATGGATTTGCATTGTTGTCTCGTTATAACGAATTTGGTACATATGAAGTTAAGGAAATGGCAGCAAGAGCACCATGACTGCGGCATGTAAAGCATGCCGCTCATACACGCATGTCATGATTCTAACGTTATGACCTGTCATTTACGTTCGTCATGCAGTCGTGTTGTGCCATAGCAATTTTCGTATACATCCCAATAACGAAACGAGTCGCACTTAGATCATGCCGCTCATGACATGCTTGCCGTGATTTTCATGTTATGACCTGTCATATATGTTCGTCATACTGTCATGTTGTTGCATACCAGTTTTCGTATACATCCCACTTACGAAACGGTTAAGAGAGCACCAAGACCGTGGCATGTAAATCATGTCGCTCATGACATTCATGTCATGATTTTCATGTTATGACCTGTTATTTACGTTCGTGATGCAGTGATGTGGCATGCCAATTTTCGTATACATCCCGTTAACGAAACGCGTGCCATGTAAATCGTGTCGCTCATGACAAGCGTATCATGATTTTTGTATTGTGACCTGTCAGTCATGTTCGCCATGCAGTCATGTTGCGGCATACCAATTTTCGTATACATCCCATTAACGAAACGGCCAGGATAGCACCAAGACCGTCGCATGTAAATCATGTCACTCATGACATGCATGTCACGATTTTCATGTTATGACCTGTCAAATATGATTACCATGAAATCATGTCGTGGCATGCCAATTTCCGTATACGTCCCATTAACGAAACGCGTGACATGTAAATCATGTCGCTCATGACATGCATGTCACGATTTTGATGTTATAACCTGCCATTTATGTTCGCCATGAAGTCATATTGTGGCATACCAATATTCGCATACATCCCTTTAGCGAAACGGCCAGGAGAGCACTAAGACCGTGGCATATAAATCATGCCACTCATAACATGCATATCATGATTTTCATGTTATGACCTGTCATTTACGTTCGTCAGCCAGTCATGTTGTCCCATACCAATTTTCGCATACATCCCATTAGCGAAACGGCCAGGAGCGCACCAAGACCGTGGGATGTAAATCATGCCGCTCATGGCATGCATGTTATGATTTTCATTTTATGACCTGTCATTTATGTTCTTCATGTAGTCATGTTGTGGCATACCAATTTTGGTAAACATCGCATTTTCCTGACCAACTAACAGTGCCACCTCAATTTCCTGCTGGCATTTCTATATCTGTCTCTCTGCAGAGTGGAGCCTCGCCACGTTGGTCTAGTGGCTATGGTACTCGGCTGCTGATCCGAGGGTCGCGGGATCGAATCGCGGTCGCGGCGGCTGCATTTCGATGGAGGCGTAATGTTGAGGCCCGTGTGCTGTGCAATGTCAGTGCACGTTAAAGAACCCCAGGTGGTCGAAATTTCCGGAGCCCTCCACTACGGCGAGGGAGGCGCTGCGGTCGCCGCGGTATTCAGACGTGTGCACGTCGGCTCCTGCATTTTCAATGTTTTCGCTGCAAAATCCTCAACGGATCTGCACAGTTTGGGCATCAACAGTTTCATGAAGTTCCGAGGACTCAGCAGATACCAAATTAGAGGTGGGCCACCTTTTTTAATATACTTTGAGGACTTTTGTGCTCCGGCCACGCTACCGACTGGCTCAGCGCACTCGACGCGTACGGCGTACGCGCCCTTAGCGCGCCGGAGTGCCGGGACGCGGTGCTTGGTTTCCCGGCTACGTCGACGCTAACTGAACGCGACTCAACGATGGACTACCAGGTTGAAGGCGAGGACATTACCCCAGGAGAAATCACCGAGGCATTGGGCTGGAGAACAGCAGGCGCCCGCAAGGCAAGATCTCAGCGCAGAGACGCCGCGGTATCGAATGGGACGGCGCTTGAACGCGCCGAGCCGAAGAGACATGGAGTTAAGGCTGGGATTAAACTGGGAGTCATCAAAGCCAGCAGAATGCCACCGCTTCCAAGGGTCGTTATTAGGCCCCAAGGAGGCCTGAATATTCTCAAGATTGGTGCCCCGACCGTCACCACCGCCATCTTTGCATCTGCTAAGATCGCAAAAGAAGAAAGCACAGACGACACGGTCTGCCCAAACCCACGACAGAATATCGTGGTTGTAAGTACTCCAAGACGCATCAACGCGGACCGTTACTGTCGTATGCGGCAACTGAGGATCGCAGAAAAGGATTACGAGGTGAATGCGTACGAGGCGGCTCCAGACAACACTGCCAAGGGTGTGGTACGCGGTATTCCTATTGAAGACGGACCCGAAGAGCTGGATCGCAAGATCGTGAACTCAAGAAATCCGACGGCGCTAGCAGCCAAGCGCATAGCCTCGACAACCACTGTGGCCGCGGCGGCTGCATTTCGATGGAGGCGAAATGTTGAGGCCCGTGTGCTGTGCGATGTCAGTGCACGTTAAAGAACCCCAGGTGGTCGAAATTTCCGGAGCCCTCCACTACGGCGTCTCTCATAATCAGAACTGGTTTTGGGACGTTAAACCCCACAAATCAATCAATCATCGACAACCACTGTGATAGTGGCATTTGACGGACTGAAGGTTCCAAATCTGGTCAGATACGGTGCTACTCTGTTGAGATGCACGTTGTACCGTAAACATATCGACGTGTGTTACAAGTGTGGCCGCCTAGGCCATCGCATGGACGTGTGCCCAGATCCGAACAATAAGATCTGCCGGGGCTGTGGGCTCCGCAACCCCGATCAAGGACACCAATGTATCCCCAAGTGTAACTTGTGCGGCGGAGCGCACATGACTGCCGACAAGACATGCAGGGCACGATACAAGACTCCGTACCTAGTACGCAGACGAAGATGGGAAAAGGAAGCCGAGCAGAGTCAACCCCTAGCGACAGACTTCCTACCCATGGAGCGCCGTTCGAGATCGAGATCACGGGGCAGATCCAGGAGCCGATCCCGGAGCAAGGCGCGGTGTCGTTCCAGGTCTACATCCCGTCAACGGTCCGGAGCTACCGATAAGGTGAGCTGGGCAGGCGTGGCTGGGGCCACCTCACGGGAGGCATCGGGAACTCCCCCAGAGCATAGTAAAACTGTCGTTAGCGACGCTAATAACAGTAAAGCAGTGGACCACAAGGCTATTGAAATGCTAAGGAAAGAAAATGCAGCTATGCGTGACTTAATACAAAGACTGATCATTGAAGTGCACGAGCTTAAGAAAGAACGGACAGTCCCTAACGTCGTGCCAGCAAAAGAGCCCGCCACTAATTCGATGGATGAAGCAGGCACTCCCGCAGCTAAGAAGCGTGCTCTTCAATCCTCTGAAGGGGGCAGCGTCGCAGGGCAAGTTAGATCTGAGATCAAAGACATGATGGTGGGGATGCAGGAGAACATCAGGAATCTTCAAATGGCCGTGGCCAGTCTAGTGAGCAAGGTTGCCAGCATTGAGTGCAACGTCAACAGCATCATGGCTGCCAGCCAACAGCAACAGCCGCAGATAGTACAAGAGCAGCTACAGTACAATGCCGGGCAAGCACCCGGTCCTCCTAACAACCATCATGGCGCCTGTCACTAACGATCTCATCATATGGCAGTGGAACTGCAGGGGTTTTGCTAACAAGAAGGCAGTTCTGCAGCAGCACATTAGGACAGCGGAGCGCAAGCCAGCAGTCATCTTACTGCAGGAGACACTCACTGACACGGCCATAATCTCGGGCTATGAAAAGTATCTGGCGGTCACCGCAGGGCGGGGAACGATCACACTCATTCATAAGCGGCACGTGGCTATTGCACATGAAATCAGGGGGTTCAAGATCGAACACGTATTGATTGAGCTGATCCCAGAACGACGCAGGAAGGGCAGCATATTTATCCTAAACCTGTACAGTAGTCCATCTAACTTGAAGCAGCGTTTTATCGCACTTCTTAGAAAGGCTGCTGCTGTGGCGGGGAGAAACCCCCTAATTGTCGGAGGTGACTTTAACGCTCCCAGCAAGACGTGGTGCTACACGTATGATACCAGCAAGGGCAGGCAGCTCTGGCAAGACGCGACTGAGCTAGGCTACACTTTGATCACAGACCCTACTAACCCAACAAGACTGGGCACGTCGACATGCCGAGATACCACGCCTGATCTCGCATTCGTCAAACATGCGCGGGATGTCACGTGGAGAAACACCATGGCAGATCTCGGCAGCGACCACATGATTGTCGAGATCACTGTACCGATCCAGGGCCAGATGGTGAGGAATATACAAGAGTTCCGGTGGACGGACTGGGAAGAGTTCCGCTCTAAAAGGCAAGCGCTGTCGAGTGACGATCCCATTACTGACATCGAAGAGTGGACGCAGTCACTCAATGCGGACGTCACACGCGCAACTAAAACGATAACGACAGATGTCCAAACTGACAGAATCGACAGCCGTCTGGCGCACCTAATCGAGGCCAAGACGTCCATCCTAAATCGCTGGAAAGGCCAGCGCCTTAATCGCAAACTGAGAAAGAAGGTTGCTGAGCTAAATAAGGCCATTGAAGAACACTGTCGCACTCTCTGTAAACAACAGTGGGATGAGCTCTGTAATGCCGTCGATGGTCAGTTACACAACGGGAAAGCGTGGCAGATTCTCCGACACTTACTTGACAACACAGCAACCAAAACCCACCAGAGGCAATGCCTCGCCAGGCTCCTCCACACCAACGTGACGGCACTAGGACAGCAGGCAGTCATCGACGCACTGATTCATAAGTACCTCCCATTAGGTCCACCTGTCACACACGCCGATTACTGCGGTAAGGCCAACACGCCGTTGGACGAAGACTTCACCAAGGAAGAAATCCGAGCTGCGCTGCATCACCTCAACGGACGCTCGGCGCCTGGGCCGGATGGTGTTACTAACAAAGCGCTTAGGAACCTTGATGAGAACTCGCTTTCTAGACTCACGGACTACATAAACGAGCGATGGAGGGCAGGAACCATACCGGTGCAGTGGAAGACGGCCAAGACAGTCCTAATCCCCAAGCCTGGCAAAGCCCCCGGTATTGAAAATCTGAGACCTATCTCACTGACCTCGTGTGTGGGCAAGACAATGGAGCACGCCGTCCTCAACCGGGTCAACAACTACCTCGAGTCCACAGAAGCATATCCGCACACAATTATCGGCTTCCGGACACATCTGTCCACGCAGGATGCGATGCTCCAGCTCAAGCACCAGATCCTCGATGAGAAATCTCGCAGCACGAAGGCAATCCTGGGCCTTGACCTGGAGAGCGCTTTCGACAGGGTCAGCCATTCGGCCATTCTGAGACAGATCTCCGAACTGAACCTCGGTGTGAGGATTTATAACTACATCAGAGACTTCCTCACTGGAAGAAAAGCCATCCTTCTCGCCGGCGATATCACATGCGAAGAACAGGAGCTCGGTAGCACAGGAACCCCGCAGGGCTCGGTCATCTCGCCTATGCTTTTTAATTTGGTCATGATTGGCCTTGCCAAAAGGCTGCAGACCGTGAACAACGTCAGTCACACGATATATGCGGATGACATAACAATCTGGTCCATTAAGGGCAGCGACGGACAGATTGAAACGGCCCTGCAGAAGGCCCTTGAGGTGGTCGAGGATTACCTGCTGGCCTGGTCTTCGATGCTCTCCGAAGAAGTCAGAACTCTTGCTGTACCGCCCTACCCTTAGGGGACGGCCTCCGAAGGGTTTTGTTAAAATCAGACAAAGCGAAGAGATCCAACTACACACCAAGGACGGGGTCACCATCCCCATTGTCAGTCGCATCCGAGTCCTCGGAATGATCATCGAGTCCAACGGGGTCAACGGTGAAACTATCAAGAGGCTTACTCACAAGACCACCAACGCCATTAGACTTCTCAAAAGGGTCACAAATAGACGAAGTGGTATGAAGGAGGACAGCCTCATCAGGCTGATCCACTCCTTTGTCATATGTCACATCGCATATGTTGCGTCCATGCACAACTGGTATAAAAACGAAAAGAAGATTAACATCATAATCCGCAGGGCATATAAGGTCGCCCTCGGCCTACCGGAATCCACCAGCACTGAGAAGCTGCTCCAACTAGGGATCCATAACACTTTGGACGAAATAGCTGAAGCACAAAGATTATCGCACCTAGAAAGGCTCACCACTACAAACACAGGAAGGAGCATATTGCAAGAGCTTGGCATCACGTACCACAAACAGCATGGTGCTAAGGCGGACATACCTAAAGAAATACGAGCGAAGATACACGTTGCCCCGGTTCCAAGAAATATGAATCCCGTTTACAACCAAGGCCGCCGAAAAGCCCGAGCTACAGCTCTTCTGAAAGCCTACTGCAATGATAAGAATGCGCGGTTCACTGACGCCGCCAGCTACCCCGACGGTGGACGCTTCGCTGTCGTTGTGATAAACTCGGAGAAAGCCACAACGCATACAGCTAGTGTTAAGACCCGACACCCGGAGGTTGCTGAAGAAATGGCCATCGCCCTGGCCATAACTGATGCCGACACTCAGGTTATACTCAGCGACTCGCGCACAGCTGTGCGAAATTTTGCTAAAGGTAGAATCTCAATCGAAGCCCTTCGTATACTCACGAATGCCTCCCAGGTTTCCCAGGCTAACTTGATCTGGTTCCCCGCCCATATGGGCGAAGTCTGCTCGCACCTCCCCAACCTCAACGAAGGTGCTCACTCCGCCGCACGCGATGCTATAATCCGTGCAGGAGTAGACGCATCTGTCGAAGAGTACGCGGACCGGGACCGACTCACGAGCTACAACGAAATAACCAAGGCGTTCTACTTGGCCCGGCGGTGCTACCCTCCACCTAATGGCAATCTATGCAGAGCTCAAGCAGCTACTTGGTGGCTGCTGCAAACGAACACTTACCCCAATCCACTGCTATACCACCGAATCTACCCCGATATCTATCACACGAGTATCTGTAAGGTCTGTGAGAAAGACACAGCTACGCTTAAGCATATGCTCTGGGAATGTGAGGCTAAAGCCAAAGGTATTAACCCCGATGTTCTCTCGGCGAGGTGGGACGCCGCCCTGCGCAGCTCCGCGCTCGCCGACCAGCGCTGGGCAGTCCAGCAGGCCTTTGAAGCGGCGTCAAGGCAAGGCCTCGACGTCCCGACATGGGAGACCTGAGCCCGGGTCTTTAATCTGCAGGACGTTAAATAAAGTTCTCCATCCATACACTACGGCGTCTCTCTTAATCAGAGCTGGTTTTGGGATGTTAAACCCCACATAACAACAAGCAACAACAATCTTCAGAGTGGAGAGCATTTTTTTTTCCTCTGGTCAACTTTGCGCTTTTCTCCCTATTCGAGAAAAAAAAACATAAAGTAGCACTTTCAGAAACGTATGAGCAGAACTTGCACGTACGACTGAAAGGAAACAAAAAAAAAGTGCACGCTGACACGTTATATAAGACGAGGCAGGCGGCCGGTGCAAACGCGTTATGCGCCGAGCGATAAAGGGCGCCTTCTCATTAATATCAGTCGAGCACGGTCCACCAGAGATGGCCAGAGCGACACACAACCTTGGTCCAGTCTGAACGCGGATGAAAAGAGCGAGATGAAAAGTGGGGGGGGCCAATGCCGCCCTTTCGGTGTTTGGTGCATCTCCATTCGAATGCCCGCTGACGGATGGTCTTTCCTGTCGCACGCACTCGCACCCTCGCTTATTTTCATCCTCTGGCGACCATCACTTTTGCCGCGTCGCTTTCGTCTAGGCGCGAATGGAGACGCATTGGTGCGCAGCGCTGCCGTGCCGCAAACGCGGTCGCAATAGCGCTGCGAGAATGCTTTTCTCGAAGTGAACGATGTCTCGATTTGACCAAACCACATTTATAGAAAAAGCGGAACCGTTAATCAGTGTGCCATGCACAGGGCCACCCGGCAAACAGCTTCGAAACGCGCTGACCGAGAAAATCAAGGGCGATCATCTAGGGCTACGCGAAAGGCGTCGTGTCTCGACGTGATTGTACCTCAAGACACGCTGCACTCCGCCTTGTGTATCACGCAGCGTACTACTCGAAGCCACACTGTTTACAGTGTAGGCCTCGTGGATTCGGTGCCGCGAAATGTGGACCCACAAAATAAAAAAAGAAAAAGTGGACAGCTCGCACTGCGTGGCTGGAGTAAGAGCGTAGCTTGTGGCCGACCTAAGTGCTCACTGCTTCTGCAAGCTCAACCGAGTCACGTGGTTTGTCACATGACTAGCTGCTACATGGTTTTGGCAGGCATCACGTGGCTAGTCATATCGCCACGTGACTAGCTTGAGGTCATGTTACGTGATTTGAGGCACGTGTCTAGGTCATAGGTCGGCGCACTCACTCATGAGTGCACTCACTCGCACTCATTTCATAGACGTGAGTGCGAGTGCGAGTGAGTGCCAATGAGAGTGAGTGGAAGTGAGTGCGAGTGCGAGTGAGTGCAAGTGAGTGTGAGTGGAGGTGAGTGCGAGTGAGTGCCAGTGAGTGTGAGTGGAAGTGAGTGCGAGTGCGAGTGAGTGCCAATGAGTGTGAGTGGAAGTGAGTGCGAGTGCGAGTGAGTGCAAGTGAGTGTGAGTGGAGGTGAGTGCGAGTGCGAGTGAGTGCCAATGAGTGTGAGTGGAAGTGAGTGCGAGTGCGAGTGAGTGCAAGTGAGTGTGAGTGGAGGTGAGAGCGAGTGAGTGCCTTTGAGTGTGCGTGGAAGTGAGTGCGAGTGAGTGCAAGTGAGTGTGAGTGGAGGTGAGTGCGAGTGAGTGCTTGTGAGTGTGAGTGCAAGTGACTGCGAGTGCGAGTGAGTGCCAGTGAGTGTGAGTGGAAGTGAGTGCGAGTGCGAGTGAGTGCCAGTGAGTGTGAGTGGAGGTGTGTGCGAGTGCGAGTGAGTGCTTGTGAGTGTGAGTGGAAGTGAGTGCGTGTGCGAGAGAGTGCAAGTGAGTGCGAGTGAGTGCCAGTGTGTGTGAGTGGAAATGAGTGCGAGTGCGAGTGAGTGGAAGTGAGTGTGAGTGCGAGTGAGTGCCAATGAGTGTGAGTGGTATGTATGTATGTATGTATGTATGTATGTATGTATGTATGTATGTATGTATGTATGTATGTATGTATGTATGTATGTATGTATGTATCCGTGGCCGTCTCGTTAATGTATTGTATACGAAAATCGCTATGCCATATGACTGCATGACGAATAAAATGACAGGTGATTATATGAAAATCATGACATGCATGATTTACATGAAACGGTCTTGGTGTTCTCCTGGGCCGTTTCGTTAATGGGATGTATACCAAAATCAGTATCGCACAACATGACTGCATGACGAACATAAATGACAGGTCATAACATGAAAATCATGACATGTGTGGCATGAGCGACTTGATTTACATGCCACGGTCTTGGTACTCTCTTGCCCAGCTAGCATACAAAGGATTTATGACGACTTCGAAACGGATATCCGAGACGTTAACGTTGCAGACGGCACGCGTAAGAAGACTTAGTCCTGGATGCGTCGTATATCGTCTGATGTCCGGCTCGTTGCACATGCGTCTTCAAAAAGCTGGTCTCTTCGACGGCTTCGAGGAGACTCCAATAATCCCATTTTCTGGGATTTCTCAATCCGTTCAAAGACTTGCACGTGCGTCATCAAAAAGCTGTTCCTGAAATGTTAGCCGTAATCTGAAAAAGAAGCAGGAATCGTGCTCGGGAACTGGGCGCGCCTACCGAAATTTTGGTCTGGTTGCCACACTCAGAATATATAAATGATAATATGACCTCAGAGCTAACGCCTTAGGGGTTCAAATGACGCCAAGGCATTTTTTGCACCCCTAAGGCATTAACTTTGTGGTTCTGAAGGTGTCAACAGGATAATATTTTGGGGGGCACCCACGATCCACGGACGTCGTCCCTGCCTTATGGTAGTAGCTGCGACCTGCTACGTTACCAGCTGCACCATAAGGTTTAAGGTGCTGCAGGGTGGGGGTTAGTGCCAGCCCACCTGAATACTTTCGTCCTAGGAAGAAGTGCTGGTGTCGCACTTGCGTGGAACGTTTTTTTTTTTCTGGTGGGTCAAAGCACTAGCATTGAGGGCAACATATCAATAGTGCAGTAAGGTAGGCACACAGTTGTCTGCAAAGGCTTCATCAGTCTTAGCATTTAGGTCACAATTAGTTGTCATGCATACAAAAATCAATATAGCTTGTACTTTGTATAGTATGAAGCAAATCTACCAAAAACAGTAGTGACATATCTTTCTACAGTTAAGGATAGAAAGTTTCTTGGCAAGCGGCCTAACAAGGAGGCCCCACTGCCAATGATCATGACGTCAACAACATTTTATTCAACATTTCATTGAGAAACTAACTTATGGTAGTTTAAAAAAAAGAGAAATGCGAAAAAAATAAAACCACAAATATTCAAAGGGAACTGCAGAAGAAATAATTTAAATATATCTGGAACTTATTAACGACTAGAGGCTTACAGAAAGCGCACTAGTAACAATAATCAAAAGCCAAACGACAATGCATTTCTCAGCATGAGAGCAGCGCATCCTGTTATATGAGCACAGACAGCATAATGGATGACTGTGTGATAGCCGCTTTCAGTCATGTTATGCAGTATCTTCGCCACATAAAATCAATGAGTATGAACAAAGGAACTCAAATATTACCCAGGTATCAAAGTGAAAATTTGCCTAGGACAACAGCTGATGTAAAGAGGCAAGCTTGAAAAGACTACCAAAAGCATCAATCAAGTGACAATGAATACTGACCAAAGTGACCTTCAAAGAAAATATCGCATGAAATATTAACATAATCGTTATAATGAACAACATCACAATGCAGTGCATAATCTGTCACAGCGAGCAACGTTACATCGAAGCAACCTAAGTTTCATAATGAAGCTACATACTCGCGTACTTGAAGTCCAATACACTGGAGACAGGTAGAGAGGGTGGCCTGATCTAGTACGCCCCGGCCTTCTACTCTACTTCGGGGACAACGCAACAGGGGAAGAAGAGTGATGAAGCATGAGGATGGGGATAAGAATGAGTGATCCGTATATACATAATAAGACATGACTGCTTGCGCAAAGGGGACATGGACGCCAGTAATCATATTTCATTACGCTTGATACCAACTAGCCGAACTTATGGCAGCTCTTCACTTCTGCAAAACAATGTGCTGTGACGCGGAAAATGTCAACCCGGCTCTCTTGACATAAACACTGGCAATAGTCAAACCCCAGCACGGGTAACTGGGACCTCGCCTCTACTTGAAACGTGACAGGGGCCGCCATTAGTCGGACGAATATGCTGTGCAGGGAAATGCACTCGAGGATTATGATAAAGGTCTAATAGTCGCATAATGGAAAGAAGCCACTTTAGTTGCATCTAAGTTTAACAGTCGCTTTTCATAATCCGCAACTTTGCGCAGTGGTACCGAACGTCTAGCATCCAGTCCATTTCTATTGAAAAAATGACCTTGTAGCATTTGGTAATTCGGTATGGTCCCCTATTTCGGGTGAAATACAGCTTTCATCTATTGCTTGTACTCCCATATCAACCAGCCTAGTGGCCGCCGTCTACTGCTGTGGCACGAATGGGGGACAGTCGCGAAATACTATGTGTTCTAGTCTCTGATACATTAGACAGCGCTCACAGTTCGAGATGTACGCGCGACTGAAGAGGTGCGCGTAGTGCCGAGTTAGGTCGGCGACCAGGTGAAACCTGCGCAGTGTACTGGCACCGCTGCCGTTTATTCTACCCAGGAGGAAAAAGTCGTGTCACTCTATTTGCCGCAGATGCCTGCATAGGTCGGCGCACTCACTCATGAGTGCACTCACTCGCACTCACTCGCACTCATTTCATAGACGCGAGTGCGAGTGAGTGCCAATGAGTGTGAGTGGAAGTGAGTGCGAGTGCGAGTGAGTGCAAGTGAGTGTGAGTGGAGGTGAGTGCGAGTGAGTGCGAGTGCGAGTGAGTGTGAGTGGAAGTGAGTGCGAGTGCGAGTGAGTGCCAGTGAGTGTGAGTGGAAGTGAGTGCGAGTGCGAGTGAGTGCAAGTGAGTGTGAGTGGAGGTGAGTGCGAGTGCGAGTGAGTGCCAGTGAGTGTGAGTGGAGGTGAGTGCGAGTGCGAGTGAGTGCCAGTGAGTGTGAGTGGAGGTGAGTGCGAGTGCGAGTGAGTGCCTTTGAGTGTGAGTGGAAGTGAGTGCCAATGAGTGTGAGTGGAAGTGAGTGCAAGTGAGTGTGAGTGGAGGTGAGTGCGAGTGCGAGTGAGTGCCAGTGATTGTGAGTGGAGGTGAGTGCGAGTGCGAGTGAGTGCAAGTGAGTGTGAGTGGGAAGTGAGTGCGAGTGCGAATGAGTGCCAATGGTGTGAGTGGAAGTGAGTGCGAGTGAGTGCAAGTGAGTGTGAGTAGAGGTGAGTGCGAGTGCGAGTGGAGTGCCAGTGAGTGTGAGGTGGAAGTAGTGCGAGTGCGAGTGAGTGCAAAGTGAGTGTGAGTGGAGGTGAGTGCGAGTGCGAGTGAGTGCCAGTGATGTTAGTGGAGGGTGAGGTGCGACTGCGAGTGAGTGCCTTTGAGTGTTAGTGGAAGTGAGTGCGAGTGAGTGTGAGTGGAGGTGAGTGCGAGTGCGAGTGAGTGTTTGTGAGTGTGAGTGGAAGTGAGTCGAATGCGAGTGAGTGCCATGAGTGTGAGTGGAAGTGAGTGCGAGTGCGAGTGAGTGCAAGTGAGTGTGAGTGGAGGTGAGTGCGAGTGCGAGTGAGTAGGTGAGTGGAGGTGAGTGCGAGTGCGAGTGAGTGCCAGTGAGTGTGAGTGGAGGCGAGTGCGAGTGAGTGCAAGTGAGTGTGAGTGGAGGTGAGTGCGAGTGCGAGTGAGTGCCAGTGAGTGTGAGTGCAAGTGAGGTGCGAGTGCGAGTGAGTGCAAGTAGTGTGTGAGTGAGCGTGAGTGCGAGTGAGTGCCAGTGAGTGTGAGTGGAGGTGAGTGAGTGCGAGTGAGTGCTAGTGAGTGTGAGTGGAGGTGAGTGCGAGTGCGAGTGAGTGCATTTGAGTGTGAGTGGAAGTGAGTGCGAGTGCAAGTGAGTGCAAGTGAGTGTGAGTGGAGGTGAGTGCGAGTGCGAGTGAGTGCTTGTGAGTGTGAGTGCGAGTGAGTGCCAGTGAGTGTGAGTGGAAGTGAGTGCGAGTGAGTGCCAATGAGTGTGAGTGGAAGTGAGTGCGAGTGCGAGTGAGTGCCAATGAGTGTGAGTGGAAGTGAGTGCGAGTGCGAGTGAGTGCAAGTGAGTGGAGGTGAGTGCGAGTGCGAGTGAGTGCCTTTGAGTGTGAGTGGAAGTGAGTGCGAGTGCGAGTGAGTGCTTGTGAGTGTGAGTGCAAGTGAGTGCGAGTGAGTGCCAGTGAGTGTGAGTGGAAGTGAGTGCGAGTGCGAGTGAGTGCCAGTGAGTGTGAGTGCAGGTGAGTGCGAGTGCGAGTGAGTGCTTGTGAGTGTGAGTGGAAGTGAGTGCGAGTGATCGCCAGTGAGTGTGAGTGGAGGTGAGTGCGAGTGCGAGTGAGTGCGGATGCTGGAAAAATTTGGGTGAGTGAGTGTGAGTGAGTGTTCCCCTACACTGCCGACCTATGGTTTAGGTCCAAGGTGGCTCGGCGGGCAATGTCCTGTTGTGACATTCTCCCTTCCCCCCCCCCACCCATACCGTACGTGCCTACGCTAGCTGCGCCCTCTCCTCACCTTCACTTCCGTTTCCCACACCCCCTTGCTGTATGTCTATACCAATCTATATGCTATGCTATGAGACGCACCCGCCTCCATGCACTAGTAGGCTGAGCGCACATGAGCACAAGAATAGAAGGAAGTTAGCGCATAAAAGCTGCACGCTGAACAGGCGCACATATTTCATGATGATCATACTTCTCTGCTCGCACGTAACACCGAACGGCCGTCTTAGAGAGCTCCGCTCTTAGAAGAGGCTGCCACAGTTACTGATGGTTAAGAGCCGATTACCACATGTGTGATCATATGCGTTGAAATGCTTTGTAGGCTTTAAATGATTTAACTGCTACGAGGTAAGAAAGTGCTTATTTTTAATAATAATAATAATAATAATAATAATAATAATAATAATAATAATAATAATAATAGAAATAAACTTCAAGCCGCATTTGGACAAGAAGGAACACTGAACACGGGACAACTACTAACTCGCAACTATCCCTCCGTATCAATAGTCAAGCACGCTGCAAATCATCGCCAAAAATGCATCATGACAAAATACCACGAATAACAGTCGTGAGTTAGTGCTTAGCGATTTTCCAGTGCACAATCATGGTTAAATAGAGCAGTCGGTATGGGTTCATTACTATTACAGCGCAATAAAAGAAAAAAAGGGGGGGACGGAATGCAAGCACAACAAGACGACAGGCTGTTGTCTGCTTACTCTACCCAGGCAGCACAGTAAGAGGGGCCAATGTTGGAAATGAATTGGCTGTTCCGGGCCCAGCCATGGGCTGGAATTGACAACGCAACGCCAATATTGGCTCTACCACTCTTATAGTATACCATCATAGGTCCGAGTTACACAGTCATTAACCAGTACTAGCCGAGCCATTTCTAAAGACATGACACATTGGTCCGCATTGCAGAATCATTAACCAGTATTGGCCGAGCCATTTCTAAAGACATGACACATTCGCCCGCATTGCAGAATCATTAACCAGTATTGGCCGAGCCATTTTTAAAGACATGACACATTGGTCCACGTTACAGAATCATTAACTGGCTAAGAGCCATTCTTAAACAGAGGAAACATTGGCCTAATTTACCCGGGCAGTAACTATTATTGGCAATCGATGCAGTTATGACGGAATTATGGGGCTGACATTCGTAAGATATTTTCCGATGTTGAAACCGAGCTTCCTCAACTTGCAAACCATCGGCCATTTGTGAGCCAGTTCCTGCACCGGACGTTTTTCTTTTTTTTTTTTTTGCGCCATTTCACCGCTTACTTCGAAAGTTTCAGAGTAATGCGCTGGGCACAGTGTAAAGACGTATATTTGGTCAGCAACACGTAGCGGCTAAGTGCCTGATGCAAGATAATTGAGTTAACGCCGGTTTTGCAGGAGCAGCTGTAGGCGTGTTCAACCCCTATTCGGATCGAATTTACTGATCAATAATTACAGTTGCTACGCGGCCCACACTAGCCCGGACGCAGTTCGGCGCTCACGTCAGCCGAATAACGATCTGGGGGCAACATCGCGATGAAGAGACAGCAACCATATCATCACGACTGAAAGCGACCGCACGCAGCAACGCGTAATCCGAATGAATATCTGTTACACCGATTTAACTTTATGTATTTTGCTATCACGTGCCGAGCGTCCGATGCCGCGCTCCTACTGTGGGCGCCCCGGTATGACAGCACCGGATCCCGCTGCCGTAGATTTATAGCGGCAAGCAGATCAGATCGGAATGTGTGCACAGCGGCCAATTAGCTCTGCCGTCCCTTCTTTGATTGGCAACGTCCCATTGATGCGTGTCCCGTGTTTATGCAACTGTGATAGAGCAGTGCGGTTGCTGTAATAGAACAGGCTGCTAAGAACCGCACAATAGAAAGACTACGGCACCCGTAGGCATAGATTCGTTCGTATTTCTTTCTTTTTCCGGTATGATAGCAATGGATGTATTCAGTGTTTATTCGCCACTGCCACCATTGTATGCCATAACAGAAATCTTTTACTGCACGCATGTATTGTTCGGAAACATGTTTACATAGTAAAACGTGTCAGCTCCGCGGCTGCAGTTACCCCGGCGAAATTCGAGGCATCCAGGTTACACATTTTGCTTGACTACACGGTGAAAACGAATTCAATGGTCTGGAGCCGCCGCAATACTCGGCAGTTTTGTGTGATATCAACGCAACGCTCAGAAGCGCGCAAAACGCTTTCTAGGGGACCAAATCAACAATCGTTCGTTATCCTATAGGCAAACGCTCTCAACAGCTTATTCGCACTGCCTGTGTTGGCGAGGGTCGCACGGCACCGCTCGGCTCCCGTGTCAGCATAGCCTCCAGTTAACCACCCATGCATCACCCAACCGTGTGGGGTGCCGCACTGAAGGTTCAAACAGCCACGCGTCACTCGCTCGCAAAAGGACCCCCGATGGTTTCCTGCACAATATTTCATTGTTTACCGCGCCTTCGCAATGCCACTTGCAGCAACAGAAGAGTTGCTCAGTGTTTACGAGCCACAAAAAATCGGCGCGTGTGGCGTTCTCTCGAAGTGGAGGAGGGGAAGCAGTGTCACGCCACTATACTGTTCAGCGGCCGTCAGACCATCATCCTCTTAATGCAGATTAATGGAGTCCCTCTTTGTCCATGTTCGTAAGGCCCGTTGGGTTTGCGAACTTGGACATTTTGTGGGACCGGATTTTGCCTCGTATGTAGTTCGACAGAGAGAAAAATCTTTCTAAGTGCATGAGTGACGGTCTCAGAGAGTGCTTCGGGGAAATAGTGGCCGTCCCGATTCAATGCAGGAAAGGATATAACGACTGAGTACCTTGTCGAAGTGTATGCTCCCTCGATGCGACATCAGCGAACCGTCATAGACAGGAATACAGCTTCACAGTATCAAGTAAAGCTTCGGGCCTGTGAAAGATGGTGCCGCCGGTGCACTCAGCACAAAAGAACACTTATTGGTAATAAATTGAAGATTGTACTACGGAAAAGGCTACCAGGGGGCACACTTTCTTGTCCCCGGCGGCGCACACACTTCCCGCGGTAGTCGGTCGTCGACTCTGCGCATACACCACTGCCACCAGCCCGCCGACGACTCTCCACACACCTCGTGCCCGTAGAATGCCGACAGTCCCGGGAGCTCTTCGGCCGTTGCTTTTAAAGCAAGACCATGCGCATCGCCATTGCGAAGCATGTGTTGATGGTGAAAAGCCAGGATGCCTTGCGATGGGCGTTGCTCCTACAAGCTTCAACTCGAGGTATAGATGGTAAGACCAGTATAGTGTCGAGCAGAGCAGAACGCACGCAAGACAAAGGAAAGGAGGAGTTGCAAGCTCGACACCACCGTAGGCGGCCGCCTGGCCGCAACGCTCGCAAGTGTACGGTGCCGCGTTCGCCGACTTTGCTTGCGTCCCGCGATCTCCTCGTTGGACTGTGACTGAGGGACCTGGTGTCCTCTCGTGCGTGGTGCTGCTCCGATTCCTCGTGACGGAACCATGGACGAGTCGGACACCTTCCAGGACGACCCGAGCCTCTCCCTTGACGAGAGCCTGAAAAGGTTCATGGCCTGGCAGAAGAAGCAGAAGCAGCAAGTGCTAGAGCGGCATGCCGCGTCGGCAACTCAGGAGCTCGCCAACGCTCCTGCGCCTACCGAGCCAGCACCTGCCGGGGATGTAGCTGCCACCCCTGCATCGAGCACCGCCGACGCTTCCGCTGCCGTTCCTCTTCCCGCGTCCCCGGATGAAGAGGAGATGGAGTGCTGCACCATAACAAGGAAGCACCCCCACGATGCGAGCGACGACGACGGCCCACGGAAGCAAGCCATGAGCGACGCTACCGTTCCACCTTCGCCCGCAGCGACCACGTGCGTAGCGCACTCGTCTACCACTACAGCCAGCCCCGTCGACGTCGCGGCAGGCCCCCCTAAGGCGGTCGTGTATTTCGTCGGCCGGAAAGCCCGGCGGGCAAGGAAAAAGCGGAAGAGGCTGCCTCGAACGCAGCCCCGCGTCTCCGCGCCCGAAGCAGCCCGAAGCGCCCCGCCACCCACGAGACCTCCCAGCACTCCGGCAGTCCGTCCGCGCGCGAGCCCCCTCCCCGTTCCTGCTGAGGACGACTTCCAAGAGGTCGTCTCCAAAGCTGCACGCCGACGAGCGAGGGCACTGGTAGCCGCGGCCATTGCGACCGACCCGGCAGCGGTAGCGACCGTGCTCTACCGCCCTTCCGCTCCCGGTGGCTCCTTCGCGGGATCGCCTCGCCTCGCGCTGGCTGCGGCGCTCTCTGTGCGGCCGGGTGTGACGGCGGTGCGTGTCAACCACCGTCGAAACATCGTGGCGGCGGACGCGTCGTCGTCGGTGTACCTGGCGGAGCTCCTCACCATCACGGAGCTCAACGGCATCCCTGTTACCGCCCGGGAACCAACCGATCGTCGCTCCAGCCTCGGCTGCGTCTACGGGGTGGACGGCGACATCACCATAGAGGAGCTGCTTGACGAGATGGACTCGGCGGCACCCGTGCTCTCGGCAACAAGGGAGGGTCGCGCCTTCAAGGTGCGATTCGGAACTTCGGTACCTCCCGAGTTCGTCAAGCTTCGGGGACTGCAGCTGCGAGTCCGACACGTAAGGCCACGCCCATTACAGTGCCGGCAATGCGGGCGCCTCGACCACGTTGCCGAGGCATGCCAGCGAGCCGGCGAATGCATCCGCTGTGGCCGTCGACATCAGGCCAGCGAGCAGTGCAAGCCGCGGTGCGTCAACTGCAGCGGGAGCCACGCCGCCGATAATCCTACTTGCCCCAGGTGGCAGGAGGAAAGGCGCGTGGCAACTCTGCTCGCCTCATCGCCTACGCCGCTCTCGAGACGGGCGGTCAAAGCAGCAGTACGGGAAGAGACCCGCGAGGTGCGCTCTTATGCTGCTGCTTTAAAGGCCAGCCCACCCGAGCAACACAGCGACGACCACGGCAGCCGCCGCCCGGTACCTGCGCCGCGCCGTCGCATCACCATCGCAGCAAGCCCAGCAGCTACAGCGTCGCCTGCTGCTCCACCGACCGCGCCCTCAGCGGATCCACGAGATGCCCTCATCGAGCACCTCCTCGTCACCCTGAGGTCCGTTGCCGAAGAACTTCCGGCTGACAACCCGCGGCGCGGCGTGATCCTTGCGCTTACGAGCGCGCTGCCCAGTGCCGTGCCGAGCGAGTAGCCACACTTGCCGGCGGCGGAAACGCCATTGCTTTGGTGCGGCCAGTCTAACCACCGGCTGCCTTTGCGCGCGGCGGGACGTGCTTCTTCGTGCTGCTGCTGTCCAACACTTTCTCTTACTTCTCTTTTCTTTCTTCTCCTATACCTTTATGTCCCTTATCCCCTTCCCCTAAGGCGCTTAGCCGTGTCCCCAGTATGGGAGACAGAAATTAGCGCCTTTTTCCTTTCCTTTAGAATCTCTACCACCACCACCACAAAGGAAAGGAACAGGACGAGAATGGGCGCCGCCTTTCAACCGTTTGTTTCCGGAGCGCAAGTCAAAGATCAGAGCAACGACTGCGATGAACTTATTACAATGCCAAATACACGAGGGGAAATCATTTAAAGGTCCTCGAATTCGGCGCGTGTAGCAGTAAGCTGTCCAACGGCTATCGATAAAACTAAACACTGGCTCACTTAGAGAGCCAGCTCACGTGGCTGCGTGATTCTAGCATGAAAATGAAATATACGTTCCAGATTTCCAACGTTCTTTCAGAATGGTAAAGGGTGAACTAGTGAGCTTGACGGGCTCATATTCATAACTTGCAAAATGTGCAGCTAAGGGCCCTCGGTGCCTGCAGCATCTCTGTAGCACACCTATGCCCGCTTAGCCGCGTACACACACACACACACACACACACACACACACACACACACACACACACACACACACACACACACACATATATATATATATATATATATATATATATATATATATATATATAATATGCAGCTAAACGTGCAGCTAAAGAAATTTATTTCCTCCTCCCCGGCGAAATCCTGGAGGTATATATCACCAAATAAAAAAAATGGCAGATCCCACGTGCAGTGGGAATCAAGGCAATACGATGCAAGCATCAGGAACGTACATTGGATTTGCATTGTTGTCTCGCTATACCGATTTTGGAATATATGGAGTTAACGAACTGGCCGCAAGAGCACGAAGACTGGCATGTAAACCATGCCGCTCATACACTCATGTCCTGATTCTAATGTTATGACCTGACATATATGTTCGTCATGAACCCGTACTGTGGCATACCAATTTTCGTATACATCCCATTAACGAAACGGCCAGGAGAGCACCAACACCGTGGCATGTAAATCATGTCGCTCATGACATGCATGTCATGATTTTTATGCTATGACCTGTCATTTATGATCGTCATGCAGTCATGCTGTGCCATACCAATTTTGGTATACATCTCATTAACGAAATGCGTGGTTTGTAAATCATGCCGCTCATTACATGCATGTCATGATTTTGATGTTATGACCTGTCATACATGTTCTTCATGCAGTCGTATTGTGGCATACCAATTTTCGTATACATCCCGTTAACGAAACGACCAGGACAGCACGAATACCGTGGCATATAAATCATGTTGCTCATGACATGCATATCAAGATTTTCATGTTATGACCTGTCATGTACGTTCGTCATACAGTCATGTTGTGCCATACCAATTTTCGCATACACCCCATGAACGAAGCGGCCAGGAGAGCACCAAGACCGCGGCATGTAAATCATGTCGTTCATGACATATGTCATGATTTTCGTGTTAAGACATGCCATTTATGTTCCTCATGCAGTCATTTTGTGGCATACCAATTTTCGTAGACATCCCATTAACGAAACGGCCAGGAGAGCACAAAGTCGTAGGCGGCTAGATAGATAGATAGATAGATAGATAGATAGATAGATAGATAGATAGATAGATAGATAGATAGATAGATAGATAGATAGATAGATAGATACGCTCAATGTCGCCGAAGTTCGCTAAGAAATGCTCCGCATTTAATATCGCCACCTACTCTGGTCATAGACAATAATGCTGTGACTGACAGCTCAGAAATAGAGCACATACTCAATGAATACTTCTGCTGAGTTTTCGCTAAGGATAACAGCACCGAACCCGAGTTTCTCCTTTTTCGTGATTTGCCACCGATTGACAATGTACAAATAGAGGAAGAGGGCGTACTTTCCCTCTTGCTCAAGCTAGATGATAAGAAATCCAGTGGGATCGACAACATACCCAATGCCTTTTTGTTGCGCTACGTAGAATGGTGTTCTAAGTATCTGAGCCTATAATATTTCGCAAATCTCTTTCTCGAGCACAACCTGCTCATGACTGGCGTTATGCCAAAATAACCCCCATACCAATAAAAGCAAACCAGTCCATACCCTCCGCGTACAGACCAATATCGCTGTTATGTGTTTGTGTTAAAGTTGTGGAACACATAATGTTCAAGCACCTTTCAGTGTTTAGTGAAAGCAACAACATAACAGACAGTGTATGTGTTAAAGTTCTGGAACACATAATATTCAAGAACCTTTCAGTGTTCATTGAAACCAACAACATAACAGACAGTGTAAGTGTTAAAGTTCTAGAACACATAATATTCAGGCACCTTTCAGTGTTCATTGAAAGCAACAACGAAATAGACAGTGTAAGTGTTAAAGTTCTAGAACACATAATATTCAGGCACCTTTCAGTGTTCATTGAAAGCAACAACGTAATAGACAGTGTATGTGTTAAAGTTCTGGAACACATAACATTCAGGCACCTTTCAGTGTTCATTGAAAGCAACAACATAATAGACAGTCATCAGCATGGCTTCCGACTCGTTTGAAAGGGGCGATCGACCGCAGCGCGCTACGTCGAAAAAGCACCCCTCCGTGAATCGACGGCCCGTCCGTTTTTCAATGTGTGCAAGTACTTTTACAGCAAAGCTGTACACCTAAAAAAATTTCGTAGCGTAAACACAAAACGTCAGGTTAACAACTGAAGGCAAACGCCAAATCCTTCTTTGCGATCAGGCATACAGCAAATAGTTCTGCATTCACGAATAATAATCCAGCACAAGCGAGAGCTTTTCGGAAAAGCTCACGTGTTGTGGAAACTAGTATCGTCGGTCGAAAGAATATAAGCACATCCGCAGCTTACGTGACTGGACCAAGAAGATTTCAGAAACCTTGTGCCATTTCTGCGCCCGAAGAGAAAGGGCTCAAAAACACAAAGAAAACCAAAGAACAAGGATCAAAACCGCACGGTAGATGCAAGGCGCCTATGAACAACGGGAACACCCTCACACGCATTCCCGGTGAACGTTAGGTTGCAGCTGCTTTCGAAGGGGCCGTCTTGCGTCATTCGAAGCCTTCGTGTGAAGTGCAAGCCGCACAATGAGCATGTGTGGTGTATGAAACAGCTTCGCTGGACATTCACGTTCGCAGGGCGGGATGACCGGCCAATTTTTTTACCACCATGACGTTATACCAACTAGCCCAACTTGCTGCCTTGCTTCAATTTGTTTAGCTTTCTCTTTTTAACGCCTCCGGCGTCACGGGTTTATATTTCGATAGCCCTTCGCGAAACTGATATCTCTTCATCGGCACACCGGCTGATGCAGGCAGTGAAGGCTGTGACACCGCTGTCAAGGCACAAATGTGGCGTCCTTATCGTTGACAAGCCCTGTGAGTATAGAGAACAAACTTCCAATGAGGTGCGCGGGACTGAAAAATTGACTTGCTAGCGAGTAGTGAGAGGGCACATTTCGGGCGGAGCGTACCGCTAGGCGGCATGGGAGTCGAATTTATAGCACGCGCTCACGTGGTTTGAAGACCTGGTGGTGGTGGTAGTGATTATGGTAAGGAAAAGACGCTTATTTCTGCAGCCCAAACTGGGAGCACGGCGCAGCGTCTTGGGGAGGGGATGATGGGAAATAAAGAGGACAGAAAGGTAATGAGAGATGTCAGGGTTCGCTCAGCACTGCAGAAGTAAGCCGGCGGAAAGGGGAGGCGGGGGAGGGCAACCCGGGCTCAGTGATAGGCTGCGATGCCCGTCTCATCTATGAAGTCCACCAGAGTCTGCAGCGCTGGTAGACGGGGGCGAGTCGGGAACAGCAAGTGGTGGAGTGTGGTTGCTGGAAGTCCCTGCCTCCGGTAGGCTGAGATGACCCTCGAACGTTCCTGTGCAAGTCCGGGACAGGCACAGAGGAGGTGTTCGAGAGTCTCAGGATCCCCGCAGTGGCTGCAGGCTGGAGAGGCACAGAGGCCCTTGGCGTGTCGGCGGGCTGCTGTCCAGATGCAGCCAGTCCGCAGTCGCAGGAGTGTGGCCCTGGCTCTCCTCGTAAGGCCCTTCTCGGGAAGTGGCTTGGGGCCTTGCCCGCTTGCCACCCTTGGGTCAGGGTGAATCGAGACGAGGAGGCGCTGGAGGCGGGCCTGGGAGTAGTCCCTCGCCGCCACTGCCTGGGTCAGCGGGACACTAGGGAGGTGGGCAGCTTTCGCAAGTGTATCCGCCTCCTCGTTGCCAGCTATGCCCACGTGCGAGGGCAGCCAGTGGAAGGAGACGGACACTCCGGTAGCAGCAAGGGCCTCAAATTTCGTCGCCAGGAGGCTTCCGGTCAGCCCAGCACGTCGGTGGTTAGCCAAGGTCTGCAGCGCCGCCTTGCTGTCGCAGAGAATGGCAACCGGTTCTTCAGGGATGTCCTCCGCCAGTAGATCTGCAGCCAGATGGAGTCCCGCCAGCTCCGCGGCTGTGGAGCTTGCAGGGAAAGGCAGCCGGCACTGCCTGCTGCGGGCCCTGGCAGGGATGACGCATGCTGCTGCTGCGGTCCCGTCTGGCAGCACGGATCCATCTGTGAACACCTGGAGCCGCCCCTTCAGTTGTTCCTGTAGTTTGCAGGAAGCTTCCTGCTGCAGAGCGGCCGCAGGTGTGCGTCGCTTCGTTGCCCCGTCCAGTGATAGATGGACCTCAGGTGGGCGGTGGTGTGGCGGTGGAGGACCAACAGGCACGGGTGGATCCGGGATCATCTGGTGGTACAGCTGGCAAAGGCCACCCATCCGAGAGTGCGGCTGACATCGAAGGCGTTCCAGCAGGGCCCTTCCATCGGCGGCATGGTGGAGGCGGTCGATGTGCCCGAGTGCCCGCTGGAGCATGCGTAGCGACAGAGGCCACTCGCCAGCCTCTGCAAGGGTCGCTGCTACTGGGGAGTTCTTGGGGAGCCCCAGGATGGAGCGCAACGCACCCCTGTGTAGCCCTTCCAGCAGACACCTCCTAGCTGGCGTCAGGTTGACCAGCGGGAAGGCGTAGAGCAGGATGGATGATGCAGCAGCCTGGTTCAGCCGCAGCGCCCATTTGGTAGAGCAGCCGCGGCCACGTTGCTGCAATTTTCCGATGGCCCCCTGGACTCGTCGCACCTTGGCTGCAGCGGCCTTAGCAGCCGGGATCCAGGTGAGCCGGTGGTCAATGGTGAAACCCAGGTACTTCACCACCGGCTTCCATGGCAGGCTGTTGTTGCCAACCCTCAGTCGCCTGACGTAGAGCCGGGCCGAGGCAACCGGGTGGATCAGCAGGGCCTCAGTCTTGGTGGCAGAGACCTTGAGGCCGATGCTTCCGAGGTAGGAGATCGCCGCGTCCAAGGCAGCTTGCAGAGATCTCCTGATGCCTGGGATGGACCGCCTGGGTCCCCGTACCCAAAGTGCCACGTCATCGGCATAGAGGGAGCAGTGGGCGGGGAACCTGGTATCTGCCGGGAGGGAAGCTGGAAGTCCCGCAAGTACCATGTTGAAAAGGAAGGGGCTGAGCACAGAGCCCTGTGGGACACCAGCGGTGATGGTCCTTGGTTGACTCGTCTCCTTTCCAACACGGACGCAGAAGGTTCTCCCTGACAGGAAGGCGTTCACAAAGCCTCGGAGGCAACCGCTGATGCCGAGACGATCCAAGGCCGCCAGGATGGTCGCGTGAGGCAGTCCATCGAAGGCGCTCTCCACGTCTAGCAGCAGCAGCATGGCCACGTCCCCACAGCTCCTGGCGTCCTCCAGGGTGGCAATGACGTCGGCAATGGAGTCCGCCGTGCAACGATGCCGTCGGAAGCCCGTTTGCTGTTCCGGGAAGTAGTGCAGCTCGTCGGCCACCCATTCAAGCCTTGCCAGGACCACCTTCTCCAGCACTTTGCAGACAGCAGATGTGAGGGAGACCGGCCTGTACGAAGAGAGGGCCGTGGAGGGTTTCCGAGGTTTCAGCAGCGGAGCAACCACTGCTGTACGCCAGGTCTCCGGCAGCTCGCTAGTGCTCCAGACATCGTTGTAGAGCTCCAGGAGTTGTTGACGGCCTCCTTCCTCCAAGTTGCGGAGCATCTGGAAGGTGATACCATCAGCTCCTGGTGCACTGCGTCGCTTCGAACCCTTGAGGGCAGCTTCCAGTTCATGCATCCTGATTGGCTCGTTGCACAATTCCTGGATTTTCGCAACCACCCACCCTGGATGGTGGCAGGAGGCTGGCAATGGAAGGGCAGCAGACGATGGTGTGGTTGCCAGTTGAGTGGTGTTCCTGGCAGCGAAACGGTCAGCCAGGAGCTCACTTAGGGCCGCTTCCTGGATACCGAGGTAGATGGCCACGGACAGCACCTGGTTGGATGCGCGGGGAACTTGTAGCAGGCATGACAGGAGTCGCCAGGCACGGGTGCCATCGTGTGAGTGGTTGATGGAGGCGCATATGCTCACCCAGCCCTGGCTTCTGCGTCTGCGTGCGTGGCGTCTGCAGACGGCGTCAACCCTCCGGAAGGCTGTCCAGAGTTCGGGCTGGTTTTTGCGCAGGGCTTGGCGTTCTGCACGGCGTCTTGCAGCTCTCAGGGCCAGGTGCTTGATATCTGGAACCGGCTTGCCGGCCTGGACTCTTGTGGAAACAGTGGCTGCCTTCGCACTGTCTGCCATCAGCTCCAAGAGATCTCTGCCGCCCTTGTCCTCCCTGAGAAACTTCCGGTAGACCCGCCAGTTCACCACGTGGTATTCTCGGTCTCTGGGGGCTCTACCATGGAACGGGGACAGCAGGAGGGGCAGGTGGTCTGATCCCCACGAGTCGGGGAATGGTGACCATGCATACTGGCAACCCTCAGTGGCTAGGCTGACGTCGATAGCTGAACGGACAAGCCGCCCGGTCCGACGCAGGAAAGTGGGTAATCCGGTGTTGAGGATGACCAGCCCCAGCTGTTGGATGATGTCCCTGAGCTCCTTTCCACGTGGACAAGACCGGCAACTGCCCCAAGACGTGTGGTGGGCGTTGACGTCGCCGCACAGCAGGAAGTCCTTGCCCAGTCTTTGCACCAGCTGCCGAAGGCACGCAGGGTTCCAGGGTTGGCCGGGGCGGACGTACATGCTCGCTACAGTCGTGTCGACCCCTTCAAGGCGTATACGCACGGCACAGCACTCGAAGGGGCCCCCGACCAGGTCGGCTACCGGCACCTCTGCTTGAAGCAGTTCTCGTCTGACGTATAGAGCGCAACGGGCGGGCCCTTGCTGATGGCCATCGTCCAGGCAAGGGGCAGCATGGCAGGCCTCCTGGATGCAACCGGTTCTACTGCTGTAGCCCACGTAGCCCGGTAGGCGGAGCTCTTCGGCACGAGCGTACACTTCCTGCAGAGCGAGCACGTCGTAGTCACTCTGCAAAAGGTGGAGGGCTAAGTCTGCGTGCCGCCGCCGCAGCGAGTTTACGTTCCACTGGAGAACACTCGGGCGGCGGCGGTGCACAGGTGCTGTTGAAGGTCTGTCAGCCATGATGGTTGGGGGGAGGGCACGGTCCACCGGCCTGGAGGCAGATGGATCGCAGCTGGTTGTCGGGAGGGAGAAGCTCTCCTACAGCCCTCAGAAGGAGGCACATGTCGGCCAGCTCCTGGCCATGGTGGTGTTTAGGGCAGGCTCGCTGATACCCCGGGTGCCCAGGAGGCTTGCGTGCTCCCCTTGGTTTCTTGGCTGCTTGCGCATAACTTATTCCTGTTTCCTGGCTCGTGGGGGCCGGAGGAGATGCGGCTGCTGGCTGTTGAAGGGCTGCCATCGCCTCCCTATGCGTTAGGAAGGACGGGGCAGAGGCCTTGATGGTAGCGAGCCTTCGTTCCCTCTGCCACAGTTGGCAATCAGGGGAGTCTGCCGTGTGTGCTCTACCACAGTGGAGGCACTTGGCCTTACTGGTGCACGTGCTGTCCCCGTGAGGCCCGCCGCCACAGCGCAGGCATCGCTGTGTTCTGTTGCATGTGGCTGTGGTATGGCCATAGCTCCCGCACCTCAGGCACTGCAGGGGGCGCGGCCGACAAGCTCGAACAGCATGGACCATCCGAAAGAGGCGGACCTGGGCAGGCGGAGTAGATGCTGCAAAGCGCAGAATGAGCGCCGTCCCCTGGCGCTTAGCGGCGAGTACCGGCACATCGCTCTGAACACCGGCAAGGAGCTCCTCCTCCGTGTAGTTGCCGAGGATTCCCTGCACGATGCCCGAGCTCTGGGTGCGGTCAGCAGGCATGCGGGCGTTTACGGGGATTCCCGCCAGTTCGGTTGTGGCCAGCAGGCGGTCCCTCCAGTCAGGTGTGATCGCGTCGGCCGCCACGACGTTCTTTTTGGTGTTCACCCGGACCTCCTGCACGCCAGGTAATGCCGATAGGGCCTGTGCGAAGGAGAGCCGAGAGGTTCGGGGAAATGTGGCTCCAGGAATAGCGGGACGGAAGAGCACTGTGATGCCGCACTGCTGGGGAGATGCCCTTGTCGACACAGAGGTGGGCGTGGTTGTTACAACAGCAGGAGGTGCCGCTGCTGCTGCAGAAGAGCCGGAGTGTGTGCTGCCAGACGGAGGTACGCAACGGGCGGCGGTACCAGCTGCCGCTGCGGCGCGCTGACGGCGCTTCTGCGACTTTGACTGTACCGTCTGGAAGTCGTCGTCGGCATCGTGGAGCACGGCGGAGGTCTCGACGGGTGGGGGGGTGCCGGACTCCGGTGCTGGGGTAACGGCTGGCACTTTGCGTGATGACCCCTCGTCGTCGCTGGTATTCTCGGTGGGCCGGGGGCGCTTACGGGAGGAGGAGGTGTCCATGATCTCCACCTCAGTGTCGGACTTCTGCGGGAGCGGCACGCTGGCAGGGCCGCATGGTTGCGAGCAGCCATCGGTGAGATCAGGGCTCTCTTGCGGCGCGGGAAATGTTGCAGCAGAGGCGATGGCGTCCAGGGCAGCCTGGGGGGTACTGGGGGACGCCTCCCTGTTGTTGACTGCCGCTGGGGGCAGTGGCAAATTGGCGGAGAAAGGGCGGCGCTCGGATAGCCTAATAAGCCTTTCGGCGTGTTCTTGGCGTGTCCGTAGTGCCTCGACCGTGTTGATGAGTTGAAACAGCCTGGAGCATGGCACGCTTTCCGCACGCTTTCGTGCTGTTTCACGGTAAGCGGAGCGTCGCGGTGAGGCGGACGGTGCTGTACCCTCGGGCATGTCCGTAACGGATTCTTTATCTCCAAAGTTGAGGTTTCGAGTTGCAGGTAGCGCGTCCCTCTACGCTTCCCTCGTCGAGACAGGGGCGCGTCTCCCGTGTCTAGGAGCCGTGCACATGCGACGCTGGCACACCGGTGGAGACGCTGGTGCCGGCGCCCACAGGCGCGAGACGCGGGTGTCCTTCGCGTTCTATCACAGCGTTAGGGTTAGTTCATAGAGTGCGGCCTCGACAGGTTGAGAGTCCGAAAGTGGCGATAAGCGTCCACTCACTGTTTGGCGGAGGGTCTCACTCGGTTCCTTGGCAACTTCGCGAATTGGCTAGCACAGAAAGACAAGAACTTGGCCTGCTTTGACCACGAAAAGCAGCTTGAAAAAGTGGAGCCCATAAGAGGTGCGCTTGCACTCCTTGGCCCCCTGGCGGCTTTTTCGGTTTGAAGACCTTGCGGTTCACTGTACGTATTGGTGCACCTTGCAAGTCCCTCCTCCCACCTTTATCTCGTTTTATTTTTTTTACAGCCTTCTTGGGCTTGATATACTTTGAGTGAGTGAATGAATGAATAAAAAATTAGTGAAGCTTGCACTAGTGGCGGAAGGCTCGCGAATTTGACGGGCACTTGTTTTCGGCGCACCCACATTTCTTCCTGGTCCGGGGCTTCGGAAAACGCCTCGCAGAGCACTGCGAGGCCCCAGCGAACGCTTCTCAAAGTTTCGTACCGAGCTCAGCGTAAAGACGTTCACTTCGAACCTCAGACGGTGGAAGACGCAAAGGAGCCCGGCTTGACGCCGTCCCAGCGCTTTGTTATCTATACCACAGTGCGCACAGTGCGAGACGCTGCGCACCTGGTAAATCGACGCAGTGTCTTTGTCTTCTTTTTCATCTGCTTGCGACCGCCAGCCGCAGTTTTAAGGAAAAGCTCCTTACGCCGTGGGTCGTTCCATCCGCTGTTGTCCCTCGCAGCCACTTCGTCTAGTTCGTGAAGTGCTCTCTAGATGGCGTGATGGCGCTGCGGTGCCGCTTCATTCAGATGTATGGGAACGCGTAGTATGGGAGCGCATGGCGCACGAGACCGCTAGGTCTCGTGCTCGCTCTTGAATGATCTCGGAATGATTACGAGATGGCGCTGCGGTGCCGCTTAGCTAGTACGTGATTTGATCAATAGATGGCGCTGCGGCGCTCGCTGTTTCGTTGTCGCGTCGTAGCCATGCTCGCGCTCGCCCTCGGCGCGTGCCTCCCGGCGTGCGAGCTCACTCTTCCATCTGCTGTCTCGTAAGAGAGAGCGAAAGGCGCGCGTTGACTATGGAAACGCTCTTTCTTCGATGAACACTCTACCAGCTCGCAAAGAAGGAAAACGCGCCCTCCCCAGCGAGAGACAACGTTGACGCAGGCAGCGTCTTCTACCGGCCACCCATATATATATATATATATATATATATATATATATATAGGCACTGGATCTTGACTTGCAATGAAGTGCCGGTGGGAGATTTCACTTGTGCGTAGTTGAACCATGAGGATTCGTAGCGTGCGCGTTAACTAAATTAATCCGGAACTCGGCACGATCTACGATGAACCTCCCGAGCTTCGCCCACTCATCATCATTCACTCCGTGGATATGCGTGGATTTTTTCCAGTGCAGCAGTGGGCTGAGGTCATGTGCGCGAGAGAAGAAAGAAGCGCGCGTGTGAACGCCACGCATTGTGCATTGCATAGAAGTAGTGCATATGCGCACTCTTGGGGACCTGAACTAATGATGATGGCAGTTTTCTGACATTGAAAAACACTTTATGGGAGCCGGAAATGGCTCGCATTTAATAAATAAATAGGGAATACGGACGGACTAGACAATGAGCAGACACAATCAGAGTATGACGTTCCTGTTGTGGACCGCAGTACATGCATTTATCGAAACGCAACTCCCACGCAGTGGGAAGCGGTGCATTGCGCTGCATGAAACAACAGCACCGAAGCACAGCGAAAGAAACGCAATTCACTTGTTCAGCCACTTAAGGCAGCGCCCTCACCCGGATGGCCGTCACGGCCCATTTGATCGGGCTCCTACAGAGTTGGAGGAGGACAGGTGAACACCGCGATACCGCAAGCTATTGCGAAAGAAGTAAAGGAAACAGGAGGCTTATTTCTCTTTCGCTGTGAGACCTATTGAAGCGTGCAGCATATAAGAAAAGCAAACACGTAAATGCCTCGGCCTAAAGTGTGCGCCGCTTAGATAAAACAGTTTGGCCAAACCAGGCGCGCAGAAGCTAAACTTCAAGTTACTGCGCACACAAAAACATGGCTTAAGCGGGGAGGGCGTCTCTTTTCGCAATGTCCTGGCAAAAATGCTCTTTCTCGCCAGCACAACGAAGATGAGGATTTCATAAAATTGCGAAAATTAGTAAACATTTTATTACGATAGCAATTATATGGAAAGTCTCAACGGGTTTTTTCCGTCGCCGTCACGTCCCGTATAAATTTCAAATTGATAACAACCCGCCACGCGTCGTACCATCTACCCGCGGTTAAAAGCACGCGAGCGGAGAGACGAACGCGGCTGAAGCAGAGATCAAACGAGCCCGGCCCATCTCCGTCGCTCGGAGAGCGCATGCGATTACATCACACCGCTCTGGAGGCTAGAGAGATTCTTTTATTGTTGTGGAAAGGTGGAAAGGGGGAGAGGAGTGCTCGATAACTGTCTCTCCGGAGAGGACACCTCAACCGGTACACTCAAGGGGAAGGGGATATGAAAAAATAGGAAGGTAGGAGTTCGAAGGACACACACACACACACACACACACACACACACACACACACACACACACACAAGTCCCACCGAGTCAAATTCAGCAGCGAGCGAGCTGTCCGAGCGGGGTTAAAACCGCCCGGTCAGCCCGGAGTCCTCGATGAAGGTGAGGGCTGCGGCGAGAGCGGAGCGTCGACGTTCGGAGCAGCCTGATGGAAAGAGCACGTCTTGCTCCGTGGCACAGGGCAGCCCGAGGTTGCGGTAGCGAGCGCGCAGTTGCTCGCGCTCGCTGTCGAAGGCCGGGCACTCGCACAGGAGGTGGGATAGTGTTTCATCCTCTCCGCAGTCGCGGCACGCGGGAGAGGAGAAACCGCGGAGTCGATGGCGGCGCTCCGCTGGCCAAACACCTCATGTGCGCAAGGCGAGGAGTGGAGTGCGCTCTCGCCGGGAGAAACCAGTTGCCGGGAGTGGGCGTGGCTGGCTGCCGTCAACAATACGGGCGTCGGGGTGAGCGCGCGCGAGCTCTCTGCGAAAGTTTATCCTCGCGGAATCGTCGAAGCGGAGGGGAAAGGTCGCGCGCGCTGCCGCGGCAGCCATCAGAGGTACAGCATACTGCGTAGCAGCGCCTTGATCGCGTGCTCCGTTCCAGGCGCCTACGGCAACGCCCTCGCCACACAGCGCTCACTCGAATGCGTCTCCGAGTGCCGGAAGGAAAGTCTTCGCTTGACGCCGCTGTGTTGGGTCAAGTTTCTCGATGGTGGAAAGTGCACGCCGCTTAGCGCGGTGACGCAGTGTGAAGCGCGTGCCAGAAGACATCAAAACAACATGACCCAGCTTGCAGCTCTGCTGGGCCGTTGTCTATGTCGCTCGACGGTCACATGGTACTTTACGCAACTGTATGCTTACTTAATTAATAAACTCACGTTCACTACAATTCAGATTGCCCTTAATAATGCTAATCTTACCTCGTATATTATATCACGCATTGATTGCTATCGCATTCATTGTTTTGCGCTTCTGGCTAAACTGATTTTTTTTATTTTAATGCGAAGCATTTCTTGTCGAACACGAGGCTTTGACCGTATCTATCTATCTATCTATCTATCTATCTATCTATCTATCTATCTATCTATCTATCTATCTATCTATCTATGTCTCGGTGCTCTTCTGGCGCCACGCTGGCGGGGCGAAGGAAGAGAACCCGGACCGCAAAGGTGCCAAGCATGGACGCTACCACTAGGCTACGGCTGGTGCGCCTATACGGTACATGCAGTAAATAAACACCGCGCTACCATGGCAATGTGACAAACAATACTCGTGTTCAAGTTCCCTTTAACGCTGCCCCTACTGCGGGGCGTAGCACACAGTATACCGCTGCACGTGCGAGTGCGCATGCCCACCGGGCTATTCCTTCCCCTCCGACATTCCTGCTGGGAGACTGCGCTGACCAGCTCAGCACCGAAGGAGCAACGTCATCCAGCGGGCACGTGCAGTGGCCAATAGGGCCCTGAACTACGGGTTCCACCCTACGAGGACGGCCCTTCATTCTGTTTTCAATAAGTGTTCTCTCTTCCTCTCGTGTCCACTCAGCATGCTTTTCTTCCACTTTGCTCGATTCAGTAGAAACACTTCAACGAAGTCAATATACGCACATCAGCCTATCGTAGCGCGCACTACTTTTCGACAAAACAAACGTCTGTGCACTAACGTGAGTGCGAACGCTATGTCGTCGCACTGTAAGCTACCGTACAGTCGCTACAATGCTGTCGACGTTCCTGGTTAGCCGACGTTCAGCATACACTCGTTCATGCCCCTTGCACAGACGTTCACCGTATTCATAAACACTTCGCATGATTTCTAAACAATTCGTCATTGGCTATTTCATCGGTGAATACTTCGCGCGGCACCGATTTCCACAATCTGTGGGATCTGCAGGAATTTTTTTCGACAGAGGGAGCAACGGACGGAAAGAAAGTAAAAAATTGGGGGACCCTTAAGCTTCGTCTTTAAGAGTTGAACGCGACAGCGAAATCCGGCCCCTAGTGTGCACTTCAACCACTCAGTATACTTATTAATGTGTGTTGTTACACACACACACGCACAGACACAGACACACACGCGCGCGCGCGTCGTATCTATAGTAATCGTAGAGGTTTTCGATCTATTTTAACAACACTTTTATATCAACATCACGCAAATTTTTTACAGTGATGTAGTCACATGGTACTGTATTATGAACTGCGCGTAGGCGTGACAGTTTTATTCGTAAGTGGTCACATTTTGTCGTCCTTCGTGCGTTAACTATCTGGCAGCTGTTCGATTTGTTCTTCTGGAGACCTCTTCCAGACAACAACAAGCATCGCCTTAGGGTTGGTGAAATGGCAACTGCAGTACTTCACTTCTTTAATGGCGTCGTGAGAATGAAATGCGAAAAAAGTGCATGCAGAGCATCCGACGAGACCGCATATAGGCTCTGCTGTAGTCGCATGGCCTCCGAGATGGCGGGCGCGCTCGCCGTCTCGGAGGGCATGGTAGTCGAGACATTGCTTGATGTCTTCCGCTAGATGGACGTAGTTGTCCATTTTTGGAGCTGTTATTTTTCGCTCACGGCCGATTTTTCGCTCACAAGAGGCGCGTGGAGACGCCGACACCGACGGCGGTATTTCTGCGGAACGAGCTCTCTAATGCTATCGCGTTAAAGAGACATTGCTTGATATGTCTTCCGCTAAATGGCCATAGTTGTCCATATTTGGAAGTGTTATTTTTCGCTCACGGCCGATTTTTTCGCTCACAAGAGACGCGTAGAGACGCCGACATTGACGGCGCAATTCCTGCGGGACGAGCTCTCTAGCGCTATCGCGTTAATTACGCCTAAAGCCAGAACCAGATGGAGCGTTTTTTCCGCCTTTTTCTGGCGTTTCTCTCTCCGGCGTCACGCTGCGTCGACGCCGACAGTGACGGCAGCCGAAACGCCGAGATCAAGACCGTCCTGATATTGACGCCGCCGCCGCCGCTGTAGCGCCGACGCCGGAAGCTGCTGGATAAGCGCGCGGCTCGCAGCAACTTCCGCCGGCGCAATGGCGCCCTCGCAGCTGCCGAAGCGGGCACGGCCCGCCTCGAATATATTCAGTTATCGTCGCGAACTATGTGAACCTCAAGATCCCCCAATTGACGCTTGTATTTGACTCACGCTTGTCTACAGATGCTTCGACAACGCACTCGGATTTACCTTACACCGTTTTCGACAACCATTGTCAATTACTTCGGCAGACCTCAAAGATAAGCACGAATCTCGGAAGCCGTCGATTTTGAGTTTGCTGTTTCTCTTTTATGTGCATAGGTGTCGCCACAAGTACAACAACAATAACAATAACAACAACAACAACAACAACAACAACAACAACAACAAAATTTTGCGGACAGCGTGCTTCTTTTGCAATGCTATGAATGTCTTGTGCACTGCGGAACTTCAAGTAAGGCACGTAAGCTGTAATTGTGAATATTTATTGTTGTTCCAGTGGCGCACATTGCACACTGCTTTCGGTGGTACCACGTTAAATTCATCTGTCCACGTTGTGTGACGCTGGGCTGGCGCCGGTCTGTGCGCTCTTCGTGTGGTTGGTCGCCCTCGCTTTCGGCAACGTTGTGAAGACGGCGACAGATGAAACGTCAGAAAATGGCGGCAAAAGCGCTGCATGTGGGCCGAGCTTGAACCAAACGTTTCGCTTTTGTTTAACTGAACTAGTACGCTTCTTGCAAGCGTGGGTGGTTAAGACACTTGACGTAGCACGGAACGGGCTGAACAGCGGCAACAAATTTTGTGTATTTCTTTCTTCCCTTTCTTAATTTCTGGCTTTATTTCTTTCTTGCGTTCTTTTTGTTCGGCAGAAATTTGTCGTGAGGCGAACACGCGGCTACATTTGAAACCAGGGCGCTTACACTGAACTGGTCAAAGCGAAATAAAGTCGCCTGCTGGCTCGAGCCAATGAATATCCTGCAGACTGCGTCCACAAAGACAAATTTGCGGCAAATGTTTCTTGCCGATTCTGGGTTGAACACGGAACCCAGCCCTCCAAAGGCAAGTGTATTCACTATAGGCCTACGAGGCGTGTACGTATGTGAAACGTACGAATGCCGCAGAAGAAATAATTGCACGGGGCAAATGTTCTCAGATTTCTGCTCTAGCTCTCAGCGACCAGAACAAGTGCTGTCCTGGCCGTTCTTTGTGTCGTCCTTGTCGTTTTTGCGCTGTCGGTTGTCGTTACTACGTACCAACACGCCAAACTAGCCACATTGGTGAGCAGTTTGCTCCCAAGTTTCTGCCCTGTATCAGTAAGATGGCGTTATGCCCTTTCCTCTTGAGAGACAATGGTAAGCTACGTTTCATTATCTGACAATGCTCGCCGAATTCATTCCACCCCATTCTTATCCTCTTAATTATTTCAGCCTCATGGTTCGGATCAGGGGTCACTACCTGGCCTAAATAGACATATTCACTTACAACTTCCAATGCCTCGCCACCTATCTCAAATCGCTGTGCTTGCCCAAGGCTATTAGTTTTCTGCATATTAATTTTCAGGCCCACTGTTATACTTTGCCTGTCTAGGTCAGAAATCATGCATTGTACTTCGTCTCCCGAGACGCGCAGCGCCCTCAATGCGCATCTTATGCTACTTGCACGCACGTAGCTCGGATATTACTTATAGCACGCAGGCTGACTCGCGCACACTGGACGATTCCCAGGACCGACGTTTCAGCGATCAGGGCGGTAGATTTGCATGCTCAGTTGCACTACGCATACAAAAGCACGCGCCGACTGTTCGACAAAGCAGCCGGCATAAACGCAAAAAACGCTGTGATGAAAACATCTAACAGAGGGCAGTTTTGGTTATATGTGTGCATTACTGTTGAATGAGTTGAGGTGGTGCTCATGTTGTTTACCGTCCTGTTGTTGCCGCGAGATACACAGCGGGGCACGACATCGCACCGAGAATGTCAAGCTGTTACAGGCTGTCATTTCGTGGATGGTTCCTTCTGCGCACGGTCAACTGAATCGTGATTTGCTGGCTGCCCCTCTTGAGCTGCTGCCTGCTCGGGGAACCACACGCCAGCTCCGGCGGTAACAAGCTACCCCGTCTGGCAACCAGGAACCGCGCAGGTGGTGGAACAGACGGCGCGGGATTCATAAGTCAGCCAGGAGCCGTCCACTTCGGGCACGACATCGCGCCGAGAATGCCAAGCTTACGCTGGTTGCTGTTACAGGTTAGTTACCTGGAAAACGCCGGTTGTTACAGAACTAGGAATTCTGTTCAAGTTGCGGTGTCGTGCCCACCCGAATACATAGATAAGATGAAGCATATGAAAGATACTTCCTTTGTGTTGTGCCGCGCTTTGTGCTCTTTGTTGTTGGTTCTCGCCGGTGACATGTAATCTAACCCGGGTCCTATGACGAAAGCTGAAGCCGACACGTTTGCTCAAGCAGTAGACATGATACGTAAGCTTGGAGGTCAGGCTACCTTACTTGCTGAATTGAAAGCTGCAAACGAAAAGCACGTTGAAGCCAGCAATAAAATTAAGTTGCTTAAGGATAGTGTCACGGCCTTGGAAAGTGCTTCCACGTCACCACATAACATAGGCTGATCAGACGCAACTGCCAATGCATTGTGTGTTGTATCAAATAAAGTAACTGAAATTTCGTCGCGGTGTAATGACTCCGAAAATAGACTGCGGCGCTTCCATCTTTCTTTCTTTGAAATGGACGATGAACCTAAGGAAGACCGGGCAAAATGTGAACGAAAAGTAATCAACTTCCGCGAAGAGAAATTAGGCGCTACTGTGACGTAACGACAATTGGAACGTAAATAGGAAAAAATATGCAGAAGGCAAGCGGAGGCCTATAACAGCAAACTAACATTCTGTAAGGATAAAAAACAAATCCTATCATCTGCGCGCAATCTAAAAGGATCCGCATTTTTCATACGTGAAGATTTTTCACCTGAAACTCTGCTTGCCCGAAGGAAGCTGGTTGAATCCGCGAGAAACCAAAAAAGCGCGTATAAGCTCTCCGTGTACAAGCCGTGCATCATGGCAAAGACATTCATTTATGACTACGTGACGAACACAGTTATCGAGTCTAGTAGATAGCTACAGCGTTGCGCGCGCACGCAGAATCGGCGACCAAAATACTCTAATACTTCATTTTCTCTGTCACTCGCTAACACTCGCCGCATTATGTCGAATCGGGATTTAATTTCTGCTTGTCTGGGCGATAGTAAGTCTGATGTTATCGCCTTCACCGAAACTTGGATAAATCCTGCCATCAGTGATGATGAAGTTTTCACCACAGCTAATATGTACTGAATCTACAGGTGTGACTGCACTGATAGAAGAGGAGGTGGTGTCTTGGTCGGCATAGAGAAGACCACTACTTCCTTCTTTTGAACACTATTTCTGACCTCGAGATAGTTTGGGTAGCTTGTACATTTCCTTCATCAGGTAGGTTGCTGCTATCGTGCACCGTACTCTGACTCTACCTTCAATAATATGCTACGTGAACAAAGCATCTGAAATTTTCCAAGCTGAAGTAATTTAATTATTAGGTGACTTCAACTTACCGCTCATTGATTGGACCACACTGTCATCGCCCTGTCATATGTCAACTGACTTCCTTAACCTGACCCTAGACTTCAACCTCTTTCAAACTGTTTTGAAACCCACACGAGGCCCGAACACTTTAGATCTTATCCTCACGACCGCTCCGGAAGCAATACGCAATACAGACTACTTGGACGGGTTCAGCGACCATAGTTTACTCCAGGTGGATATGAACTATCCCTTCCCGTTGCCGGTGTACATACGAAACGGATTCGCGACTATAATAAAGGCAACTACATAGAAATTAACGCTCAAATGGAGTTATTTTTTAAAAATACTCTCCTGCCGTGTTTTACAAGAGATCTGTCGGAGAAAACTGGCTACTCTTTAAGGACGCTTTATGTACGCTAGTTGACAAGCATGTCCCCTTGGTTAAAGTAAGCAATGGTAAATCAAATACCTGGTTCACTAAAAAGCTTCGGAGAACGCGGAATAAGAAAAAGCGGCTATATAACAATGCTAAGCGGTCTGGCAGTCCTTCATGGCTTAAATGTAACACATTTTTAAAAGAATATTGCACTGCTTTAATGACTAAGGATAAGTATCATTCTAATGATACTCAAAAGCAACCCAGCTAAATTTTGGAAACCCCACCAGTGAAAACCAACATGATTGTAACAACGTCCCCCTCCCAGCTAGCCAGTGTCCAACGAGCATTTAATAACCTTTTTGCCTCTGTGTTTACAAAAGAGAACACTACCAACATACCCTACGTAGCTGAACTTGACTACCAATTCATCGAACCAATAGACATTCAATTAGAGGATAATGAATCTTAAGTTATCTCTTGAAGCGGCGTAGATGGAATCAACTCAAAGATGCTAAAGAATACTGCAACGGTCACTAGCAAAATACTACTTCATGTATTCCGGCTGTCTCTCGGAAATTGCATGATACCATGTGACTGGAAATTGGCAAAAGTAGTACCAATATTCAAATGTGGAAATAAAACCTCATGCGAAAATGACCGGCCCATTTCTCTCACGTGTATTTGTTGCAAAATTCTAGAACATATCATCGCTTCACAGATTTACAGCCACCTGGAATCCAATGATTTCTTCGTCAAAAATCAGCACGGTTTCCGCAAGGGTTTTCGTGTGAGACTCAGCTGTTTGAATTTATCACAGAGCTTCATGCTAATCTGGACAACAACTATCAAACCGACTGCGTGTTCCTCGACTACTCGAAGGCGTTTGACCGAGTTGCACACTGCCGCCTGATATCGAAGCTTTCCGCTGTGAAATCAGACTCTCTCACACTATCATGGCTTCGCAATTTCCTCTCTAATCGTCAGCAGTTCACAACGACTAGCGATTTCCCCTCTTCCATGACTGATATTTATTTCTTCAGGCGTACCTCAAGGTAGCGTACTGGCGCCGTTACATTTTCTAATGTTCATCAACGATCTGCCGCAACATACATCTTCTTCCATCAGAGTATTCGCTGACGACTGCATTATCTATCGGCCAATCAAGAACAATGAAGATCACGAATCGCTCCAGAACGACCTCGAGGTTATCGATGGTTGCTGCAGTACATGGCTCACGACGTTAAATGTTTCAAAATGCAAAGTAATGTCGTTCACTCGTAAATCCAGCACATCCGGATTTTCCTACAACATTAATGATTCCATTAAAATTAGACTGCAAAAAGAAAGCCGGACCTGATGACATACCTAACGAATTTTTAAGGCGGTATGCGGAATGGATGGCAAAATATTTATTCCTAATATTTAACAAATCATTAACAACGTGCTCTCTACCAAGCGAATGGAAAATGGCTAAAGTAATACCAATTCATAAAGGAGGTAACAAAACTGATGCTTCTAATTTCCGTCCTATTTCATTAACCAGTACAACATGCAAGTTGCTTGAACACATCATCCTCAAAGACATTACTACGTATCTCGAAGAAAAACTCATCCTATCACCACTCCAGCATGGTTTTCGCAAAGGCCTTTCTACAGTGACCCAATTAACCGAATTAGTACATGAAATATCACAAGCAATTGACAATCAAAAACAGATAGATCTTATACTACTTGACTTCTCCAAAGCATTCGATCGGGTGTCACATAAAAAACTAATCATAAAAATCGAAGCAGTATTAGGTAAAGGGCCAGTTAGCGACTGGATTAGCGCTTACCTATCAAACAGAACACAGTTTGCCGAAATTAATCACCAAAAATCTGAAATAACCCAAGTTACGTCAGGCGTACCTCAGGGCAGTGTTCTGGCTCCCATTTTATTCCTCATTTTTATAAATGATCTACCTGCATCTATCAAGACTAACATAAGGCTTTTTGCCGATGATTGTATAGTATACAAAGAAATTAATTGTCGCAATGACCACCTAGTCCTCGAAAACGATCTAAAGTCCGCATGTCAATGGTGTGCACAGTGGCAGATGTCATTAAGTTTAGGTAAATCGGCTTTACTTAGAATAACCAGAAAAAACATTACATCTGAATTTTCCTACACCATCGGAAACACTCAACTAACTCCAGTTAAGGAACACAGGTATCTAGGACTAATCATATCTGATGACCTCAGATGGGAGGCACACATAAACCACGTAACGTCATCTGCAATAAAAAGGCTTTTTTTTTTCTGAAAAGGCGCCTCCCTTCAGCACCGCATTCAACGAAGCTACTTGCCTACAACGCATTCGTCAGAGCAGTACTTGAGTACGCTAACGTCGTCTGGTTCCCATCTACAAAAAACTTAATAAATAAACTAGAAAACGTGCAGAGGAAAGCAGTCAGGTTTATCTTTAATAAATACCGCACATCTGACTCCCCCTCCGAATTAATGCTAGAAGCAGGAATACCGAGCCTCCGTAACCGTGCCGAACTTGCTCGCCAGAAAATGCTGTTTCAACTTTTTCACAATATGCTTCGCATTGATAGAAACAAATACCTATTCTACCCAAAAACTAGACCCTCGCGCCATAAGCACCCCCAATTTCTTCAGGAATACCGATACAAAACTGACTGTTTTAAATTCTCTTTTTTTCCACAAGCCATTAGGGTGTGGAATAGTCTGCCTACACACATAACTACCTGTAAAAACGAAAATAACTTCCTGTCACTTCTTGAAAAACACCTATCTGTTTCCCAATATTGAATTGTTTGTATAGTACTAACTTTGCCGTTTTTGCTTTGTGTAATGACATTATTTTCATCCTTTAACGACATATGTACGCATTACATGGGTTTTTTTTCTTTTTTTCTTTCTTTTAGGTATAAACTACCGTTATCATTATTGTTTTTGTTTTTTTTCTCCATGACGCGTTTCTTGTAACTGTATAAACGCATTCTTTATGTCTACCATGTGTGCTTGTTAAATGACTTTACGTATAACTTGTTATAATTGTTTCAAATTGTTATCTCTGAAATGTCACACTTGTATATTCTTATTATGTGTATGCCCTTCCTGCAAAAATCCCCGTTGGGATTGGCAGTATGTCTGAAATAAATAAATAATTCTATCGACTACAACACAACATCGCTACTTGGGCGTAGTATTGACACCGAATCGATCCTGGTCCAACCACATAAGGGCAATCTCTGCCAACGCTTCCAAGTCGCTAGAATGCTTGAGACGTGCTGCACCCTCATACATTCGCAAATTATCTTACATAACACTGGTTCGCCCTCAATTGGAATACGCCTGCTCAATTTGGTCACCTCATCAAAAATACTTAATTGATTCACTGGAAAGAATCCAGGATAGAGCAAGTCGCTTCATTTCAAATAATTACGGTCCAAATTCCAGTATATCGGAAATAAAACAGGAACTCTCACTTCGACACTTGAACATTCGTCGTGACATCGCCTTGCTGCCATTCTTTCATAAAATTACCCACTCCTACCGAATCACTCTCACAGGTCTGCAAAAACCATATCTCACTCCACGCAGGCTACACAATCATCTTAGTTACGCCCCTCTATACGGCTCAACAAATGCGTTCAATAACTCTGCGCTTCCGCGTACCATCCGTCTCTGGAATAGCCTGCCTGATCACATTGCCTCCCAGACTAACTATGATAGGTTCCGCCATATCTTAACAAGCCATTACACAAACCTAAGCGAGTAGATGCCGTACTGTGTAGCGCAAACAAAGTTAGCCTTTGGCAATTCTTCAGCCCAAAGATATCATCACAGCTAATCTCTCCATCTGCTTATGTCACGTCATATATCACGATCTTTTTTAAATGCGAAGCATTTCTTAGCGAACTTCGGCGAGTTTGAGCGTATCTATCTATCTATCTATCTATCTATCTATCTATCTATCTATCTATCTATCTATCTATCTATCTATCTAGATCTATCTATCTATCTATCTATCTATCTATCTATCTATCCGCCTACGATTTTGTGCTCTCCTGGCCGTTTCGCTAATCGGATGTTTACGAAAATTGGTATGCCACATCATGACTGCATGAAGAACATAAATGACAGGTCATAACATGAAAATCATGATATGCATGTCATGAGCGGCATGATTTACATGTCACAGTCTTGGTGCTCTCCAGGCCGTTTCGCTAATGGGATATATGCGAAAATTGGTATGGCACAACATGACTGCCTGACGAATATAAATGGCAGGTCATAAAATGAAAATCATGATATGCATGTCATGAGTGGCATAATTTACATGCCACAGTCTTAGTGCTCTCCTAGCCGTTTCGCTAATGGGATGTATGCGAAAATTGGTATGGCACAACATGACTGCCTGACGAACATAAATGACAGGTCATAACATGAAAATCATGATATGCGTGTCATGAGCGGCATGATTTACATGTCACAGTCTTGGTGCTCTCCTGGTCGTCTCGTTAATGGGATGTATACAAAAATTAGTATGCCACAATATGACTGCATGGCGAACATAAATCACAGGTCATAACATGAAAATCATGACATGCATGTCATAAGTGACATGATTTACATGCCACGCGTTTCTTTAATGGTACGTATACGCAAACTGGCATGCCACAACATGACTGCATCAAAAACATAAATGACAGGTCATAACACGAAAATCATGAAATGCATGTCATGAGTGACATGATTTACATGCGACGGTCTTGGTGCTCTCCTGGCCGTTTCGTTAATGGGATGTATACGAAAATTGGTATGCCACGACATGACTGCATGGCGAACATGACTGACAGGTCACAACATGAAAATCATGATATGCATGTCATGGGTGACATGATTTACATGCCACGCGTTTCGTTAACGGGATGTATACGAAAAAAATTAGCATGCCACAAGATGACTGCATCATGAACGTAAATGACAGGTCATAACATGAAAATCATGACATGCCTGTCATTAGCGACATGATTTACAGGCAACGGTCTTGGTGCTCTCTTGGCCGTTTCGTTAGTGGTATGTGTAGGAAAATTGGTTTGGCACAACATGACTGCGTGACGATCATAAATGACAGGTCATAACGTGAAAATCGTGACATGCATGTCATGAGCGGCATGATCTACATGCCACTCGTTTCCATAAAGGGGTGTATACCAAAACTGCTATGGCACAACACGACTGCATGACGAACGTAAATGAAAAGTCATAACGTTACAATCATGACATCCGTGTATGAGCGGCATGGTTTACATGCCACAGTAATGGTGCTCTTGCGGCCGTTTCGTTAACTTCATATGTAACAAACTCGGTATAGCGAGACAATGCAAATCCATTTTACGTTCCTTATGCGTGCTTCGCATTTCCTTGATTCCCACTGCACGTGGGATCTGCCAATTTTTTTGCTTTCGCGCAGGAAAAGGTACCGTAATTCTTTTAGCTTACGTGGCAGTTATTTTTCACCGTCTGTACTTTTTATAACTGCACTGCAAGCTTATTTTTGTGAATAGAGTACGTTTTTCAAGAACAATATAATTATGTACGCGAAGGAAATGCCTGCCTTGTCGGTTCTTTTTCTTGTGCGCAAGCGACGCGCCGTTTTGTTTGCACTTTTGCTACATGTATATTTCGTGCATGTAGGACTGTATGGTCTCATTTTAGTTTTTAATTAACACCTGTTTTGTTTTGAATTTGTTTCTTTCGTATTGTTTTTATGTTTGGTATGTTCATATACGTGTACTTTGTGTAATGCCCCCCTTACTCAATGCCCCCAACGGGGCTCGTAAGGTACTTTGAAATAAATAAACTGAGTTGGACGCTTTCCGTTTCAGCCAGAATGAGTGGATGCACTGGCGACCCCGGCTGGTGCCGATGTACCCGAAGTGCAGCGTTTCCTGCTGTCACCCAGCGGTGTGCGCCGTGCTGTCAGGTGTCGAGGAAGACAGATGCGCCAGAAGTCGAGAGCTACAGTAGAAGCTATTACACGTCGACGGAAGGTTCGCCCTTTATGGCGTCCATTTTGGCCCCACGATCTAGCCTTTCAGGTACTGCATACCGTATGTCAGGACAAATCCACATATTGATTTGCCATCGCTACGTTTGCAGGCGTTCTCCTGCCTGCTCACACTCGGTGCTGCAAGATACAGAGCCTTTGATCGGAAAAGTGCTACGCAGTGAACTTGATGATCTGGCGAGAAAGCGCGGATTCTTCGAGTCCGACTTGACGTGCTTTCGAGCGAGATATACGACTCCGACGGAACGAAAACCAACAACAGGGGTGAGAAGGAACAGTTCCGCGAATGCTGCAGCGGGGTGTAAATCACCAGGCTCGAGAATGCGTCAGAGTTGGGCCGTGGTGGATCGTTAAAGTAACCTTTATCGTCGACGGGGCGCCCGAAATTTCACCCCATAAATTTCGGGCCAGGCGCTCTCTTGTGCTGGCAGCAATGGGAAGGCCACCCTTCTACGCTGCTGGCCGGCCTTTCTTTTCGTCGCGTTCTTTTTCCGTCTGTCCAGTTGATGCGCCGCGATGTGTGCCGCGTGGACAACTCGACGCTTGTTCGCCACCGGAGGCAACGTGACCTGTGTCGAACGCTTAGCGCAGAAATAGAAGTCATATCGCGGTCCAATAAAGTGCCGAATCACGGGCCGACCCGCCTCCTGCCATACTGTGCGCATCAGTCCTTTTCACCAGCATCCAAACCACAAGAGGGAGACCTGAATCGATGAACATATATCGCTCAAAACGCAGGCAATGTCGCTGGAGCCAACGTTTCTACGAAGTGCACATCGTCAGGACGACCGCCGTGACGAAGACAAGCGCTGTAACACGAGCCACATCGAGTTGTCTGAGGCACGCGTTTGGGGACCGAGAGGTCGCGTATTCGATTCCCAATGGAGGCGCCTGAGAAAGAAAGCTTCTTTCTTCTTTAGATTCCGACGCCAACTGCCCCAGCTGTGGCGCTCGACAAAAATGAACGTCTTTCGAAAAATTCCAAAAAATTACAGGGAAGTGAGCCTTACTTCCACAGCACTTTCCAGAAATATTTTGTGCAGGAAAAATTTTTTAAGCTCGTGAGGGTCATTCGAATTTTGCGAAACGGCGGAAAACAAGGCGCCAGAAAAAAAATTCCTGAAAATCAACCAATGTGCCAATCGTTTCCAAATGTGCATTTTTGCATTCTCATAGCATTTATCTTCACTAACAAAAATGTTTAACAAATTATGTTCATGTTCCTCACTGCTTAGGACCGAGGTGAAAATGGTAAAATTGCAGCGTTTTGGGGAATCTTTTCCTGAAAAACGATTTTGCAAGAAAACCTCCAAATATTTTTGTGCAACTGTACATAAGAGGTACAATAGTATAAAAAATAATTTTTGTCTATGTGCTGTGCAAAGGCTCTGAAATAAATGTGTAAACTTGACAAAAACGCCATTTTCTCCTATGTTTAGGCGTCAATTGCACCCTAAGGTGGTCCATGAAAAAATAATCAGAACAGGGCATGCAGTGATGTTCCGTGCAGGGCATTTTCCCTTTTTCAGGGAATTTTTGACCGTCATTTTGTATGAAAGGGAAAAAGGGAATCTTCGCAATATTGCAGGGAATTTCGGGTGTGCAGAAATATTCTTATAATGTTCAAAACACTGCGGTTACCAGGCGCCTTCGGTTTCTCCAATCGCTGCTGGCGCACATAACGCACAAAATCATAGCTTTGAAGATTAATTCCTCACGGAGCGTCTTTTTGTTCATTCCGGGCGTTATGCTCGAAATCCACATATACGCTATGTATTTACAGCACGTGAGCTCTGAGATCGCAAGTCATCATCGTGGCACACTCTATAGTGGAAGCCATTATTTTTTCGCCAAAAGCTGGCAACTATGTGTGCGACAAGCCAAGAGCTCTCAATAGCCAAAACAACAACAATAATAATAATAACAAACTTTCTCATTTGATACAGCGGCCGTGTGAACACAAACGAGTATGTACGGCTTTTCTTCCACATCGTATACACCTTGATGTCAGCCCGAAGGTAGGTCTCATCGTAGTATTAAAAGCCGATCCCGGAGGCAATGCTTTGAGTTGCGTAGGAGCGCAGGCGTAAAGAGATCAATAGCAAGAGCACGAAACACGTCAAACAGTCATGTATGCACATGAATTTGTGCAGGGAAATATGCGGGGATTTTTAGCGATGCATGCGGGGAAAAGCGCCCGAAATCGAGAATTTTCATGCCTCGGAAAGGGAATTCTTCGGCGCAGGACGGAACATCACTGAGGGCATGTAGTTTAGCTATGTAAGCGCTTTCGAAAGAGCAAGTTTCATCGAGGTAATTTTCGTATTCTTCGAGAAAAAAATTTTTGAAGTTGAGTCCCACCACAGTCCTTCTATTGCTCCGTGATTCGCCTTCTACTTATGGCTTGCTGGCGGGAAACACGAACCACCTTGCCTTGCCGCGTAAAATAAAAGGTAGCGCGTGAGCAGCTTGCGGTTTTTCTATCTTTCCGTTCCTACCTCAACTTACGTTTCCTATATACAAAGCGATAACAACACAGGGACACATTTAACTGTACGCTTGGCTTATAAACCACCGTGTCACCATAACAAACAACGGCACCTTTTGCGTGCTTCTCTGACAATGAGAAATAATGAACAGTAAAGCGTATGTACTTGCGAAGCATAAGAACTTTCAAAACAGCAACTTTTATCAACGTAATGTGTGTTTTAATTAAGAAAAACATTTCCAAATTGCTTCTTCTTTTTTTTTTCGCGCCGCGGTTTGATATCTTCCAAGAGTATGTTGTCGGGCAATACAAATCAATTTACCTTGCCGCGTAAAATAAGAGATGGCATGCCGCAGCTTATGGCTTTGGAATCTTTTCGTTCCTACGTCAACATTCTATTCTTATATAAAAGACAATATGAAAGGAAGACATTTAACCACACGCTTGGCTTAGAAACCGCGATGCCCCCTTAATAACAGCGGTACATTTAGCGTGCTGCTTTGACAAGCAGTTCGCTGAACAGGAAACCAGGAAGAAAAATGGGGCGCCAGCGTAGCCTCCAATAGTGAATCCAAACCACGAAAACACGTCTTTGCCTCGATGGACAGCACAGCACGTGATGACCCGCCGAGTATTCATCCTACCTGTACGTCGTCGGCGACCCTCACATACGGAAACCACTAAGCTTTTCTTCACATCAGGATTCTTGTGGTTGCAAGCCGACTCATCCGCTCGAATAGAATATCTCAGTGTGTCAACTTGCATTGTTTCTATATCGCGAGCATGTTTCGCCTTCTCAATCATAGTACACCACTGATACCTGTATGGAACAAAAAAGAACAATTTGATTGCAGCCTGGCCACCGCCAACCGTCGTTTACTTCAGCCGTCTTTCTTTTACCTTGGACGCCGGCTCTTCGTCTATCCTTACTTGCTTGCATAACAGCTGACCGTGAGACTTTAAATTCGTGCTCCTAGTGGCGGGTGAAAGGCTGAAATTGATTTGAGGCCCATTGTGAAACTACACGCGTAGGAGGTTCCATATGAATATTTACATTAGCATGTGAGGTGCTCACTGTCGGTTTAACTCAGTGTGTGTGAGGGTCGCGGACGACGTACGGGCAGTGTTGTACACGTTCCTCCAAAACGGGAACGAAAAGTCGTTCCTTCTCAATTTTGTTCTTTTGTGGGGTTTTACGTCCCAAAACCAGCTCTGATTATGAGAGACGCCGTAGTGGAGGGCTCCGGAAATTTCGACCACCTGGGGTTCTTTAACGTGCACTGACATCGCACAGCACACGGGCCTCAACATTTCGCCTCCATCGAAATGTAGCCGCCGCGGCCGAAATTCGATCCCGCGACCCTCGGATCAGCAGCCGAGTGCCCTAGCCACTAGACCACCGTGAGGGGGCTTCTCAATTTCGTAGCGAGTTCCGGTTACAAGTTCATTTAATAGTAAAGGAACGCGTCCAGTTACATTCGAAAATTGGAACGTGTCGTTACATTAACGTTACATTTGATTTATAAAATTGAAAATTAATCCTGAGGCAAATTAAAGTGAACATATTAAATCTCGCATCTACCTATGTATAATTGAAGAATTTCAACGTCACTGGCGGCATATTATCTGGAGTCAAAGAAACATCCAAAGAAACGCTCCGAGGCAAATATTTTCAAAGAGCATCGAGCATACTACGGACAACTCCACTGCAACATTGGCGCTATTCTATTACAAGTGCAACACTTTCCACTTCAGTCTTCAGATGCGTAGCCAGGATACTGCGACTCCAATATGCAAATAGGTAGTTACTCACATGCACCAGTGCATTAACAGCGGTGCATCTGACACTAAAAGCTAGTAATAGACCTTTTGATTTAGGATAGCATATAAAGATTTGTGCCTGACCGATGCCACTGCGTGCAAATACTGGAACAAGATTCCCCGATGTCGTCAGCCTTCGCGATCCTAAACGATTTTGCTCAAAATTGGTGGCCCTTGTAGCATTTTAATAAACTATTTGGCAATTCTGGATATATTGCTTTTACTTAGTTCTCGTCACTTTAAAGTATTTGTGATATACTGAACCTTTTTTTGTTAATTATAGCTGCGTTGAGTGTATGCCGGCGTGCGGAATTTTAATAATGCTATCTTGTGCGTTTACCGCCGAATTAAATAACACGGGACTGTTTTCTTTTTTCTGCGTAACATTAGAAATAAGCATCATTTGATATAGAAACAATGCATGTTAACACACTGAGATATTCTATTCGAGCGGATGAGTCGGCTTGCAACCACAAGAATCCTGATGTGAAGAAAAGCTTAGTGGTTTCCGTATGTGAGGGTCGCCGACGACGTACAGGTAGGATGAATACTCGGCGGGTCATCACGTGCTGTGCTGTCCATCGAGGCAAAGACTTGTGTTTTCGTGGTTTGGATTCACTATTGGAGGCTACGCTGGCGCCCCATTTTTCTTCCTCGTTTCCTGTTCAGCGAACTGCTTGTCAAAGCAGCACGCTAAATGTACCGCTGTTATTAAGGGGGCATCGCGGTTTCTAAGCCAAGCGTGTGGTTAAATGTCTTCCTTTCATATTGTCTTTTATATAAGAATAGAATGTTGACGTAGGAACGAAAAGATTCCAAAGCCATAAGCTGCGGCATGCCATCTCTTATTTTACGCGGCAAGGTAAATTGATTTGTATTGCCCGACAACATACTCTTGGAAGATATCAAACCGCGGCGCGAAAAAAAAAAAAGAAGAAGCAATTTGGAAATGTTTTTCTTAATTAAAACACACATTACGTTGATAAAAGTTGCTGTTTTGAAAGTTCTTATGCTTCGCAAGTACATACGCTTTACTGTTCATTATTTCTCATTGTCAGAGAAGCACGCAAAAGGTGCCGTTGTTTGTTACGGTGACACGGTGGTTTATAAGCCAAGCGTACAGTAAAATGTGTCCCTGTGTTGTTATCGCTTTGTATATAGGAAACGTAAGTTGAGGCAGGAACGGAAAGATAGAAAAACCGCAAGCTGCTCGCGCGCTACCTTTTATTTTACGCGGCAAGGCAAGGTGGTTTGTGTTTCCCGCCAGCAAGCCATAAGTAGAAGGCGAATCACGGAGCAATAGAAGGACTGTGGTGGGACTCAACTTCAAAAATGTTTTTCTCGAAGACTACGAAAATTACCTCGATGAAACTTGTTCTTTCGAAAGCGCTTACATTGCTAAACTACATGCTCTGTTCTGATTATTTTTTCATGGACCACCTTAGGGTGCGATTGACGCCTAAACATAGGAGAAAATGGCGTTTTTGTCAAGTTTACACATTTATTTCAGAGCCTTTGCACAGAACATAGACAAAAATGATTTTTATACTATTGTACCTCTTATGTACAGTTTTACAAAAATATTTACAGGTTTTCTTGCAAAATCGTTTTTCAGGAAAAAATTCCCCTAAACGCTGCAATTTTACCATTCTCACGTCGGTCCTAAGCAGTGAGAAACATGAACATACTTGTGAAACATTTTTATGAGTGAAGATAAATGCTATGAGAATGCAAAAATGCATATTTGGAAACGATTGGCACATTGGTTGATATTCAGGAATTTTTTTTCTGGCGCCCTGTTTTCCGCCGTTTTGCAAAATTCGAATGACCCTCGCGAGCTTAAAAACTTTTTCCTGCTCAAAATATTTCTGGAAAGTGCTGTGGAAGTAAGGCTCACTTCCCTGTAATTTCTTGGAATTTTTCAAAAAATGTTCATTTTTGTCGAGCGCCACAGCTGGGGCAGTTGGCGTGGAATGACCCATATGCATACTTACACAAATACGTGGCATGGCGGCGGCAGTGACAACCTAATTCAATTGCCCATATAATTGCTGTCGCAACATTCTGATAAGCAAGAAAAGGTACCATAAATGCTGAGTCCACTTGAAGCGTGCCATGTCCCTATATTTATGACCTTCTAGGTGATGTCTGTTCAGGAGTATGTACGCGAAACAAATACCACGGAAACCGAATCGCTACAAGTAACGCCAAATTTGGACAAATGTTCGAAATGCTTATGTGTAACTGCTAGGATACGGCTACACAGTGTGATTCAGTTAACTTGTGCCAAGCTTTAAAAAAAGAAAGAAAAAGTCCGCGCGAGCATTACAAGAGTTCATCCCTCTTAGTATTGCTTACTGTTGTCTTGACCATCGGAGACTACTCTTAAATGACTCCATGGTGATTGAAAAAAATAGATTAAGCAACATGTAAACTGTTGCTTCAAATGTTTAAATGCAAAATGTTCAGATGGTAAATTGGATAACGCATTGCATAGAGTTCCCATAACGTATTTGCTTGATAACGTTGCTTGTTCGACGACATCAGCGTCGTCGAACAAGCAACGTTATCAAATGATTGACAGACACAGGCAGGAGTACAACTGGAGTCATAAAATGATAAGATGCGGCCCCAGCTTTCGCCCTCTCGGCCCGTGGTCTATGTGCGTCGTCGAACGTTCTGTCGAAGTGTGATTAAGAGCGCTCATGACACGGCGCGCAAGGCATGCGATGGTGCATTCTGAAGTGTCACGCACTACTTCTTTAGAACCCCGGCGGAATTAACCGACTGCGCGTGTTGTTATGAAAATGCAGCATGCAGGCAATACAATACTTAACATGCTGTATAACTTCTTCGTTGAGCATTCCACGCTTAAAGCAATATTTTAAAAATTAGTTTATTATTATTATTATTATTATTTGGCAACAGCGGATTAGTGCTACTATATTAAGTCTGTTTTTCGGTAGCTCCTATAACACACTCAGTACATTTAAATATAAGAGAAATACACTTGGGCAACTCACCTCGGTGCCTGTTGGTCTGTTTGTCGAACATCAGCATCGCATCTTCTATCTGCAAGTGGAGGAAAAAGGCGTTAATGGTTGTTAAGTGAAAAGGCACGCGCATAAACGGAGCCAACCACCGGTAGTTTTTAAGGTCACAAACGAGGGCAGTTAATCATTGGCTCTGTCCAGTGACGTCGTCGTGCATCACCAAGACGTATTTGGAGGGAGAGGCTTGCACTGCGCTTAATATCCCGCTTTTATCGCATGCGTATATAATAAGCCTTACCAGGGTGTTGGCCCAGACACGTAGTCTGTTATTGTGGTACGTATAAATTATTTGCACGGGAAAGGTGCAGGTGGGTGACCTAGCATGGCGTCTAAAGTGTCCGATAAATAACCTCGTACTTGTAATCACGGGACGCTTTAAGTTGTAGGGGGTACGCAAGAATTTAAGCCCTGAACTAATAAAACGCTGCCGGCTACGACCTCATGAATCCATTAACTAAAAAAAAAATTATCATCCTGCTCAGTGGTAGAGACCGGTAACAATAAAGCAAAAGCGTAACAGAGTTTCTAAATGTCACTGAAACGAGTGCACTGCAATTGTGTCTATCTTCATGAGGATACCTCACGAAAAACATTGATTGATTGATTTCTGGAGTTTTACGTCCCAGAACCACGATATGATGAGAGAGATCGTAGCGGCCTCTCTCATAACCACATCGATATATATATATATATATATATATATATATATATATATATATATATATATATAGGTGGGGAGGGGTGTTCGGGCCGTCTCGCTGCCAAGGATGAAGCCCAGAGCCGCCGGAAACTCAGACAGAGCGTTTATTAATGCTAAACCAGAACACGATGAACACAAACTCAGAACTGAACAAAACCAAATACTCGTGGGCATCCGCACCTGCCCTTAACCATCAGCCCGGCGGCGCACATTCTTTGCGCCTGCCCACTGGCGACTGTCCCGGCCGCACCTGAACTGTTGCTTTTAAGCGAACCAGGAAAACCACGCGGATGGCCAGTGGGCAGCACGTGTAGAGCTTAGACCAACTTGGCTATCGATCGATCAATCAACTTTATTTCGTTTTGAGAGAAGAAGTGCGGGACTAAAAGCTACAGCAGCTTGGCGGTGTCTCGACCCCCTTTACAAGTCGGCGAAACAGCAGGATGGCGGTCAGACATGCACTGACAGCACAAATAAATCAATAATTGTGACACAGCGATGGGCGTCGCTCCCACAATATAGCCACACGTGCGCCTGTTTTGCCCTGTTGACGGGGGGCGCCGTTACCACTTTCCCGTGACGCGCAACGCAGACGGCTCTTGCGCGCCGCTTCGAGAATGGTATCGACAAATCTACAAACTTTGCATGCCCGACGCGCACATTTGAGTGCCTTCTATAGAAGCTCAATGATAATACACGTTGTGACGAGCGTATAGAAGCCTCGCTGTCGGCCGATGATTGTTCACGCCACTACCGTCTTGCGGTGTGATTGGCTGTGCCTTGCTGGTCACACGTTCACCTAACAGTTCGACTGGCAACGCCTTGCGTTGTGATGCGTCCTTTATGGTCACGACCACGTGAATAAAACAGGAGACACGTCGTGAAAGGAACGCTCTTGTGACGTTTCGTCCAAGGGACCAGCCTTCCTCAGTAATTCTGATCTGAGAGAAGATATTCTTTTTTCGACGTTCGTTTTATTCATATTCCTTGCCGGTGTTGAAAAAGGGGTTTCCCGTATTTAAATGCGACAGTGACCATAGTAGAAGAGACGCTCAGGGGAAGATGGATGCTTGAATCGATGAAAAGATCGCAAAACAAGATTTAGAGCGCGAAATGTCGCAGGAGCCAATGTTTCGACAAGTGGACTTGGCTCTGTCAGAGCGGCGACTGCCTTCTGCAGCGTTCGTTTATGTACGCCACTGCACTCTCCCCCGTCCTCAGAAAGAGAGGAGGAGAAGAGCAGCACGTGCGAACAATAACACAAAATAAAAAAAAACGGGGGGGGGGGGTGCAGGGGAAGTTGGGTGACAGGTGTTAGCGTGACTAATATAAATGGCAAGAGCGAAAGCTTCCAAAGAAGCCTTCCAAAGAAGCTTTCGCTCTTGCCATGTATATTAGTCACGCCAACACCTGTCACCCAACATCCCCTGCAACCCCCTTCTTTTTTTTGTTATTGTTCGCACATGCTGCTCTTCTTCTCCTCGCTTTCTGAGGACGGGGATGATGATGGTTAAGGCAAGGACGACTGTGCAATGGCGTACATAAACGTTGGAGAAGCCAGTCTCCGGCCTGACAAGTCCAATAACGGTGGCTCCTGCGACATTCCCTGTTCTAAATCTGTACAGTGGCCACAGTGACACTGCAGCCTAATTTATTGTAAAAGCGCGCGTGCAAAGATGAGCACCAATAACCCGTATTCCGCCAATGTTATGCTGTTAAAAAGTTACATCGGGGAGCTCCCAGGGTATACCGACCTTTCGAACGCCAGGGCTCGACCAGGCGTACACTGTAAAGCGCACTCGGCCTCGTGTACACTCTTAGTGAGGTGAAGCCAGCGAAACGGAAAACGAAATAAAGAACGGGGAGGCCAATGCAGGAAGTGGAGAAGCAATACTGGCTGCAACGTGTCGCGAGTTGTGTAAAATATGTTCTGCTAATGGACATGACAAGTGTGTAGCATAAAGCGCCCGGCACATGTGTTTGGCCCAGATGAATCTTTTCGTCGCATAATTCCGAAATAATTCTCGAACACGCTAGAACGGCCAACGGACAAGAAACCAGCACACAAATCGCGCGTGCGATATAGTGCTCGTCGCAGTGTTTCTGCAGCATGTTTCCTAGGAGGGATAATAGAAGCAATCTTACGGAGGTCGAGCAAAGGATCGAGATAGCAAAGGCACGCTTCCTTCTGCGGCCATTACCGATCAGCCATTTCCAGCTTTTTCATCCTCTCCCACCGATTCTTCGTTTAACCCGCACCCCAGAACAGTGGGAAGCCACCCTTCGCGACGGCGCCCCCGAGGTCTGCCGGGCACTCGTCCGCCGGGCTCGGGCTATCGCGCAGGTAGTCAGTCCCGGACTAGGGACCCTCCCCATTAAATTTTTTTTTCATCATCATCATCATCCAGCTTTTCAAGTTGAGACACCGAGAGATTTGAAATGTACACAAATAAACCAAAAAGAAAGCTTAAGACCGTCACAGTATGGTCTCGCCTCGGAACGGGAAGACGGTCGCACCAGAGGCACTCGCCAAAATCACAGCTCCCATCAAGCGCCACCCGGCAGCGCAGTCGCGACGAGCCGTCCGGCGCAAGCTTCGTGCGAAGCTGATAAGGAGCGGCGGGGCTCTTTCGAAACGTTCTCTCAGTGACGCCACTCAGTGCACATGTTTCTCACGGCGGTGCGGTGTAACGCATGCGCCATCAACCCTCGCGCGTGATGCTGCGCGATCTTCGCAGCGAACATCCATCCGCCTTCACCGCGTGTCTCTCGTAACTGCAGCTGCACCGTTCTCGGCTGCCCGTGGCTCGAACTTTGACAAACACATTTGCTCGCAGCATCAGAGTTTAGCAATGGCACTCGTGACCCTTACGGGCACAGCGAAACCGTTGAACACGTCGTCTGTCGCTGCAGCCTCATGCAGACATCTCGATAATATTAGCGCACCTCCGCAGTCAGCTGCTCTCGGAGCACTCGACCTCGAAATGCCAGGGCGCTCGAGCTTGACATCGGGAAGTGACAACAGCCGCGGTGAAGTTTCTACTAATAGTCCTTCCAGCAATTCAGCTTTCTTCGATGCGTCTGTGTGTGCGTAGGCGTTGACGTTTTACGGACGGAGCACCTTAGGGTCTAGGCTTGTCCGTCACGGCACAGCACTGCTGCCATAGTGTGCGGGTGTAGGCCCATCCAGTGCACCCACAGTAGTCTGCTGTCGTGAGAGAGGGCGAACGGCCCGCGTTGACCATGAAAACGCTCGTTCTTCGATGAACGCTGTACCAGCTCGCCCGCGAGAGGCAACGCCGACGCAGGCAGCGTCCGCTAGCCAGTTTCTTGACTGAAAAAACCGACTGCTAGCGCTGCACAACCCTTCACCGGCCACCCCGTATGTATAGGCACTGGATCATGACCTGCTGCAATGTAGTGCCGCTGGGAGATTTCACTTGTGCGTAGCTGAACAACAAAGATTCGCAGCGCGTGCGTTAACTAAAAGTGATACGGAACTCGGCACGATCTACGACGTGGGAGCGCAGGAACCTCATGAAGACGAAGAGCATGAAAGACAACGCGTGTGTAAATATTGTAGCGAAACGTCGGGGCCGTTCATGTTAGACGCATCGGAAGGTCAGAAAGACGAAGAGGCGTGGGAGCCACTCCGCGCAGGCAAGGGATGAGGAGTCGACACGGTGAATTGGGAGAGCACTCATTGGGGGGTTTATTTAGCTAAGACATCTTGAAGTTGTAAAACACACAGGGCAAAAATTATACAACAGAGAAAATGGTATCATACCCCGTCGGCCTGCCGGACTGTCCCCCGGTGGTGACGAGCGTCATGGTCCCCGAGTCCGCTCCCTCCAAAAAAGGCCAGTGTCGCCGCTTAAATAACACTTTTTCAGCATCCACGGCGACGCGGACGGCTCGAACCACCACCGCCTCCCACCAATAGGAAACCGGCTTACACGGACAAGTCAGGCAGGTCGACGGTAACGATGTTATACGAGCTTCTACGATCGCGTGCATCCGGCCTCGCCACAAAACTAATACAAACAACGCTTTCCAGAAACTGGCCGCGGCGCGCACACATGCTCTCTATTTTCGGTGTCCCGTCTCCCGGAAGGCTCCCTGCGGTGTGCGGGCTCGTTTACTAGAGCACCCTTGTACAAAAGCAGTCGGAAAAGAAGGAAATAACAAGAAAACATTCTACGCGACGCGGTCCTCGCGACAATATACACACGCGCTGCCGCCCATTTACATGCATGAGTGAGCAATGTCACGGGTGATTTACGGTAACACCGAACGATCCCCAGTGCTTCGCCCACTCGTCATGGTTCACTTCGTGGAGATGCGTGAATTTCTTTCTCTCTTTTTCTCCTTGCCACCCACTCTACCGCTTTGCAGAAATGCAAGCGCGTACCTTCCCGTTATTCGTCATCCGCATGTCATGTATCTTTCTCGTTTAGTCAGTAATCATAAATTTAATATATGAACCGCAGTTATTTCTCGGCTATTGCGTCCTAACACCACTGTATGATTATGAGAGAGGCCGCACGGAAGGTTCGAAAAATTTCGGCAACCTGGGTTTTCTTAACGGGCACTGACATCGCACAGTACACGGGTCTTCAGCGTTTTGCCTTCGCCGAAATATGGCCACCGCAGTAGGGATTCGACAGCGTGACCTTCGGGTGATTTAATATGTGAAACTGACAATGCAAACAATCAACGCTGTTTACTAAGATAGCCCATCAAAACCTGCGTACAACAAATACGCGCGCTGCGAACGTTATCAGCGAAGTACTCACAGGCCCCTCCTCGCCGTCTGCACGCCGTAACGAGTTTGGACTTTTTCGACTTGCAGGATAAGGTACTTGCCTAAGAATCTCGATTTTCTTTTTAACGGTTCGTCTGTTTCACCGTCGAATTTTCTTCAGCTCATTTTCTAAGATCTTCCGTGCCAAAACGACGATATAATTGCGAGGCACGCGTCAGCGCGGAGATCCAGCCTGACGTTGAATTTAAGCTAACGAAGGATGGTAGTGCATCAGTAGTGCGACCAGTAGGCTGACGTTGGAACCTAGCATTACTAGAGAGCACGCGCCAGAGAATTTGCCGTTTCGTTTCTAGTACACCTGGGAATCATTCTCTCTCGACACAGATTGCTCCATAAAGGGCATAGACTGCGTCATAAGCGAAACGACACGGCATTGGATGGTTTAGTGATCGTAAAAACATCGTCAGAGATTCTTTGTTTTGAAGAGGTAAAAATACGTGTCTTTATCTTCAAAAACACGAGGAAATGTAAACCTTCGCAGTTCCAGTATCGAGGAAGCGGCCGTCTACTGACTGTTCCCGCGTTCATGTGAGGCACGTACTTGACCGTTTCCATCGCAAACATGCGTGCCTCTCTTGCACTGAGCCCACTATACCACTGCGTATCGTAGTTTCCAAAACCCCCGCTGCACTTGCCGCTGTACACTTCGTGGCATCTTCTACAGAGACACCGCTGTAGCGTCCCCGATGCATCTCGTTTCTTTTCCCGGCAGTCGTCGTAACGGATGCGCGCGAACGTGGCTAAACAGCTCAATGTCACGAGAGGCGCTTACGTAACGAAAGAAGGCGCTCCAAAGCTTCGCTCATGTACTTGGGGGACGGGACACTTTCCTGCGGTAAGCGATTCGTAGGGCTCCTGTAGTGAGGTAATTAGTTGGAAAAGTATGACAGGTCCTTTTTTGCATTACAGTTCACGTTAATATTAGTACTCCTCAAGTATCTTCCTTCATACCCACACAGCGATAATGAGCGATGCACATTACGTGTTTGGCACATCATTCCGTCTGAACACTGCTCGTAAATGATTTCATGGGTAATATCTGCCCATTTATGCTAACCCTTCCGAAGACATCGAGCTGGTCCTTGAAGCTACACGGCTTCAAGCGCTGGTATGAACTATGAGCTTTATGTATGAACACATGTGACGTGTGTTCATACATGCATGAGTCAAACTGAATCTAAGGGTGAATAAACTGACCCAGGCCAATGTGAATAGTTGTAGACAAATAGACGGATTAAGGAGTTGTCTCGTACAAGCTATCGCTATAAAACGATTAGCACGTTTCCGAAGCATTCCATCGCTGTTACTCCTGTTGTAGCCCCAGGATTTCGTCATCGTCTGTCATTGTATGTACACTTTCCTAGACGCGCAACATTGCTGCCAGTGTCTGTAGCGAAGCTAAGAATAACAGGTATTGTCGCGTAGTCGCATAGGTGCCGGCCATTCCGCGGCGGACACAAACAGCCCTGCTTTTCTTGTTTCTTTCTCGTGGAGCCCCTTTTCCCGATGGGTTGAGCTCCAGTTAGGTCATCCTTCAGTTTGTACATTATCGGAACACCAATTAATCGATGTGCCTGTGAGCGCGAACGGAACCAACAGCAGATTATTGTAGAAACGGGCTCGTCGGTGAATGTTATCTTGTTAGACTTGGCTCGCAAGACCGCTTCAGTTAAAAAACCAAAAGGGCCTTTTTTGATAAGAGGTCCTCTCGCGCGTGGGAGAAGCGGAGATAGTCAAAAGAAGAGGCGTGCAAGACACGGACACAAGGGGAGAAGTGAACAACACGAACGCCGACTAACAACTGATGCAGAGCACAGAGGCGAAAAAGAAAGAAGACACACAGCTTATCTTCGCATGCTCAGAATGGTAGCGCCACCTGTCAAACGGTTGCACGTGCCGGTCTACGCGATAGACAACTGCTAAGGCATTCTATCTCGTCTCCGTTTAAGCTAATCGACGGCTGACTCACACACGGACTTCCACTAATACTGAACGCCACGCCTCGACCAATACACGCGTCTCTTCATTCTTATGTCTGTACAGGATTTCGGTTTCATCTAACTCGGGCGTGCAGCTACAGACCTGTCAGTGCAAGGATAGATTGGACGGTGTCCCACCTGATAGCGACCTTCTGTGTTCAATTAATCTTTGATTAATACAACGCGCAGTTTGCCCTACATAAAAACGGCCGCAGCTAAAAGGAAACTTATAAACCACACCCATGCGACAGTCGGTAAAATTGTTCTTGGCTATGTGCTTAACCTGACAGATATCCGTTTGCTTCTTTCCTTTCATCAGCTCATTTCTTCTATGCACGGCAGCACAAACCCCACCTAACTTATTGGGAGCCGCAAACACAACATTAACCCCATATCTACTTCCCACTTTCTTAAGCCTGTGCGAAACTGCGTGGATATACGGAATACTCACGACTCTTTTCTTGTTAATGTTACTCTCTGCTACAGCTTTCGTTCCGGTCGAAATCGACTTCTTCAGACGCTCAGCTACTGTGGCTATGGCTAGTCTTGGGTAACCTGCATCTAAGAGGCGCTCGACCTGCGCATTAAAGCTAATGGTCAAACGGTGCACGCACGACTTCGATAGGGCTGACTTTAAACAGGACAAGGCTATTCCGTTTTTTACTACTTTCGAATGCTTGGAGTCAAAGTTTAACAACGGCTTAGTTGCTCTAGGGGAATACTGCCAACACACGTGATTCTGCTCAAATGACAAAGATATCTAAAAATTGTATTACGTTTCTCTCCGGTAGTTCTTTCGTAAACCTTAGACCATCTCCATTAAGTTTAAATTGATCGCTTACATAGGTGACGACGGATTAAAAATCATCCTTACTACAAAATATCAAGTAATCGTCTGTATACCGAAATACCCTGATGATGTGGTCACCTAAGGCCTCTTTTGACTGCCGTTTAACAGCCCAAGGATTACCTAGGGCTATCTCTGCCACTCGGGAAGGAGACTTCACGATCACTTCAGTTCATACTCAGATCACACACTACTCGTGCATTTAGCTCTTACATATGCCTTAGCTCTTTCATATGTTGACCACTAAGCCGGTCCACTGATTAATTAAGCCCGTCGGTATCAAATTCCTCAACTGTCATTGGCTCCCTTCACAAGCATGCTTAAAGGAGTCAATCATGACCAAGCAATTCAGTCCGGACTAGGTTCGATCAAGCTAAAAAATGACCGCATGGCACCGATATTACACGGTCTTAACGGGAACAGAGTGGAAGGCATTAGGTGCTTGGTGAATGTGCATTTTGCCATTGGACACAGGGTCATGTTCACATGCCTTAGAGAAGGTTTGCATGAATTCATTTTTGTTTAAGAAATTTGGCACTAAGCACTCGTAGAGTGCTTTATTGCATGTCTCTGTAACAGGTGGTCCGCCCCACTTATGAGTGCAATGTCACATATGTTTCCCATTAATAATTTCACACACTGCAAAGAATGCCTGCTTTTTCTTCTTGTTTCTAGAAGCTGGTGAAAGACCACATGCTCTGTGCATTATCTACATAAGTGAATCCACGAAGATACAGACGCCATGTTTCTGTGAACGTAAGAAATGAAGATTCCAGGTAACATCGACGCCGCTAAAGGAATGTCGACTGTTACGGCAGTATGCTGAATATTTGGGGCATCTGCACATCACTAGCACTGAACCTGTGTTGTTAATTGTGTACATATCTTAGGGTATTTCAGTTTTAAACCCAAGGCGTGTCCACAATGGTTTAGTACCGCCCAGAGTGCGGCTTTATAGCCTGAGGGACAAGTATGCGACATGTTTGTTTCAACATCATATGTGTCGTAGAACTTCTTGCTGGGCGAGTTGGTGCATGAATTTCTTTCTTTTTTTTTTTTTTTTGAGTATGTTGCGCAAGGAATGCACGATCACAGGCGCTATTCTTTCTGTCTGCCTCGTCCTTTTCCTGTGATCGTGCATTCCTTGCGCAACATACTCAAAAAATAAATTATACGTGCTGTACATGGAGCTGATCCTAAAAACCAAATAAAACCACATCCCTGGTCAATATGTCTGGCCTTAGCATGTGATGTGGCATGTGAATAGTTGCTGCTGCGTGCTGTAATACTGATTTAGTCCCAGTACGAAGGTCGCGTAGTGGGTTCCTTGGCACCACTTAAAAAAAAATGAATATATAGATACTACTATATATAAACAATAGCGCATGAATTCATGGCTGCAAGACAAAGGGTGTATGGCTGGCCCTTCACTAGAGGTGTTCTAATGCATGAACACCCTTCGGTAATAAGGGTGTTTTGAAAATTGAAAACCCTCATTGAAAGGGTGTTTCGCTGCGAGAAAATGCCCAGGATGTAAGGGGGTAAGGGCGTTAGTTACAGACACCGTAGAACACCCTCAAAGAGGTAAACTGGCTTACAGCCTCGGTTGTGTTTTGAAAGCGATGTCCTTACGCGCTGAAGGTGGAAAAGCATATTTAGGATATTCTTTTGTAATATTGTCGCGTAATGATCACCGTCGTCATTCATGTCTAGAGTGCTGAGCTGTGTATGATAGCTTTAGTTTTTTACTTGCGTTGTGGCGTTTAGGTAGAATTTGCTCAACATACATAACTGGTCATCGTTCGACAATACCGCGAGAAAGGTTGCTCGGGCTACCAACGATTCTGCATTTTTTCACGAATTACCTCCTGTTGTGTATTTAAAGGAGAAGTTTCCGACTTGCCTCGACTATAGTTACGGTAATTTTACTTTTCAAGAATTTCTAGTTTTGCATCCTTCCTTCGCAGATATTGTACTCGAGAAAGAATTGTGCAGCTTTTTTCTTTCTGTGGATGCGTAGGGACATTCTTTTTTTTTTTTTTCGTATTCGTTAAGACGTTCTGCAACTTGCTTGCACTTACAGGTTCAGTTGTCATGAAGTAAGAGGGAGACGGCCACTTCTTTCGCTGTTAGGAAATGCGGCGATGGAAAAAGGTGTTTGTGACATTCGTTACAATGTTTATGGATCGTCACATGCTAAAATGTAACAAGATAAATAAAATTCCATTTCTGTGCCAGTTTGTTACGTAACGCTCCGACAGCAAGGGTCAAAATATGCGTTCCCTTACGCAGCCTTCTGTTTAAAGAGATGCGACAAAAGAACACGGCTGAGCGATGGAATCAAAAAGTGCAATACACTGCACCAAGGTCTGTCCTTTAGCTCGTGTGAGCTTCGACTAGCTCGACGCATTTGCCCTCGTGCGTTCCTAAAAGAAAAAAGAAACGGTGCAGTTGTTTACTCTCAACCTGTTACCACAGGTGACATTTCGTTAGCGGCACCCCGAATCTCCTCTTTACGTTGAGATCGTAAGGACTGCCGACACTACAATGACCTTCATGTGATCGCTTCTCTCTCTCTTTCACATTGATGATGGTGCGGGGATAATAAGTGGTCTTTAAATGTTTCGAAAACTACGGTATACGAGCAAAACACACCAGCCCAATTCTCGTACACTATATCCGCGAAATGCCATAGGGTCAAGCTGTTGAAAGGCTTTGGTGTATGCTTGGACTAAACTTGTGTTGACGCGTTACATGTTCGAAATACTCGGCGTCTTTTGTCGAATCTCTTCCTGTTACTTTTCTGGAGTTGAGTGCGTTGCGCAGCTAAGCTCTCTGTATGCTGAGGCGGCAATCGCAGTTCTAGTGCTAATATCATTGCAGCTGCGCTGAATTAATTCGTGTCCACACTGACGTTCCGCGCTTGCCGTTCTGGTGGCCGTTATCGGGCGTATAGCATTCAGATAAATCCACGCTAAAATTGCAGCCGTACAAGATCACTTTTCCTTGTTTCGTTAGTGTGTTCATGGTACCGTGAGGTTCGTAAGGCTTCTTAACCCGTGTGAATTGTCACCCCGTGAAAATATTGTCACGTGGTCGTGGACATTATAAAGCATAAAGTAAGCACTCTGGCTGGACTATTCTCACATTGTAAAGTCCATTAACTGGGTCTAGTACACACCTCAATGTCGTTATCTATACTCTTTTTTTTTTTTTTCATTTCTAAGTCTGCTGTCGTCGTTTTTCCCAGTTTGCTTCTTCACCTGAGACTGTTGACCAGCTCTGCACGATTTCTCTCGTAAAAGTCGCATTGTTTGTTTGCTCTTTCGTATACTCTGCACGTGCTGTATATGATCGTGCAAATTCGCTAGTGCCGGTGATTGAAACCATTCCTGGCCCTGTAATAGACGTTTGCGGGATTCGCATGCCGATCGCATTCCCTTTTGTGCACACGGCTGCTTTTAGGCATCGCTTGCGGTACTTCTACTGCATCGACGCGCCAGCACTTACAACTTTGTTCACAAGCAAGACAAATAGGCACCAGTTAATGGCGCCCACGCTACTGCATCAGTGACCCAACTGATCTTGCCAATGCCATTTGCAGCACTCAGCTCTGCCGGAAGCAAACAACTTGCCGGAAGTTCGAGCCCTGCTGCCCGAGGAATCACTATCCGATCCGGGCCAAGCGCACGGCAATCGGCACATGAATAACCGGGACTACAAAAATGTCTCCATTTTTCAGTGGAATGCGAACAGTCTTCGCAGCACGTGCGCTTACTTTCGGAAACTGCTTGCAGAGCATCATTTTACGATAGGGTGCAGTCAAAAGGCAGAAATCAGCGATGATTTCCGCCTCTTCAATAACGTTATATACAAGTCTTCCCGTCAAAGTGGTCTTAGCAGAGTGCTCCTGTGCATCAGAAAGGACTTGTGCGTCAGAAAGGACTGTGCGTCGGAAAGTCCAGTCAAGTGATTCAGACTTTCCGGAATTCATCACCTTTAAATTATCCTTTGACAAACTTGTATAATAGTAATTAATGTCTATTTACAACCTTCAGGCTGCATATCAGTGGAAGGGCTAGTAGATATTTTCAAAATAGCCGGTTCTAAAGCACTTATATGTGGACACTTCAACGGGGCAGTGATCGCTGTGATGCACGCGATGAGGTTATTGACACGTGTAACTTGACTGTTTTAAATGATGGATCGCCGACATTTCTTCGCGGACACAAATATTCGAGCCGCACAGGTGTCACCCTATGTTCTGAAGACATAGAGAATGGTGTGGGCTGGGCAACGGATGTGGAAACGCGCGGAAGCGATCATTTTCCTATACTTGTAAATTACCGTAATATGCGCAATGATGACACATTACGTTATATAGCAGACTGACGAACTGGAAAGCCTTTAGGTACCGCCTAACAAATCAAATTAGTGAACGTGTGACTGTTGCACAATTTGCTGAATGTTTGCTGGATAGTATTAACATACGTACAAAGAATGTCCCCATACCAAAAGGTTATACTGCAGTTGACGGGGAGTACGAACATCTAAGAGCCATCAGACGCCGGGCCGAAATAGCGTACCGAAGGAACGGAAGTTTGGAGGCATACAAAGGTGCTCAAAAAATTCACAATGTTACGCTGTCTCCTCCCACACCCGTCCCAAGAATTTGGCTCGTATTCCGTGCATTTAGCGGCCCTGTGACCCAGAGCTTCCCATGTCGGGCTCTCGCTGTTGCTCGGAAAACAGAGGAGCTAGCAATAGCCGACGAATTTTGTGATATATCTGCAGGCCTGGTTTTTCATCACAGTGTACAGACCTTGAAAAATCAGTCGCATTTGCTAAGCAGACGATCATTGCTTGTTATTGGGCAGAACATTCTTAATTAGAGCCTGCATTTACATTAGGAGAACTGCAAGGTGCGATAGCGTCATGTCGTCAGAAATCTGCTGCTGGACCGGACGGCATTACGTATAGTACGCTAAGAAGCCTCGGGCCAACAGCCACACGTGCTCTTTTAGACATATCCAACGATCTCTGGATTGAAGAAACTGTACCCGACTCTTGGAAAGTCCCTCGAGTAATCCCTATTTTAAAACCGGGCAAGACGCCCCTGTGCCTTGAATCCTTCCGCCCAGTTAGTTTGACAAGTTATTTATGCAAAGTCATGGAAAAGATAATCGACGCACGGCTTCAGTGGTCGTGTAAAGAAACAGACGTGCTGTCTGACAACTTAGTAGGTTTTAGCAAACACAGATGTACAATACGCCTAATAGATATAATGCCATCTGGGGAACAAGAACGACCTTGTGGTAACTTGACCATATCGTTATTCTTACACATCAAGAGGGCATTTGACACCGTCAGTCACATTCATATTATGCTAAGTATATGTTAGAACTTGGTATCTCCGGCAGAACATTGAGATGGATATCTAAGTTTTTATCAGGTCGCAAGGTATTTCTGCGGACGAACGAAGGAAACAGTAGTGAGCACGATGTCACGCAGGGTGTGCCACAGGGGAGTGTACTCAGTCCATTTCTTTCTAACTGTGTCATGGCTGACTTAATAAAAAGGGTACCAACTGAGTTGAAATTTTCAATTTACGCAGATTATGTCTGCATCTGGGCATCTGGTAGTAACTTCCAGATACACGAGAAATTGCTACACGGAAGGTATAAACATCATCAACAAAAGGACAGAAAGTTGAGCGAGTTGGTAACATTCCATAATCAAAAGAAGAGGCGTGCAGGACACGGACACAAGAAGAGAAGTGAACACCACGAACGCCGACTAGCAACTGATGCACAGCACAGAGGCGAAAAAGAAAGAAGACACACAGCTTATCTGCGCATGCTCGGAATGGTAGCGCCACCTGTCAATCGGTTACACGTGCCCGCCTACGCGATAGACAACTCCCAAGGCATTCTATCTCCTCCCTGTTTAAGCTAATCGACGGTTGACTCACGCATGCACTTCCACTAATACTGATATACCAGGCCTCAACCAATAAAAGCGTATCTTCGTTCTTATGCCTGTACAGGATCTCGGTATTATCTAACTCGGGCATGCAGCTACAGACCTGGCAGTGCAAGGATAGATTGGACGGCGTCCCACCTGATAGCGACCTCCTGTGTTCAATTAATCTTTGATTAATACAACGCGCAGTTTGCCCTACATAAAACCATCCGCAGCTAAAAGGAATCTTATAAACTACACCCATGCGGCAGTCGGTGAAATTGTTCTTGGCTAGGTGCTTAACCGGACAGATATCGGTTCGCTTCCTACCTTCCTTCTGCTCAATTCTTCTATGCACTGCAGCACAAACCCTTCCTAACTTATTGGGAGCCGTAAACACAACATTAACCCCATATTTACTTCCCACTTTCTTAAGCCGGTGCGAAACTGCGTGGATGTAAGGAATACTCACGACCTTTTTCTTGTTAATGTTACTCTCTGCTACCGCTTTTGTTCCGGTCGAAATCGACTTCTTAAGACGCTCAGCTACTGTGGCTATGGCTAGTCTAGGGTAACCTGCATCTAAGAGGCGCTCGACCTGCGCATTAAAGCTAATGGTCAAACGGTGCACGCACGACTTCGATAGGGCTCACTTTAAACAGGACAAGGCTATTCCGTTTTTTACTACTTTCGAATGCTTGGAGTCAAAATTTAGCAACGGCTTAGATGCTCTAGGGGAATACTGCCAACACACGTGATTCCGCTCAAATGACAACGAGATATCTAAAAATTGTATTACGTTTTTCACCGGTAGTTCTTTCGTAAACGTTAAACCATCTCCATTAAGTTTAAATTGATCGCTTACATAGGTGACGACGGATTCAAATTCATCCTTACTACAAAGTACCAAGTAATCGTCCGCATACCGAAATACCCTAATGATGCGGTCCCCTAAGGCCTCTTTTAAACGGCAGTCAAACTTGCTCAAGTATAGATCACTTAGAATAGGGGCTACCTTTGAACCTATCAACAACTTCTTACGAGAAAGAGGGATGGTGTTGTCACACGCAAAGACAGCCGTAATGCCCATAACTCGGAGGCAGTTGAAAAATTTTAGCCTTAATCTCGAGGGACAGCCGCTGGTGATAGTCACAAAGCCTAGATTCCTTGGAATAATACTCGATCAGCAATTATCATGGGCACCTAACATTAGGAAGCTGGAAAGTGACGTCGACGTCATAGTAAATATATTTCGCAGACTTGACGGCACATCATAGAATGGATCGGTGTTGTCCATGCTCACTGTTCACAATGCCTTAATACGACGAAAAATTGAGGACTCCGCGGCCATCTTACGTAATACTTCCCACACGTCAGAAGAGCGGCTTCAAATACTTATAGGGCTACGCACTTGAGTTTCGAAAGCGACTTCAAGCCTTCTTGTTATAGCTGAATCCCGCTAATCACCATTTCCAGTTATGAGAACATGGCGGCATTTATTTTGTCTTCAAATATAGCATGAAAACCACCCCTTGGTACCAGACACATTAGGAAAAGGTAGAAGTTATATTCACAAGGAAATTAAACAAAGAATTCGTATATTACCAAGCAACAAATTTTGGCATTGTGACGTTGATGGAAGCTCGCACTACGACAAATTGAATTGTCCGTAGATGGAATAATTAGAATGACAGACATGTTTATTCCAGCCGCTCAAAAACTGGCGCTGTGTCAGATATGTGTGCTGTATCCAGGATACGTACATGTTTACACGTACGGCTCTTGTGTTGCAACCTCCTCTACTTCGGCATTCGTTCTTCCGCAATTCAAGAGGCAAGAGTCCTATAAGCTGTGTCGTGCTACATCATCCACAACGGCTGAACTATTTGCTATCCTGTGGGCCATCAAATTTATAACATCAATGGGAGATTCGCAAAGATGGGTCATATTGAGTGATTCACAGGCAGCCCCATAACATCCCTGTGCAGCACAAAAGCACACACGATCAGCGAGAGCATAATATATGAGACACTCAAAGAACTCGCAAGGGCAAACCAAGAGCAACACGAGAGATAGTATTTCACTGAAACACTCCCGGCAACACAGCGGCCGACGACGCAGCACGACATCACAAAGACGGTTTCCCTCCCACTGTCGAAAAACGAATCGCACTGCGTTATATAAAGACAGCATCTTTCAAAATGAGCAGAAGTACGTGGTTTGAAGTTGCTAATTGTATCATATTGACCCACTTATTTAACTCAGAACAGCATTATCTTTAGAAAGAAGTATGGAAACCCTCATTCATCGGTTAGGGTTAGGTACTGCCTACACAAAACATTTACTACGCATGATCGTGCTAAAACTCCTGAATGTGATTGTGGGTTTCCAGACGATGATATAAGCCACCTCCTTCTAGACTGCCCAAATCACGACGAACCGAGACATCGACTAAAAGCAGCTCTGACGACGCTCGACCTTCGGCCATTCAGCTTAAGGAAACTTCTGGGGCCGACGACGGCCTTGCAAAAGTACGCATAGAAAGCACTAAAAACTTCTTTTTTTGGAAGAAAGTGGCATTTCTGGACGTTACTAGCGCAATTGGTGTTCGCCTTTTTGTGATTGCTATGATTATTTATCAGGGTACTGTATTGTTATGTTATACAATATCTGGTGATTCTTTTACACGACCACATGCCGCTGACTATGTATGTTTTTGTGCCACAGACATTCCTATTTATTTATTAAAGACATTTTCTCGAAAGTACTGCCATGTTCTTGAATTTGCATATATCTGCCCCGCCACGGTGGTCTAGTGGTTATGGCACTCGGCTGCTGATCCGAGGGTCGCGGGATCAAATCCCGGCTGTGGCGGCTGCACTTCGTGGGAGGCGAAATGTTGAGGCCAGCGTGCTGTGCGATGTCAGTGCACGTTAAAGAACCCCAGGTGGTCGAAACTTCACTACGGCGTCTCTCATAATCAGAGCTGGTTTTGGGACGTTAAATCCCACAGAACAACATACGTACTCCTTGTGTCTGCTCTGACGGAAGTACTGTTGTTGTGATCATGCCGGATTACTTCGCATAATGCTTCGCAACCATACATGTTCAACCCCACTCAGGAGCCACAGAGCAGCCGGCACCTTATTTCTGCGCCAACATCTCGTAATATCATATCAATAAAGAAAAAAAGACAACATCAAATAGACTGTTATCGTCCTTCCTTCATAAAAAAAGAAATGGGCGCGCGCAGTTTCAACAAGAAGCGCGCTATTTAATGTGTTGTGCAGCGGCCCCACCGGGAGTTACAAACCACACAGCGGGAGATGGAAAGAAAAATGATACGCGTACATAACACAAAGATATGGTTCAAGTGTCGATGTAATTGCCATGGCAATAATAAACGCGTATGAAAGTATAGCAGTGTAGACACTTTGACATCACGCGACTGAAGACTGCGCTGAAGGTATGGCCGGTATGTGCGCTGTTCAGTGGTGGTAAGAAAACACGCGGAAGGCACATTGGAGGCAGGGAAACGCGGCGGTGTGTGCGGGAGCTGCACTGAACCAGAGAACTAAAGAGGCCCACTCTTCGCCCTCTCAGGATGTGCCCGCCTTGTCGACGACAATTCCGACGTAGCGCTGAATGAATAATGGCGACGACGTTCAAGTGGCGCAGGCGCTAAAAACGCCGAGTGCCGGGCGCCTCTCGTGCTAATCACGCGAGATGCGGCCTGTCCTCGATTCCTCGGAGCAGAGCTGGCCACCGCGCTGTGCTAATCCGAGTGAGCTGATTGGATAACAATTCTCCGCATCCCCCCCGAAGGGTCATTAGGCGAACATCCGCACACCGAAAGAGGAGGCCGCACACGCGGTGAACGCATGCAAGTGGCCGTTTCTCTACTGGTCAGCGTCGCAGATGCATTTAGGGAGGGTCAGTTGCGATACTCCCCATTATAAAAGTAGGACGTTTGCGGGCGCGCTATTCGACAAAGTGAGATCTTTTACATTTACACACGTGCTGTACCGGCAAAAATGACTGTCGACGTTATAAGCTTGCGCCCATATTGTTCCAATAAGCGTATACGAGCCTCTCCCCGCAATGTCCTTGTGGCCTCGCCTGAAACACCGTATGCAGCAAGGGCGTGTAGGTCGCGCCAAGGCGATTTCATAGTCACTCATGCGTAAGTGGTAGTCTTCATTAAAGAAAAAAAAAGCGACTAATAGCTGCAGTTTATCGAGTAAGTGACGAGTTACCGCCCATGGCGTGTTGTTTTTGCATAAGGGATTTGACACAAAGGGAGGCGAGCTACGTCATATTGACGCTGCAACTTCCATCCTCCAGAATTTTAGTACAGAAATTATGCGCAGGAATACCATAGAAATATTTGAGCAAGGAGAAAAGAACAATGCATCGTTTAAAGCAAAGAGGTGTGCCAGTGCGAAATTCGATAAACGATGCTCTCGTGGCACCGTGGCAACAAGTGCCCATAGTATGTATATTCCATGCACCAGAGAAGTGCGTTCCACATGAAGGGCGACGTGGTCGCAGCCAGTGCTGCGGAGCGAGTGATGGCATTTTAATTAGAATAATTAAATTGCGCCTCAGAGCAGGCTAATTGCGAGTTCCTTCGTTCCCCGGCTGCCTTCGCTGCTGTAGCGAGTCTTCAATCCGACACGGCTTCACCTCCTCACAGGTAGAATGACAGAGGGAGCAGGCGCGTCTTCGCCATCGATGAAGAAGCCACCACGTGACAAACTGAAATTACGTCGGCGGTTGTTTCTGTGCCCGCGGCTGGAGGCGATACCAGAGGAGCTGGAAATCTCGCATGGCCCACACAAGTGCAGCCCTAATATCGTACATATTAAAACTCCCCAACTGCGCGCATTTCTGAACAGCGAGAGCGAATTCTAATATGTGCGCGCCTTTTGGAACTTGCCAGCAGAAAGCTGCACGCGCACAAAGAACGACGCCCAGAAATCACGCACACTCGCCCAGTTTTGATTAAAAACCTCCAACGCCTGGGGCACCCAGAATGGGTGTGCGCCGCTGCAGCACTTTTCATATTTTCGCCCCGCTCGTTAGACGAAAGAAGCCATGTGAATCAAATGACAGTAAAGATGCGTGCCCACAGAAGTTGGCACCTTAAGCACCTTATCAAACATATTATGTCGCTGCCATTGTAATACTTACAGAGTTGACCACTATTCCAAAGGTGCTCCAATCAAGCGAATTTGAGCGCTAGCAGTATCTGTTGCTCATATGCCTTTATTCTATCGCTTTACTACAACTAAGCATAAGAATGTTATAAAGGGTGGCCACTTGAACTAGGAAAGAAAAAGTGAACGCGGGAAAATGAAGTTTGGAGATCCCACGCATTGTGAGAGCCCGTGTCATGCGAAGCAGCGAGGAAATTGCCTACAAGGACCTGTTTGGCATACACAGCCAAGTTACAGAAATCTTGTACAAAGCACATGAGTACCCACTCGTGAGTGTACTTATCGTAGGCTAACCAAGAACGTGGAAAAGAGCGTGGCTCATGGTACGCGTTGGTACTCCCGTTAGCCCAAAGCGCAGACGTCGAAGAAAATGCACTGCGCATTATGTGCTTTCATAAACATCGCTCGCCGAGGTATCCCTACGAAATCGGGCAAAGTTGCACGATGTCATGAGTAAACGCGCACGAGGCACGACATGATTCGGTCAAGGAAGGACTCCGTGGCAAGCTACACGAGCCAGAATGGAAAGAGTGAACCGGGATTGTTTTATTGCGATAGCAATTATTATATGCACAGTCTCGACGGCTTGTTGTCGCCGCCATCATCTCCCGTATAAAGTTCAAATTGATACCCCCCCCCCCCCCCCCGCACATTGTATACCTTCTATCCGCCGGGTGAAAGCACGCGAGCGGAGGGGAAAACGCGGCTGAAGCACACCAAACGAGCCCGACCCACCTCCGTCGATCGGAGCGATAACACCAAACAGCTCGGGAGGCCTTCGTCAAAGCGGAGTGAGAACGTCCCACTCAAGCATCAAAAGACGCGATAGGGGCTGTAGCTCGACCAACAACTTCGTGCGGTCTCCATCGCTGGCGCACGCACTATCTCGGCAGCCACCAGACGTGCGAGACGTGCAGCGCCTTGATCGCGTGCACCGTTCGAGGCGCATACAGTCGCAACGACGGCTCTGCCCTGGCCACACAACGCTCATGCGAATGCGTCTACGAGTGCCAGAAGGAACGTGCTCGCTTGATGCCGCTGTGCTGGGCCAAGTTTCTCGGTGGTAGAAAGCGCACGCCGCCGAGCGCGGTTGCGTGGTGTGAAGCGCGGGCCATGCAGAAGACATCAAATTGACAACATGACTTAGCTCGCAGCTCTGCTGGGCAGTTGTCTCTGCCCCTCTACCGTCACATGGTACCTTACACAACTGCGTGCTTACTTAATAAACCCACGTTCACTGCAATTCAGATTGCCCCTCAAGATGTTACTCTTACATCGTTGAACAAATTGCAAAATACGATTTAGAACAGGTAATGTCGCAGGATCCTGTTACATCGTGTATTATACATCATGCATTGCGATCGCATTCATTGCTTTGCCGTTCTGGCGAAACTATGACTATTTTTCGATGGAGGCAAAAATGCCGGAGGCCCGTGTACTCTCGTTGTCAGTGCACGTTAAAGAACCCCAAAAGGCAAAAATTTCCTGATCCTTCTACTACGCCTTTCCGCTTCTTTTTATCTCCCTTTTCCCTACGCCCACGGACGTGAGCCGTGCTCCCGACATGGGGTGCAGAAAAGAGTATCCTTTCCTCTGCAGAACCGCAATTAGCTGGGACTGCCTACGTGGCACCGGTCGGCGAGGATGGTCGAGCCAGCATCGCACTGGCGACGGGAGCAGCGGGTGCCGGATCTGGAGGATGCGGCGATAAAGTCCCGACGGCGTGGCCGTAGTAGACCTTGATGAAACCAAGCGAGGATGCAGCTGCCTCATCACAGTTGCTACCGGCGCGTCCGCAGCGCTTCATCCTCGCCGGCAGAACAATCGTCGGAGCGCCATGTCGTCACTTGGAAGCGGCATCCGAGGTCGAGACTAAGCCTAACCAAGAAGTCTCCTCGCCGACGGTTTAGATGACGACCGGGTAAGAGCGACAGAGGGTGCCGGTAGAGTCCAGCAGCCATAGACAAGGACGGTGACGATTGGGAATCGTAGGATTTTGTCCCGAGACCTTCAGTGGACTTTGACGTGACAGGGCTGGCATCAGCATGAGTAATAACGTTCGATTAGTAGAGCATTATGAAGCCAGTGTGGCAAGAGCTACGATTAAGAGCCACGCCTAAATGCTGCGCTTTGTGCGTAGACAAGAGTGTATGCGTCAAAGGGACAGAAAGTTGAGCGAGTTGGTAAGGGTCCATAGTCAGAAGAAGAGGCGTGCAAGACACGGACCCAAGGGGAGAAGTGAACACAGTCGGCGTTCGTGTTGTTCGCTTCTCCCCTTGTGTCCGTGTCTTGCACGCTTCTTCTTTTCACTATGGAGTGTATGGGTCGTTTCTTGCTCAGCCACGTTGCCCGCGAAGGTGCACATACGAAAGTATGGCGTCCCAAGTCTTATGCTCGATGTCGACGTACACGGCCAGCATGTCGGCGGTGGTCTTATTTTGGCGCCTCATGGATCTTTCAAGTTAGCTAGCCAACACAAGGCGTGGTGGTGATTCACGGCTTTGAACGGCCTGCCGTACAGGCAGGGGAGGAACTTTGATGTAGCTCAGATGATGGCATTCCTTTTTCTGTGGTGGAAGAATTCGCTTACGTCTACGAGAGTCACCGGCTTTCGTAACTGATCACCCGTCCGCCGGTCTCCTACACAAGGACGGCGCCGAGTCCGACGTTGCATACGTCTGTGTGCAAGTATCGGTGGCGAGTGCAGGCGTCGCTTGAATTTTTCGAATGCTTCGAGTTCTGGCGTTTCCCATTCGACGTCGGCTTTTCTGAGGTATAGGCAGGTTGCACATGTAACTCCCCGCAACGACGCTAGCGCCGTTGCGGCGGCGGGCAGAGCGGTCGCGCCTGCTTGCTCTTGGCGACTGCGGCAGCTAAAAGGCTGTGTTATCGCCCTGCACCGCCGCAAAAAAATTTTGAAATCCTGGTACAGGGCGTCCAAATGGTTCTTTGTAAAAGTAGCAACTGTAGCCTTGTGGAATCGAACTGCTATTTACAGCATCTTTCCGTAGACGAATTTTCAAAGTTTCCCAACGCGCCAGTAAGTGCTACACAGCAGCGAGTTGTGAATTGCAGTAGATTTTTTTTCCATTAAAAGACAACTTGGTGCCGTTTGCATGAATTGTAGATGCTAGCAGAATTTTCAGTGTGGCACAAATTTGGGAAAATTTGGAGCAATCTCAGAGTGCAGACATGGGCATTTGTAGGTTGTTTTGGCTCAATAAATGTTCAAACAAAAAAAAAGAAGAAAAACGTTCAACAAGCGTAACTTGTTTAGAGCATCATATTAACCTTATTAGCTTTTATAAATTTTAATATACTGAGTGATTATCAGCGATTATAAAAGCAGTAAGTTTGCTTTTCCTTCGCTAGAGAATTGATCATTTTTCTCGTTCCCAATTTTTATAAGGATCACATACTTCGCACATATTTCTTTCTACCCTTTATGCTTGAGGCCAAATTGTTTCACAGTTCTTAATTAAAAGCAAAGCGGCCGCGTTCGCGTGTTCGCGCTTGTTATGTGCCCTTGACGGCGGCGAGTGGACACATCTGGCGCCAAATGTTTATTTAATCCCCATGTATAACTGCTTGAAAACGCGAGGATGAATAAAGCAAACTTAATGAAACAATAGCGCCACAAGACTATAAACCGCCGAATTGGGGAACGGCCGGGTTCTCAAATAATATCACTGTGCACAACAAAAGTGCTCGATCTTGCACTGGTTGCCGAGAAAATACGCAACAAATTAACAAAGGAAACGGTTGAACTTGCAGCCAACTCCATATTTTTCGAGGGTGTATTTATCCACATTTGCGGAATGCGGTGGCGGGTGGTTTCAGCGCCAGCTTTCTCGATTTCGTCTATTACACCATGCGCGGAGCTTGCCTGATCCAGCAGCTGACCGTTCCCAGTACTTTCACCCAACAGAAAGTTCAAATGTTTACCGACATTGGAAAAGACGAAGGTCAATAACACGAGCGCTCACGTTGCGCCTGTCTATACTATGTACAGGCGCGAGCAAAAGTATACGGACCACGGCATCGCGTGGCTCACGGGCTCTTCGCGACACTTCCGTCACGTCAGCTGCGATCGAAAACAGCGCTACGTGCAAGAAGCATCCCTCCTTAAATCTAGGGCCTGTCTGTTTTTCCAACTGTGAACAAGTATTTTCCACCTTTCTCTTTCTAACGCTAAGCGCTCTTCGGTGTCCGAATCCACGGGTTCATAAGACGATAGCGCTTCGCGAAACTTATATCTCTTCATCTGCACACCGGTCGATGCAGGCCGAGACGGCTGTGATACCGCTATCAAGGCAGATATGTGGCGTTCTTACCGCCAACGAGCGCTGCGCGTGGAAACAGCAAACTAACAATGCGGTGCACGGCACTGAAAAATTGACATGCTAGCGGGTAGCGAGTAGACTAATTTCCGGTGGAGCTCTCCGGTGGCCGTTAGGCGGCGTTCCGCTAGGTGGAGCGGAAAGCCAGTTTGACACGCGCTCGCGTGGTCCGTATACTTTTGCTCGCACCTGTACCTTCTCGTACTTCGCTAGCGCTTCGGATTTTTTGATACGCTGCCCACAAGACCGAACATCTAGCCTTCTCGCAATACGTGTTCATTTTCACGTCGAAGTAAAAAAAAAAGTGCTATTACGTCCCGCAACACCGCGCTCAACGAGCGCGGCGCGTTCACTTCCCTTGGAGTATCGGGGCGGCCCGCTGCAGGTCTCCCGACGCTAACGAAAAAGTCGCCACAGTGGCGCTGGCGGGCTATGCGATGGTGGAGGCTCCTGGCGGGTGCAACCTAGCCATATCAGAGGTTCTGCGATCCTTGAGAAGTCCTACGTAAGCGAGCGTAAGCGAGCAAGTCGACTGGCCTCCTCTTCACGACACAAAACCTCTGCGATGGCCGAGTCGTCATGAACAACAAAAGAGAAGATAGCATCCAGCGTATGTCGAGGTGGACGAGCGTAGAGGAGGTAGAAAGGGCTATAGCCGGTGGACTCGTGTATCGCAGAGTTGAAAGCGTACGTCACGAATGGCAATACTTCATCCCAGTTCTTGTGGTGTGAAGCGACATACACGGATAACATGCTAATCAATGTTCGGTTCGTACGCTCAACCAAACCATTTGTCTGTGGGTGGTAAGCTGTGGCATGTCGGAACTTCGAGGCACACACACGAAGTTATTCTTCCACGACATCGGCCGTAAACTGGCGACCACGGTCACTTATGATCACGCGAGGCAGCCCGTGTCGAAGTTGTGGGGACGGGTAAAGTGCGACCCGCGCGACGCCATGTGTTCCTAGGAATGTCCCCGCATCCCCCTCTCCCAGCTGGATGGAGCGGCGACCACTGCGGGTGGCAGCCCGCTCCGCCGCATGTGGTTTTAACTAGGCTGCCATTGGACAGCAGTAATTTCTGACGTTTCGCGCGATCGGGTTTTGGAGATGCTCGGGGAGAACGCGCTGGGTCTCGAGGCGGTGCGTACGTGCTTTTGCGGCTCTCCGGGCGACGAGGCCTCGTCGCCCGGACCGCGCATCGTCTCGGGCTCCAGCGACCCACGGCAGCGGCCTGCGATCTGCGCCCATCTACGTATGTTCCTTTCTTTCTATTTTCCTTTTCTTGGGGCGCGGTCGCGGGTACGCTGGCCGGGGATTAGGCGGTTCCTTCCTTGCATGGTTTTCGTGTACTTTTGTGTGTTATTGTGTGTTCGCGTGTTGTTCATTGTTGCTGTCCTTTGTTTGCGTTCGTGTGTGTGTGCGTGTTGTTTATCGTTATTGTTAACCTTCGTTTATATTGGAGCTTGATTCGGCCTTGTATTATTTGTTTCATTTAACGTGTTTATTAAATCACCATGCACGGAGAGTTGCGCCTAATGTTCTCCTCCTTCGCCGCGTGCGACGGTTCGTGCTGCCCTGCCTCGAGTCGGGCCGCGGCGGCAACGCGGCGAGGCATGGCTGAGATAGCGAGCGCGCGGACGCGACGACCTCATTCTCTGCTCGTTGAGTGCTCGAACCCACTGCAGGGGGTTGCTAGCGGCGATGCCGCTGCTAGCTAATAGTTAGTATTAGTAGTAGAACAAACCCTACAAAGTATAATCGAACGCAGCATGAACTCAGAAACCTCAGTTGCGGTGGCGGACGGTAGGGCTGCTGTCTCACAGTAGCGTGTCAGGTAGTCAGCGCACACGATTATCCACCGCTTGCCTTTTGAAGAACGCGGAAACGGTCCGATCAGGTCTATGCCAACTTTTTCAAAAGGGGAACTGGGGGGCCTTACTTCTGTAGTTGACCGGCTGAAGCAGCAGTTGGTCGCTTGTGGCTCTGACACGGTGTACAACTGGCTACATAGACATCAATTGTCTTGCGCATTCGAGGCCAGTAAAATCGTTCTTTGGTGCGATGCAGCGTTCGTGCGGCTCCAAGATGACCAGACGTGGGGTCATCGTGTGTAACATGCAGAACAGACGATCGAAGGGATTCCGGAACCACCAGTAGAAAGCGGGCGCCAGTCGTGGATAAATTCCTCTTGGAAAGAAGGTCATCTCGGATACAGTGTGGGTTTTCGACCATGGGACCTTCTGCTGCTGAGAAAATGCTTATCAAACTGGGGTCCTTGCGCTGCTCGGCGGCGAAAGTCAAAGCGTCGGGAAAGTCACGCGACACAGAAGCGATAAGGTGGTCGAAGTTATCGGCGTCACAATCTGTTGTAGGTAGTGGCTGTTGAGAATGCATGTGGGCGCCTTCCTTTTCCTTTTTATATATATTTTCTGCGTTTCTTAAAAACCACGGAACGACCATCAGCCGGGGCTTTGCCATTACTAACAATGCTTTTAAGTACTGCATGGCGACTGTCACTCAAACTAGTGAGAGAGGGAAAGACGTGGGGGAGCTGACAAAAGGACGGTAGAAGCCGGACCGTGAGAACGAACGAACAGAACGACGAGAACGACTCGGAGGAGCGTACGGGAAAGGACCCAACGACGACCGCTCCGAAGAGATTTGCTTGATGCATTTGGAAGTACGTTTGTTTAAAAGTGTAAATACGTGTAAAAAATAACGTGTAAATATCGAAGCGTTTCTTCCATTCAACGAGCATCAAGCAACTGCCGACACTGAAAGATGAGATCGCCACATCTCTGGTGCCGAAACCCGGGACACGGACTAAACAAAGGAATATCATGGACCGTGCCCGCCAACGAGTAATCTGACAAAAAGAAAGATGGACACCCTGAAGAAGAAGCGCAATGTCATCAGGTCTCAAGCGGCATGCTTCACCAACGACGCGGGCAAGCTCCTCAGCAGCACTTCTGCGTTCGACCTCGAAGAGGTGAGTGTTCTTATTGAACGATTGCGGTTAGTCGAGCGGCAGCTGAAAGACATCAACACCGCGATAGAACCTCACCTCAGAGCGGAAGACGCTGAGGCAGAATTTGAGAGCGTTCTATAATATAGCGACAGAGTTGTGACCTGCATCTTGCGACTAGAATTTCGAAAGAACGGTGCATCTCAAAAGGAGAAAACGAGGCTCCTGCCGCACGGACTCAAACAGCGAAGCTTCCGAAGCGGGAGTTTGGAATTATTGGAGTGTCGGACCTTGCAGAAACCGCCACGGATGAGGGAGCAATCAGGGATTTTTGCGCCAATATCAAAGGAGCGAACGGGCGGTATGAAGTCACATTACCGTGTAAGCGCGAGGTCAACCTTGCAGACAACTGCGCCGTAGCTGAGAAACGCGTCCAGCAGCTGCTGAAAGCACCCAACCTGAAAGCGACAACGAATTGAGACGGTTACTGGCAAAAGGAGTGAAAGAACATGCGCGGGACGAAACACAAAACGACGGCCAGCGCACTTACTGCATGCCACACCAGCCGGTACTCCGCGAAAGCAGTACAACTACCAAGCTGCAGATCGTTTTCGACGAATCCTCACACGGCGCAGGAAGCAACTCTCTGAACGAAAATTTGAAAAGCGGACCAAACCTTAATCCCGACCTTCTCCGTGTGCTGTTTAATTTTCGAAGCCACAAAATCGAAAAGGCATTTCTACAGATTGCAGTCCATCTCACTGACCGGGATGCATTGAGATTTCCGTGGTTCACAGAGAAACTCGACACTGGCGCTCCAATTCCCGAGGTGGCAGTATTGAGGATGCCAAGAGTCCCATTCGGGACCACATCGAGTCCTTTCCTCTTAGCAGCGACGCTTCAACACCCTATTACAACGATGAAGCATGAATTCCCCGAAACAGTGGTCATTCTACTGTAGTCAAACGAAGCGGAAGCCGTGAAAATCTACGGGGAGGCAAATCTCATCTTTGACAAGGCATCGATGCACCTTCACAAGTGGGCGTCTAATAGCGACAAGATGAGGGCTGTTTTTACTCATGAGAGCACCGACGAACAACCATTAGGCAAAACGACAAAACCGTTGAAGGTGCTTGGTCTCGCGTGGGAAACGAACGAAGACTGCCTAACCCCTTTTCCTGGCTCCGTTATCGAATTAACGAAGGCACAAGCAGCAGAAACATGGCCAATTGAACAACATGCAGACTTCACTCCTGAGGATCTTGAAGAGCGCAAGCAGATTGGAGTGCTCGCTACGAGCGTGATCAAAGAAAACGATTTGACAGATCTTAAGCTCTGCCACAAAAGTGGAACGAGTGACGGGCTGGATTGTCCTGTTCCTGAAGAACATCAGAACAACAGACCGGACAGTGGGACCACTTACGGCCGAGGAGATCGAACATGCCCGTGTCTATTCGCTCGAACGGGCTCTGAGCTCAGCATCTGCTCTGGAGTTTGAACGCAACGGAAGTGGGTGATCTCGAAATTCCCCACTCAAGGACTTCCAACTCTGGACTGACGACAACGGTCTCCTGCGGATTCGGCGGGGCGTCTCGGCTCCCAAAATATGACCGACGACGAACGACACCCGGTTCTTCTCCCAAAGCAACATCGCTACACGCTGCTGATCGTGCAACGGGCAATGCTTTTAAGTACTGCATGACGACTGTCACTCAAACTAGTGAGAGAGGGAAAGACGGGGGGGAGCTGACAAAAGGACGGTAGAAGCCGGACCATGAGAACGAACGAGCAGAACGACGAGAACGACTCGGAGGAGCGGACGGGAAAGGACCCAACGACGACCGCTCCGAAGAGATTTGCTTGACGCAATTGGAAGTACGTTTGTTTAAAATTGTAAATACGTGAAAATGAATAACGTGTAAATATCGAAGCGTTTCTTCCATTCAACGAGCATCAAGCAACTGCCGACACTGAAAGATGAGATAGCCACAGTGGCAACCTAGAAAGGCAATCCGCATCGGCATGTCGATGGCCACTTTTGTAGGAAATAGCAAACAGGTATTCTTGTAAGCGCATGGCCCATCGCGCGAGGCGACCGGATGGATCCCGAAGGTTCACCAACCAACACAGGGAATGGTGGTCGGTTACAATGGTGCACGGGTGCCATATATGTACCAGCGGAACCGCTGTGCGGCAATACTGTCGCTAAGCACTCCTGCTTGGTCACGGTATAATTGCGTTCATCATCAGCCTGTCTACGCCCACTGCAGGGCAAAGGCCTCTCCCATGGATCTCCAGTTATCCCTGTCCTGTGCTAACTGGGTCCAATTTATCCCCGCAAACTTCCTGATCTCATCTGCCCATTAACTTTCTGCCGCCCCCTGCTACGCTTGCCTTCTTTAGGAATCCACTCCGTTACCCTTAATGACCAACGGTTGTCTTGTCTTCGCATTACATGGCCCGCCCAGGCGCATTTCTTCTTCTTAATTTCTATTATTATGTCCCTAACACGCGTTTGTTCCCTAACCCAGACCACTCGCGCTCGCGTAGCGGTGTGGGTTAGGGCGTTAGGGAAAGAGCGGCTCGCGTAGGCTACGACATGTTCTTTGTTGTCAGCGCGTTGAATGAGGACGGCACCGACGCCAATGCCACTTGCGACTGTCTGAATCTCCGTTGGTAATGAAGGATCAAAGTGCCCAAGTATTGGCCGCGAAGTTAAGAAAAACTTCAGTTGGCGGAAAGCGGCGGCGCACTCAGGGGTCCAGTGGAACGGAGTGCTCTTGCGTAAAAGATTCGCCAGGGGGTGTGCGACATCCGAGAACCCATGTATGAACCGCAGGAAATATGAGCAGAGCCCCAGAAAACTGCGTAGCTAGCTGCTTCACTGATTTTGGTTGCGCGAATGATTCAACTGCTGCTGTCTTCTGCGGGTCAGGTGTAATGCCGTTTCTATCCACGAGATGTGCCAACACCAGTGTTTGGCGTTCGCCAAAACGGCACATCTTCGAGTTGAGCACAAGACCGGCCTTCTTAACGCAGTCGAGTACGATATCCAAACGAGTATTATGTTCGTGAAATGAGCGCCCAAAAACGACGACGTCATCAAGATAGCACATGCAAATCTGCCATTTCAGACCACGCAGAATGGTGTCCATGAATCTTTCAAATGTCGCAGGGGCATTGCACAGTCGCAGGACACTGCACAGGGCCAGCACCTCCACCAAGTCTGTTACGAACCACGTAGGTTTCAGGGGCTTTTAATGCGTAAGCAAATGCCGAGGCACCGAGGCAGTCGCGATCGCATCAACAACGCAACGTCGTCTTCTCTGCGCGCTTCTCTCGGACCACTGACGCGCTGTAACAATATTAAAAAGAGCCAGGCCTGCGCGGAACCGCAGGACAGTAACAGCGTAAGGTCGAGGAGCGACCTTCTTAGAGGCCATCTTAAACGCGTGACGAAAGTAGTGCAAGTAGAGGTGGTAGGTATCCCCTGCGCCGTAACTCATTTCTTATCATTTCGTCAAGTAGGGAAGTACCTGTAGCCACCGTTGGTGACGCCCACCTCCAGTGACGCTGCGGTAGCACTGCATTTTATCGGACACGCGGTGCTGCGTGTAACCGGGTTCCGCTGCGCTGGATGACACGCCTGCGCGGAAATAGGCGCAGAGTGTGTCGCCACATCACCCCCCTTCCGCGCAGTGGAGAGCCCTCAGGGCTTGTAAAAATCCGGGACGCGTACCCGACGTCCGTAGCGAGTAGCGACTGGGGCAGGCTGCGATGTCGGCGGTTGTGGGTGGACGCTTGTGGCTGCTCTGGTGTTTCCCGATTCTTCAAAAGCAATGTATGCTGGCTTCAACCGGGCAATAGAGACCCGGACGTCGTTCCCGTTAACGCGCGGAATGAAGCTTTTGTCGTCGCGGTGGACGACTAGGTAGGTTCCGCTGTATAAGGTGGGCGGAAAGACGCGCGTACAGTGTCGTCGCGGAGGAAGGTGTGCGAGCACGTCGCCAAGTCCTTGAATACGAACGGCGTCGCCTTGGTGTGATGTGCCGCTGGCGATGAGCGCAAGGCGTCCATTGTGCGACGGAGCCGGGTAACGAAGTCTGTCGGGTCGGAACCGGTGATATCGTGAGTTGAATCGGAGAGAAATTCTCCAGGTAGACGAAACGGTTCACCGTAGACAAGTTCTGCAGGCGTGACCTGAATGTCTGGTTTGAAGGTGCCGCGCAGACCCAGAGCGACGGCTTGGAGAGCCTCGAGCCAGCATGAGTTAGGGTGATGGCTGCCTTAAGTTGTGGACGGAAGCGCTCGATAATCCCGTTGGCGCAAGGGTTCGCAAACGTTCGAACCCTGTGGAGACAAGCCTGGACAGTTGTGATTCAAATTGTCGTCCTCGATGGGTTGTGGCGCGACGAAGAGTGCGGGAAATCCAGCCGGAGAAGAAGGTCTTCTGCCGTTTCGAGGGGCCATCGGGTGCAGCGATCGATGGCACTGAGGCAGCAGCGGTGAGGTCCGGCTGGTGGTAAGGGACCAATAATGTCGATGTGGACATGCTGAAAACGTCCCGACGGCAGGGGAAATGTCCCGAGTGGCGAATTGACGTGCCGAGTGATTTTGGCGCGTTGGCGGTGGATGCACGAGCGCGCCCAGGTGCGGCCGTCACGCTACATTGAGGGCCACACGTAACGGTCACTCACAAGGCGCGTAGAAGCTCGAATGCCGGGATGGCTGAGGTTGTGCAACTGGTTAAAGAGGCTGCGGCGATGCAGTGAAAACACATATGGTCTCACCCGTCCGGTGGATAGGTCGCGGTACAGGGTGTCCGTCGACCCAGGGACTGCAACTTGTTGAAATCGAAGAGAAGAGCCATTTTCGAGGAGTTGCTGGAGTTCGGAGTCCGTCTTCTGAGCGTCGGCAAGGGCGTCAGTCGTCACGGGTGGTGGTTGGACAGCAGAGACGCGCGAGAGTGCGTCGGCGACCACGTTGTCTTTCATCATGAATAATGATGATGTATTATCCTGCCACGTAACATTACATTTGTTAATACGATTCCTCGGCAGACTTTATACCTGTTTAGGTGTGTTTTAATGGAGATCTTTAAAGCACAGGCGTAGCTCAGTGGTAGAATGCTCGACTGCCACGCAGAGGGTGTGGGTTCGAATCCACGCAGAGGACGTGGGTTTGAATCCTCCTCGGTCCTGGTTACTTTTTCTAAAATTTCCGCGATAGCGGTTACGGACACCGGCGGCGGCGGACCACTACGGCGCCAAAAACGGCCCTTGTTGTGATCTCTTAAGTGCTTACGCCGTAAAACACTGACAATAATGCGTGATCAGCACATACTTGATTAGTGTTTCACCTTACTACGCCGAATAAGGCAGCGTTGACTTTAACGCCGTCATATATATTCTTGTTTCGCTGCGAATACCGCTGCATCGAGTAAATTAGCGCTAACTGAAACCATAGTAAAATATCGTTACTATACTGCATGCGGTAACAGCAATACGTCCCAAATTGATGAAAAGATTCTGCGAAAAATCTACTAGTTCAAGCGGTAGGCTTACGCGTAAATATGATTTCGAGGCGCCATCTGAGAAGATACAAATTGAAAGGGGCGACTGTTCTCTCACACGTGCTCGCGGCAATTTTCCATGGCTATGAAAAAGCGCGCAGTACGTCCACAACGCGCGTATTACGTGCGACACTTCCGGGGCGCAATACAGAGCACCGAACACGCTTTGTTGCCTCTGTCGCTATCTCCGAGCGTCGCCGCGGCGCACGATTTAGACGGCGAGCGGCTCGGGCGCAACACAAAGGCTGCGCGGGTGGAGGACACACGACGCGTCTTGCGAGCACACAACACGCCCATTATATCTCGTTCTTTCGCGACTCACAGTCGTGTGAAGGCAAACGGAAAATAAAAAAAAGGAGAGAGGAAATTAAGACGTTATTCGCCGTTAGCGACACAAATACGCAGGGTGCGAGTGTGAAATTTAGGTGCCATGCGAAGTTGGAAGCAAGCAAAATGGCAAGAGGCAGAGCGCAACGCTCGAAGAAAGAAAATGTGGGGATGAAACGCGGGAGGCCTTTGGGGCGAAAGAACGAGTCTCATCTTTTCAAGCAATATTGCTGCGTTGACAAAACTGTCTGCTGTGTCAGCGGCTGATCCCTCTTCCCCAGCCCGCATGAAACTGCAGAGGATAAAAGGAGCGACAGCGTGGAAGGATTTTGTCAAGATTACTTTTCTTCCTGCACGGCCCGAATAAAAAGAAACACGCGACCCTCTCGACTTGTCAAACTGCAGTGCCACTCTTGCACGTTGCACTGCGTCCAAATTGTGTTTGCAAGGAACGCACAGTTAGCTAGCTGGCACACACACTGCAAACAAGGAGGCACGACGTGCAAGTGTATACCGATAATATATCAATTATCGGCATATACTTGCACGACGTGCCTCTTTGTTTGTAGTGTGCGTGTGCCAGCTATGGCAATTATCGGCGAAAATCGGAATAAAGAGCGCCGAAAAACGTTTTTTGCTCCTGCGTAACAATCGCTGCAGAATTTCTGCACAGTCGGCATATAGCAGAAATATCGCATGGTTCAGGAATATCGCATGGTTATATCACACAGGAATATCGCACAGGAATTATATCACACAGGAATATCGCATGGTTATAGCAGAAATATCATGGTTCGATATTAGGTCTTGTATTTCTCAACAGAGATATTCCCTCGTATACTACGTAGCCATTGAAGAGGGTATATCAGACCACAAGCTGACACTGGCGACTTGTAAACATGCTGATTGTACGCAACACCCCAGAACAGTTAGGAAAACGGTAAAAGATATGGCGAAGGCTGATGATCAGTCTATTCTTGATGTATTATGGCAGCTAGTAGATCAGGAAACCCACAATGATGTCATTTCTTTGTGGCTATCCTTTAAGCATGCTGTACTGTGCTGTTTAGAATATTTTGTTCCTGACCGCCACGTTAAAACAAGGAGGGTTAATCCTTGGATTACCCGCGACATTCTACACATTAAGCTAAACCTAAGGCGAGCCAAAAAAAAAAGAAAAAGAAAGATCAAGCAGAAATCCCGACGTAACTTGAGAACTTCAAGTCAAACTTTCTAGCGCACTAACTGCCTCTCGAGATAGATATTTTTAATCGACCCTGCCTAGTTTCTTAAAGAATAATGCAGAAAAATTTGGCAATACTTGGAAATAATGATCCAACTTTAGAAAAATTAAGGGAGAATGACCTAGTAGTTATTAACTTAACAGAAACTTCCAACATAATGAATGAATATTTTCATTCCGTGTTTTCTTCAAAAGATACCGCGAATCTGCAACTTGTTCCATCCTTGCCTGATTCAGACTTTATAACCTTTGAGGGTGTGTTTTCACTGTCACTTGGCGTAAAAGAAAAATCCTCTGGTGGCCCTGACCGTATTCCGAATTCTTTCTTGCGTCGATACGCTGGACCGATATCGCATATTTTAACCACTATTTTCTCTGAATCACTCAAAACTGCAACATATTACCAGACGACTGGCGTCTCGCCAGGGTTGTGCACAAGAAAGGTGATCGCCTGCTGAAGGAAAACTACCGCCCAATCGCCCTAAAGTCTACATACTGCAAAACACATTATTGCTCATTATATTACCAATTTTCTTCAAAATAGTAACCTATTCTTTCCAGCCCAGCACGGCTTTCGAAAAAAAATTATCCACGTGTACGCAACTAGTTGCAACAGTTCATGATATTGCACAAATCATTGATTCTTCCGGTCAGGTTGATTTAATTTTCCCAGACTTTAGTCAGGCATTTGACCGTGTACCCCATGGAAAACTTCTTTTAAAAGCTCCGAAACCTGAATGTTCCATCTTTCGTCCTAAATTGGATAGATGCTTATCTTTCAAATCGCGCTCAGTACGTTGACGTCGGGGGACACATTCAGCTGTTCCACAGGGAAGTGTTCTTGGGCCGATTCTTTTCCTTATACAGGGGGTCCCAGTTAACTCGGACCAAGATTTATAAAAAAAAAAACCAAGAACACTAGAGAGGTCGTACCGACTGCATATTAACGACAGTCGTGTGTACTTACAGCCAGTATTTCTTCATAATAATACGTTAATTAATTAATTGCGTTTAATTAGTGACCTTCTTAATTATTGCCTTAATCGCAAAAATGTCAATTACAAAGTTGTAGGGCCCCTCAAATAACCCCCGAATCAAGCATTTTTATCGTGCTAAGTTATGCGTCATCGTTTTTTCCGAAAGAAAACAAAAGCGCGCGAGACACTGGAAATATGAAATGGACGCACGTCCGCGCGCCGCGCGCCCGCGCGCCGCCGCTGCTGTTTGCGGCATTGTATTCTATTGTATTCTATTTTTTGCGAACCCTCCCCACTGTAATGCCAATTGGCGCTGTGGGTAATGAAATAAATAAATAAATAAATAAATAAATAAATAAATAAATAAATAAATAAATAAATTAACCTTTCATTATGAAAAAAAATACTGGCTGTAAGTACGCACGACTGTCGTTAATATGCAGTAGGTACGACCTCTCTAGTGTTCTTGGTTTTTTTATAAATCTTGGTCCGAGTTAACTGGGACGCCCTGTATACATTAATGATATAGCTGACATGGTTGAGACTAACATCCGATTGTTCGCTGACGACTGCGTTCTGTGTAAGAAAGTTACATGCCAACAAGATCAAGTTGACCTAAGTCCTGCCCTAGCACAAGTTAGTGAGTGGTGTATTCGGTCATCAATGACATTAAACCCTGACAAAACGGCACTCCTACGTGTGACAAGAAAAAAAAAAACGGCCATTCACGTTTAGCTACCACGTCCAAAGAACACTAGTACGTGAAGTACATCAGTATAAATACCTAGGAGTAACCATTACAAATACACTTTCTTGGTCCGCACATATAGCAAATGTCTGCGCATCAGCTTCTCGTAAGCTTGGTTTTCTCAGGCAGATTGAAAAAGCCCCTCCGAAATTAAAAATGCTCGCCTACAAAGCGCACATTTTACCTAAACTAGAATATGCATCAGCAGTTTGGGACCCTTTCTACAAAAAAGATATTCAAAAACTTGAAATGGTTCAAAGACGCGCTGTACGTTTTATTTTTTCTAAGTTTAAATCAACTGATTCTCCTACAAAATTAATGAAAGACAACGACATCCCTGTGCTTAAAGATCATCGCAGAATTGCACGACCGAAATTTTTGCATTTTATTTGTAATGGTAAGCGGAATAATCTGCCCATAAATACATACAACCATTTTCTCCTCGCGCATCTAGGCATCGTCATATGCAGGGCCGTAGCCGGGGGGTGTTCAGTTACCTCCCTCAATTCCTTCCCAGTTCAATCTCTCCAGCTTCGTTCCCATTTTGGTACAAAGACAGGGACAGGGAGATGTGGATGGCCCCAGGCAAAGTAAAAAAGCGCACAACACAACTTGAAAGTACACCTCTCCCAATTATGCACTGAACAATGAAGTTTAAGGATGTTGCACAAACGTTTATTCATTAAAATTTGACAGTGTTTACTTATACGGTAAAGGTAATAAAGGTAGAGGTAATTGAGGCATAATGAAAACTTCACATTTCCAGAGGTCTTTACAAACACATTCGCCACAAATACATTCGTCCGAGAATTGGTGTCCTTATTTTCGCGAAATTTGTGTCACACTGCGAAATTCTTCCTTCTTGGAAGCTTGCAAAATTCGGCAAGAACTTGTGCTGGGGTCACTTCGACTTCCCTATGTACACTCAGGAGCGCCAGTCCGGTCAACCGCTCTTGTTGAACCCGATTCCTTAGGTATTTTTTCAGCCTCCGCAGAGTTGAAAATGTGCGTTCTGGAGTTGATATGGAGACAGGAAGCGTAGCCAAGATGCCAAGAAGGCGGTGAATGGTGGGAAAAAATTCAGCATTGCACATGCTTAGGGCACCCAAAGCGCCTGCTGGGAGATCCGCTTCGGGGACTTTAGACCATTTTTTCCTCCACAGCATCAATTCCCTTTCGATCACAGACGCACGCTCACCGAGGTAAAATTGCGCTGCATCAGTGATCCGAGAAATGCTTGCTGATGCACAATATTTTGGTAGGATCATTTGAACACCCACCACAACACTTCTGTGGTTCTCAAAACGCTCTTTGAGCTGGTTTTCTAGGTCGGCCAAGAAAGGCAAATACACATTTCACCTATAGTACTCTTCTGGATTGGCAGCAGGCGTCACATTTCTTATCGCGTCATTTGAGAAAGGTGTAAATGGAGAAGAGAGTTATTTTGTACAAACGCTTTCTAAAAAATTGACCCAGAAAAATATTTCGGGGGGTGTTTGAACCCCCAACGTCCCTGGTCATATGCACAACCTGCTCCCATACACCACTCGCACTAACAGTCTTTAAAAATTCCTTCTTTCCCTGCACAATCATTCAGTGGAATAGCCTACCACCTGATGTCGTTTCATCAGATGACTTCGAGAAAGCGTTGCCCGGAGCATCCCAACCGTAGCATAAGTGTATACCCTCTCTGTAATTCTAATGTTTATTGTAATGTTTATACTCTGTCCTCTGTCGGATTGTTAATGCTCAGCATTTGTATCTCTCGAAGCGTTTCAATGTGTATAAATATGTGTGTATATATGTGCAGTGACATCAGTTCATTTCTGCCGTTGTTTATTCTTATATATGGCTTGTTATATTTTTGCTATGTATTTTGTATCATCCATTTTGTATTCTTGTAAATTAGGACTTGCAGTGCAGAGATAGGAACCCATCTGGTTGCGTAGATGGGTTCCTATCCCTGCACTGAAAGAAATGCAAATGTCATCCGTGCTTTCAAGATACCGCCATCTTAGGTAGAAGTGGGTGTGAACTAACACGCGTAATTCTAGAAGCTGAACGAATAGATAGTGCTGGTGGTGCATGTGTCAGCAGTCCGTCGATTGCGGTCTCAAGAAAGGAGCTACAATACCTGCGTATGAGTTTAATTTGTGTTTCCATGCGTGATATGAAAAAAGCTGTGTGAAAAAAAAGTGTATAAGAACCACGTGGCGCCCAGAAATAAATCATTTGTTGGAAGTGTGTTCTCCGTGTTCTCCTTGTGTCCTGTTACTTTGTGCTACCACTTATCAAAAAATCTCATTTGCCAGCATTAGAGGTGAAGGTGAATCTGTTTTCCCGTACATGATATGTATGAAGCGTACTGCCCGTCTCTGTACCATGTCGAGCCTATGCCTATCTTTTTTGTAATGGGGGTCCCAAGCTACGTTCGCGTATTCAACTTTAGGCAAAACCAAAGTTCTCACAGAGCCCCCTCACAATTGGTGGAAGCGCTGCGTACGGCAGGAAATCTGGAATTCAGGAACCCGACTCCCCACTCCGCCTCCATGATACCGAAAGACAGACCACTTCAACCACAACCCGGTGCCTCGGTCACTACCGTGGTTTGGCCTGGCCCGCCGCGCCAGCGCGACCTACCGATATTCAGTGGCACCGAAGATCATGACGCGGAGGATTGGCTCGCTGACTACGACCGAGTGAGCATTCACAACCACTGAGACGACACCCAAAAGGTGAATTACGTGTCTTTTTATTTGAGCGGTGTCGCCAGTGTGTGGCACCGAAATCATGAACATGACCTTCCGACGTGAGCGGCCTTCAAGGCGAACATCACGGAGGTATTCGGACGTCGCGCCGTTCGCAAGCTTCGTGCCGAGCAACGCTTGCGTGGCTGGACATGTGCCGCGTCTCTGCCACCAACGCATACAACACGAGTCCATGGGTCACATATGCGTCGAGTTTTCAGCAACGTCGCAATTTTCTTGACCGTCGTGAATCTGCCTCTGTCACTGAACCCGCATTCGCTGTTCGCCCCTCCTCGCCACCGCTCCGTTTTCCCAATGCAGCGTCGGCGCAGCCCTCTGCGCCAGGAAAACTAAGTACCGCAGTTCATGAGGCAAGAACTGCGGTTCCAGCGAAATGCACAAGGCCTCACGGTTTTCCGACAAAAAGGTATTGGCAAAAAATCGGAGAACTCGAAGATCATTTTCACATCTCCTGTGAACTGCCTTTCGTTATAAAATGGCAGTCACAATACCTCAAGTAGATCAACTATTCAGCGATTGGCGTACTAATATTTTCCACTGCAATATCCGCAGTACAAGAAAAAACGTGAACTTGCTTCTTGCTTTTCTGTCGAAACATGTACACACTTTTGATGTACTAACGATCACGGAAACGTGGTTAAAGAAAGAAGAGACAGTGCATGTTCCTGGATATGAACCCGCTTTCAAATCGCTGTCAACGTGTATCGTTCAATCGGGTTTCTTCTGAAAGTGTATCAATTGATTCTGGCGTTCCCCAGGGGTCCGTTCTCGGTTTTTTGCTTTTTCTGATGGCCCCGCCACGGTGGTCTAGTGGCTAAGGTACTCGGCTGCTGATCCGAGGGTCGCGGGATCGAATCCCGGCCGCGGCGGCTGCATTTCGATGGAGGCGAAATGTTGAGGCCCGTGTGCTGTGCGATGTCAGTGCACGTTAAAGAACCCCAGGTGGTCGAAATTTCCGGAGCCCTCCACTACGACGTCTCTCATAATCAGAACTGGTTTTGGGACGTTAAACCCCACAAATCAATCAATCAGCTTTTTCTGATGTTTATAAATAACATTGTTAAAGACGTTTCAACGAATATTAGGTTGTATGCAGATGACTGCGTGTTGTATCAAACTGTGAGTTCAGTAGAGGATCCGGTGAGGTTAAATAATGACCTTGCGAAGATTATTTTATGGTGTGAGCAGTGGCAAATGCCTATCAATTTTGAAAAAACTGTTTTTATGAGAATCACTAACAAAAGCAAACCACTGCCTTTTACATATTCTGCTGGTGACCAAGTTCTTTCCGAGGTTGAGCACTGTAAATACTTAGGACTGCTAATTACTAACAAACTCTCCTGGAACAGGCACATGGATATTGTTGTAGCCAATGTCATAAGGAAGTTGTTCTTTTTAAGGCGTACGCTCAAGCTAGCTACCCCTCAAGTACGTTTGCTCGCCTACAAATCAATTATCCGTCCTATGTTACAGTATGCAGTGATAATTTGGGACCCCTTCACAAAATCAAATATCGAGAAATTAGAAAGAATACAGAAAGAGGTTCTAAGATTTATTTACAACTCATATGGTCGCAGCTCTATTAGCGAATTGATAAAAAAAGGTAGTTTGCCCCCGGTTACTGAAGGAAACCGTGTTTGTAGATTGAAGTTCCTTTATAAGTTGGTAAATGGTCATTACAAAATTAACACATCACATATCTTGATTCCATCGACAGGTTACGCAACCAGAATCCGACATTCACAAACAATTAAGGCTTTGATGCAAAGAGTCAACTCCTTTAAATATTCTTTCTTTCCCCGTACGATAAACGATTGGAATAACCTGTCTAACGAGGCTGTAATCCAAAAATCTTTGGTATCGTTTGAAGAGTATTTGAATTGAAGTGTCCTGTAACCTGTTTTTGATTGCTTTGCCATTGTTCGTTGTTCTTTATGCCCAAATGTACGTTGTGAGTATTTATGCTTATGTACCACCCTGCTATGGTCTAAGTTAGACCGCAGTGTTTATAAATAAATAAATAAAAAAAATATGTAACCCTATCACATCAGCGTGACTCTTGTTCGCGTGGCGTCGTCGTCGCATTTTTATTGAAAAGTGGCTGCGCTTTACGGAGCTATCATCACTGAATTGCAGTTCTCCTGATATAGAAACTCTTTTTATTAGACTACACTCTTTTGGTAAAATCGGCGTCGTTTATCGACCGCCGAATTCTAACATTTACCGATTTTTAGACAAGATGGAAGAAACTTTTTTTAATATGTCGGCGAATTACAACAACCCGGTTGTAATTGTTGGAGACATGAATATTGACACCCATAACTCTACGTATACCAGTGACGCGCACAATTACTGAATTCATTCAGTTTTCGTAACCTGATAAACATACCTACGAGGGTAACTAGTACATCAGCAAAAAGAATTGACCATGTTTTGACGAACATAGCATCTGAATTGAATGCTGGCGTTTATGATGAACCGATATCAGATCACCTTCCTGTTTTTGTTTCTATAGATGACACACGAAAAAACAACAAGCCACGTATCACAACAGAGGGCAAAATAGATTACAACTACTCCGAAGTATCATTCTCGCCATTTACCTTGCCAGTTTATATAACGATGACGTCAATGTTGAACTCCAGAACGTAATAAGATTCCTTATCAGAGCCGTTGAAGATAGCCGCTCAAACGTATCGGCGCGCTCATATAAGGCCCCGCTATGCCCTTGGATGACACAAGAAATACTTGACTGGCTGAAGACGAAAGATTTCTGGTGCCATAAATGAAAGAAACATAAAAATAATAAATATTACCTTGGAGGGTTCAAAATTTTCAGGAATAAGTCCGTGCTCCTCACGAGACAGAGAAAGAAAGAATATTACTCTCGCCTAATAGAACAAGCTCAGGGCAACTCGAAAAAAACTTCGGAGATCGTAAACGAAGTTGTTGGCAATCAACCACGACAACGCGTGCTACGTGATACGGTTGATGCGCAAACTCTAGATAACTTTAATCAGTATTTCACTAAAATTGGTCCGACCTTAGCAATGCAGTTTTCTTCCAACAGTACTCAATATTCTTCGCTGTCTTTGCCGAATACGTTTGCGGTACACAGCATTAGTCTCGACGAAATTCAAAACACTACTACTAATTTAGCCACCAATAAAGCCAATGTGATAGATGAGATTACACCGCGGTTAGTAAAAGACAATATTGACGTCTTGGGTCCTATCTTATGCCATATATATATAACCACTCCTTGCGTACGTCAACATACCATCCTATCTGAAAGTGGTACCGGCGTGCAAGGATGGTGATCGCTCTGACCCTTCCAGTTATTGGCCTATATTTGTTCTAAGCATAATAAATAACATCTTTGAAAGAATTCTAGCAAAACGAATGCGCGCCTGCCTACAAAAATATCGAGAAATATGCGCCGAGCAACATGGATTTATGTCGGACCATTCAACCTCCGCTGCTGTACTATCTTTATCACAAAAAGTTAACGAAGCATTAAATAATAACGTCCTTGTAGTAGTAGCTTTTCTCGATTTAAAGAAAGCATTTGATGCTGTTGGCCATGATATATTACTAACGAAATTAAACCACTACGGTTTCCGCGGCAAAGCTTTTTACTTATTTTCTAGTTACATGAGCGAACGTCAACAAATGGTCATTATGCGTAATCTCACCTTCTCCCTGTTAAATATACACACAGGGGTACCACAAGGCTCCGTTCTCGTACCCTGACTGTTTTCACTGTACGTAAACCAAACATATTGACATCGGCGGAGATGCTAATGTACGCTGATGATACAGCCGTTATTGTTACTGCCGACAATATGAGGGATCTAGAGCATAAAAGTAATGCAGAACTAAAAAAATATTTGTCAGTGGTTTTCAGCGAACAAACTGACACTTAACGCTAAGAAAACTAAGTACACTATTTTCTACTCCCGTTATCGAGATATAAGTAGTGAGTCAATTTGCATTACAATAAATAATTGCGTGCTTGAGCAGACGAAAGATTTCAAATATCTGGGTGTAATTTTCGATAGCCATTTAAACTGGCAAAGCCATATTAACTGTGCATGCGCTAAACTAGGATATGGATGCAGTATGTTATTAACCCCTAGAAATTATTTTAAAAGTAGTATTCTCCGAATTCTCCATTTCGCTTTTTTTTCATTGTCACCTATCATATTGCATAGATTCATGGGGATGCACTTTAAAAACATATCTAGAACCACTACGTATACTAAAAAAGCGAGCACTCCGAATAATAAACAATGCTAGATATGATCGACACAGCGCGCCACTGTTTCATAATATGGAAATCGTACCATTCGAAAACTTTCGACAGCAAAGTATTGCACTTACCGTCCATAAAGTCGTTTCTTATAACCTGCCCTTTCATATATCAGTATTTTCATCCTCTTCCCGCCTTACCAGACGTGCCCCATTACATAATTTCAATCTTTCGCCTACTAACAATGTTTATAGAAAACGATTACTACAATTTGCTGGAGTTAAGGTGTGGAATGATATACCGCGTCAAATAAAAGAAAGCAAAAGTTTTTCCTGTGCGCTTAAAAAATACTTTCTTCAGCAAAATGCACAGGAACACTAGCACACACTTTGTTGTAATCTCTGCTTCGTTACACATTGATTATATATCTAACAGATTCATACTTGACATGGTTTAAGTACTTCTCTGTATTTATGTTTGATGTATAGTATACATACAATCCGTTGCATGCATGCAAAATGTTGCACGATACTGCAACTGACCTATCACAAATATGTTTCCTTATTATATTTTGCTCCATTTTTTTTCTTGTTATGATCGAAGTGTACTTATAAAATATCTGCTTTGTTAACACAATCTGTTCCTTTAAATGCATATTTATTTAGAACCCCTACTAGCCAGTGGCTATGGGTCTAACCAGTGTTGTGTATTTTCATGTAATAAGAGAACTTGAAATAAAGAATGATTGATTGATTGATTGATTGATTGATTGATTGATTGATTGATTGACGGCAGCGCTAAGGCAAGAAGCGCTGAGGTACTCGCTCATTCACCAGTTCTCCACATTGATAGGCATCAATTGCTGAGCAGAAAGAAGCCCTACGTTCGATATCCATGCAGACCAAAATTTTCCCGAGCTTCCTTTCAACTCAGTGACTCTGCTTTGTTCGTAGGAGCCGTCGGGAGAAATGTGACGTCAATCGGAACATCATTTGGCCTGTTTTATTTCCTATGCACGTCCACCGGGATTCTCCGTCCACGACCAACGACGCCGTCGGACTACACCGCAGGAATGCTGTCGGCCTCAAATGTCCGCTCTTCGTCGGAATTGCCCTTGCAATTTAATCCTCCTGCTGAGGTTCCACCTGCCCAAACGACGACGTGATTAGCAGGCACGCTGTCGTAGAGAGCTATGGAAATTTCAGCCACTACGTGCACCGAAAAGGCAGCACAGTACACGGGCCTCCAGCATTCCGTCTTCAGGTCCAAGCACAGCGACCAAGCAAGCAGCGAGCACATTTGGGAAATGTCGAACAGCCTGTGCGATGTCGAGGCAAAAGAGCACGAAGCGTAACGACCGAGCGGCGAGGCGGCGCATCATGCACGCAGCGATGAATTATGTTCTCTGCCCTTCGTGCTGCGCCTATCAGCGTCGGCCCATTTCCGCCCTTCCTGTTTGGGAGATTTCAAGCTCCACCTTGTTATCGCGTGCCCGGCTGCGATTTACACCTCCCCTGTTTTCTTCTCGCGCCATTTTCTGTCTTCTTTCGAGAGACCATCGCCACGGCGACGTTATATTTGCATGCCAAGAAGTGACGCAGTGTCGAATAAATCACTCACGCCGCCCGCTCTCTTGCTTTGCAAAAAGAAAATGGTGAAGTAAGGCCGAGCGCCCGTTCAGAGATAAATGAGCAAAGAGGCGAGCGGCGCTTCCAATGCCGAATAGGAGAAAGAAGAAAAGGTAGAACGCCCAACAGATAAGCAGGCGTGTCATACCACGCGAGTTATTTTCACTCCTGTTTTGCTCATAACCAAGTGTGTATAGAACATTACTTCCTTAGATAGCCTTGGCGGTGACCACTTTTCTTCTCAGCCACTCAGTGCTGCAAATGCTAGCTCAGCATCACGTATATAGTACTACAGCACTTGTTCTTCGCGTTCATGCGTCACAACTCTCCCAAGTGCGGCTTTGGAATGATGCGCACATCAGCGATGGACCCCTGCATCTTTACGTGATACGCTGAGACGCTAAACTGAACCGCACTCAGAGACGTCACCACCTAAATGGTTTCGGGAGACAGCTATAGTTCTATACTACCACTTGAAGAGTATTTCAGATTCAGTACTCGGGAGGTGTATAAAATTTGCAAAAAAAATGGATCGCAGCCGAAACGAAAAAAAAAAAGGATACCTTCTAGAGAAAGGTTAACCATTCGTATTGATAACAATGCGTCCCTAAACTGCAAAAATTAGTGCTCCAAGTTTTGTCATCCATGAATTTTGCGATAAGACAAACATGAGTCTAAAGAAGAATTCCGTGCCTGGCGCGCGCCGCAGAGCACCGGAGAGATTGGACACGATGACAAGACACGCTTGCTGTCGCGGCGTCGCCACGCGCGATGGACGGGAGTGAGCAAATGCAAGGAGTCTCGCTTCAGTGCGTGAGCGAGCATTTCCATCCAATAGTAGCCGCGCGCAGGAGATGTCGCCTCACAGAGCCCCTGCCGAATATATAGCAGCAAGGTCGGGTGCGCAGGACGCCTGTGCGCTCAGGCACTATCCGTGGCCACGCTGAACAGAAATGACCGCAATAAAGTTCTCCTCAGCAGTCAGGTAAACTTAACGCCCAGACGAAGACCATATTCTTGACTAAACGCTGGCTCCTTGTTCGACTATTTTATTGCGATAGCAATTATATGGACAGCCTCGGCTGGTTTTTGCCGTCCCCGTCGCCGCCGTCATGAACCGTATATGTATAAGCATATACATATGTATAAAAGTCCCAAAGAAAAAGGCCCCGAAGCGCGGAATCGAACCAGGAACCACTCGCTCCGCAGCGCGAGGCGCTAACCACTACGCCACGAAGAGCACATCCTTCAGGGAACTAACGGCGAGACTTATATACACACCCTTTACCGCTGGCAGGACTCACAGACGGCAGGGGCTAATAAGCGTTTCTTCATTACCAGCGAGATGGCGCGAGGAGCGCAGCGGGCACATTTAAAAGTCGTCTGCCAGCTCGCTCGCTTCTTCTATTTGCGCAGGGCCTTGCCCTTCCGCTGTCTGCTCGCGCGGTTGTCTCGTGGTGAGAGGAGGAGGGACGTTTCGAGCTTTGACCGTGATGCCCGCGCTGATGTTACGGGAGCGTAAGAAAGTCACTCGAGCTCAAGGGACGCCGCTAAACGAACAAACAGAAGATGAGCGCGAACTATCAAGTGTCACGGCTCGAAACTTGAAGCACGCTAGTTTACTTCGCTGCTTCGGCCGCCTTTGCAACAGGAGCGCTGTTCAAACTGAGAGTATCCATTGTGACAGCTTATTCGCGCTCGTTCGGTGTATGTTTGTGCGTTCGTTTCGTGCGTGCTTCACTTGATAGTTCGCGCTCATCTTCTGGTTGTTCATTTAGCGGCCTCCTCTAGCTTTGTATGTGTAGCTTTGTGACACACAACGTATAAAGCCCTTCGTACCAGCACGCGCTGCCCACGGGAGGCGCTCACTTAGCAAGTGCATGTTTGCTACAATTAATATTGCTCCTGAACCTGCAAGCCTCACTTCGTATAGCATTACAGTTTCTTGCTATCGCATTCATTGCTTCGCCCTTGTGGCGAAACTGTGACTTTTTATTGCGATAGCAATTATATGAACAGTCTCGGCTGGTTTTTTTGCCGTCCCCGTCGCCGCCGCCGTCATGCACCGTGTATATATATATATATATATATATATATATATATATATATATATATATATATATATATATATATACACACGCGGATTTTTTGTGGAGGACGAAGCTACCGGAACTACTGCAAAGTAAGAGGAATTCTTTTTCTACTAAATCGCCGTCGGAAAAGGTAATGATTCTCGGAGACGCCGTTTTGGACGAGAACCACAAGAAAATTCTAGCATTAGGCCCTAAGTACTGTTTTCATCCTAACCTAAAAGAAGTTGATGTTTTAAGCTTACCTCGATCGATAACTAAGGTTATTCCGGAAGTTGAACGGTCTCGATGTATTTCAGATTGCTTCGCCAGCATCAAGCATTCGAACGATCTCGTTAAGGCCTCTGACCCTATCCGACCGGTTGTAAATTACTGTGTGCAACATAAGCTTCGACCTGTTTTATCTGATAAGATAGGTTGTTTTGTAATAATGCCGAATAGCACTTTTTCTGAAAAAGCCTCAGCAGCTGTTGAAAAGAATTTTAGACCTGTGAAACTGAAACCTTCTGTAGTAAAACAACGAGCTGTCGATCTCCTGTTAAAACATAATCTAGATAAGGTAGCTTCCAGTGTTAAAAAGGCAAAACTGCTCACTTTAGAATTATTTTTCTCGGCGAAAACCCATAAGCCAGAAATTCCGTTTCGCTCGATTGTATCAGAGTCAGGGACTTGGCAAGTTTGTGTAGCTAGCTATTTGCAGAAGTGCTTAACATCCTTAAGTTTTTCTGACCCCTTCCCTGTACGTAATTCTCAGGCTCTAGTTCAGTTGTTAACAGAGGAAAATCCTGGCCACTGCACAGCGTTTAGCATGGATGTAGAAGATTTGTATTACTCGTTGCCCCATGAAGGTTTACTAAATTGCGTGAAAGAATGTATTCAAGAACAAGGGCAGGAGTCCGGTTTCATAGATAGATGCGGAGTTTCCACAGGTACCTTTCTAGAAATTCTCTCCATGTACTTAACGTCAACATTAGTTGGATACAGGGAAGGCGTGTTTGTGCAGAAGTCAGGGATTTGTATAGGTTCAAAGGTAGCCCCTATTCTAAGTGATCTATACTTGAGCAAGTTTGACTGCCGTTTAAAAGAGGCCTTAGGGGACCGCATCATTAGGGTATTTCGGTATGCGGACGATTACTTGGTACTTTGTAGTAAGGATGATTTTGAATCCGTCGTCACCTATGTAAGCGATCAATTTAAACTTAATGGGGATGGTCTAAGGTTTACGAAAGAACTACCGGAGAGAAACGTAATACAATTTTTAGATATCTCGTTGTCCTTTGAGCAGAATCACGTGTGTTGGCAGTATTCCCCTAGAGCATCTAAGCCGTTGTTAAACTTTGACTCCAAGCATTCGAAAGTAGTAAAAAACGGAATAGCCTTGTCCTGTTTAAAGTCAGCCCTATCGAAGTCGTGCGTGCACCGTTTGACCATTAGCTTTAATGCGCAGGTCGAGCGCCTCTTAGATGCAGGTTACCCTAGACTAGTCATAGCCACAGTAGCTGAGCGTCTTAAGAAGTCGATTTCAACCGGAACAAAAGCTGTAGCAGAGAGTAACATTAACAAGAAAAGAGTCGAGAGTATTCCGTATATCCACGCAGTTTCGCACAGGCTTAAGAAAGTGGGAAGTAGATATGGGGTTAATATTGTGTTTACGGCTCCCAATAAGTTAGGAAGGGTTTGCGCTGCAGTGCATAGAAGAAATGAGCAGATGGAAGGTAAGAATCGAACGGATATCTGTCCGGTTAAGCACCTAGCCAAGAACAATTTCAGCGACTGTCGTATGGGTGTAGTTTATAAGATTCCTTTTAGCTGCGGACGTTTTTATGTAGGGCAAACTGCGCGTTGTATTAATCGAAGATTAATTGAACACAGAAGGTCGCTATCAGGTGGGACGCCGTCTAATCTATCTTTGCACTGACAGGTCTGTAGCTGCACGCCCGAGTTAGACGAAACCGAAATCCTGTAAAGGCATAAGAACGAAGATACGCGTTTATTGGTTGAGGCCTGGCATATCAGTATTAGTGGAAGTGCATGCGTGAGTCAGCCGTCGATTAGCTTAAACAGAGAGGAAATAGAAAGCCTTAGGAGTTGTCTATCGCGAAGTCCGGCACGTCTAACCGATTGACAGGTGGCGCTACCATTCCGAGCATGCGCAGATAAGCTGTGTGTCTTCTTTCTCTTTCGCCTCTGTGCTGTGCATCAGTTGTTAGTCGGCGTTCGTGTTGTTCACTGCTCTCCTTGTGTCCGTGTCCTGCACGCCTCTTCTTTTGATTATGATATATATATATATATATATATATATATATATATATATATATATATATGCCCCAAGAAGAGTAATTCGGGTAAATGCTTCCGAAGCGCGGAATCGAACCAGCAACCTCTCGCTCCGCAGCGCGTGGCGCTAACCACTACGCGACGAAGAGCATATCTTTCAGGGAGCTAACGGCGAGCCTTATATACACACCCTTTACCGCTGGCAGGACTCAGAGACGGCAGGCGCTTATAAGCGTTTCCTCATTACCAGCGAGATGGCGCGTGGAGCGCAACGGGTTTCAAGCTGCCTCCACGCTCTTCGCGTTGCGGTCCCCGTTGTTGCTATCGCATTCATTGCTTCGCCCTTGCGGCGAAACTGTGACTTTTTTTTCTTCCAGCGCACCGAGCGCAGGCATACAGTTTTGCGCGCACATCGCACCTATCGCCCACTGGGCGTCTACTACGCACGATAACTGTGCGCCTGCTCGGCGCGTTCGGTCGGCGTTGAATTCATCAGACCGCGTATACTGTAGTACAGGATGTACGAACAGCCTTGTCACAAGGGATGTATGTCAGCCGTTAAAGCATCCCTACGGTTACAGATTATATCGCATCGGATACAAAATAAAAAGGAAAGAACAGCAAAATCGCATAGATAAGGTTCGCGAGAGGCAGCGCAAATATTTGTAAGGTTGGGTAAAATACCACTTCAAATAATATACATAGCCATCCATCAACAAACAACAACTAAACAGTAGTCAAGAGTTCGACGAAAGTTCGTCTGGTCAGGTATCATGATGAGGATGTAGATGCAGTCACTGACCAAGTCAAGGTGAAAAAACACAGAGACGTTTCGGGACCCGTACGGGTTCCTTGTTCACACTAAGCAGGCAAGAGCCGTATGTCGCTATTTTATGCCAAAATGTGACGTAATGACTCCTTGTCCGTAAGAATGATGCCCCACGGCTCCTGCGTCTTCTCAACTCTACAGAAGCCGCCATACAGTTTACCGCGGAATATGAGTGTGACGGCAGCCTTCCTTTCCTCGATGTGCAGGTGAGCCGTACCGGGCCTAGCCTTTCGTTTGCTGTGTACAGGAAAGCAACGCATACCGGACACTACCTGAATTTCAATTCGTCCCACCCAGCCTGCCACAAACAATCCGTTGTTTCTTCACTGGTGACGCGGGCAACACGCATTTGCTCAAGTGACGACGCAATGAGGAAAGAGCTGCAAACAATACATCGAGAACTATTGACGAACGGGTACCCAAAAAAGTTTATTAAGAATGTTGAAGATCGTGTCCTCCATACCAAGCCATCCCAGGGCAGGTCGTTTCGAAGACGCGCCGGCATCCCATATGTTCCTGGAGTCAGCGAAGCCCTAAGCCGTATCTTTTCAAGATATGACCTTCGCGTTGCTCACATACCGTCCGACAAGCTTAGGAATCAGCTTTTGAACGTGAAGGACCGCTTAGACAGCAAGCGATACCCTGGTGTTGTCTACAAGGTGCCATGCGCAGACTGCAGCTGCAGTTACATCGGCGAAACCGGCAACTTCACCAGAAGATTAAAAGAACATAAAAGGGACGTGGCCAACAACAAGAAAGCGTCAAACGCCTTGGCTGAGCATGCCGATAACCACGGTCATCTCATCGATTGGGACAACGCCGCTATCATAGCTAAGGAAAAGAATTCGACCACGAGACTGCTTTTGGAATCTGTTTTTATCCAGACAACTGAGGACACTATCAACAGGACAGATGGGAATCTACCCACCAGCTACATCCGGTCATTACGCCACATTTTGGCATAAAATAGCGACATACGGCTCTTGCCTGCTTAGTGTGAACAAGGAACCCGTACGGGTCCCGAAACGTCTCTGTGTTTTTTCACCTTGACTTGGTCAGTGACTGCATCTACATCCTCAACAACTAAACAGACTGCATGGCAGCTCATCATGCAAAAGACTTTAGCACATGCGACAGTCTGATGATCTCTAGCAGTAAAGCGTACACTACAGCCGCTGCCTTCGTCGCGTAATGAAAAAGTGTAGTAACGTCACTCGCGTCACCGAAGTAAACAAAAAAACAGGAATAAGCAAATCCACCAAAACGTTTGAAGCCGCACGCACGAAGACTAGACAAATCCATATCATACCCATCATTCCCATGGCAGCTTCACGATCTCAGCGCCAGATTTCCCTCTAGTATTTTAGGAGGAAACTATGACTCGGGCAACTTATGTCACAAATTTGTGTATACAGGTATTGTGTTACGGCTCTGACGGGAGCAGCGGGGGTTACGTTTTATGCAATGGCCAGCGGACTGAAAAATCGTAAGCGGGAGGACACAACCATTTAAGACCTTTACGACCGAGGCGGTGCAAGCGCATAAAGGGTTGGACACATGGTCCGATTTTCCATGCGATCCGACGTCCGATGCCGTGTGCTCCGACACGCGGCTTACGACGCTTCAAGACACACGGGGCGACGAGCGACCACCGAGGAGGCTCCGCCCACATCCGGCGCGTCGGAATACACGCTCGTAAAACGTCGCATCCCTCTCGCTAAGTAGAAAATAAACAGTTTTGTACTAGCACTACTTGGTTACATAACAGCACCGAAAAACACTGACGATAAAACTATGCCTTCGCGAGCGACAAGCACATCACGACAGCCCACCGTCAGTGACGACTCCGAGGGTAGGCCTAGCTGCCGACGACGTACCCGCCGTCGCCGCCGTCGTTCGCACCCAACCGCGAGCTCGCCACAAAGCGCTCATTTTCGCCAACACAATTACCATTTGTTCTCATACGTCGTGTGTTAACGCATACAATTAGTTTTCTCGAAAGATCGATGTGAAGCGCAATGGTAAAAACGAAGCGAGCCGCTTCGGTGAAACAGCCCCTGCCGATGTTTGTTTACGTTCGCACCGAGGCTGCCGCGGCTGCTTCCGATCTCTCGAGTGCTTAGGAAACGGGCGCTGCTTTGCAGATTAGCTCACTTCAGGCGTAACATTACTCAATGAGAATTAATTTCGCGTCACAAACAAATCATAAGCAATATTTTCGACGCGATTCCATCGACACCGGCAAGTGCCTCGGTCGTCTCGGCGGGTCAAGACGAGCGATCAGCGCGTAAGCTCCGCCGAAGCGCATCTGCGTACACGCTCGTAAGACATCGTATCCTCGTCAGTAAGTACAAAATAAACATTTTTGTACAGCCTTGCTTGGTCATACAACACAGAAAAACACTGCCGATGGCTTCGCGAGCGACTAGCACATCACAACAGCCCACCGTCAGTGACGACTACGAGGGCAGGCCTAGCTGCCGACCCTCGGAGAAGCCGTCGTTCGCTGTCAACCGTGAGCTCGTCACAACGTGCTCATTTTTACCTATACGATTAATATTTGCACTGAGATGTCGTGCGTTAACACGTGCGATTGGTTCTGTCGATGTAAATGAAGCGCTATGGCAGAAACGAAACGAGTCGCTTCGGTGAGGTGGCCCTTGCCGAGATGTTTGTTTACCTTTCCACGGCAGTTGCTTTAGATCTCTCCGCTGGTTTGGAAACGGGCGTTGCTTTGCAGATTGATTCACATTAGACATCACACTGCCTAATGAGCATTTATTTCGAGCCAGAAACAAGTCATAATCAATATTGTCCCCCAGATTCCGGCGATATTGGCAAAAGCCACGGAAAGGGCGATCGGAGCGGAGCAGTGAACCAATGGTGGGCCAGCAGCACGGCGCCACGCGTCTCCCGCGCTGCCATTCGCTCCTACCGTGCGACCTTTCTATTCGGGGACGAGAAAATCTGCGCGGTTTGACGCGCGCCGGATGACCGGAACAGGGAACCGGCGCTGCAAAAACACCCTTGGTACACCAGGTACGACTGCCGGATCGCATCGCCGGACGTCGGATCGCATGCAAAATCGGACCATGTGTCCAGCCCTTAAGTCCCGATTCAGACGAGTCCGCGTCCTCGAGGGCAGCAGGGGACATCAGAGGCACCTCGCGATCAAGTCATTCCGCTCGTCAGCCGACGCCCCTCCACATGAACGGGACTGTTGTCGACACCTGGGAAAGGTGCCAGGTAGGCGAGTGCGCTATTTATACACTCCTAACAGCTGATTTCCATGCCAGAGGTGCGCTAACTGCACAGAGCTGTGGAAGGCCGGCTCCCGCTGACCAAGCAACGCGATCTCAGTGGCTAGTCAAACCCAAGTCAGAAGAAAAGAATATTGCCAATTTTTTAACAGCGACACTGAGACCTCCGTAAAACAATTTCTTGAGAGCAGAAAACTATCACCATCATGAGACCAGCGCGCTTTTATGCATTCCGCGCGCACGGCCTTCTTCTCATAGTGCTCTTGCTCACATAGACTACATAACAGCGAGCAGAGGGTTGAGAAACGGAGGTTATGGTGAGGACAACAGCTGATCCATAGCACAGGCATAACAATGTGGTGGGAAAGCAGCAATGATACGAACAGGAGGGGATTTGGATAGTGTATGGCACAATGGCGGAAGCGGGTATATGTGCGAACAGCTCCCAACATAGCATAGCCATGCATAGTACAGTATATTAGCGGGTGGGAAGTGATGTGGGAGTGAGGAGGAAGGAGAAGAGGGTAGATGAACTGCTTTCTGAGAAGTCCACGATACGATTACGAGGGGTGGCAAAGGGAAGTGTGGGTGGACATGACGACGAGTAAAGCATGGCCTTGTACAGGAGAGCAAGCGGCTGGGAAATGAAATTGAGGTCGAGGTTGAGGGGACGCTAGCATAGGACGATGAAGCAGCTGTGGTTCGCTAAAGGAAAGGACGCTAATTTCTGCAGCACATGTAGGGAGCACGGCTAAGCGTCCGTGGGGGTAGGGGAGAGGGACTGAAGGAGATGCAATAAAGGAGAGAAAAGCCATAGTGGAGGGCTCCAGAAATTTTGACCGCCTGTGGTCCACCTTAACGTGCACTGACAACTCACACGGGCCCCTGTCATTTTCACCTCCATCGAAGATGCGACCGCAGCGGCCGGGATCGAACCGGCGCTTTTGGAGCGACAGTCGAGCACCACAACCACTACGCGGCGGACCATGCATGGCACATGCACGTACAGAATAACAAATGGCGAAGGGAAGTGAGAGTGAAGAGGAATAATATGAGGGTCAGGAGAGCGCAAGGCACCGCATAAGTCTCGTACGGTGTAGCAAGGGGTGAGAAAGTACGCCACCAACTCCGCTGCTTCCTCAGTCTTCGCACCACTAGTACGGCCCCATCACGGAACATGCCGTCACAATTAGCCACGTGACAAGTTCCTTCCAAAGTCATGCACCAGGGGGGACGATCGGAGTTCGGCCGTTCGCTCGAGAACGCTTTCCGAACGCTGACGTCAAAAACTGGGTGGTCCGCGATAGCTGTGAGAACGGGAGAAGAGCGCGGCCGGTGAGGCCATTGGGGAAGCGGCGCGCTCCCCGGATGATGACGTACTCCGTTTGTCGTCTTCTTCTGAAAGTCAAAATGTTCACCCCAACAACAACAAAAAAAATGCTCCTTTTAAAAATTGTACTTCCTCTCAGGCGTAAACACGCTCTTAAGCAGCAATATGCTTGACTAGTACCATTTCTTACGATTACTCTTTCTCTGCACGTCCGCTAGGCGGTGTCGCGGGGGCGAAAAACAAGAAGTGTGCGTAAGCGGCGTCATATTTAGGTTTCGTCCCGTCGTCTGCTGCTGCCTTGTCATCGCACAAAAACGTGCATCTCGGCCCGCGGATGGTCAGAGGCAGAGGGAGCTCCTTCTCGCACCCCGACTGTGAGAGCCCGACAAACTCTCCACTACCGACAGCGCGCTAGAAACTTCCAGTAGCAAAGAACTCAACGCGCACAGCTCTTTCCTCTCCGTCGAAATTCCACGGGCTCTTTGGCACCCGATTTCCGATCTCCTGACCACTCCCTCGCCTGGAGCGTGGGACACCGTTCTCTGCGACTCAAGCCTGGAGAAACAAGTCCAGGCCATCAGACGAGCAGAGGAGGTGGCGGCGAGGCACCGCCTGACTGCTATACCTCCGTTAATTTTTCCCCCCTAAAATAAAGTTGTTCTCTCTCTCTCGGGATCAAGTTCGGCGCACAGCCAACGTACTGCTCGCTTCGACAGGCGAAAGTGACGCCGGAATTCACTTTCTGTCAATTCCTCAAATGGATCGCAAACCTCCAGCCGCTCTCTCCCTCTTTCAGCGACGACAATGCGAGGAACACAAGACCCACGGGAACCGCCATTTTCTTCTGTGACGCACCATTCCGCAGCCGCAGCCGCCGTTTCAATCCAAGCGGAGCCGCTGCCGTACGGGCTTGCGAACGGCCGTTCGCAAAGCGTTCGTAAACCGTTCGTAAACAGTTCGCTGAGCGGTCGGCCTCGGGCATCGTTCTCCTCATAGCAGACGACACGCTCGGTTTGAAAATGATTGACAGGGAATTGGTGTCAATTTGACGACACCAAAATCTCGAGGCCCGGTAGGCTCGACGTTCCACAAGTCACTACAGGTGGCGAAAAAATCAGCCGCGGCGCGTTCCATCAAGTTGCGCGTAGAGTGAAACTACTAACCTAGCTCCATATTATAGTTAGCAATTTTCCTGCTAGGAGTGCTCAACAATGCCAAAAAGGCGTATGCGTCAGAACCAAAACGACCATCTTGTATCTAAACGATGATGATGATAGTACATGCAGCACCATTTCTTGGCCTCATATTTTAGTTCAGGACGCCACCGCTACCTTTATTTTCGTTGCGCTGTGAAAGGTAGAGCTTCCCTTCTCTAATTTGGTTATAGGTAGGTGTTCTGTGGGCGCGCCCCGCGGCTGACGACATGGGAGCGGCGGTGGCCTATCGCGTGCGGCAGTAGCGCACCCAGGATCTCTGCCAGGGGCAGTAGCGCACCCAGGAACTGTGCCAGACCCTGGTCTGCAGCATTCGAAGAGTGGCAGCCTGCGGCCTGGAGAGTTTCTCGTGCGGAAGAAGAAAGTTCGCCTAGACAGCTGGTAGCGCTTAGAAACATCGTTGAACGTGAATAAAGGATCTCGAAAGACCTCCCGACTAGTCTCCGAGGTACCGCCCCCGTCCGCCCCGGCGCGGTGGGTTAGCCCGCGCGTACGGCTCTGGGAGCGACCTCGTTGAGGTTAGTTAGAGGGGACAAGTGCAACCCGAGATGAGCCGGAAACCACGTGATGGTGTGTGAGGAAATGGCTCTATCGCCTAGGATGTATGCGACCTCGGTTCAAACGGAACCTGATGCAAAGGCTCTAACAGTCGCGCGAGAATCGGTGTAGATTTGATGTGTACTCTCGTCAACTAAAGCGAGAGGCACCGCGGCCTGCTCGGCCCTAGCCGGGGTGGTATTCATGAGGTATGCAGAGTTGAGAACTGCGCCACTGAGGTCCACTATGACGACCGAAAAGTTTGCCGATCTGCCGTACTGCGCGGCATCCACAAAGCATGCGGACGCGAACTCGCTTTAGTAAGGCCTCGCCTCTGGCCCTTCGCCTGCATGCATGTGCTGCGGGTACATGTTGCGGGAAAGCGGGGAGATAGTCTCGCTGCCCCTTCGTAAGGCTAAACTTGCGTTCTTCCTCGAGAGATGGGCCCAGAACCGCCAGAATCTCCCTGCCGAAGTAGACAGACTGGCAGTCAGAGCCGTGTGCTGCGCCTCGATAATTTCCTCAAAAGTATTGTGGACTTCTAGCTGCATGAACATCGTTGTGCTGGCAGTCACCGGAGTACCCACGGTAGCACGCGCTTGATACTTTTGTGAATGAGTATAATAAGATTCGTATTTTCGTGATTCTGCTAGCAGTGCATGGCCGTCACTTATGTGATATGGCTCATCAAGAATGCGTGGAATAGCTTCAAGAGATTGTCCCCCTAATAACACCTCGACTGTTCGAGACCAGAGTAATTAGCCGTATCATGCATGGAGCTCCGCGATTTCCCTTTTTCTTTTTTGTCCAGTTCTTTCTGACTGCGACAGACCTTTTTGCTGTGATCTGATCGACGAACACCTTCGACCATTTTGGGTACCAGATTTGTAGATGAGGACTCATTCTCTACTTAAAAGAGCCCGGACTTACCCGACGACCCTCTAAGCCTAACGCCGAGTAACCCGCGGTAGCGCTGCGGGGCTGGTGCGTCGAGGGTTCACGAGCGACCGATGATGATGATTGTGGTTCGGTTAGGAAAGGACGCTAATTTCTGCAGCCCATGTAGGGAGCACGGCTAAGCGTCCGCGGGGTTAGGGGAAAGGGAGTGAAAGAGAGAGAGAGGAGAGAAAGGCCGTAGTGGAGGGCTCCGGAAATCTAGACCACCTGGGGTTCTTTAACGTGCACTGACAACGCATAGTACAGTGGCGGTCAAAATTTTGCGGACCGCGGGAGCGCGTGGCGGCGCCTACTGAGGGCTGCCTGCGAAGCTCGGGAGCGCGCACTGCGCACGTGCGCCCTTTTTTACCTGCCAGCCGGCTGGTTCGCTCCCTTCAACAGCTCGTGCACCGGAACGCCAGAATAAGCGCAAGGTGTCACTTCTGCTATCGCCGCGGAAACACCGAGCGGTGATATCGCCACGAGAAGAAGCGATGAATTAGACAACATACGACACGAGCGGATTGCTACTGCGGATGTGCTGCAAGCACGCAGGCATCTAACGAGTGCCCGTTTTGCAGGGTTCATTTTATTAAAATGAATACCTTATTTGCTAGAATGTAACGCGAGGTTTTTTTTCGGATTTTCGTACCTAAAGTCGACCCTCGCGTTACAATCAAATGACGAAATTCAATACTCTTTCTTCCTGGACGCAGTGAAAGGTCGCCTGTCGCGTTACAGTCGAGTAAATACGGTACTTCACTAGCAAATTAACAAACCAGTCAAACATTTTCAGTTCACTTGTTCTTTCCTAAAATTAGCCGCAGTATTTTTTAAAACAAGGTGAGCGACAACCACACAGATCCTTGAATAAGGGAGACATTCGCAATTTAATGCAACTCCGTCTTCAGCTACTCGATGTGGAGAATGTGATGGTCATCTTTGGAAATGTAAGCGAGTCTTGAAATTGGTGACGCAGCTTTAATCTCCCAGGTTTTCTTTCGCTTCCCGAGAAAATATAAACCACGCCTGTTTCCGTTCACTTCTCTGCGTCTTTTCTACAGCAGCTCGATATCTGGATGTGTACGAGCCAATAACATGTATAAGGAGTATTCATATGTGCGTTGTGGTTTACCGCAATAGAGCGCAAAAGGCATCGCTGTTGAGTAACCTTATCACAAAGGTCGACTTCCGAAAAGCTGACGCTGTATGCATGTTTCCGTCGCCGCGGAGCCTCTGGGACTAAGGTGTATACAATGCGGGGCGCAGCGAGCATTGCCAGTACAAATTACGTGTTTTCGTCACGATATCACCGCTCGGTGTTTCCGCGGCGACAGCAGAAGTGACACCTTGCGCTTATTCTGGCGTTCCGGTCCGCGAGCTGTTCAAGGGAGCGAACAAGCTGGCTGGCAGGTAAAAAAGGGCGCGCATGCGCAGTGCGCGCTCTCGAGCTTCGCAGGCAGCCGTCAGTAGGCGCCGCTGTGCTATCCGCCACGCGCTCACGTGGTCCGCAAAATTTTGACCGCCACTGTACACGGGCCTCGGGCATTTTTGCCTCCATGGCTGCGTCTGCAGCTGTGGCTCTAGACGCGGGGAGCTCGCATTCTCACCACCCCCACTCCACTGGAGATTCGCAACATGACGCCGATAGCATGGACTGCCGAGACGCAGACGCGCATGATCTTACGCCTTCGAGGGACTCGAATGCCACGGAAGTCGGTACTCCCCGACAGCGGGAGGTATATAGATGAAGACTGGCAGATAGTGCTGACACTACGCCAGCGAAAGGCACAGGCTCGGAAACGCCATGCAAGGACGCCGGACCATGACGGCGTCTAACCCGCAACAGTTATCCAACGGGCAGACGCAGCGTCCATGCAAGAAGCCGAAGCATCGCAGACTACCACCTCTACCAAGAGAGTTCTTCAAGGTCATAGCGAGGTCACACCAGGGCTTTCCCAGAAAATGTTTCACAGGCCCGACGCTCGCCGACGCTGTCATAGCAGCATGTGGGTGTTTGGTGAAAGGTGAACAGTTCTTGCTCCGCATCAAGCCTGGCTCCAATATTTTAGGGGCGAAGCTCCTTAAGGCGGCACCCGTTCGTCCCTCGTCGTAGTCGTAGTGCGTAACCAGTCTTACGCTTTGACCTCCAAGGTGGTGCCGGTGGGAGATTTCTCCTGTGGGTTGTTGAACAATAAGAAATTCGCAGCGTGCGCGTTAAAAGCCGAATTCTTCTGTCTCTCATTCCCCATTAGCAGCCATTGGCATGTTCCAGTAGGAAACGTTAGTAGAAGTAGCAGTGTAAGTGTTAGCTAAAAGCCGACTTCTTCTGTCTCTCATTCCCATTAGCAGCCATTGTTTACCTCCAAGGTAGTGCCTGGTGAGATTTCTCCTGTGCCCCGGCACTGCCCCGGCAAACGCGAGAGACAACGTTGGCGCAGGCAGCGTCTCCTAGCGAGTTTCTTGATTGAGAAATACCGACTGCTCGCGTTGGAGAAGCGTTCAAAGGCAAAACCCATCTGCAACCAGTGCAAGAACCACTTAGCTTACATTTCACCGAGCACAAAGCGGTCATAATGAAAGGACAACGGAAACCAGCAATAAAAGTTTGATAAAACATTTAATCAATCGTTTCTCGTCAATTTTATCGGGCGAATTAACGGAAGAAATTTCACGGTTTAACCGATGATTACTTCCAGGAGCTTCGCTCAATCTCATCATCATTCACCTCGTGGATCTGCCGTCAATTTTTTTATAGTCTCTATGCACCGCACCAAGAGCTTGCCGAGAAAGTGAGATCAATTGCGCGTATCACGGTGAATGGACAGCTGCATTCGGTAAACGCCTATGTAGCAGCCGGTGATGGCGCCAACCGAGGCGCGGTTCATGGTCTGCCGCCACATACTCCACCCGACGAGATTAAGGCAAATCACAAGGTGTGTTACCCAAGTCGTAAGTCTTACGCTGGGTGACACGAAAACGGTTTTACGGCTCAATCTTATCATGCTGTGTCTACTATCGTGGCGGCGAAATTCTTTGCTACACTTACAAGAGCACCACGCAAGTGTGTAAAGTCTGTTACAACGTCGGCTACAGATCTGACGTATGCCTCCAACATGTTGAAAATCATGCGGGAACGCGCTCCCAGTCATGAATGCAAGCCAAAGTGCGCAACCTGTGGCGGAGATCAGCTCACGGGAGATCGCACTTGTAAGAAGAAGCTCGAACCTCTGCGTCGCACAGCAAACAGAACTTCAAGCGCTAATGTTTCGCGCTCATCGCAAGAGAACGCCATTGTGAAAAACGAGAAGCGGATTCGTTGGTTCAGCTAGGAAGACACTGACTGGCCCAGCTTGCCACCTCCACCCGACACGCCTTGCCCGAAACATCAAGATTGCGGTCCGGTCGAGGTCCCGGTCAAGGTCTCGGTCAAGGTCCCGGTCGAAGTCCCTGTCAAGGTCCCTATCAAAATGTCCTTCCGCAATGCAACAACCCCTCGCCTCCCGCTACTTCGAACATCTCGAGGCCCTGGCTCCAGGTCTCTCCATGTTGCCGAGCCAAGTGGAAGGTACGCTGGGCATGTGCGGTATCTCCCATTGCTCCTATCACTAGCAATCCAGAATACCAACGAACTGTAGCAGAGAACAAAACTCTTTCCCGACAGTCTGGCTGAGATAAGCGAAAGTTGAGTTCCCTCAAAGCTCACCATACACGAACTCCCCAACAGCCACCGCAACGGCCGGCTATCCCCACTTCTTGCCAAACAGCTATGTCTTCGGAGTCATTTGAACACACCCTCCCACAATTATGTAGCAGCTTCAAAGCATGTGCTCTTTCCAGCAGCAAATTTCCAGTCTGCCACCAAGCACGTCACGACGCCAGAGCTAGAAAACTCGCCGAACAGTATAAGGAACGGACCCAGACACGCTTTACACGGATGAAGCCCGCCGCGGCACGCATTGGTTCTGACTGGCTGCTGTTGGCTCGGCCTGTAGACAAGGTTTATTCAGCGGCGCCTCAGCCAGGACTGGCTCAGCAAACACGGCGGAAGCGGTAGCACTCGCCATCAAAACCAAAGAATCCACCTTCTATCCTCACAGACTCCCAAATAGTGTGTGGCTATTTTACTAGCGGCCATGTTGCTGCATGTGCCACCCGCCTAATAGGTGCAACATTAGACAATAGCATTATATAGTGCCCGGCACACATCCAAGCGACTGGTAGCGACAGAGCGCACGGTGCAGCTCGAGCTCCCACACACCGAGCAACTGATCCTCGTCCAGACAACCGTCTGCAACCCCAGGTGCCCCACACTCTCAAGGATATCTCAAAACTCCAGCGTCGACAACGACGGCGCTGTTCAACGCCACACCCTCGGCTAAGTATAAAGGAAGCGCACGAATGCGCCTTCTGCAGACAAATACATACCCACACCTGCGTTTAAAACATGGCATCCACCCAACCGCATACGCTGCCACTTGCCCGTGGTGTGGAGCACAGCCGACTCTCGCCCACATCACGTGGGAATGCGATATCAGGCCATCTAAAGTTAACACGCCTCATATTTCGGCGCGAAAATTCCAAACGAAGCAGTGGCAGGCCACGCTTGCCAGCGAGGAAAAGGAGGCCCAAGTGGCAGTCCTCGAGCAGGCAAGGCGGGCTGCTAAGCCCAGTGGAGCCCTGGACTAGAAGCCCCACGCACCTGCTGCGCCAAGATCTTTTAAATGCGGAGCATTTCTTAGTCGCGGGAGGATCCGCTAGGGGGCCACGGAGTGCAGACGTGCTTCGCGTCGGCTCCGCAACTCTCCTATGTTTTTGGCGGATTATCGTGCGTTTCGAGATAGCTCTTGTTACCAGCGATCATCGGAAGCTTCAAGCTCTACGCCGACACCAAGATTTGCCAGGTGGGCCATCCTTGGTCGATTATCGGTGCCTTTGCTCCGCCACGCAGGCGGGAAACGCTAAGCCTAGCGTCTCCACGAACGCCGCCATTGCCCTGCCGCTGCGGCGGTAGGGAACGCCAAGCCTCCCTTGTCGCCTGATCTCCTCGGAGCTCCCGACTTCAGACGACAACGTGTCAGGCGTTCAACAGCGTTTAAATGGACGTCGTAGTGGTAGAAGGTAAACAGCATGGGCCGGAACATTTCGCCGAGGGAGCCGGATGGTGCGAGGTCAGGAAGAAGAAAAAGGCCAACTGCCCGACCGAGTCGGCGGAAAACCATCAGACGCAGAGCCAGCGAGAGACACCGGCCACGTCGACTATGGGGATAGACGCTGCTGGAGCCACGGCCGCGCAACTAAAAAGAAGATGTGCCCGCCAGGTGCAGAAACTTGCCATGGCGAGCCGAATGCCAGCGCTACCGGCAGAGGACTACAAAATCGTCGTACGCCCTCGAGGTGGCTTCAACGTCACCGATTACGGCACGGATCGTATCTACTGCTGCTTACGTAACGCAGCCGGTATAGGCAAAGAAGCGGCCGAAGAAGACAGCATCTGTATCAACATTAAACAGAACGTCGTGGTGCTCAGCACACCTTCCGAGGACAGAGCCATACGCTATGGAGCCATTTGCAAGCTTCGCATCGGAGACCGGGAGTTCGAGGCGAACGCCTACCGAGCCGCCCCGGAGAACACTTCCAAGGGCCTGATCAAGAACATCTCCAAGACCGAAACCCAGGCGGACATTGTCAGTAACCTCGTGACGCTGCGCAACCCCGGCGTACTGCACGCGAAGCGCATGGGCACTACGGATAACATAGTCGTCTTGTTCGAAGGATACCACGTACCGAGGTACGTCTACTACGGCCCCATGCTCGTCAGATGCTCCCTCTACAGGAAGCACATTGAAGTGTGCTATCAATGTGGACGCCTGGGACACCTCGCTGATGTGTGCCCAAACCCCAATAACAAGATCTGCCGTGGATGCAGAAGCACCAATCCGCCTCCTGACCATCAGTGTGAACCGCAGTGTCAACTGTGTGGCAAGAATCACTTCACGGGAGACCGCAGCTGCAAGGCGAGGTACAAGACCCCGTACATAATCAAGCGTCGCCAAATGGAGAGGACAAGACGAGACGAGGAAGCGGTCGCAGCATATGACAGCGGTTGCTCCAGCAGCAGCATCAATTGTGGCAGCGGAGGCTCCTATTACCATAACCGAAGAGGACGCTCGAGTAGCGGCGGCTCAAGGAAATCCCAATCCCGGTCTCGCAGCCGGGCACCGAGGTCGAGAAGCAAGTCCAGGACGCGCGGTGGAGGAGGTCCGGGCATCTCAGCTGTAGACTGCGTCTGTCAAGGAAATCAGCAGCCGCAACGAGGTCACCGCGGCAATGTGCACCAGGTGAGCTGGGCGGCCGTCGCCGCTTCTCCTGGCGCCGGCGCCGCTGGGAAGGGACGCGCTGGTGGCCCCGCCGCCGTTGGTGCCGGTGGGAGCGAGCTCGAGCTAGCGATAGAGCGAGCGCTACAACAACGCCTAAGGCCTTTAGAAACAACGATTGCCGAGCTTAGACGCGAAAACGCGCTCCTTAGAGAAGAAAACTCCAAATTGAAAGGCGCCGCTCCGCGACCGCAACAACCGCAGCTGCAGGAACGACACGCGACGCCATCGACACCTCTATCGCCAACTCCGTCACGGCCCGAAGCGCCCGGGATGGACACGGACGACGAGGGTGGTTCGGTGGAAACGGCGGACGAGCGCGAGAACCGCCCGCCTACCGGAAAAAGAATCGCTCTAGATCCCGCAAGACCCGATAACAAAAAGCGTTGCGGCGGTTACGAAAAATTAAGGCAACGTGTAGACAACATCGAGAAGAACCTTGATGAACGCTTTGCAAAACAGATGGCACAGATGGATGAAATGTTCAATAACGCGATTGCTAAGCTGTCTGAGCACATGACACAAATGTTCGCCACGCAATCGACGCGCATAAACGATATAGAGGCGAGGCTCCCGCCAGCTGCGGGTCGACCGATTAGAACAATAAACAAGCCGTACGCTAGACAGCAACCGAATCAGCAGCAGCAACAAAATACGCAGGCGGATGTGGAGGCGCACTCTCAGCAACAATCGAGTCACCTAGACGGCGACGGGCTGCACTAAACACGGGCATCACCATGGCGGCTAAACACGGAAAGAATCACACAGACACTAGCAAACATTACACGATCTGGCAGTGGAACTGCCGGGGCTACAAGAGGAAGCGGGGTAATCTTCAGCAATTCATACGAACCCGCGCGAAGAAACCGGACGTGATCCTTTTGCAGGAAACAAACGTTCCAGTAAAACTAGCTGGGTACAAAGCCATAGACGCGGCCGCGACGGACAACAGGCAAAGAAAACGGGCTACAGCCGCGCGGCGGATGGCGCGACGCCGGATGCGTCCGCGGTGGTTGCGGGGCGGCCGTCGCGTTCATCGCCGGTTGCTGCCGTGCTTGTTCGACGTAATGTCACTGTGGCACAACGCGAACTTAAGAGCGTTAAAATACCTCATGTATTCGTTGAAATACTTCCTAAGCGCGGCCGAGGGCTTTTCGTCCTTAACGTGTACAGTAAACCTGCGCTGCAGCACCGTTTTGCGGAACTACTCCGGGGGGGCGCGCACGGCCGCCCGCGACGAGCCTCTACTGGTTGCGGGCGACTTTAACGCTCCCCACGGAGCCTGGGGCTACAAGCGAGAAACACCCAAAGGCAAACACCTTTGGGAAGTCTCGCAAGACTTAGCGCTTGAGCTCATTGCGAACCCCGCCAATCCTACGCGCAGAGGGAACAGCGTGAGTGTAGACACGCTACCTGACCTTGCGTTTGTGTCGAACGTTACTGCAGCACATTGGCAAAATACGCAGGAGGACTTGGGGAGCGACCACTCGCTGATAGAAATCACGATAGACACGGGCCCCCGCACTCATGTTTCTAACCCTCAGGGCAAAGGGCGCAACCTCAAACTCGTGAAGTGGGACACGTTCCGCAAGACGCGAGAAGAGGGGGGACGAGGCGACGAGCCGATTACGGACATCGAAGAATGGACCGAGGTGCTCAGAAGGGATGTAGATGCGGCAACGTGCGATGTCCCGCCCGAAGCGAACCTCGAAGTAATCGACAGCAGGCTCCTACACATGTGGGAGGCTAAACGCGCACTCCAAAAAAGGTGGAAAGGCCAAAGACACAACAGGGCGCTGCGTAAACGCATTGCGCAATTAGACAGAGATATAGAGGAACACACGTTCCAAGTGTGTAGGGCACAGTGGGAAGACACATGCAACGGCCTCGAGAGGCTGATGAGTGGGGCTTCCCCATGGCGCTTCTTTCGGCACCTATTAGATCCGGAGGAGACCCGGCCCGCTCAAGGCCACAAGATTCGTAGGCTAATAAGAGATTACAAAGGAGATAATTTGCTCGATGCATTACGTGACCGTTACTTTAAAGCATGCCAGCGCATTCAACATCCCGACTACGACGGAGTCACAAATGACAAATTAGACGAGGAATTTAGTGAAGCGGAAATTCGGACAGTTCTATTCGAACTAAATACCCGGTCGGCGCCCGGCCCGGAGCGGGTTATTAACAAGACGCTGCGTAATTTAGACGACAAGTCAATCTCCCGACTAGTGGCCTACGTCAACGAGTGCTGGCGTGGGGGCTCCCTCCCCCAGGCGTGGAAACGGGCGCGCGTTATCATGATTCCTAAACCAGGCAAGCGAGTAACGCTCGAGAATTTAAGGCCAATTTCTCTCACGTCTTGCGTTGGCAAAGTCCTGGAACATGCAGTTCTCAATCGAGTCAGCGACTTTCTCGAAGATCATGACGCGTTCCCACACACCATGCTAGGATTCCGCCGCAATCTCTCCGCACAGGATGCACTGCTTCAGCTAAAACATCAGATTGTTGACGACAATAGCAGCTGCACCAAGGCAATCCTTGGCCTCGATATTAAAAAGGCTTTTGACAACGTAAAACATGAAGCAATATTAAACAGAGTTAACACATTAGGCCTAGGTCAGAGGACGTACAATTACATTCGAGATTTTCTTGTTGGCAGGCGCTCACGTATTGTCGTCGAACTAAGACACTGACAACGCGCGCTTTGCTCAATGCATTGGTTCTGAGAATGCGGTTACGGCTCAAACGTGTGGGCCTCGGCGTCAACGGCATTTTTTACGCAGGAGACCGCTCGGCGAAGCAGACGAGCAGCGGCAAATGTTACCGTGAAGCCAAGATAACGTGACGTGGCTAGCAGGCAGGCAGTGTCTCGATCAACGTAGCTGTGTGCGGGCTGGCGACACTTAGCAGCCGGAAACGTAAACCACGAGAGCTTGGAGAATAGAACTACAACGCCAGCCAGCACGACCGAGCCGGCTGGGGTTTGTTAACAAAAGGGCGGCGTGGTCTCTTGTCGAACATCCAACTGAAGATCGCTGAGAAGACATCAGCTGCTGTGTTTCCACGGACGCTCCCGGCTTGCTTGAGTGGGGAATTGTAGGATTCTCCGAAAGTCGTGTTGCAAGCGACCGTTCCGACGCAGCATACTCTACTCGACACGCTGCCGGCCTCTGCTGATGGGGCGACAACGTCCACCGAAAAAGGAAAACTTGGCCCTCCTGCTGTGACGAAAGGGGTCGACGAAAGGGCCGTAGTTATGGCGAAACAACTCAGGCGCCAGCAGGGGTGCAGGAAATCGACAGGAAAGCGCGCCGGACGACACCAACCACGTGGGGAGGGGTAGAAGTCTTTCGCTTTATTTGAGCCAGTCTGAAGAGCAAGGAAGGGTCGTTTTGAAGGCTGGACACAATGCAGTGTTCTTTCACTTGGCATTCGAAAATCACGGAACACCATCTCGCCTCCTTTGCCATCAGATTCTGTTGCAATGAGTGCCGATGTGGAATTATAGATTGCTTCCTGGCCATGACTACCCCCGATGTTTCAACCGACTGAATACAACATCGCACGCCTGTGTTTAGCCCAATGTATGACTTGTGCTCCATCAAACAATACAAGTGGAGTGTCGAAAAGATCGGCGACAAACTTAAAGAAGCACGTGCAGGTATGGTTTCTTTAATGTTCTTTCTTATTCGCATAACGAAAAGGCAGCTTTGTGTTCTAAGTGTAAATCGGCCCATTTGTTACTTTCTTGTTCACATTAGGTATGATTTATACTATGTCTTGATCTCATAAGAACTAGAGCCACGCTCAGTAGCACGTGCGCAAGCTTTTGCTACTTGGGTGTGCGGTTGTGCTGCTGCGAACCTTTCAAGCGTGACATACGTCATTTTTGTTTTCAGACATCATTTCTTGGTTGGCGTCCGATGAAATGATGCACGTGAGGCGATTTATTTATTTATTTATTTATTTATTTATTTATTTATTTATTCTCCACATATTAATGTAATTTCACTATTGCATGAAAGTGGGGCTGCTGTAGAAATTGAACAGACAAAGTGTACTCCTTAGGACGCCATAAGATACTCCTACATCATCGTCGGTAAGCTCATCAGCTGATCATGCAGTTCGAATTCTCCACACCGACACACGCTGCGCACCACCATAAATAACAGCGAAAGAACAGTGTCACAAATGCTCTAAAATTGTGAGACCTAAGCAAAATAATATATTCAGAACTGTCAATTAGACTACTAAACGACTAAAAAGACTACTAATACTACTAATACTGAGGGAAGAAATTTGGGGCAGCAAATGATGACGACATATCGGGAAATCTTGTTCCAGTATTGATAGGCGCGGGTGAAGCACGAGCTATTATATGCCGATGTAAATCGAAAAGTCTACAGCATACATAGCTTTTAGTGTTAAATGTAGGCTTGCTACTCACAATGTCTCATGTGTTGGTGAATGTGAGTGACTTTCTATTTGCACACCTGCGGAGCACTATTCTGGCTACTCATTGGAAGACCCATTATGTGTTGCACTTGTAATAGACTAGAGTCAAATTCGCTGTGAACAATTCGGGACTACGTTCGGTGCTCCCTGAAAAAATGTCTAGAAGCATTTATTTTCATATTTTCTATCTCCAGGTAATCTGCAGCCGGTAAGGTTCAAGTTCACGAAATGTACGTAGCTCGAATTGAATTTAAAGCGTTTAAGTCACTTAATTTCAGCTGACAATTTCCCGAGACTATTTTGAATCTTAAAAATCAAATGTAACGTAAATGTAACGACACGTTCCAATTTCCAAAATGTAACTGGAACGCGTTGCTTTCTGATTGAAGGAACTTGTAACGGGAACTCGTTACAAAATCGGGAAGGAACGAGGAACGAGCTTTCGTTCCTGTTTTGGAGGAACGTGTACAACACTGTGGATGACACAATCCGGCTCTTGCGTCGCATCACGAATAGACGCAGCGGTATGCGCGAACACTGCGCGATCCGTCTAGTGCAAGCGTACGCGATAACTCGCATAACATACGTTGCCCCGTAACTCAAATGGTTAGGCTCGGAAAAAAACAAGATCGAACGCATGATACGAAAAGCGTTCAAGAGGGCGATTGGCGTTCCAATTAACGCGGGTACCGACAAGTTTCTAGAGCTCGGCCTTCACAATACACTCGATGAATTAATCGAAGGGCACAACGTTGCGCAATACGAAAGGTTATCCAGGTCGAAGTCAGGTCGACACATCCTCATGTCCCTCGGAATTATGTATGACACTCAGCATGGAGAAAAGACAGCGGTTCCGGCCTCACTCCGAGACCGCCTAATTGTCCCGCCGCTTCCAAAGAACATGCATCCGACGCACCACGTCGGGCGGCGTAACAAACGTGCTAGCGACCTTCAAGCGAAGTTTGGAAATAGTAAAGAGGTTGTGTACGTAGACGCCGCGCGATATGGAGGAGGGAGAAGCGCACACGCGATCGCGGTTGTTGACCGCACAGGAAAATGCCTCACGAGACACACGGAGGCGGCTGAAGAAGCCGCGATTGCTCTAGCCCTCGCCGCGGTGCCAAACGCCGAGGTCGTGATCAGCGATTCGCAGGCAGCAGTCCGCGGTTTCGCCCGCGGCCGCGTCTCGTGGGAAGCGGCCCGCATACTCAAAATTTGTGATGACGGTGATTCGAAGTCGCCCTCACAGCACCAAAATTCGACGGCCTTCCTCATCTGGACCCCGGCACACACCGACGTCCCGTTCCTGGGCAACGAGACGGCCCACGCCGTGGCTCGAGGTCTCACTCACCGAGCCGCGGCCGATTACGTGGCCGCCGCCTCCGCCCCCGAGAGCGGGCTGTCGACCTGCTGGATCGTGACAATACAACAAACACGCAGCAACAAGAATCACAGTGGTCGTGGGGTGATCGCTTGACCACATTCAGAGACCTCACCCAGCACTACAGACTCGAAAGACGCCAATTCCCGCCACCGCATGTTAAATTAAACAGGAACGAAGCTGTAACCTTACGCTTACTGCAAACGCACACCTACCCAAGCCCAGCCGTTTTACGCCATTGTTATCCAGGCTTGTACGAGACCGATGCGTGCAAAGCGTGCGGACGGAGAGCAACGCTGCGACACATGCTCTGGGAGTGTGATGGCATTACTGAAACTGCCGCCGTTCGTAACGCGCCTGTGACACAGGGAGCCACTAGCTCGCTCCTTCCCGCTGTCGCCCCGGCTGCGGGGACCGCCGGGGATCTTCACCGGCGACGCCGCCGCTGGGAGGCGGCCCTCAAAAGTACAGAGCTGGAGGAACAGCTCTGGGCCGTCCGGCAAGCCCAAGATGCCGCCCGAGTTCAAGGACTTCGAGCCGCCATCTGAGGCTAACAGCCGGCGTGTATAAATAAAGTCTACTTCTCTCTCTTAGTCGCACGATGTCGCGCTTCGGCGTCGGCGGCGCCGGAGCCGTCCACACCCCCACTGCGCATGCTCAGCTCGTCTCGTGCCGGCCCAGGAAGACACCCGCAAAACTGTCGCTCCAGGCGGGCGTTCAGCAAGCCGAGCATGCGCAGTGGGGGTGCGGACCTCTCCCACGTGCTCCTCTCCCTCGAACGCGGGCGGTGTGTATATAAGCGGCGGAGCGCGCGTTCGGAATTCAGTCAAGGGCGTCTTTACTTGGCTTTCGCTTGACTTGACGCTTTGCTCAAGAATAATAAAGACGAAATAACAAGCATTCCCAACCATACCCAATTACGCAACATTCACGCGATACCCCACCACTCTGCGACGCACTTACTCGAGTTCCCCCCGTGGGAAGATGCGGGCGTAATTTTTTTCCTTCTTTTTTTACAATAAACGTTTGCCATTTTACTGTGGGGGCGATACACATGAGCGACCCCGTGTTACGTGTACAGCTCATGGTATTTTTGAATGGCATTTCGCGAGACGCACACACACGCACAAACAATAAACTACGATTTGCGCGCGTGTGTCCGGCTGGCTGCGCGAATGCTTGCAATAACCAGTGCACCCACGACAAGAGCCTTAGGGGCTGCGTAACTTTTCACTCGGAATGGCTCACAGCGAAGTCGGAAAGGTTGGCGCCACGGGACAATGGCGACGCTACGCTGACACCGTTGCAGCGACTATACCTTTTCAACAATGTAAGCGCCGAACGCCCAGTTCACCTCGGCGTTCGGAGGTCCGGTGCGAGGCGCCCTCTGTGTTCCGCCGAGCGGCACACGACGCCCGCAGAACAGTCCGGACCTTGTACGTTCCAGAAATACATTTTCCTGCATAAAGCTGGGTTTCGAACCTACAGCACCTCGCCCAGAGGTCGCGTATCTTAGCTACTAAGCCACGCAGTCACATTTCTTTTAAAGACGATAGTCTTTCTTGGGATACTTAAACGCAGAAATTTTGGTCTGTCTTTCTGTTTGTCAGTCTGTCACACGATTCAGTCACCCGGCCAAGCGCTTGCCTAACGCCCAGCCATCTCGATCCGTACAATTTTTAACGCCCTTCTTGGCACGAAGCAGCAACAGCGAGTCCGCAAGGGGAACTCGGGCGCGTCCGTCGGGAGCGCTGGGTTGGGATTGCATCCCTCCGTCTATCCTTATGAAGGAAGCTGAATACCCTGGCAGACAAACGAGTCAGGCAGAAAGGACGGTCGTTCTCAGCCCGCCGCTTCATTATCGCTCCACGTCCGGGCTTCTGATGCGCACCGAGTCGGGAGGCAACGCGAGCGGAGCCAGCTCATTAGAAATAGTGCGATCCCTGTTCGATTCTTGCTCTGTGCCGCAGAACAGGTGCATTGCCGGCACCAATCAGGAGAGAGTGGACACACATTTGCGCCAATCGCCTTCCTCTTTTACCGGTCTGTCGCTGAGCGGCAAGCATGCGAACCGCTACTGAAACGACGCTGCTCGTTCCTGAGTCGTGTTTGCTGCTGTGTGCCGGTTCATACCAATCTGATCTTGGGCAGGAACACTTGCTGGAGGCGCAAGCTGCGGTCCTTTTTCTGGCATACTGGATACTTCCACGGGAAGCTCAGCACCTCTACTAGAAACATTCTTGTCCACATGCCTCCGAAGGAAGCTTAGTATGCGGCCTCTCGGTTGACAATTTTACTGAACATGGAACATTTAACGGTCAGACGTTGCGGCGGCGCTTGGAAGTATCAGTTTTTTAGCAAATTTTGGTAACTGTATTTGCGAAGTCTTTAATGCGTTTCTCGCATTTGTACAGAGAGTGAAAGCATCATTAAATATCCGGTAATTTCGGCAGAGTGCCCCCATCCTATAGGTACTCTATTCCTTGGACACAGGCGCCTCACGTGAATTGCTTCCTTGTTCTTTTAAATAACCAACGGACTCGCTGATGCCATTCGTATTGTTTGAAGCTTGCTTTGCCCTTCCGGTCACGACGGTTCATCTCAATGGTCACGTCTGCTGGGCTTGCGGCCTAATGACTAAAATCACAGTTGCTGTCGTGCAACGTCCCCACTCGGAGCCGGACATACCTCCAATCTGTACTGGTCAAGTATGGTGCAAAAAGTTCAACGCATCAAATTACTAACGTCCGCCAGGAGAACAACGTCCTATGTCTGTCATCACTGCTGGGGGCTAATATTTGCACGAGCGCTTGAGAATTACGCATAGAGGCAGTTGCCAAGTCCGGGTCCACAACAATAAAATTAACCGCCCATGCAACCCGTGCAGACGGTAAACCAGCGAAGCCGAAATGTCCGGGCTGTGCGTTTATTCCCGACGGTTTGCATTTCTCAAGTATTGGTTGCGCCTTTGTGTTTCTTAATGGTGTTACGCACACCTTCATCTTATCGCAGGGACGCAGAATTGGCTGCGCCTAATCAAAATCATCTCGTAGTGGGCTGAAGGCAAGAGTGGGTGAACGAGAGAAAAAAAAAAAACATACTGCACACTAGGTTCGCGCAAGCATCGTCGCATAGTAGTATGCTGTGGGCAAAAGGCCGAGCGTAAGTGAAAGAGTCCTCGCGCAAACGCACGCGAGAACGGAGGAACAACTGCGTGCTTATTCATGTGAATGAGAACCACCGGACGGCATTTGAATCAAGCCACCGGTGGTCGAAGCGCACTGGACGCAGTACTTAGCGTATAGGCGGAAAGCAGTTGCCATATAGAAATGACATCAGGTTAGTTCGCTCCTCACCCGCACCTTGTTGCTCCCTGATGTGACAACTGCGGTGACATGGAGAGCACATCCTACTTCAGTGCCCTGGATATAAATACGAGCGACAGAAATAACACAAAATCTTACAGAAGCTCGACCAAGGCCAATTGACTTTGACATCACGAACGTTGGGTCCCTGGCCCTCACCAACGAAACAACGGAAAGCATTGGACTATCTATTCGGCTCCAGCTCCACAGTGTTCATCGGTCTGCTGTGCAAAGTTCGAAGTTTTCATCGCGCTTGCGTGCGGGCATAAGCGTGCTCCATATATATATATATATATATATATATATATATATATATATATATATATATATATATATGAGAACTTGTGCTCAATGGGCCAAACGTATTTGGAGTGAAGTAGCAGACACGACTTCGCAGTTATCGTTTATTGCCAACAGTTTCGACCGCGGGACCGGTCTTTTTCAAGGCATGGAGAGAAGTGAAGTGATCGCTGACAAACTGGTCGGAAGAAGAAAAGGGAGAGAGTGGTACTAGAGGTACACAATTCATTCTGCAGGTGAGCGTTATGGGTGCTTGAGAGGAGGGAGAACAAGGGGGGGGGGGCACTAGCAATATATATATATATATATATATATATATATATATATATATATATATATATATATATATATGCGCAGGACGCTTATGCGCGCACGCAAGCTTGAACTTCCGCGGTGAAAATTTCGAACTTTGCACGGCAGACCGGCAAACTGCACGGTGTCAAGATCCCGACGTCCTTCTGCGTTTGTGACCTCCCTGGAGCTACGCTCCTGTCGCCGCCTGCGGCCGGCCACTCCTACAGACATCGGACCCTGGCCTTTCCGCTAGCCCTAACGCTGCCACAGCGGCGGCATCGGCTCCATCGCCTGCGTCCACCACCAAAAGCCCACAACGCGACCCTCCTGTATTTGCAGGCTTCCGCAGTGATGATGTCGACGACTGGCTCGACAATTACAACAGAGTGAGTTCAGTCAACCGGTGGACGGACACCCAGAAGTTGACCAACGTCCCATTTTATCTGACTTGTGTTGCCAAGATTTCAATCACGAATCCGACATCCGCGATTGGTCCGTCTTTACCACCAAGTTGCGACAAATCGCCGCCCCCTCATCTGGCCGTTCCGAGGTCCCGAAGCAGAAACTGGAAGTACGCGTCCAACTTCCGCACGAGTCGTACACCTCGTACATCGAGGACGTCTTGGTACAGTCGCATTCGACGCCCTGACTATTCAACATCCAGCCACAGTTGAGGACATTACTTCGTTCTGTCAACGCATGGACGAGTTGCAGTCCATTCGCGTGCAACAAGACCACGACCCGCGCCTTCTCCTTGATTCTGATCTGCGTGCTCTCATCCGCAGCATCATCCGCGAAGAGCTCCAAGAACAAGATCAGAAACGATCCGGAGTTGCTTCCACCCCATCCACACCGTTCAATTTGCGCAGCATTGTCAAAGAGGAGTTGGCAGCCATGACCACGCCGACGACGTCTGCCGCTCCAGCACCAGCCCCGCTGCCTACATACGCCGACACTGCTGCTAGTTCCACCCACTGCAGTCACACCTGGGTCTCCCGAGCTTACCTACGGTAATTCGGTCAGCGCCAGAGCACCTGCTCCGCCTTCCCATCGTCGTCCACCCCGTCCGGTTTGCCTTTACTGTGGTATACGCGGCCACGTGTGGCGTTACTGCCGTCGCCGCCAACAGGACGAAAGACGCGGCAATGACGAGTTCGAGCGGGACCGGATTCGTCCACTTGATCCTTACTACTCAGACCTGTACCCGTTCACGTAACACCGCTCTCCGTCTCCCCCGGCATCTCTACACCCACCTCCTGTATCCAAAACGGCGCTCCCTTTCGCCCCATCTCTGACCCCGCACCTCCACGACTTTGGAAGACCGAGGAATACCGGACCAGACAACACCAGCAGACCTGTTTATTCTGCAGGCACTCGCCAGCCTCAAGCACGAAGAAGAACATGGATGATGATGGTCATGTACAGATGAGAACGATGAAGTACGTCAAAAGTGCTTACAATATATATATATATATATATATATATATATATATATATATATATATATATATATATATATATATATATATATCCTTCTGCCCACATTCTCCAAGAATCTCTCTTCCCCCATTCCTATTCCCTACAGCAGCTTATCAGAAGCTGGCTGGTCTTCAACTGACAAATTTACACAAACCAGGCCGGTATATGATAACGGTTTATTCGCCGTAAGATGAACGCTAGCAGCCTCACTTCCTCTCACTATTGCTCACACCACAATGAGCAGGAGCGTTGGAAAACCTGGAAATACGGCCGGGCTCTCGACGTTCAGCTCCTTCTGCAAACTAGGCTTCAGCTCGACAGTGGTGTGCCCCGCCGTCTGGCGAGGTAAATTTGGCAAATGAGTGCAAGCACTTGGCAACTTGACCGTCCATCCTAATTACAATTATCGCTGCTGAATCACTAATTGCGCTGGCCCATTCCTTCCGGTCAGCCGCTTTAAGATTCAGAGGACTATTCCTGCTCTGTAATAATCTCAGGCTGTCGTCAGTGTAACTGAGGGTCCGGCTGTATTTTCTTGAAACAGACATCCCAGCTAATTTCCTGCAAGTGGGTGAGAAAAACGTCTTCTTTTTTTGCGCACTGTTTTGCGCACAGGCAATAAAGGACGAAAGCAGAGTGAAAACCCGAGCGCCGCATTAAGCGCCTTCTATAGAGGAGCGCCGGAGGAAAAGAAGTCGTGCGTTGCTGATCCCAGTGGTGTCAGGCATCATTAGTAACTCCTGCAAGGAGCTCGCTCCAGCACCCTCATTCACAACGGCCGGAATCATTGGCGCACATCTTTCTTTCTTTTTTTTTTTTTTGCGCTATCGTCGACTTTCTCGCGAGAACTGCTTAGTTCGCAGACGGGCGCGAATTTTACAGTGTTTCCTTTGTTTCTACAGGAGGCACATTTACGCGGATGTGGTCGTGTTCAGGGGAAATGCTGCTGGTTCTCAGAGATGCCAAGCGGCGTTACACTGTGCCCCGTTTGCTGCAGAACTGACTTAAAGGGGTGCACTGCGGCGCGCTACGATGTTTCTTGAAGCTCATTTCCTTGGCTTTCGCGCCCTTTTTACATTGACCTCGAAGAAGCCCGCGCGGTGCGCCACACACATCCGGGTTGCGTGGTAGGGCTGACGGTTGCGCTAACAACGATAGCATATGAAGAGCGAGCCTTGAGGGAAATACGGTGAGAAAGAAACGAGGCTGCTCAGCATTGCACCTCGAATTGATGAAGAAATCGTTAGATACGACAAGAGGGATTGTCGCTGCGCTTGTGGCCGAGGACAAGGAGAACGTTTCGAAACGTACTGTCACTCCACCGAAGAAAAACATAAGGCACATTCACTGCTCGATCTGTGAATATAGCTACATTAACGATCTGAAGTGAACTGGATGGTCCGCAGTACGAAACCATAGGTGCATTTTCATTTGCTCTCAGGTGCACTTTGAGACGCACAATGTGACGAGTACTTTTCTTTCACAGTTCGGACAAATGCGCGCTTTCACCGGGGGAACGCCAAGGCATCTGACGTTATCCTCGAACGACCAACAGAGGTGCCAAGGCTGCACCACGTTGAGTAAAAGTGACAAAAATCATTCACTTAACGCTTAAAAGAACGTTACACGTACATGCTCGCGACGTGAATCGCCATTGAAATACAAATGTATGACGCACGCACGCGTTGCAGCCATTCTCACGCATGCTTTGTCACGGACATTAGAAAAGCGTGTAAGGCAATGGCAGACGGAGAGGGCGACTACTTCCAATGTCTCCATAAATGCGGGCTTCTGCCGAGATTACTTCCCCTGCGGAAGTGTATGTTTAAGAAACACCATTGTTAAAGCGGGTGCACACAGCGCCAGACAGACAGTCCGAGAAAAGCGCAGAAAGACAAGTTCCTGAATCGATCGAAGGGCAACGCCGGTGATTTTTTCATTATCCATTGATCTCAGTGAAATTTTCAGCACATGTTCTTCTTGGTACTGAAATAATTTATGCCAAGCCAGGCGGTTGCAAGTCATATAGTTTTCCCGAAAATTAATGTTAAAAAATTTTAGCAGATTCCCGCGCGAGCCACCCTGTGTTTTTGACTCATTACCTACAACGATCCAAGAAGACAGGCCGTCTAAAGCAAAACCGGTGATGCCCAGCGCTCAAACCTTCGCTGTAAACTTTATAAGAGCCGGCATATAACCAATACAATGACATCGCCATTTTCGTTTTTCCGACACCAGCTCTGTATTTCTGATGGCGGGGAGACGTCATCGCATACGCTGCATCGACCCGTTTCGGTTCGAACACATCGTCCATTCGGCTATTGAAAATTATTGGCCACTTTCTGAGCATACTGTGTACCACAATGGCTGCCACGGGGCTATCAGGACTAGTGGAAAACAGCGACATCAGAACATGGCGGGAAAACCAACGGAGTTCCTCTTTAAAGAGTGAGTTGCTTAAGGCTGTACTACATGCGATGCAACTTTACCTTGCAGCGCGATTAGAGGCCTCGAGATATTAAAAAAGAAACCAAAAGAAGAACGATATGAATGTCACCTCTCAGCAATAATCTCAACGTCCGATGCGACAACCTCGGACCTTTGTTCTGCAGACACAATGCACTGATCGATCTATCAGCGGCCGCGCGTAATATAGGAGGCGTTCGTGCCACCTAAACTTGTCGACGTGGTAGATGCGGCGCAAACATCTAATTGACAAAAGAACAACTGAACAGCAGCGCCTTTCTGGCCTCTCAGTTGCGTGCATGGTTATTTTCACGCTGTAGCTAGCACCTCCCGAAGGAGCCAGCTCGGGTAAGTCGGGCTACCGTTTTAAAGTGATTGGTCTAACGCACGCCCGCTCAAGAAAATAAAACCGATGCAAACGGAGCTTCCACAACGACACGCGATTATTCCGCCGGCTACGTGATCAGGCTGAAAAGTACGAAACCGAGGATAAATAAAGAAAAAAAGAGGGGGGGGGGGGATAAAAGCACTTACGAGAGAGCGCTGTGGAGAATTTCGCGCAGCAGCAGCAGCCGGAAATTTGAAAGCGACACCTGTGACAGCAGCGGCGGCCCCCTTGCACGTGTGCTGTATATGCGCCGCTGTACCGAGTGCAGTATAGTGGGCCATTTTCTCGATAAAGTGATTTAGTCCCATCTTCCTCTTCTGCGCGGCCAGAGGGCTCGACCCCGGCATGTTGGCGTTACTCTGGTTACGTTTCTGCCGAGGACAGGGCCGCGTGCGCAGCTTTCGCACGGGCATTCAGCAAGCGAGAAAATGCCAAGCGGTTCGACGAGAGCGAGCCGTTTTCGTAACCGTCCTCAATAAGCACCGCTGCAATGTGCGTAAAAGTACGGTACATGTGCCATCCCCAATTTCAATTGTAAAATGAGGTAATTCCTCGAGGCAGCGTGAATTGTATAACTATGTTCTTTAATACACCATGTGCACTCATCGTCCTATTGTAAAACCATGCAGGTTTACAGCGTGCGTTCAGTCGTACAACCCACTGTCCACGCAGATTAGGCCACATCTTTTTCTTTAAGGATGACATGATGACGTCGCTCGTGTCCCGCCACTAGTGCCACTGCAGTCTCTTTGCTGTGAGTCACGCGTTTACATTGGCGCCTCGTGCAACAAACGTGAGAATTGGGTTGGCTTCCACGAGATTTCCACGTCCCCTTTTCTTTTTTTACAGCGTAAGCTGTTATGAGATCACAACAACGGCGCCGTAGCTGTCCGCCGCCGCCGGTGTCCGCCCGTGTCCGTAACCAATATCGCTCCTCGTGAAGAACAGGACAACTGCTGCCATCTATTGGCGCTGATTTCCTCCGGATAGCCTTCGCAATGTGTTTTTACGAAGCGCTGCCTCGTGAAGCAGTTTTGTCGTATCGTTCCATGCATCACGCGACGTGCGGAGCCCCGACAGCAACCTGACATGGCTCTTCGATATACCTGATGGCGCCTCCTCGCAAGATGCGGACCGCTGCTGAAGAAGTGAATCGCGGAGTTACGCGCGCGCCTGCAGCAGGGCGACGTCGGGCACAGCAGACCGCTGTGCAGAGAGAAGCCCAAACCGCAGTTATGGCGCAGGGGATACCCACCGCCTGTACTTGCACTAGTTTCTCCAAGCGTTTACAATGGCCTCTAGGAAGGTCGCTCCTTCAGCTTACGCTGTCACTGTCCTGCGATTCCGCGCAGGCTTGGCTCTTTTATTTATTTCTGTGGCATTTCGCACTCATCCGTTAGGACTCGCTTCGAGGGTCTTCCCCGTCCTCCCTGCTGCACTACATTTCTGGCAATGTTACTACGCCACACGCTCTTTGAACCACATCACGAAGAAGAGAATGCTTAAACCCGCCACTTCGCATATAGATGACATCGTTGGCTCTGTACACGGTGCCGATTTACTTTTCGCCCGTGGTAACTGCAACAGCGCAAAGGGGACAGGTATAGGCGTGACCTGTGAGCGGGTTTCACCGACTAAAACTGATACGTGTAGTGTTTTAGATACGAAGCAGCTCTTTGACTAGCCTGTGTAACGCTGTCCCTCCGCACAAACGCGAAGCAACGCGCTTCCCACGGCGCAGGTGTTGGAGCGGTGCCAAGTAGGTCATGCCGCGGCTGGGCGTTGACGTCACGCTCCCCTCGCACGCTTCCCTCGCAGGTGAGCGCGTACGTCACTCTCTCCCTCACCTGCCGGAGCGCCCGCAGCTGCCGGCTGCAACGCCCGCTCGCCTCCCGTGTCTGCGTTTCAAACAAACGTTTACACCAGTAAACGCTACACAGAGTTTCGCTTCAAACTGTTCTTCCAGCACCCGCGTCAGCGCCGTTCAACCCGTGACGCCACCCGTGCGCAACGCTGCTGCTTCGCATCCCATCAGGGTTCCCTTCGGGGAGATGGTGCAAGTCTTTTTTTTTTTTTGGCGAAACCCGCTTGAATACATTGAAACATTCTCAAATTCCTTCGGTTGTTGTAGTGGTAAAGCGCACGACGCGAACAGCGAGAGTACAACTGATGCCAGCACCACTGTTCATTCTGGAATTCGGTGGAGCTCGCGTACAAACAGCCGACGCAGCGAGTTCGCATGTCAGATTATGACCGTTGTGCTCTGCGCAAACAATGTCCTACAGAACTGCCCACGCTTCCCTTGATTTTAGGCATACCTATAGTCTAGTCCACCTATACTTCCCGGCTCTACATCGCTTGCGCCAGTTCATGTGGACAAGCAAAAAATAAAGAAAATAAAAGGAAAAGAGATATATCTCTAGCTGAGCCTCCTGTACAAGGAATCGAGCCCCTACTCGACATCTGTCGAGCACAGACACGCAGCCACGTTTGTGCACCGCGAATGCCTACATTGTCCCTTTTACCCGCTCTCTGCTCGTAAGCAAGGTGCCCAGATGCACCTTACTGTGTACAGCGTGGTGACACGACCAGCAGTATTGTGTCGGAGCACGCAGAGGCGAGATATACAAGGAGACGCATCGAAATTAATGTCCGCTGAATCTGATCACTCGCGTTAGTTTTGCCGTTTCACGCGCGTTTTCTATTATATTTACACCTCACTGCAAATAGATTAATTTCTGGGGTTTTACATCCCTAAACCACGACATGATTATGAGAGTAGTGGAGCGCTCCGGAAATTTCGGCCACCTGGGGTCCTTGAACGTGCACTGACAGCACACGGGCCTTAACATACCGCCTCCGTGGAAAAATGCAGCCGCGGGATTGGATCGCACGATTTTCGGGTCAGCAGGATGTAGTCACCAGTCCAGCGTGGCGGGGCCACCTCACTACAAAAAAAGCAGCGGCGTGGAGTTGTTCGACACACAATGACGGCGCTGCGCCCAATGTGCGCCCTGGTCCAAGGGGAGACGTCAACACCGCTTATCCTGGAAGCAGGGCGGTGACACCCGTTGACGGCCGTGCCGCCATATTGTGTCGAACAACTTGACGCGGACGCCGCTGCTTTTGTAGGGAGGTGTAAATAAATAATAGACAATGACAACGACGTTTAATTTCGCATCAATACAGCTTAATTATACGTAAGCGGCGGGCAAAAAAAAAAAGCACGCGTAAAACGGCGACAGCAGCACAGATTCAGCAGACGTTAAATCTCCGACGCAGTGTGACGCTGGTGTCGCCGGACGTGTCACCACCCTGTACACAGTAGCGTGAATCGAGGCACGTTACTGATTAAGAGAGATCGCGCCTTGCAGCGAAGTATTGCCCGAAAGCGCGAGCATCTCGGCCCGGCAGGAGCTCCCAACGCGGCTCGAAGCGCTCGTTTAGCTCACGGCGCATCTTCGCAATAGATTTGCTTCCGAGTTATCCTATGATGCTTCGTTGTTTTCACAGCGAAGTTTCAATGTGCAGCGGCATCGTTGACACGTGGTCTATGTTGTTCGTTTGCACTGGAGCCAAATAACGATGCTGCCCCGTTAAGCATGGCGCTAAGGCAGCAAGCTCGAGGGTCAAATCTCGTGCGCTTAGAGCAATTCGCAACTCCAGAAAAAGTGGCTCGTCTGGCAACATTGCTGAGAAAAACAAAGATGGCTTCTATATCCAGGGTCGCGGCCGCGCTTCCGCTTAGCGCTGTGCTAAAGTTTCTTGACTGCGGGTTCGAATCACGATGCTTCGTCGAATGTGAAAGGGTTCTTGCTGCCGAATATCTGATACTAATCGGTCTAAAAGATTTGAGCGGCGAAACAGCGGAAATAATTGCGCTGTGCGTTCAAATATCGCACTTGTTCGGAGACCCGCATCAAATTTCCTTAAGGATAAAGAGCCTTTCTAGCGAGCCTGAAGTTGAAGAAGGCAGCCGCCACTAGAACAACATGACCACAATGGTAGAAAACACAGGAACAGGACTCGCGGCCTGTTCTGTGTTTTCTACCATTGTGTTTATGTTGTTCTAGTGGCGGCTTCATCATGACGTTAAGTAAATACCAACTAGGACAGCAAGCTGTGTTGAAGAAGGCAGGTATTTACGTGTTCATGCGTAGCAGGCCTCTCCGAAAAATGCAAGCACTTGTGCGCGGTCTTGCTCCATTGAGTACAAATGCATCTCTTATAAACGTGTTAAAGAGTGAAGTTCTATGAGCGGTGCCGGAAGGCAAATTTAGAGCCGCGGTGAACAGGTCGAGGGCTGAAAAGTTGGAACGAGCGCAGTAAATCCTGAATTGTCACCAGATGAACTCGAAATGCAAATGCACTACGTTAAACGATCACAAATTACCTCCATAACCACCAAACAAATTGCGAGGCGCAGCGCGCGCATGGGACGAAGGCAGCGAAAGAAGGCAAGCGCTCGCTTTATATCTACTTAGGTACTACCAATGCATGCGGGCAAAAGTACGTAAGCAATAATGTTACCGCGGTTCAAGTTGAGCATCGGCACGCTCAGAAAAACGTCACCAGGTATACACGTATACACGATGTCGCTATTTTGTTCACGCGCTTGCCTAAACTAAAGTACACTCCGGCTATTCTAAAAGCGCGCATGATAATTAACGCGCGCATACACAACCTGTGTACTCACTGGGGAAGAAGAAATCGTCGCGAGTGAAGTGCCTGGACTAAACTAGCGTAGTTCCCGTCACCTCCTTGCCGATGCGCAGGTTCCTAATTCATGTTGCCCTGCGTGAAGCGTCGTCTGCTTCTTTGGGGAACCGATGAAACGACATGTTGCTGTCTTTGCATCGCGATGACACGCATTGAGGCACGCAACAAAAGTCTTTTGATGAGTATTCTTTCTTTTTCGGGCTGCTTCGAGGCGGCATGGCGTCGATTAAGGAACGATAGAGCTGATTTACAGCCCGCGGTAATGCGATACTATAACGCCTTTCGCGGTCGACCTTGGATCGGCTGGTTCCAGGAGCGTCCGCTAGGTGGCGAGCATTTAGATGCAGATAACTACCGAGAGGGCAAAAACGAAAAGAGGGAGGCATTTTATGATAATTCAAGAGGAAGCGCTTTATTGTTTGAGGCGAGATCGGGCTGCCTTAGAACGCGTATTTATAAAGCGAAATTCAGTAAAGAAGAAGAAAAATGCACATGCTGCGAGGAAGATAGGGAAACGACGGAGCAAGTTCTGATTGAATGTGGAAATATCCACCCAGGTGTACGTTTGGGCACCACCCTACAGGAAGCCTTGGGTTTTAGGGCGAACAACGGGAGGCTGAACATAGCCGCGATTGAAATAAGTAAGAGACGGTTAGAATACTGGTGGCAGAAAACTAGAGAGAACGGACAAAAATAATTATAAAGGAAAATATGGACTTTCTGCCATAAGGGCCAGGGAACTGGGCTATGAATTTCCGTTTTTGCTATAGTATGATCGATTTGGTTGAAGTAAATTTAAAAGGCATGAGGAAAATTTAAAGAGAGGAAAAAAAAAAGTTCTACGAGCCTGGTGGCGCACAAGTCACCGCCCCGTTACAAAGGGGACGCTCATAGCATCCATCCATCTGTCGCGAAGACCGCGTCGCGTAGAATGTTTTCTTGTTCTTTTTTTCTTTTCCGACTGCTTTTGTAGGCGGGTGCTCGAGTAAACGAGCCCGCTCGCCGCAGGGAGTCTTCCAGGGACGGGGCACCGAAAATGACGACCACGTGTGGGCGTCGCGGCCAGTTTCTGGAATGTGTTGTTTGTATTAGTTTTGTAGCAAAGCCGGATGCACGTGATCATAAAAGCTCGTAGAGCATCGTTACCTTCGACCTGCCTGACTGGTCCGTGTAAGCTGTTTTCCTATTGGTGAGAGGCAGTGGTGTTCCGAGACGTTCGTGTTGCCGTGGAGGCTGAAAAGTGCTATTTAAGCGGCGACACTGGCCTTTTTTTTTTTTTTTTTTTGAGAGAGCGGACTCGGGGACCATGACGCTCGGCACCACCGGGGAGCAGTCCGGCAGGCAGACAGGGTATGATACCATTTTCTATGTTGTATAATTTTTGCCCTGTGTGTTTTCCAACTTCAAGATGTCTTAGCTAAATAAACCCCCCAATGAGTGCTCTCCCAATTCCCTGTGTCGACTCTTCATGGCTTTCCTGCGCGGAGTGGCTCCCACGCCTCTTCGTCTTCCTGACCTTCCGGTGCGTCTAACATTCACGGCCCCGACGTTTCGCTACACATCCATCGCGAATGCTCTCGCAGGAAGCACAACGATTTCGCGAGTTCGAGGCGCACACCACCAACGTTGTGGCATCAGTGAAGCAGAGCTCGTCGCCACGCAGTTACCTGCCAAAGACACTGCTGAGCCGGACCGCCTGATCATTGCTCGACGGTAGTGGATATCGACACGGGTGCATCCATATCGAAGGCGGTCGTGCTGGCCGAGTAGCAATGCACACATGGCGTTGCTTAGCGTCTATACTCTATAGCGTGCAACAAGTCCTTTTGAGGTAAATTTCGCGACCGCGTTAGGAGTGAGCTTTCTTGCGAAAGAAGGATCGACACTCCTGTGGCTCACTCTTTGTGACTGCAGGAGAGAATATATGGCCTGGCGGTATGACGTAGCAACGTATGGCGAAGAGAGCTCTTTTCATACTTCCTCCACTATTCATCTTCTGTCCTCACCATCAACTAGAGAATCGAAATCACAGCCCGGCTCGTTATGTGCTCAGTTTGTTCTTTTGCCGAGAGCGCCTACCCACAGTGACACCCTTACTCCTGCCGACACTACTTAGACCTGACGATCCATTTCAAACGGCTACGTTTATTTTAGGACTCACTGCTGCTGTAAGGTTAATCCTCACCATCATCATCGTCACCAGCCTATTTCACTTCCACCACAGGACAAAGGCCTTTGCCAATGCTCTCCATCATTTCCTGTCCTGCGTGATCTGATTCCTACTTTATGCCTGCGAATTTCTCAATTTCGCACCCCCCCCCCCCCCCTTACTCTCTGTCGGCCATGGCTACGCTTACCCTCTCTTGGTATCCATTCGGTCATTTAACTATTCATCGGTTATTGTGCCTTCATTATCATCATGTGGCCTGCTCAAGTCTATTTTTTATCCTAACATCGATTATTATGTCCGCGACTCCCCTTTGTTCCCTAGCGCACTCGGCTGTCTTCCTATCCCTTAATGTAACGCCCATCATTTTTCGTTCCATCGCCGGCTGCGTGGTTCATCACTTCCTCTTGAGCTTCTTTGTAATTCTCCAACTAAGTGCCCCGTATGTCAGTACTGGCAAAATTCAGTAGTCATATAATCTCCGGTAAGTTTCCGTATATGATATAGGATCTGCCGTAAGCGCGCCAGCCCATGATTATTCTACGGTGGTTTTCGTTAACATGAGTGGGCTCCCCTAACAGTAGCTCTCTTACGTGTACCTGTTTTTGTGCAGCTTGATTAGCGGAGACTCGTGTTTTGTCCGTACCGCCTAGCATTATCTTTGCTTTCTGCATATTCATCTTTAATCCTACTTTAGCGCTTTCATGGTTTCAATCTTCAATAACCTTCTGCGCATCGTCGCCACTACTGCGGAAGAGTACCATGCCGTCGGCAAAGCGTATACGGTTGTTTGGATATTCGCCGTTGATCCTTAGCCCTGCTTCGCCCCAGCCCTTGAAGATCTCTTCCAAACATGCACAATAGCATTGGAGAACTTTTATATCGTTGTCTGACACCCTTGTGTATTGGGCTTTTCCTCAAAAGGACAGAAAGTTGAGCGAGTTGGTAACAGTCCATGATCAAAAGAAGAGGCGTGCAGGACACGGACACAAGGAGAGCAGTGAACAACACGAACGCCGACTAACAACTGATGCACAGCACAGAGGCGAAAAAGAAAGAAGACACACAGCTTATCTGCGCATGCTCGGAATGGTAGCGCCACCTGTCAATCGGTTACACGTGCCGGTCTTCGCGATAGACAACTCCTAAGGCTTTCTATCTCCTCTCTGTTTAAGCTAATCGACGGCTGACTCACGCATGCACTTCCACTAATACTGATATGCCAGGCCTAAACCAATAAACGCGTATCTTCGTTCTTATGCCTGTACAGGATCTCGGTTTTGTCTAACTCGGGCATGCAGCTACAGACCTGGCAGTGCAAGGATAGATTGGACGGCGTCCCACCTGATAGCGACCTCCTGTGTTCAATTAATCTTTGATTAATACAACGCGCAGTTTGCCCTACATAAAAACGTCCGCAGCTAAAAGGAATCTTATAAACTACACCCACGCGACAGTCGCTGAAATTGTTCTTGGCTAGGTGCTTAACAGGACAGATATCCGTTCGCTTCTTACCTTCCATCTGCTCATTTCTTCTATGCACTGCAGCACAAACCCTTGATTGATTTGTGGGGTTTAACGTCCCAAAACCAGTTCTGATTATGAGAGACGCCGTAGTGGAGGGCTCCGGAAATTTCGACCACCTGGGGTTCTTTAACGTGCACTGACATCGCACAGTACACGGGCCTCAACATTTGCCTCCATCGAAATGCAGCCGCCGCAGCCGGGATTCGATCCCGCGACCCTCGGATCTGCAGCCGAGTACCATAGCCACTAGACCACTGTGGCGGGGCCAGCACAAACCCTTCCTAACTTATTGGGAGCCGTAAACACAACATTAACCCCATATTTACTTCCCACTTTCTTAAGCCTGTGCGAAACCGCGTGGATATACGGAATACTCACGACCTTTTTCTTGTTAATGTTACTCTCTGCTACAGCTTTCGTTCCGGTCGAAATCGACTTCTTAAGACGCTCAGCTACTGTGGCTATGGCTAGTCTAGGGTAACCTGCATCTAAGAGGCGCTCGACCTGCGCATTAAAGCTAATGGTCAAACGGTGCACGCACGACTTCGATAGGGCTGACCTTAAACAGGACAAGGCTGGACAAGGCGTGCAGGACAAGGTGTCCTGCACGCCTCTTCTTTTGATCATGGACTGTTACCAACTCGCTCAACTTTCTGTCCTTTTGAGCTTCATTTCTAGTACCCTGAGCCCTTTTCCGTGTTCTCCTACTTATCTGCGCAATCCAGCTTCTTTAGCCTCTTTAATTGCTATATGTATGTTTCGCGCTAGAACTATGTCGTGGTTCAAACGCAATAATATCATTCCGATGGAAATTCAGATGTTGTGCGGTTTTCCTCTTCCTTCTACGGGACACGCGAACAGGATTTGCGCGATTATTTCAGCCGAAGCATGGCGGCAAGTCAGATTTTATCGCCAGTGTTTAGAAGCCAGCTGCGCCACCCGGGGAGACCGTCAAAGGAACCGCACTTGCGCCAATTGGTTGAGAGTTTCCGAGCAGCACGCCGATTTTTTGTGGAGGACGAAGCTACCGGATCTACTGCAAAGTAAGAGGAATTCTTTTTCTACGAAATCGCCGTCGGAAAAGGTAATGATTCTCGGAGACGCCGTTTTGAACGAGAACCACAAGAAAATTCTAGCATTAGGCCCTAAGTACTGTTTTCATCCTAACCTAAAAGAAGTTGACGTTTTAAGCTTACCTCGATCGATAACTAAGGTTATTCCGGAAGTTGAACGGTCTCGATGTATTTCAGATTGCTTCGCCAGCATCAAGCATTCGAACGATCTCGTTAAGGCCTCTGACCCTATCCGACCGGTTGTAAATTACTGTGTGGAACATAAGCTTCGACCTGTTTTATCTGATAAGGAAGGTTGTTTTGTAATAATGCCGAATAGCACTTTTTCTGAAAAAGCCTCAGCAGCTGTTGAAAAGAATTTTAGACCTGTGAAACTGAAACCTTCTGTAGTAAAACAACGAGCTGTCGATCTCCTGTTGAAACATAATCTAGATAAGGTAGCTTCCAGTGTTAAAAAGGCAAAACTGCTCACTTTAGAATTATTTTTCTCGGCGAAAACCCATAAGCCAGAAATTCCGTTTCGCTCGATCGTATCAGAGTCAGGGACTTGGCAAGTTTGTGTAGCTAGCTATTTGCAGAAGTGCTTAACATCCTTAAGTTTTTCTGACCCCTTCCGTGTACGTAATTCTCAGGCTCTAGTTCAGTTGTTAACAGAGGAAAATCCTGGCCACTACACAGCGTTTAGCATGGATGTAGAAGATTTGTATTACTCGTTGCCGCATGAAGGTTTACTAAATTGCGTGAAAGAATGTATTCAAGAACAAGGGCAGGAGTCCGGTTTCATAGATAGATGCGGAGTTTCCACAGGTACCTTTCTAGAAATTCTCTCCATGTACTTAACGTCAACATTAGTTGGATACAGGGAAGGCGTGTTTGTGCAGAAGTCAGGGATTTGTATAGGTTCAAAGGTAGCCCCTATTCTAAGTGATCTATACTTGAGGAAGTTTGACTGCCGTTTAAAAGAGGCCTTAGGGGACCGCATCATTAGGGTATTTCGGTATGCAGACGATTACTTGGTACTTTGTAGTAATGATGATTTTGAATCCGTCGTCACCTATGTAAGCGATCAATTTAAACTTAATGGGGATGGTCTAAGGTTTACGAAAGAACTACCGGAGAGAAACGTAATACAATTTTTATATATCTCGTTGTCATTTGAGCAGAATCACGTGTGTTGGCAGTATTCCCCTAGAGCATCTAAGCCGTTGTTAAACTTTGACTCCAAGCATTCGAAAGTAGTAAAAAACGGAATAGCCTTGTCCTGTTTAAAGTCAGCCCTATCGAAGTCGTGCGTGCACCGTTTGACCATTAGCTTTAATGCGCAGGTCGAGCGCCTCTTAGATGCAGGTTACCCTAGACTAGCCATAGCCACAGTAGCTGAGCGTCTTAAGAAGTCGATTTCGACCGGAACAAAAGCTGTAGCAGAGAGTAACATTAACAAGAAAAAGGTCGTGAGTATTCCGTATATCCACGCAGTTTCGCACAGGCTTAAGAAAGTGGGAAGTAAATATGGGGTTAATGTTGTGTTTACGGCTCCCAATAAGTTAGGAAGGGTTTGTGCTGCAGTGCATAGAAGAAATGAGCAGATGGAAGGTAAGAAGCGAACGGATATCTGTCCTGTTAAGCACCTAGCCAAGAACAATTTCAGCGACTGTCGCATGGGTGTAGTTTATAAGATTCCTTTTAGCTGCGGACGTTTTTATGTAGGGCAAACTGCGCGTTGTATTAATCAAAGATTAATTGAACACAGAAGGTCGCTATCAGGTGGGACGCCGTCCAATCTATCCTTGCACTGCCAGGTCTGTAGCTGCATGCCCGAGTTAGACAAAACCGAGATCCTGTACAGGCATAAGAACGAAGATACGCGTTTATTGGTTGAGGCCTGGCATATCAGTATTAGTGGAAGTGCATGCGTGAGTCAGCCGTCGATTAGCTTAAACAGAGAGGAGATAGAAAGCCTTAGGAGTTGTCTATCGCGAAGACCGGCACGTGTAACCGATTGACAGGTGGCGCTACCATTCCGAGCATGCGCAGATAAGCTGGGTGTCTTCTTTCTTTTTCGCCTCTGTGCTGTGCATCAGTTGTTAGTCGGCGTTCGTGTTGTTCACTGCTCTCCTTGTGTCCGTGTCCTGCACGCCTCTTCTTTTGATCTTGGGCTTTTCCTGCGTTTTCTACGAAGGAGTATAGGGTGGCTGTAGAATCTTTATGTAGGCTATAGCGTAACTATCACATATTCTTTGACGGCGTATGCCTCCAAATACCGCTGGTATCGAGTCAAAAGCCTTTCCGTCAGTTTGTCGCATCGTAAGTAACCGAAGCAGACAGAAGGAATCTCTTCGTAAACACTTCGGCGACACGACCGGCCAGAGAACTTGGCCATTCTTTTCTAGATGACAAAAGAGTCGCGAGTTGGAATCCCCCTCTCTTTGTTCTTTTTTTTTTTAATTCTCTTGGCTCTCTCTGCATCGTCTACGCTCGTCCCCCCCCACACCTTTTTTTTTTTCAGTTCCTGCGCCCATTATGCTCCCCCCTCGGCCGTGCACTGCATACGACTTTTGAAAGACCTCTCCGGCAGGCGGGTTTGGACAAGACGGGCTCTCTATGCCCTGCCTAACCTGCACGTCAGAACAGCTGCAATATCCGCAGGCCACCACCTCCCAAATGGTCCAACAAACCCTGTTCTCGCGACAGCAACACAGAACAACACCGGAGCTTCTAGCCACGGATGCAACCAGACTGGAAGCAGTAGGCTCAAAAAGCCTCTGGACTCGCACAGGCTTCCATTGAAAATTAAGCGTAGCGACTCTTAACATGCAAACTCTTTCGAGTGAAGCCAGACGAGCTGAAATAATGTAAGAAATAAAGGGATTTACTTGGGATATCATTGGCCTTAGTAGGTTAGGAAACCAGGGGAAGGATAGTTATTGCTTAATGACGGGCATGTTCTCTGCTACAGAGGACTGGCAGAGAAGCGCCAATACGGAGTGGGATTCCTTATACACAATGACATTGCAGGTAACATCGAAGAATTCTACAGCATCAATGAAACGGTAGCAGGCGTCGTGATAAAACTACATAAGAAATGCAAACTAGAACTAATACAAAACTGCGCACCAACGACCAGCCACAACAACAGGGTTGTAGAACAGTTTTATGAGGGTGTGGAAACGGGCAATGAACAAGGTACACACCCAATATACGATTATTATGGGGAACTTCAACGCGAAAATAGGGAAGAAACTAAAATAAGAACAGCCATTCGGCAACAATACGGTGCAGGCTATTCGAACAGCAAAGGGGGAATGTTGGAAGAATTCGCAGAAAGAAATCAACTCCGTGTAATGAACACTTTTTTTAGAAGAACTAACAGGAAGTGGACATCGAAAAGCCGTAACGGAGAAACACAAAACGAGATAGATTTCATAACGTGTAGTGATCCACGTATGGTGTACGACACATTGATGTGATTGTCAGAATAAACATTAGTGATCGCAGAGTGGTAAGGGCGAAGATAATTGAGGGTTAACCCTCAATCTAAAGCAGACTAAACCAAAGTTACCGACACGGAAGCAGGCCAACCTCGATATTGTCCGGGCAACAATGGAAGAATTTAGGATCGCATTTAGAACAAGTACGAGGCTCTAGAACAAGAAAAAAATAAGGACATAAAGAAGATCAACGAAAGCATTACTAGGCCACACAATGAACGAAGCAGCAACCGAAATCGGAGGCAAAGCACTAAGAAAAGATGAAAATAAGCTCTTGAAAACTACTAAAAACGTAAACAACCCCAACAGATGCGAACAGCTAACTCAAGAGAAAAGATATATCGCGTAGAGCTGTAAAATGTACCGTTTTTTTTTTTTTTTAAATACGTACGATTTATGAAAATAGTCTTATGGTGCCATTTCTTTTCTCACACTGTCGGAATAATGTTTGTAGAAGTTACGGCATTAAAATGCTGTTCGCAATGTGTTTGCGCTGTGGGAGAACGAAGATTGCTGCAGCGTATTACTACGCTTTTTTTTTTTAATACACTGACCATTGCCATGGCGGCCGGTATACAGCCAGCAGTATCTGACAACACATGAAGCAATAATTATTATTTACACTCTGTTACAGCCGAAAGTATGGGAGAAAGAAACAAATTACAAGAACGGACAGAACTGCATCTGATAATTGCTATAGCATTAGGGACGCTAACTTGAGTGCTCCCGTTTTGCCTGCACGTTCCTCCATCATCAGTGTTTATGGGCTCTCCAACTTCGAAGGCTCCGGTAAGTCTTCTTTTGTAGTGCATTTCTTTCTCTTTTTTTTTCTTTTGCTGAAACGCACTTCGTTTCGAAGATGGCGTTGGGCCAGTGAAGCGATGCATCGAACTTACCCTTCCAAACTGCTGAAAGTAGTTCTTGACATCCTCCAGCGTTGTGGGCGCAGAAAGGCCACCGACAAACACTTTCTTTGTTCTGGTCACCATCTGTAAGGGAACCAGCAAATGGAAAATCACTGCACTGTAACTCAACAACCGGCGAAAGGAGAGGATATTACACAAAATTGTCTGAAGCAAGAAGACATGAGGCTAAATACTAAATGCTGTACGTCAGAGGCACTGTGCCACGGTCAGTTTCGAAGCGCAAAACAACAGACATTAATGAAAGAGCCGACCCACACGCAAGTGCAAATTATGCAAGAAATCGATGGCACAAACCTCGTACAGTTAAACAAGCGAGAAATATGCGTCGGCATATTTTATAGATACCCCAGTACTGACCATTGAGCCGGCTTAGCTCACGTCTGAGCGTCACCTGAAAGCAGGGCGGAAAAGCAGCGCACGTGTCATGCTTCCAGTCAACAGCTATGCAAGTATTTGATTTTGATTCGATTTGATCTATTGATTTCCATTTACACACACACTTACAAAGGAGTGGTAAATGGAGGTGGATGAGGAAAAATAGCCGCAATGACGGGTCTTGAGGGAACCTCATCCCCTAGGTACAATATGGCTACATGGGGCAACACATCGAGAACAATATATATTGCATTTTTATAGTGGCCATAAAACAATGCAATTATACAATATATAAAAAAATTACAGGATATCCACGGAGTGAATGATGATGAGTGGGCGAAGCTCGGGAGGTTCATCGTAGATCGTGCCGAGTTCCGGATTAATTTAGTTAACGAGCACGCTACGAATCCTTATGGTTCAAGTATGCACAAGTGAAATCTCCCACCAGCACTTCATTGCAAGTCAAGATCCAGTGCTTATATATATATATGGGTGGCCGGTGAACGTTTCTCCAACGCGAGCAGTCGGTATTTCTCAATCAAGAAACTCGCTAGGAGACGCTGCCTGCGCCAACGTTGTCTCTCGCGGGTGAGGGCGCGTTCTCCTTCTTTGCGAGCTGGTAGAGAGCATCTTCGGTAATTATGCCCCGGAGCAGTCGATAACTTCTCCAAAACCAAAAGGGGGCAGAACGCCCCGGTTCTGTGCAGAAGCAAATGCAAATAATACCGAAGACAAAAGGCACCACTTCGGTGCGCACTGCTAGCGCCGCCTAGCGTAAGGCGCGCTTCGAACCGTGCGCCCACTGTGCTCCGGCCGGCTCCTTGCATCGTCTGCTCCACAATGAGCGCGTCGGTAGATGTGATTGTTGATGGAAAAAATATTCGGTTGCAATGACGAAGCGTCAACTGGATGATATTCTGTCGGGTAAGTAACTATTCAAGAGCTGAAGAAATTGCTCACAATGCATGAAGCAGATAGGTAACGAGTAGACGACAACGTACGCGAGAAGTTCTGTTGTGTTTTATTATGACACAGGATGTCTTCGTTGTTTCGCGCTGTTTTCCGCTATGAATAGTACCAACAAGCTTGATCAATTCCGCACACTTTTAAATTATATATAAGTATTAAATTACTCACGTCGACGTCGGAGTAGAGCTTGACGGTTTCCCCCACGAAATTGCGCACTTTCGGTATTTCATCGGTGCGCCCTGTCACCAAGCTCAAAAAAAGTTCATCTTCGCTGTCCTCATCGCATGAACTTGACGACAAGGCTTCCAAAAATTCGAGTCGCGCTACTTTTCTAGCTGTCGCCATACCGGCTGTTCCGCGTCGTCTGCTGACCGTCTGCTACGCGCGGCACGCAATGAATGCTGGGATTGCACAGCGGCGCTCCGCCGATTTTCTAGGAGCGCCTCGGAGCAACAAAAAAAGTGCCCCGACAGGGTGCGCCCTGTTTACCGAAGACGACGGGTGCGCACCGATGCGCACCGGTGCGATTTATCGAAGACGCACAGGCGCCCCGGTGCGCTCCGGTGCGCACCGGTGCGCATTGTCGAAGATGCCATAATAAGAAAGAGCGTTTCCATAGTCAACGCGCGCCTTTCGCTCTATCTCTCTCTGTCTCTCTCTCTCTCACACACAAGACAGCAGATGGAAGAGTGAGAGAGAGAGAGGCACGCGCCGGGAGGCACGCGCCGAGGGCGAGCGCGTGCCTCCCGGCACGCCGGTTACGCCTGACGCAGGACAAGGTTAGACTAAGAGGAGCTTCGCCCCTAAAAACAATGATATAGTTCCACACATAATTACAATGCAAGCACACTGCGGCATTGAAATGATTAAATGATATGCACTTGGTAACATACAAAAAAAGGAACATAACAAACATTATAAACATTCTACAGAGGTGAAAGCAACAGAGCTTTAAATTGCGGGCTGTACGACGCGTAGAACTATTTTGGCCGACGGTTGACCGTCGACAGAGGCACGCTTTATCGGCATTTTGTGATTCTCAGAAAGCGCTCCCAGCATTTCGCAGCGACTACACTGCAGGCCACCTTGGTTCCTGTGACCGAGGACCCTTGTATTATAGTGCCTACACTGTACTTGTATTCATGCTAGCGTCCGAAGGTGTGCCGCTTCCTGCGCGTTTTGCTAACGTCGCAGTGGTACAGCCACGCATCCAGTCAGGCGACGTCCTTCGTCACATTCGCTGACAGTGGACAGATATAAACTTTACACCATGCCACAGACACGTGTAGACACCTGATTTCCCCTTTCGAGTGCCCAACAAACGCTATCATTCTTCAGGCCATGATACACGATCCATTACAACCACGGTGGAAATCCTCAACCAATAAGCGCTCGCGTGCAAATTAATTAGATGATCCTTTGGTTACACACGCACAAGCCAATGCACCCAAATACACTCGATGACCCGCTGTGCGTGCTGTTTGAACCGGAGTCTCCGCCTCAGTTAAGCCATCACAAAACGACTACGTGCCGTTGTTGATCGTTTGCGGCCGCTATCCGGCTTTATTTTACGATGTATATTCCTTTTACGGCGCCTCAATCGGCACAGCTCCACGTGGAGATGTGCCCTGTAATAGAGTTCTGCAGTGTCCACGCACGGAGGACAAGATCCTCTACACCGTTCTCTTGGCGTTGTTTTGCTCTGCATCCGCATCACTAGTTTGTACGACAAGTCCTGGTTTTTTCGCCTGCACAAAGCACCAGGTCAAGACGTTTGTCAATTATCGCGTGACTCATCTTGTTGCCCCAGGTGGCCAACGTTGCCATGGTAATAAGTTAGTCATTTCCCGAATGAAGTCGAAGAAAGAGCGTGCCACAAAATAGTGCCCACACCGCCGAGGATCACGCCATCGAGATAAGAGACGCCGCGCCGAAATAAACACGGCGAAGAAAAATGGCGGGCGCAGCAAGACGCGCGTAACGTCACGCTGGCCGAAGCACATACGGAGTGCGATTCTGGTATGTTCTGACTTCTGAGGAATGCGGCGCTTAACCATGGGATCACAGCGCGAGAGACAGACGGGGAGAAGAGCAGGAAGAGGGGAGTGACGAGAGGGAGGCGCCTCCCGACGCGGGGAAGCCGTCTAATCGAGAGTCTTCTCTCAGCTTTGCGCGTGCTGAGATTGCGCGACTCCCACCGAAACGCCTCGAAAACCCGCAGGAGATTATTTAAGGAGTCGACCACGAGCTGGTCGTCAGCAGTGTGTCATCAGCGGGACGTTGTAACACGGTGAAAGGAGGAAGAAGTTGAACGACGTTGCTCCGCGGATAAGCGGTCAAGATGCATGTTGAGAAGACGGTTCGAGTGGTCACAGTGAATAGGACTTTTAGACGCGAAGCAGCTCTTTGACTAGCCTGTGCAACGCTGTCCCCCCGTCCGTACGAATGCGCCGCAACGCGCTCCCCTCGCCGCAGGTGTTGGAGCGGTGCCAAGTAGGTCAGGCCACAGCTGCGCGTTGACGTCACGCTCCCCTCGCAGTGCGCGCTGACATCACTCTCTGCCTCGCCTGCCGCGCGCTCGCCGCAGCGCCCGCCTGACGGAAATCTTCGACGAGCGCTTTCCCAGCTCGCAAGGAACGAGAACGCGCCCTCGCCCTCGAGAGACAACGCTGACGCAGGCAGCGTCTGCTAGCGTCAAACCGATGCAAACGCGACACCTAGTCAAACCGATGCAAACGCGTTGTCGACCCCCCCCCCCCCCCCCCCCGTGCTGCTTCGCGTCGCCTCATGGTCCCCTTTAGCGGGAGAAGGTGTTAGTTTTTCATTCTATTACCTGCTGTAACGCATGAGCTTGTATATTCGTGTCAGTTGATTCCGTGTTTTGTTATTGATTGATTGACTGATTGATTGTAGTTCGGAAAGGACGCTAATTTCTGCAGCCCATGTAGGGAGCACGGCTAAGCGTCCGTGAGGGTGGGGGAAAGGGAGTGAAAGAGATAGAGAGAAAGGCCGTAGTGGAGGACTCCGGAAATTTAGACCACCTGGGGTTCTTTAACGCGCACTGACAACGCACAGTACACGGGCCTCTGGCATTTTCGCCTCCATCGAAAATGCGACCGCCGCGGCCGGGATCGAACCCGCGTTTTTCGGGTGGCAGCCGAGTACCGTAACCACTACACCACCGCGGCGGACTGTTTTGTTATGGACCATCTATGTTTGTATTGTGAAGAGCCATGTTTGCGTATGTTTCTGTAACTGCCTGGTCAATGAGAATATATTCGTTATTGTTTTGATAACCCTTTGCTCTTACTCGTTCTTTGAACCACTGCTGGCGTTCTGCTAGTGCACCAAATGGAACTAAACTTTAGTTGTCCAGGCTTTCGTGAGGTCATTTTCGGGGAACTGATACGTTGGTTCTTGAAATCTTTCCCGCCGACTGCGTCCCGTGTCTCATAGCTGGAGATCGGCGGCAGAGAGTCCACAACGCATTAAGTAGGGGCTCTCTGAAGAAAGATCGAAGAAAGAGCGCTTCCATAGTCAATATATATATATATATATATATATATATCAGAATTGACGATGCGCCTCTTAGAGAACGACGGTTTATTAAGTCAACGTTTCGGTCGGAGCCCGACCTTTTTCAAGACATGTAAACCACAGGCCAGTATGGCCTTATATACACACTTTGCCTTGTAGTAAGGAGAGAAGGACAAGGGTGGGAAAGCGAATGAGTGGGTTGAAAATATACGGAAATGATAAAGATAAAAAACACAAATAATAATAATGATTGCTGGCATCTTCTACGGACTCGGCCAGCACTGGCGCGGCGGGCGGCACTCGTCCTTCTCGCTGTTTCCCCCATTTTCGCCCCTTTCTCTTTTTCTTCATTTCTATTTTTTTTTCTTTTCTTTCGCTCTCTCTCTGTGGTGTGTGTGTGTGTGTGTGTGTGTGTGTGTGTGTGTGTGTGTGTGTGTGTGTGTGTGTGTGTGTGTGTGTGTGTGTGTGTGCGAGTTGCCTTTGCGTGACTTGCTCATCTTTTGTTGCAGTGAAGATGCCAGCAATCTTTACTATTATTTTTATTTTTTATCTTTATTATTTCCGTATATTTTCAACCCACTCATTCGCTTTCCCACCCTTGTCCTTCTCTCCTTACTACAAGGCAAAGTGTGTATATAAGGCCATACTGGCCTGTGGTTTACATGTCTTGAAAAAGGTCGGGCTCCGACCGAAACGTTGACTTTATAAACCGTCGTTCTCTAAGAGGCGCATCGTCAATTCTGTTATAAACTAGCGGCAACCCAAGCTATTTTTGCATATACAGTCTATATATATATATATATATATATATATATATATATATATATATATATATATATATATATATATGCTCAACGGCCCAAACATATTTGGGGTGAAATAGCAGGTACGACTTCGCGGTTATCGTTTATTGCCAACAGTTTCGACCGCGGGTCCGGTCTTTTTCAAGGCATAGAGAGAAGTGAAGTTCTGTCCGCAAACTACAGTACATAAGACAAACAAACTTTTAATGCGGCAATCGAAACTGTTTCAATTCCTGAACACGTTCTTTTTGTTCAGGTTCCACTAGAGCGTGTTTGACTGACTCGTCAAACAATTCTGCGCGTTATTCACTGTAGTTGTGAGCAAGCACGCACTTTTGTGACGTAAGTGAAAAAATAAATGAATAGAGAAGAAGAATATGGCGCCGGAAATAGTTGTCCTGGCACTTTCGATACAAAAAGACGGATACGGACAATGTAATTGCGTGTCCTTGCCCACTTCACACTTAACGGGGCGATAACACGGCCGCACTGGAATGCACAGAGCAGGATCGACCCTATGTCTATAATGGCGTCATAGCTGAGTATAGAGGATTTATAATAGGTACACACCCGTGCATCTGAGGGCTCCAATTTGCGAAGGATAAGAGTTGGCGCTTATTAAAGAAGCGATCCGATGCGGAAAAAGTGCCGAATCATCCGAAGTGCTACTCCGGTAGATGGAAATTCGTTCATCATCATCGACAGTGTAGCGGAAATTAGGCCACCGCTGCTCGATATGTTTTCTGTTAAACCATCGCCAAAGTAGAAACAATAACGTGTTTTAAATCTGAGAGCAGCGCTCCAGTGCGGCAGGAGACTTTCTGCCGATCGATTCTACGGCTGGAGAGCAACGGGCTCTATCATAGAAATAAGTGGAAAGTAATGTACGACGCTAGCGCCACCACGTAAGCGACACATCCGCATCGAGGAAAAAAAAAAGAAGTGAGGAACTGTGGAACAGAGAAAGCGTTCAGTGTGACACGTGACCAATGCCCAGACGTGAACGTAGACTGCGCCGCAGAGAAACTACAAAAGGCGAATGCACAGGCATCAAAAGAACGCGCCAAAGTATTTCGAATCGAACGTACATCGTCCTTTAGCTGCTACGTCACTAACACCCAGGATCGACTAAGAGTTTTGTCGAACGCAGCATTCAGCACTGATTGCCACCAACACCGCGAGCGAACGGGTGCCTTATGGGAAAGGACGTCTTCTTCCCCAATATGCCTTTTGCGCAAGGAGTGGCAGATGACGAACTTCGCGGCAAAATAGGAATGCGAAAAACTTTCCCAACCGGAAAAAGGTGTGAGAAAGTGGCAGCTGGCAACCGTGCCTGGCTTCCCCTACGCAGAGGCATTGGACCAAGGGAAACGTCTCACAAATTTGATTCCTTCTCGGCGTCAACACAAACTCACCTGAATAGGGCGGGACCCCTTCTCGCGAACAAATGCGTTAAAAATGCGCATGTCGTTTGAAAAGAGATTTCACGACGGCACGTCATCAGCCTACTTTATTCATATCGCTTGTTTTCCTTATCTTCCCAGTGCCCTTATCAAGCTTCATGAGCAATTAGTCCAGTATCCACGAACAATCCTTGTGGTAGTATTTCGCGCTGATTATAAGTCCCCTTAACCCGCCTTATTGTCCCAGGGGCGACAATTAGGGAGATAAGAATGAGGTAGGTTTTTGAATACGGACGTGTGTGTTGGACAAGTTTGAATGCTCTTCCACTAAAAGTGCGCGAATATTCCCATTGACGAATAGCTGTGTCTGCTACTCCCATTCGGTTACCGCTTGATCTTTACTAGAAGTGTTCCAATTCTGGCAAAGTGAATATGACGGGCAAAACGTGCGATATCCCATGCCACAAAGTGGACTTCTCACCGCAGGACAAGATGCGTCCAAGTAGAACCTTAAAGAGAAATATTTACACTACATTGTTCTCACTACACAATCTGCGCATTCGCGAGTTTCTGAAATTTCTGGAAGCGACCGTCCCCACACCTCTATACCTCGAAGCTACAACTGGCGCGGCTAATTCCTGAGGGCTTTAAGTATACCAGAATGTTGCACGAATCCTCGGCGTAGATCACGGCTGAACGCAACGGAAAACTGCCTGCCCACCTCCCATGTACACGTTCCATTTCAGCTTACCCCGAATTTCAATGCTGCTTAGGAAGGAAAGAATGCTCGACAGTGTGTGTGACTGCAGGTCATCTTGCCATTAATTGATGCGCTTGCCCTGCTTCACGTGACTGTCGGTCACACTCGCTGAATTAATAAAGAAACAAGAAAGCAAGTTTCTGCGCACGTCTCAGGCCAAGGTAGGACGCCAAGAGGGCAGAAATGTGGTTGATCGCTTTGTCATTAGACACGAAAGCGCAACCTGTCTGCTGTGAGATGCATAAGCGGAAATATGACGAATGAAGGTGGGTACTGTGCACGTCACGTACACATCAGCGACACGTGACAGGGATAACTCAACAGTTTATACACAAGGGAAAGTTCTCGAGCGACTCGGACACTGCCACACGCGTCAGCGCCCTGCGCATGCCTGTCATTAACCAGGAGCATCGGCGAACAGTGAAACCGTGTGTTACAATATAAAGGCTCGGGAAGCAGGCTCAAGGAGACGAGTCAAAGACGCCTCCGAGGGCAGCGAGGAAGAGGCAGACGAAAACTGGCACAGCACACGGACGCATATTTCAGCACCAAAAGTCCGCCGCGGTGGTGTAGTGGTTACGGTACTCGGCTGCCACCCGAAAAACGCGGGTTCGATCCCGGCCGCGGCGGTCGCATTTTCGATGGAGGCGAAAATGCCAGAGGCCCGTGTACTGTGCGTTGTCAGTGCACGTTAAAGAACCCCAGGTGGTCTAAATTTCCGGAGCCCTCCATTATGGCCTTTCTCTCCTCTCTATCTCTTTCACTCCCTTTCCCCCACCCCCACGGACGCTTAGCCATGCTCCCTACATGGGCTGCAGCGTCCTTTCCTAACCGAACCACAATCATCATCATCAGCAGCACAAAAACACAGACATGCAAATGCGCGGTTAAACCGGAGCACGCACGAAGCAGACACGATATGTACAGCACATATACACACGAAGCGTCTGTATACAGCGAGAGTTCAAAAGAGTTGAAACGTTCAGAAGGCTCACGCGTTCCGTCTTCGCCGAAGGGAACGACGAGGCAGGTGGTGTACGAAGGAATGAGATGTCTTCTGGGCGTCCAGAGCAGGAGACGTGTCGTTCTAGAGCTCCTTCGGGCGTTGGCGCTCGACTAGGTCCCTCCGAAAAATGTTGGCCTCCCGGATGTTGACGTCCGAGCAGCGCGTCTTCCCTGCACCGATGTCATCCTTCGTCCATCTTGGCAGACGTGGCTCGTGCCTTTTTTCCCCCTATTTTCATTTTTTTTTTTTCATTTTTCACGCGGGCACGTGCACAACGGCGCTCAGAGAGCGGCCACACCAATGGTGGTGGTTTCGGCGCTTCACCACACCGTGCAAGCGAAATCTGCGGATTGTTCTGTGAACACACTGCAGCGAAATGCACAGCATTTGCTTGTCGACGGCCGTCTTCCCGTTCCTGAAGCAGAGCGCGTCGCAGAACAAATGGCGACCATATACACCACAGAACACAAATTACATAGCGGCAGTGGTTGTACGCAACTCGCCGGTGGAACGCCGATGGCTGCGACAGACTAACTGAGACGAAGCGCGTTTACAGATCGCGATACCACCGCTGCGAACTAGGAGTGCAGTGAAAGGCAGGCCGTTTAAAAGTATAATTTTGCTCGATAAACACCTTTGATTTAACCGGAAATGAATTAGACGCAAATTGTAAAGCGGTGTAGTAGAGATATAAGGCCCGTCTGTTCCTCATATCGTCAATGTGTCGCTGCATGGTGCGATCGCAGAGCGTCCAGCTCTTGTATATCATCATATCCCGGGTGGTTATGGGTTGGAATACTAACGGGTGGTACATTTTCTTGCTAACCGTGTGCTGACTTTTTGAGACATCCACTTCCGCGACGGCAGTAAGTGATTTCTTGGTCGACCGCGGCATAAAACTCTCGTGCTAAAAAAAAAAAAAATAGGAGAATTAATGCCAGAAAGGAAAAAAAAAATGTGGCTGATCCCTCTGTCAAAGGCATCGGCGAAAGTGAAATTGCTCTTCGCATTAAGCACTTGAATGTTTATTGTTACACCGAGGTGAACTTGCCCCTTCCTACCGGTGTTTCGTTGGTACGGCACCGTCTGACGTGGGCGAACCCACGTTCACACATGGCCTGCATAACATCAAGGATAACCTAAGTAGTTAAGTACAAATGCCGCGCGACAAGGGTAATATTGCGCCACATTGACCCGTGAACACTGAACGCCGTTGCTGAGCTCTGGCGCCTAACGCAGCTGTGTTGCTGTTGACGATCGATGATCGGGGAAACGCCAGCCACGAAGAAAGGTGACCCGTGCCCCACCACGGCGCCATATACGTTGAAAGCTCTCATCGAGGCGGACTTTGGAACAAAGGTGCCGCCACCCAGGAGAAAACTGCAGCAGCGATTCATATCTGCCGGATGACGGCACAGGCAATGTGCGACCACGCGTGCTGAGCCGAACGAGACAAAATGGCGCGTTCGTCATCCAGCACGTTGGCGCGGGTGGGTTCGATTCCCGGCGCATCCACACAAGTTTTCCTGAGCGTTTTCGTTTATTGTTCTTACATGTCTATTTTAATGCATCATATTCGTTACGGTAGCGACGTACGGGGTCGTGGTGGACCCGGCATAAAACACCTTCGTGTTAAAAAAAGAGGGATTTCGCGCTTTCGCTTTTTCGAAGCAACCTTAACATGCAAAGCGCGCTGTCGATGCACGGATTCGATCGTGGTGGGGCGTTAGGCGTCAACGGTGATTAAACGATGACAGTGAAGCAGGTGAACAGGCGTCAGCGCTGGAGGAGCGGCGACACGCCGCACAGCGTCTCCGAACGTCGTGGAGACCTCACTAACTGCGGGGCCTTCCTCGCTTCAGAAAGGATATGGATGAGCTCGTGGCTGACTCTGGCAGCAAGCGCCCGATAAGCGGTACACAGCTCGTGGCTCCAGCTGCCGCCCGCCGGCTCGGCGTCGCTATTGTCGTTAAGCCGTCACAGTTTCCAAATTGAGTAATTGCTGTTGCCTTTTCTTTTTTTTTTTTTGCCTTCGGATCGCAATGAGATCACACATTCGAAGCATCAGGGAAATGCCCGCTGGCGACAATCCTGGGTGCGACGCCGGCGTGGCGGAGCTTTCGCCGCGCACTGGCGCGAATTGTGCACTGCAGCGTAACATGGCTCGTACCAGATGTCTCGTTGGTGCTGGACAGTCATCATCGCTTTTCATAAGAGGTGAGCACCGGCGGTCATCGCGCCATCGCTCGCGCACTGGCAAGCCTTTTATAATCGCAGTAGCTGACGGCTATGAAGTGAAACGCAAGAAATTCAGACCGGCTGAACCACAAAGTGGCCCCGGTCTGTGCCACTCCGTTGATCTTGCGCAACTGTCGGAGCTTGGTACCCTCCGGGAACAAGTGCAATGCGAGGCCCTTCCTTTCCCGCCGTTGTTGCAGCGTCTAGTTACGTGAGCCCAACCATCGCGACTCACACAGATAAAGCCACTAAATAAAAGCTCGTTAACGAGGCTGACCGATGCAGCAGCTAAGCAGCAGAAGGTACCGGGTACTACAACTGCGGGCACCGGCATGCATGCAGTGCGCTAGCGCAGTGCAACTCGTGGTGAGATTGTTAGACTAAAAGTGAAACGTTTGTACGTGCGACGCTTTATTTGCCCGGAGGCACTGTATATTTATGACACGCAGAGCCACACACACACACACACACACACACACACACACACACACACACACACACACACACACACACACACACACACACACACACATAGATATATTATATATTATATATTATATATAGGGCGCTTACTAGCGCGCGAGTGCCCAATTTCATAAAAGATCCAGCATACGGAAGGAGAAACTACAATCGCCGTCACATTAAACGAACTCGCGAACGTTGTCCCACACAGGCTTTTCTAAAAAAGTTTATCGACGTAGCGCTCGTACAATAAGCATTTCCGAACTAATGCGGCGTCCCCACTCGTTTTTTGCGGACACAACCTGAGCTTTCCTTTCAAAGCCGCCGGATAAACGTGTCTCAAGGGCAAACAGGTCACTCGCCGTGCAACGGGATCAATAGCTCGTTTGTTGGCCGCAGTAGGTGTCCTCCCACAGACACCATTCAACTGGCGGAGCGCTGCCTGAGCACCTATCGCGACGCCTTCGAACTGCACCGCTTGTCGCGAACCGACCCGGCTTCAGTAGTACGCGCTGCGGTGCACGTCCTAAGGATTGCATTACAATAGGGTCTATACCGGCTCGTGATGGCACAGAGATCGCGCACCAGTGTAGCCCATCGTAGCCGGTATGTGGCGGGCCCCGAAGGAAGCCATGACGTTCCAAGTTGCCCCGCAGGGGGGAAACGCAGGGAGAGAAAAAATCGATTATTGGCTGCCGTGCGGGCCAGGCATGGACGCCCGTCCAAAAGTCGGCCGCCCAAAGTTTGCCGCCGGCGCTGCGCGTTCCTCTGGGATGAACCGTGGCGCTTTTGTCTTAGCGAGCGGCAAAAGGCGCCCAGTGTCAGAAGACGCTGTCTCTCGCAGGCTTTGTTGATCTTTCGCTGGCCAATCCTGCGAGGCTCGCGTGCGTTGTCGGACAGCCGAGACGGACACGCGATCGTGTCACGCAGCAAACACAGCAAAAGAAATTGCGGGCGAATGGCACGGTAGCTGTAAAACAACCCGAGTGGCGGGAAGAGAGAAGCCGCCCCTAGGGAACAGCTGCTTTGAGGAGATACGCTCCGAGCGGGAGCTAATGGATTTTTTCCTTGCGCGCAGCGGAATTTGTAATCCGGCCGTGCAGGCTAAACGTCCTGCCGTGTTTTGTGCTTTCGGGTGTAGCCAGCGACAACTTACTAGCCTGGCTGAACGCGCTGCTTTCACTAAATGCTGTCCGGCGCGTTAGTATACCTCGCTTCGCATGGCACATAAGACGTGTCTCCGGTTGCGTGTTGGCAGTCCCCCGGTTATATATATATATATATATATATATATATATATATATATATATATATATATATATATATATATATATATATATATATCAAGAAAGATCTTCCTGGCTATCGGGATAAATATACTATCAGAAAGACACAGTGAAAACATAGGATTTATTCTGACGTTTCGGCTGGAGGCCAGCCTTTTTCAAAGATCTTTCAAAAAGGCTGGCCTCCAGCCGAAACGTCAGAATAAATCCTATGTTTGTCACTGTGTCTATATATATATATATATATATATATATATATATATATATATAGGGCACTCACATTGGGCGAAATAGTAATGTCGATTAGCGGACCGTATTCGTCGCACAACATAAGTGAAAAAAGAAAAAATACAGGAAACGGCAAACGTTGCACTGGGCCGCGCAAGCTCACGTCAAAGCGAAGCTGCCGCATCGTTTGCGTCATGCCGGGTGTCAAACTCAACCCGGGGCCTATACACACGGTCCAAACTTATACCAAGCTCAACCAGTTGTAAATTGCAACTTCAACCAGGAAGTGCAAACGATCGACCAGCTTCTTCAGCTTCGGGCGGCAAGCTTTGCCGGGTTCTCCATTTGTCTGGCCTCGTGCTCCGGATCTGTTCGTCGCTCTCGCATAACGGCAGGGCTTGCTTCACGAATCGCGGCTTCTTCAGGCTTGCGTCCCATGGCTGCGTCTGGTCGAGCGCCTCTTTCTCCAGCTGGAACACGTGCCGCCGCAGCTTTGCCGGTGTAGTAGTGGGCTGAGGTGGCGTGCGTAAGAACGCCGCGGCATTGCACACAAGTACGCGCTTACTCCTTGGGGACCAGAACTAACGGTAGTTTTGTGATACGCCACACAATTTATGAGAGCCAGAAATTTAAACGGCGTAGTAAATACATAATTGCCATAGTGTAAGTAAAACTGGTAGACGACCCCAAGTGGTCCGGGCACGCCACTCCTGCACTGTACCCGCGTCACATACGACGTCGTTTACCCGATGGGGAGGACGAGTACAGCTGCGTTTTTCATGGCAGTTGCGCGCTGTTCTTGAATTAATTTTCATTACCTATCGGGATGGTTAAATGGCTGTTTTGCATGAGAGACCTACACGCTCTGATATTATACATTCACCATACAACGTGTCGTTTCTGTTTACTTTTTTATCGTTCTTAATTTAGGTATTCATATTGATTTATTCTCGAGTCTATTGAGGAGGTCGCACCACGATCGCATACAAACAACAAGGGTCAACCCCAACGTGAACTGTAATTGAACTTGCAGAAAAACGGAACAGTGTTGCATGGAAGCTACGTATAGCCGATTGCATTGCCTTGCCTGCTGCATCTTACACGTATATATACTTGCGAAAGTGTTCGCAGCTAAAAGCTCTTATCAGCTCACTACGATAGCCAATAACTAATAGGAATCATAGCCGCCGCTGCTGTCAGTAACAGCTATCGCCCGCAGTGATTAAAAGGAAAAAGAGGAAACGGCATACTCCACGCCATTGCGGAAGCCAACCCTGCTAGAGAGGAGCGGTGCCACCAACCACCATGGTTGGGCACCGTGCGCTCTCAGCCACGGATCTCGTGGGAGCAGCGATGTTTCAGAGCGTTGCCGGTCATCGCCCATGGTGTGAGCGACGCAGAAGGAAGAGAGAGGAAGACGGAAATGGAAAAAGAATAAGGAGAAACAGAGAAATGGAGGCCGAAAAGACCGACAAGGGAGTTGAAAGAAGATGAAAGGGTGGAAGAAGCAGAAAAGCCCATTTAGAGTACTGCGAAATATATAAAAGAGAAAGTGGAATTAGCGCATGGGGCTGGAGAATCTGGACACGGGGCAGGAGAAAAGATGAGGTGGAGCATATGAGACAACAGCAGCAACACAATCGCAGCCTCCTACGTCTCTGTCCACCGCGCACGTAGCGGGTGTTATGCCTGGTACCATTCCACTTGAGCGTGACAAGGCGCTCGTAGACGGCACAGCAATCCTCTCGTAAAGGACAACACATGGGTTGAGTCTTTTTCTGGGACTGCGTGGTGATGGTGTGGACAAGTCCGCTGGGGTTGCAGTGTTCTACCCGACTTCCGTTAGCAAGGATCTTTTTTTGCAAACATTACGCTATAAATCTTTTCGTGCGAAGCGTCATGGATTTCTACCATGGCAAAGCAACTTCATAAAAGGTTCAATTTTCTTTTGCTTGCCTCAATACGCTTTCACACTAGCTTACGTATAGTAGAAGTGGAAATGTCGCTCATAAGTAAAATCAATTGAATTAAATCTTGCTCTTTCACGCAGTGGAGTCCGCTCACTCCTGTCGGACAATCACGCCTGAATGCTCGTATATGTTCTCGGGTGGGTTGCCGAATGACCTCGCTTGAGGCCCCGGACAATGGCTCCGGCTTATGGCTCAATGTCTCATCATGGTCACCGACAACGGAAGCTATAAAAGCATTTCGTGCTAAATATTACAGCTAAGGCTGCGGCTTAAGGGATTATACTGCGCAATTGTGGATTCTGTCGAGCCCCTCGAACATGTGCACTGCACGGAGTGGATTGAGAGCATCACTTCAGCTCACCAAAGGGGCTTCAGAACCAAACGCTTTCGAAAGGATATTCAGAATTTTAGATTGCTTCAGCATCCCCTTAATGCATGTTAACGGATGTGAGCCTACGCTTTTTATGTCATTCCGAGAAAATTCCACCTGACGTTATGAACGTGCACTTACGTTCCGTGTATTTGCCGACGGAACTGCGCTATCGAAAACTTAAATGTATCCGTCCTACATATAGGTAGCTGTTTTCACAGTATCTCTCCGGAACTAGTGTAGAGAACGCTCTTTTTACATGCTGACTATCCGTATGGCACGATCCCTCTCTTACACGCCGTATAAGCCGCACTTTGCGACGGCACGACTTCCCGTAGTCACAGAAACGGTGCCAAGCTCTGTGTTTCCATTCTCTCAATAAAAAGGATAAGCGCCAGCATCTCCTGACATCACATCAATAAAAAAAGAAGCACACACACACACACACACACACACACACACACACACACACACACACACACACACACACACACACACACACACACACACACACACACACACGTTTTTCTAAAGGCGCATTCTCTACCACGAAACCCGACGCCACGCGGTCAAGCATTTGCACGAAGAAAGGGGCCTGCAGGTTCGCGTTTCAGTTTATGCTCAGGTGTCCCGAAAATCCCTCGCGGCTTCTAAATATCTTTACGACAGGTCCAATCCCAGAAGCTATTTCTACGTTTCCGCGTGTGTAAGAGCTTTCTAAAGCCTTGTTCGTTGAAATCACCGCAGTATTCAGCGTCGTTTTGGACGATGCCTGGTGGTATACGGCATACACAGCTGGAAAGTAGAGCTGTGCGAATATTCGAATGTTCGTCTAATATCACTTTTCCAATATTCGTATTCAATATTTTCGAATATTCTTGGCGATTCGAACATTTTCATGCGCTGATTTTGCGATCCAGTATAGTCTTGCAGAAAACGATTAATCGTCCGGAAGGTGCCGAGACCGGCAACACATATACGCGGGTAAGTTTACCGCTGGTGCACAAAGCCGCCGCTGTGGCACTTCTCGCTGCCATAACGCGCTGTCACGATAAGCACCTTCAACTACATGCTCAGCAGCGCCATCACTACTTGCTTTTACCACGCAGCCAAAACAAAATGTCCTTCGTTGCAGCGGGTCAGCCATTTGGAACAACCAATATTCCTTGATAAATAGCCTTTGTTTTCACTTGTTTATGCTGTGATATCTCATCGAAGACCTGACACGGCAGTCTAGGCGCTGGGTTCTTCACAGTAACATATTTTGTGTCGAGATTTAATTACTACATTTCCCTCCTGTAATTATGTGTTACAGTGATAGATCACTGCTCAGCAAGTGCTTGTGTTTTGATATTCGATATTGTGATCGACAGTCGAAGCCGGATATTGGTATCCGATTGGGCATCCGCAGAGAAAAGGCGTTGTTTGCTCTTCTTCCCCGCACGGGCAGCACTGGGCAAAAAACAGCGTCCCCTTGGTGGAGGAGCCATATCGTTCGGCGGGAGCGATGACGTCCCTCTCCACATTGACATCTCTGAATGACCAGGAAGCACCGTGACCGTATTTCTCAAGCAACTGTGCAAACATTCTCGCTCTGATTATAAGCTCAGGTGCGGCCTGGAACTATCTGCGGAAAGCGATGACAACGGCACCCTGCTCGGAGGCATAGGCGGCGACGTGTGTGCAGTTTCCACGCGCAACAAAATGGCCAGACGTGCAAGCGCAGACGGGCGCGAAAAACAGAGGTGAGTCGTTTGATTTCAAACATGCTTTGCATTGACTCACACAGACAACTACCGAAGGTGGTAATACATAAGACTGCCATTAATTCCCGGCCAAATAAAAAATGCACACGGGCGCTTTTCCCTTTTTTTTTTCTTTTTTTGAAGGGCGTGGGCGCGCGCTTCAAGCAGCGCCTACAGAGGCCCGTTGCCCCAGAAAGGTTCACGTGCTCAAGGAGACATCATTAACAGCAGTGAGCCAGCGTGTAGGGAAGGGAGCGCAACAAAAATGAGAGGCTGCTGTAGGCAGTCGTCGGAAGGCCCAGAACAGACAGGGAAAAAAAAATAAAAAGACGGCAGCCGAGGAAAAGAAAAAGAAGCGAGCAGAAGGGCGCTTTGTATTCGCCCATCGTGTGGCCAGCCGTGCACCGACGCATGTCGTCCCGTTTCGGATATGCCCGGAGACCAGGGCGTCGAAGCGGTCGTGTAAAATTAGTGGCTGGCCCCCGCAGGACGCGCTATGAATTTCCCATGAACGGCCGATAGAGAAACGACGACTGGCGGCGCGGTCGACATTTCAAAGAGCTTTGGTTTCGTGGCCATCGAGGGCTCTCAGCGCCGAAATGGCGCGTTCATTTCTCAGGGGACATGCGAATTTCTGTTACCGACTGCCGGCCTTTGAAAATGGTTTCGCATAGGTCAACAACGGACAGCTGCGGACGAAAAAAGACCAGGTCCTGAAAAAAGTTGGGTACGCGGTCGAAATGGAAAACACAGACACCAGCTGTTGTTTGTGTCTGTCTACCTCCGTTTACCACGATGAATGAAAGAACTGGAACCTACTTTATTAAAGGCTTCCATGGAAACTGCAGTGTCTTCTGATAGCGCAATTCTTTCGGGCAACGGAATCTCGTTCTTCTATGTTCCATGCCCTTTCCTTGTCGCCAACCCCTCGCCTTCTGAGGGTGGCGTGCACAGAACTGGACGCTGAAGGAGACAAGTCCTCTTTTCGGAACGTTGGCTACAGCTCCATTTCATCGTTATCTCAAGATCGATTCAAGCCTCCACCTTCCCTTGAGCTCCTGTTTGAATTGTCTTCGCGGACATGTCAGACGATGCTGCGCTTCCTCTTCCAAGCACGTGCAATGCGGACCACCGGAAATTTTCGTTGAGACTTCACACCGACCTGCATGTCTTCAAGGAAACTGCTCTGCTCACATATCTAATGCAGACTGTACAAGCGACGCGTGGATTATCCTTCACACTCCCAATCACGGTCTGATATATGTGCCTTAGTAAATGGTGCATTTTGCCTACAATTTTTCGCACGCTCGTCCATGAGCCGCATGTGGTTACAATGGCTTTCACGAAAGCTTATACTCCGTTCACGCTGGAATGTCAGAGATGTGACACCAGCAGCTGTCAAAAGACGACAGAACAGTGACTTTGTCCTCGCACTATCAACAAACGCGATGTTCTTCGCAATATGCTAAGCCACTTCCGACAAGGCACTATTTTCGGAATAAATGACTCTCGGACCATGGCCCGACACGCCACAGTTCAGCAAAGGTGTCAACACGGCCATTGCTGCTACTTTTACATTCGAGCAAGCTCAGTGATCGCTTGTAGGCGTGTAACGGACAAGCAATGGCTGGCTGCCGCACATTCCTACCTCTTCTTTGTTTTCATCATTTTTCTTCAGAGTGGGATACCAAATCACACGACGCGCGTCTGGCTGACCTCCCTGCTTTTGCTTCCGTTACTTTGTTCTCCTCCTTTGTCCTGCGACCTGTCGACGCCGCAGCGTTTCCAGGGATAGACGACTGGTGCACCTGCGCGCTATAATTCTTTTAACTTTCTCCGGCAAGATTCCCCGGAGTTTTGCAGACTAGAGCCACGTTTTGGGTTGTTTGTATTTTTTCGCTTTGGTTTAACGAAAAAGTACGGCCGTGGCTAACACAAGATGACGGAACTTGGCATGTATGAGAGAGAGAGAGAACACTTTATTGATGAATCCGGAGATGTTAGCCTGGTTAATGGCCTGGCTTGCTACTCCAGCAAGCCAGACATGTATGTGCTCTCTTCGCATGTATATGCCTTTCTTCCACTGTTGAACACCGTGGCACAGTGTTGCATCGCTGCATGCGTACATGATTTCTTACGGACTTGCTTGTTCTTGGAGTTTTGTGCTTGGTATATGCATGCTGTTGGTCCAGGCCACTGCTGGCAGCTTCGGTACCCAACTGTGTCGCGAAGAGACGGCATATATGTGAATAAAAAGAATTCTTGCGTCCTTAAAGCAATCTCCTAACCGTAAGAGAGCAACTATTCCAAAAAGTACGGCTGCATTTTCGAGACTGAAACGCCACACCGTCCTAGAGGGGCACTCCGGCGGCCTTTTTTTTTTTTTTTTTCCCACCATACTGAGATAGCGTATTCAAGTGGTCTTGACAGTCCTGGAACAGCTACCGTGGTTCAAATTGTCGATAGACTCGCCAATAATTTTAAACAACCAATAAACTATGCGTTCAAACCGAGACTGGCAGCTGCGGCCCACAGTGACGTCGGAACCTTCGCACTCGTGCAGTGAGAGCGGTGTGGGGACAAGGCCCGCAGAACAGCACAAAGCCACTTCTCCCGCCGTTGGAAGGGGACGAGTAGAGGCTATACAGTCGTAGGGAGCTTATACAGTAACTCTAGGGACGAGAACCTCCTGGTGCTCGTTGCTTTATTCACGCACCCTTCGGCCATATCGTACCTCGGCTCAGTAGAAACAACTTAATGAGCAAACAAGCCTAGGAAAGCATAGGGGAAGTTACTTGTGGTATTGTAATTGTGGAGAAAGGAATTAAAGTGGACGAAAAGACAAACTGCTTTCGGTGGGAACCGAACCCACGACCTTCGGACGACGCGTCCGATGCTCTACCAACTGAGCTACGAAGGCGGTCGTCCCTCCGTCCACTTTATTGGGTATTTATGTACGTATTATCCTGGGAGTGTTAGGCAGCGCCACTCATGGCCAACGCGGCGTGTGTGGAACACACTTTCTTGCCAGGAGGCGTCACGTAGAACGTGAACTTAGATGAGATGGCTGCTGCCCAATAAGCCCTCGCATGCTACTTAATTGGCACCAAGTCTGCCGCAACGAGGCCCAAGCTACGGGCCTCGTTGATTTAATTCCTTTCTACTTTCTCCACAATTACAATACCACAAGTAACTTCCCCCTATGCTTTCCTAGGCTTCATTGTCTGTTTGCTCATTAAGTTGTTTCTAACAAACAAAGAACGAGCTCTTGACCCCTTCCCTTTCGTTATTTCGGCTCAGTAGGGAACTTTAGCGTGTCCGGTAAACCGTGGTATACGCAACGGCGTACTGGATAGCGTATAGCGTTGTTTGTCACAGTCAAGAACAAGAAAAACCACGTGATCTACGTCCTCCGAGATCCCGGCAGCCATTCGCTAAGCCTACAGCTTCGACAATTTGAGTCTCGCGCTCAGAAACGGTGTGGTATTGTCACGGGCGATTTACTGTCGAAGCTTGATGATAAAAAGTTGAACCAAATACAGCCTTCAATTAGTAACTCGAGGGCTACGGAGAGCGCGGCGACCACTCGAAAGATTCGAAGCGGAGGGCAAACGTTCCGGGCGGTCGGCCACGCTTGCGCTGTTTACTACGGGTATTCAGCGCTACAAAAAGTGATTTGCGTTTTGCGCTTTACTGGACACGCTAAAGTTCCCTGGTGCCAGCTTCCAGCCATCGCCTCTACTGAGTATGATGCAGCTCTCCCACACACACGTGCCTCTAATTTAAGCGTCGTGAGCCCTTGAAGTGAGGAACAAAGGAGTTTTCTCGTTTGGTGTTATTCAGTGAGCGCTCTCGCGGCATGACAAAGGCGCACATTCGAGCGCCTGTTTACCTGGAGGGCATCACTTCGAACAATGCGCCCTCCCGGTTTTCGTCCAAGATGCCAGCATGCCCAAGGACAACAATCGCGTCTGAGCATGGTGGACGCCTCCACTGACTTTCCGCACTCGGTGCGTGTGTTCAATGACTCGCGATCAAAACAAACGTGACAGCGCCTTTCAGTGCTTCGGCTCGGAGGAATCTTTGTCCTTATGCATTCTTTATGAGACAACGAAAGCAGCCAACAATACTAAAAGGGACAGCGGTGTCCCGCGTGCTGCCGCCAGCCACACGTAAGATTGCTTTTCCTTGTTTTTATTGGAAACAACCACTTCTGAAAAATTATACTGTTGCCATTGTTTCTTTCAGCAAAATTTCCTTCAGGCATACAAAAGAACTGAACTTGCACATACACGTGGCACGGGAAGAACAAAGCGCGCTGCTGATCAACCATTTATTTACCTTTTTCCCACGCCAGAACAGTCATACTTGGGATTATATGGACCACCACAAACTATATAACGTGCACCTGAATCAATGTACGCGGGCGGCGTTCTTGCACTTCGCCCAGGTCGAGGCCGCGTCACTCTGGTGGAGGACGAAGCGGGGAGCTATAGTTCTAGTGAGCCCCACCGGAAGCAGCGAATGTGGACACTCATTCGAGATCCATGACGTGGATAAGTTTTCTCGAGTCACTAAACTTGCCTAGAGTAGCTTTTCATCCCTTTTTACATAACCTTACCTATCCGTAAGAGCACAATCAGTAGAAAAGTTATGGAATAATAGTGCCTCTTTGCTTGCGCTGTCGTGCGCCGAAATGTGTTCTACTATGCTCCGTCTGAAGGCTTACAATCACGAGTATTTGCGGAAACGTGAGCCAGCTAGTGCAAGTTCGTGAACGGCGGAGCATCTCGAACAAACGGGACACAGAAAAGAACACAAAGCAAGCCTGCCGACTGCCCACTGCGAATGGCACGGGAGGATGACAGAGTTAACAACTGAATTGATCCACTGATCTCAACAGCATTCCTTTCTTTATTTCTTTTTTTGCACTGAAGTAGCCAAGCCTCATGCGCGAATTGCGCAGGGTTGCACAAGAATGTGTAGGCAGCAAGCCGGGTGGTTTAAAATGCTGGCTAACCTCTGTGCCTTTCTCTCCTTTGCGTCTCGCTCTACGAACACACAAAGAACACAAGGACAAATGCCACAACTTTTCACCCTGAAGAATCCCAGCAAATTTTGCTAGAAAATAAAATGAAACAGTCTGATTATGCCGCATATATTCTGTTGGCCCGTGTCACAGCATTTAGGAGACTTCGACAGGCGTTGCAGAAAAGGAACTCTTATGCAAACGACGCGGCGCGAGAATTCAGCGCCACAGGGCGACACGGCTCATTTTAACACGGAAGTGTTTTTTGCTGGGGTCCACCAAAAAATCACTCACATGCTTCCGTCACGGAATTAGATTTCTGAGAAAATAAGCGCGCACTAGACAATAAAAGCTACCACACGCTAGGATTCGAACACACAACCTCTCAGAATATGACGATAAGAGCTGGAAGCTCTACCGTCCCCACCACCACCAACACATTGCATACAGGGGATAGCAAACGGCACTTATATCTTCAGTACAGCGCTTTACAATTTGCATCTAACTGACGCCCAGTTAAAGCAAAGGTGGTTAGTAAGCAAAATTACATTTAAGTTAACGTAGCCTCCCCTTCGCTCCATTCCTGGTTCGGAGCGGAGGTACCGCCATCAGCGGATTGTCGTGCTAGTGCGCGCTGGCAGTCAGCGAGTCTCAGCGCCTCTATCCGAGGATCGCGGCGTCTTGAGAGCGAGTTGTTTGGGCAATGCACGACCGCCGCCACCGCATAACTTGCCTTGTGTGGCGTATATCGCAGCCAGTTGCGTTGCGGCGCGCCCTTCTCCAAGAACGCCAAGACGGCCGTCGACAAGCAAATGATGTGTCTTTCGCCGCAGCGGACTGTCCGTTCACAAATCGACCCGCTGAAAACGCGTCCAATTTCGCTTGCAAAGTTCCACCGTTTCCGGACGCCCCAGAATTATGGCACGTTCGCGCAGGGCTCCGCAGAAATGAGAGTCGTTAGATAACTTTCCCTCGTGCACAACAGTCCCTGTGCCGAGTCGTGGTGCCGCTGTTGCCTACATGTAACGTGTTCACATTGCCAGGGTGCCCATCTCCCGCCCCTCGAATCGCCAAAGTGCCGCTTAGGCATTCCACAGCTTCGCGAAGACAGGTTTCACTTTCGTGTTATGCCGATTCGTATGACAGAGGGATCAACCACATTTTGTCCGTAACTGTCGCCGTCCGCTGAGGTGGAGCGTAGTGCGGCGGCTGTGCATATAGCTTGCCCTTTCGCCCTTCCGCCGTCGGCAACAGCGCGCATCCTATGGCTTCTGAGAGCGTAGTGTCTGCGGAACAAAATAATCAACCCTCTAAGTGGTAGAGAGAGGCAGAATGCGAGTGCAAAGTAAATATTTAAGCAGCGGAAAGCGCCTGTAGGGCAAGGGAGCTGGTAAAACGCTGCTAATCAAGTTAGCGGATCAGGAGTGAAGCCGCGATGCAAAGTGGATGGAGTGAACCAGCCCAGACGTAAAACGTGAAGACTCTAAAACCACTCGGAGAGAGAGGCTTAATTAAAACGTCGTGAAAGGCCTCTTTCGCCAAGAGAACCTGCGCGGTATTCTGCTGGAGAAAGGACGCCGCCCGCCAAAAAGGGGCGAGTCAGGAAATAAAGAATCAGCCAAACAAGAAAGAAAGGCTGTCTGAGATGCTGTTCAATCATCATCGTTTTTTCACCACAAATGTTCTTTTTTTTTGTTTTTGTTTTGGTGGAAATAAAGTTCTTTGATTGATTGAAAGCCGTGTAGAAAAAAAAACAACAGAAAACGGCACGCCCAGCACACAAGGACCAATGGAACGCCTTCATAAGCACCGCTTTAAGCAAGCCACCGTTTTTCCATACTTTCGTGGCACATAAATTTCAGAAACCCAACAACCATTGGCATGCGCCACGTAAATCTGTTTCAGTAGTTCCTTATGCGAGCACACGGATAAGAGTGAAAGCGGCTTAATTGTGCAGAGCATAACTTCCGCCGCTCAAGGACATAGCTGACTGCCGTTCAAAACAGCCTTCCAAACTTACATAAGCGAACGTCCAAACTTGGGCATAAAACTGCCAGATGCACGTACTCTTATAGCAGCATGTGCTGGACCATTATTCACACGAAAGTGTTTTATGCTGGGGTCCACCAAGAAACCGGTGATGTACTTCCGTAACGGAAGTAGATCTCTGAATAAAAAATCAACTTACATTCACAATGAAAAAGTTCCACCCAGGCGGACTCGAACACACATTCATCTGGGATTTGACGAAAGGAGGTGAACGCTCTACCAGTATACCACCGAAACATTTTTTTTTCTTTATTGTACCACCGCAACATTGGTCACAGACGGAACAGTTGGGCTTTACACTTTACAATGGCGCTTTACGAGTTGCATTTAACTGCCGTCTGATTAAAGAAAAGGTGTTTAGTATAATGAACTACAGTGCTTAACAAGCAAAGTTACTCCTAAATTAACATCGCCTCTCTTAAACTGCGCGCCGCCACGGTGGTCTAGTGGCTATGGTACTTGGCTGCTGATCCGAGAGCCGCGGGATCGAATCCCGTCCGCGGCGGCTGCATTTCGATGGAGGCGAAATGTTGAGGCCCGTGTGCTGTGCGATGTCAGTGCACGTCAAAGAACCCCAGGTGGTCAAAATTTCCGGAGCCCTCCACTACGGCGTCTCTCATAATCAGAGCTGGTTTTGGGACGTTAAACCCCACAAAACAACTCTCTTAAACTGCACTCTTGGATCGCTTAGGCTCGCTGCCATGGTACCGCCATCTAGGAATTCAATAGATAGAGCGAACCAAACTGTCGTGCAAATTTTCGCTGGTAGTCAGCGCTTCGGTAGCCTTCGCGCCTCGACCGCAGCGGAAGGGCGTGGCGGCGTCGAGGCGTCGTGACGCTGCGCTCGTCGGCCATAGTGAGAACGCGGGCGCTACGAAATTTCTCCTGCGTGGCCAGCTGTGTTGAGTTGCGACACGCACTGCTCCAGGAACGCAAGGACGGCCGTCGACAAACAAATGATTGGAATTTCGTTGCAGTGGGCTGCGTTCTCACAAAACGATCCGCTGACAAGCCGTATGGTTTCGCTTACGAACTGTCAGCAGACGCTCATCGTTTATGGCACGTTTGCGCAGAGCTCTGGCGCGTTCAGTGTTTGCGGAGCAATGTGAGTTTCCCTTTTGTGCAAATGTCGAGGATCCTTGTGCCGTGTCGAGGTGCCGCTGATGTCTACATGTAAGGTGTTCACATGTTCACAGCACCCAAACAATCCCCTCGATCCGCCAGATTGCCGCTTATGCATTCCACAACTTCGCGAAGAATGGTTTCACTTTCGTGTTATACTGATTCGCATGACAGAGGGATCAGCCACATTTTTTGTCTTCTTTCTTTCGCTTGCTTCTTTAGCAGTTTATTTAGTTGCAATCCGACGAACTTCGTACCCTCCGAGTTACACAATAATTCCATATGTATTTCTTAACGCTCAAAAAACATCAAACGGTTAAAACGAGGACGCAGTTTGAACTTCGTGTTGGAACCAAGGGCCGTGCAAGAGGGATATTTTCTTTTTTTTTTCCCCTCAGCACATGTTCTTTCGATGGAAGAGTCTATAGTGACGTAGGATGCTTCCCTTTAACATGTTTCCATTCATAACAGTTTGGTTTCAAACGCTTGTTGCCTTCTTCTTCCATTGAACGTTCCCCCCAGATCCAACGAACTGAGTTCTCGTGTATGTATCTGGCGGGCGCATTTGTCTTCAACTTGTTTTCAAATGTGAGGTGCTACCACTTAAAGGCCAACATCGAAGCATGAATGAATTTATCAATAATATCATCTCCTATTTGCTCCCTAGCCGCTTCGCTGTTGTTGTTCTTGTTGCCCTCAATTGTGGCACATACCCACCCTGGGGGATTGGCCGCTTTTACCGCAAAGCTTCGTTCTCCTCATCACTCCGTACATGACTAGAGACAGACAAGCAGAGAGTAACTAGTGGCACATCCGTTGCGCGATGTGCCCGCGCCACATCCTCGCTTCAACGCTGCGTGTGACGACAATTGCACAATTCATTTAGCAAAGCGAATTGGCTGCTTTTCTTATCGAGCCAATTTTCAACACCGCACTTTCTCCCCTAGTGGCACGTTGGCACGCACGAACTTCATCGACATGGGTCAGATTTCTTCAATATGGGGCTCACAGTTCGGTGCCATGTAACTGCGCCCCCAGCCGCATTCTCTGTTTCTACGGCATTTAGGTGAATTCTGATATACGTCATGGTTTAGTCTAGAAATTATAGGTTCGTAACGTCGCGAGCATGTTTCCCCGCAGTCTTGCCCGTTTTGCACACAGTACAGCACACACGTGAATAGTCGTATCTATAGGTTTGCATCACGCAAGGGCTTTGCTGCTTGACCTCGTCGGTGATGACTTCTCTGGGGCCCAAAAATTGACATCCCGTTATCATTTTTTGGGAGGAGAGGGGAAGGGAGACATTGCCATAGCAACCGATGATCTCCATAAACATGTGCACACAGCGAGGAGGAGGACTCGGGTGCTCGCGGCGGCATTCGCTTCAGCCTCTTCTCACAGCGTGGTCGCTGCGGAGCGCTACTTTTCACAGCAAAGAAAAAAAGAAAGGAGAGATGAAAATAAGAAGAAGGCGGCTCCGGCCAATTCGACTCACCTCCTCGAAAGCGTACGCAAGATAGCTATTTACATTGCCGTCAAGGGCTAACGCCAGCGTTTCGGGAGGGCCTTCCTACAAACGGAAAACACGAAACAGTACGAATCAGCCAAAGGTTAAAACAAACAGTTTATTTATTAATTTTTTTGGTCGTTGTTGTCTACCTAACTACCATAACAACGCTTTACGCCTTTGTCGACAAACAAGTTATAACAAAAAATGAACACTGACACGCTTAAACCTTATCCCCGAAAATTCTACGCCTTAAAAACGCATACGAAGCTCTACGGAAGTATTTTACCATGCGCTTATCACTGGAATTACGTCATATCTGCTTCGTTAAATGAGCCCACAGATTTCTTTCACAGCCACACGAAAACTTAAACAGCGAATGACCTGATAGGCCCCCTTTCTAACAAAGGAATCACTTGAACAGTGTATGGAAACATCAAACATTGAAAATGATAAATACACACATCGTTCCCACAAAAAATGACAATTTCCAGAAGTTCTGCATGCGTGAATTCAATTCCATAACAAATGATTCCATAATAAATGCTTCCAAATAAAGAGCGAACCTGCCACATGACGTGCGCACTACTGCTTATCACGGTCTTAACAGGCCATGTCACGCCTGTGTGACATCTTATTATCAGCTGTGATTGCGTTAACTGCGCGGCAAACACCTTTACATAAATTCGCGAGCTAGGTTGATCTTAAACTGTCCACAAAGTTATCGCTAAAGAATCTTACGCTCCTATATTAGAGTCGCGAACACGGTATACTACAAGAAAGGCTGTAAGAAGAGGATGAGGTATTTATGCGCCCCAAAGATGAAGAGGTTTGGAGCCGCAAAAAAAGAAGGAAAAAAAAAAAGAGCCAGGCCTGCGCGAAACAGCAGGACAGTGACAGCGCAAGCTGGAGGAGCGATCTACTTAGCAGCCATTTTAAACGCTTGAGGAAACTAGTGCGAGGTGGTGGGCATCCTCTGCCCTTATCATTTCGTCAAGTAGGCACAGTACGCCATAATTACTGCGGTACTGTAGCGTGCAAATCTGTATAACAACTGAACATCTTGGAGAGAGTCTCTTGGCGTCGTTTTCGCGAGAACGAACCGAACTCTCGGCGCGGTGTCGACGGCGATTTGCGGTTTCGGCTTCTCTCTGCACAGCTGTCTGTTGTGCCCGACGTTGCCTTGCCGCAGCAGCGCGCGTAGCTTTGCGATTAGCTTTTTCAGCAGCGGTCCGCATCTTACGATGAGGCGCCATCGGCTATATCGAAGAGCCAAGCCAGGTTGTTGTCGGGGCTGTGCACGTCGCCTGCCGCGTGACGAATTACGCGATAGGACAAAACTGCTTCAAAGGGCAGCGCTTCGTAATAATGATGACGGAAAAGTTGAAGAGGCCTGTTTCGTAATGATTATGCTGATGATGCCTCTGTAATGGGTTCAGAGTTACTAAGCATGCAGCCCTGTGTTCTTTCAAACGATTCCTCGAACTCGTTATGCAATCCCTTTTCCGAGACGTGTAGTGGCATATTATTATTGTGCCACGTAACATTACATTTGTCAATGCGATTCCTCGGCAGACGTTATGCCTGTTTAGGTCTTTTAGCGAGGATGTTTCAACCACAGGCGAAGACGTTCCGAGCAGTCGCGTCTTTCATGTTCTCCGCCACAAAGCATTCCTCGGCCCTGGGCCGAGGTGCTGCTCCGGCTTCGTCCAGCAGCAATGACTATACAGTATTGTGCTTCCTAGACATCCCACCGGTAAGCTGGTTGTGGACTCTGTTTTTCTGCACGCGGACTTAGCTGGTCGACCTTACCGGGTTCAACGCTTCAGAGATGCTCTTCGGTATGTCATCGATTTAAAGGAAATAAGTTCGATAGGACAGTTTCAAATGTCCCATGTATGGATGGTCTCGTGCAAGACGACTTCGACGAAAACAAAGCTTGTCACACGCGGTGAATTTGTCAGAAATCGACGATGCCGGAGCCCACAGAAGTCAAGATGAAACTCCTATGGCTTCCTGAACGCTTAGAAGAAGCCTATATTAGGGAATCACAGCAGGCTTTCGGAAAGGTGAAGCTCATATTATCATAAAGCTGGAAAGTGGCGGAAATGGAGCAAATGCGGACGTGCAATCGTGATGTGGTGTTGTCCCTTGCTGACGGTGTCCGTGTGGGCGATATTCCTCACGTCCTTGCTATCTGTGGAATACAGAGCCTTGTACTGATTCCTGGCCGTCCACCACTGTGTTTGTGCTGCAATAAGGTCGGGCACATCTGGCGTAATTCCAGAACTCCTCGCTGTGATGACTGTCGACGTTTTGGTCATTCGGCTGAAAACTGTGTTATCACCTACGCCAACAACCTGCAATGGTGTGACCCGCAACAGGATGAGAGCCTTCAAGGGCATATTATGGATGCAACGGATCTTCTGGACGCGACGGGAGGCACTCCGTCGGCCACAGTTGAAGATGAAATCAGCAAGATGCCCCCTGAAGCGCGAGGCCATTAACCAATGGTGTGACAGGAAGCCAAGGTCCAAGCGATCCGTGCAAGAACCTGAACCAAAAGTGTTGTGAGCTGCCTGCGACAACGGGGAGCGTCCCTGGGAAGAGCGCCGCTGAGGATACTTCGAAGACTTGCGCCTCAGTTTCGCAGCAGCCTCTACATCCCGGTACGACGTCAGAAGATGACATGCCTTGTACTGAAGCGGCTACAATTCCTAAGAGGCGGGCGACCCCAGCTCCGATTCAAGCAAGGACAGTGACGCACCGAGTGTGACTAGGAAGCCGCGTCGTCGCCGAGTGTCCAAGCACAAAGGAAATCGCCGGCGATCACGATCTAGGAGGCCTGGTGTAGGTTCAAGGGAAGCCTCGCCATCATCCCCCAGGGCGGACCACGAGAGACACTAAGCACAAGGGAAGGTAGTCACCATGGCGCACTCCGAGCAACTTACATTTGCTACCTTGAATGTACGTGGCCTTAGGCCTTACAGAAACAAGCGCAGCTTCGCAGGCTTCTCACAAGAAAGCGTGTAGATTTTGTCGCTCTGCAGGAAACGAAGATTGATGGTGGCGAAGAGACCGAAAGGGCTCTACGGCCTTTTATGTCTATCTATAACGTTTTCGTTTCGCATGCAAAGGGTCTATCAGCGGGCTGCTGGTTGTTTCTAAGAAAGACCCTACCCTGTTGAGCAATTAGTTATCAGGGAGACAGTGAGGGCAGATATGTATGTTGCGATTTTGTACTGCATGGACTGCCATGGCGAATTATTAACCTGTATTCATTTAACGAGGTTTCAAAGCGCATACAGTTTTTGAAACATTGTCCGACCTGACTGTGATCAGCGCACTGTACTAATGGGAGACTTCAACTGCGTAGGTGAGCCTAGTGACCGCCGCACATGTCAACGAGACAGGTGTGGCGAAGTATCATAGATAATGCAGGCCTTGTTGATACTGGCGCATCGGGTCAGGCAATTTCGTATACTCGACTCCAAAGGTGCTCCTCTGCTCGACTTGATCGAATATACGTGTCTTCTTCACTCCTCTCCCGTGGACTTTACCGCAGCACTGAGCCAGTTTCCTTCTCACATCACTGTATAGTTCTTTTGAAAATTGGCACGAACCGTCAAACTCGCTTTCGACCGCTGTGGGAACTTTGGAAGCTAAACACAGAGCTTCTACATGATCAGGAATTCACTAATCGTGTCAGAACCACAGTGTCGAATGGTTTCTCTAAAGGTCTGCATATATTCGCTGCTTGGGAGCTTTTTAAGCAAGAGGTTCACACAATAGCCATAGAGATCGGATCTGTTAAACCACACTACCGCAAAAATAAGGAAAAGATACTCTTTAAAAACCTTTGTAACCTTTATGAGATAGAATGCGAAATGCCAGGCACGTGTGTCAGTGACATTTCAGATATTAAATGTCAGCTTCAAAAGTACGACGCTGTTCGCTACAAAGGCGCACGTATTCGATCACGCAACAGAATGACTTCGAACCCTGAGCAGCCGACACGTCATGCTTTAATCGATGAGCGACGACACGCAGTGTCTAAAGTGATTCAGAAAATGTACTCCAATGGTGCTCTTGTAACAGATACAGCAGGAATTATTATGCAGTTTGAAAACTACTATGAAGGTTTGTTTAAAGCGCTCCCTGAGAGCGCAGATGTCGAGCTCAAGAGAAGTTTTGTTTCTCTTTTAAACCCTTTGCAAGACGAAGATTGTACAGCCATCAGTACCCGACAACACTGCAGGAAATTCAGCAGGCCATCGATCAACTACCCTTGTAGAAAACACCGGATCCTGATGGAATTGCGGTGGAATTTTACAAAACTTTCAAAACAATCATGTGTCCCCTACTGCTGAACATCTTTAAGATGAGTTATGACATGGAGATGCTCCCGCGGTCCTTTTCCAAAAGGCACACAGTTTTAATTCCGAAAAGTACTGAAAGAGAAAAACTTCGTTCAGTCGGAGGGCTAAAGACCCCAATAGCACTCTTAAACGTCGACTACAATTGCTAAAGTGTTATCAAATAGGGCACAATTTGTGATGTCGATCCTGATTGGTTCTCATTAGACGTGTGGAATTCGAGGACGCTCTACACAGACCAATATACACATCGCTCGTACAATCCTCCAGTACTGCTACAGTTCTCAAGAGCATCCTGCAATGCTTCAGGTAGATCTCGCAAAAGCCTTTGATCGCGTCAGTCATTCGTTCCTCTTTTCTCTTCTGGAGCATAGCAATATTGGCTCTGTCATGCTCAAGGGTGTTCGACTTTATTATAGTGAGTGTTCGACTCGCCTAATTATCAATGGTCATCTCTCAAAACCTATTTCTATTCACTCGTCTGTAAAGCAAGGCTGCCCAATGTCTCCACTCCTGTTTGGACTTTACCTCGAACCATTATGCTTGAGCATAATGCGAGCAAATCGTATCCATGGTTACAGCATATTAGGTAACGAAGTTAAAGTATTGGCTTATACAGATGACTTGGAATTCTTTTGCACAGACAAACGAAGTGTTGAAAATGTGCTATTTACAACTGAAAAATTTGGTGTTGTATCGGGTGCTCGTTTAAACGCCTCTAAAAGCTAAGGATTATGGTTTGGTACGTGGGGATGTACGCCGAGTCAGTTCGCAGGGATTAATTGGACTCGTATTCCACCAAAGTATCTTGGAATGCCGCTTGATGCATATAGATTCAGCGCACATTACTGGAAAGAGCGCGTCCCCAAGCCTGAAAGTCAGGCCCAGACATGCGTTCCACATCACCTTTCAATCTTTGGGAGAGCTGAAGCCTGCAACACATTTCTTGCAACAAAGCTTTACTATGTGCTGCAACAAATTCATTGCGCTCGGTTTTACATAACGCTTTCATCGGACTTTTGCTACTTTTGTGTGGTCTTTCCACTTTTGAACCAATGCGACGGGACAACATATTCAGACCAGTGAAAGAGGGCGGGTTGGGACTTGTGCATCTCTACTTATGGCAAATCGTTTCGCGCTTTTACTTTTTTCGCGACAGTTCTCATTCGATAATTCAATCATTCTTGCAGGTCACACTTGTTAACGCTTTACCTGATTTAGTTGTTTCGTCAAATTTCTCTGTACGTCCGTGTTTGTTGGGATTTATGGAGTAAGTGCACATTGCAGTCCAGTTCCTTAAAGCCCGTTTTTCGATTGAGTACTTCTACACAATGTCGCGCAAAAAGCTGTATAAGGAATTATTATCCATGCTTTTTCCACCTCCATTTTATCGTTCTTTGTATGTCAACCTTCCAGGCCACGATGTCCTCAAGCGATTTCGCAAAATGTACGTTTCTCCTAATTCAAAAACGTTCTTTTATAAACTTCATTCAGAAACATTGCCTGTGAAGGCATGGCTACACAAGAAAGGTACTTTTGTTTCTTCAGTTGACTGCCGTCTTTGTGACGCACCAGAAACAATAGAACACTGCTTTATTAACGGCAAGGACGCTATTCTGTTCTGGGATATCCTTCAGCGAACTCTAAAGAAAGACCTCACCTTTAATTCGCATACTATACGTTACCTTATGCCAACATCCCTAGATGAGGTTCCGTTTGATATGTTCTTTCCTATGGGAATGCAGAGCTTGTGGAAGACGTGCATGCAAGACCGCAACGCAGAACCAGTCACTGCATCAATAACTCATTTTGTTCAAATGACCATGCATCTAAAGGACACCTACGACCAGCTTGACGTCAGGCCTGCATGGTACCCAATCTTGGTGGAAAGTGCTCATCCCTACCAGCCATGCTGTCCAACACATCTTGAGCTCTCCCTGAAACACTTATGTGCATTCCGTCAGTGAATTTGTATCAAATGCGAAGCATTTCTTAGCGAACTTCGGCGAGTTTGAACGTATCTATCTATCTATCTATCTATCTATCTATCTATCTATCTATCTATCTATCTATCTATCTATCTATCTATCTATCTATCTATCTATCTATCTATCTATCTGTCTACGTTTTTGTGCTCTCCTGGCCGTTTCGCAAATGGGATGTTTACGAAAATTGGTATGCCACAACATGACTGCATGAAGAACATAAATGACAGGTCATAACATGAAAATCATGACATGAATGTCATGAGCGGCATGATTTACATGTCACAGTCTTGGTGCTCTCCAGGCCGTTTCGCTAATAGGATGCACGTGAAAATTGGTGTGGCACAACATAACTAGCTGACGAACATAAATGGCAGGTCATAGTGTGAAAATCATGATATGCATATCATGAGCGGCATGATTTACAAGCCACGGTCTTGGTGCTCTCCTGGCCGTTTGGTTAATGGGGTGTATACGAAAATTGATATGCCACAACATGACTGCATGACGAACATAAGTGACAGATAATAACATGAAAGGCATGACATGCATGTCATGGGCGGCATGACTTACATGCCACGGTCCTGGTGCTCTCCAGGCCGTTTCGTTAATGGGATGTATACGAAAATTGGCATGCCACAACATGCCTGCATGACGAACATAAATGACAGGTCATAACGTGAAAATCGTGACATTTATATCATAAGCGGCATGATTTACATGCCACGCGTTTCGTTAATGGGATGCATACCAAAATTGCTACGGCACAACACGACTTCATGACGAACGTAAATGACAGCCCATAACATCACAATCATGACATGCGTGTGTGAGCGGCATGGTTTACATGCCACAGTCTTGATGCTCTTGCGGCCGTTTCGTTAACTTCATATGTAACAAACTCGGTATAGCGAGACAACAATGCAAATCCATTTTACGTTCCTGATGCTTGCTTCGCATTCCCTTTATTCCCACTGCACGTGGGATGTGCCAATTTTCTTAGGCTGACAATGTCATTTGGAGTGTTCGTGCGATTATTGTCGCTAGGTCACTGCAACAGTGCCTTATGCAATTTGCGAATTTCTTAGCGCACTGTAATAAATACCATGTATGAAAAAAAAAGAACAGGCATAGCTCAGTGGTGATAAACGAAAAAAAAAAGGCATAACTCAGTGGTAGAATGCACGACTGCCACGCGGAGGGTGTGGGTTCGAATCCTCCTAGGTCGTGGTTCTTTTTTTTTCTAAAATTGGCGCGATAGCGGTTACGGACCCCGGCAGCGGCGGAAACTACGGCGCCAAAAACGGCCCTTGTTGTGATCTCATAATAGCTTACGCTGTAAAGAAAAAAAAGAAGCCTGTGAATGAACAACAAAACGTTAAATGCCTGTAACCTCATCGTTGTCTAACCAAAACAAAATGCCGGCAGGCGCCCCAGCGCCGTGTCCTGTTGTCCGGGCATATATACGAGCCCCTACGGCGTCAGTAACCACCAACTGAATGCCTCGCACCGAATCCAGACAGTGTGCGCCGTTTCTTAGATTCCAAGCCGTGCATTTGTAGTTTGCTCACGAATCCAGTAAAGCGCGATCCCTTCCTATACGGAACACCACTCGACGAGCATGTAGGCGCAACGACAATCACTGACGGACAACGTTTCGGCCTCAGAACTAGCCACAGTGCGAGACGCGGGACAAGGCGTTTATTCTCTCCCGATTTGCAGCGCCATCCCTTTTACAAATTCAAATTCAAATCTTTATTGTACATCTCCTAAGAAAGTAATACACATATCAGCAAGACTCATGTTCTAACTTCGCTAACTTCAATTTATTTGGTTGCCTCGTAACACTGACAGATCTCAGCCCACAGCACAATGAAGAGGCCAAATTTCTTTGTTTTTTTTTTAACTAACCTGTCTCCCTTTTGCTTTGTCTGTAAATTATGCGCTTTATTCGCTTTTTTTGCGTTTCAGCGCTCTTCTCCCCAACGCTCGTCTAGGGCGGCAAAACCTGTCAATACTTTCGCTGTACCTTCATCTTCCTACGTTGCCCACCCTCACCAATCCCCTCGCACCGTGTATAGCCGGACACAGCAGTTCTTTTGAGGTCACCGTCACTGCCATTTATGTTTCTCTCTCTGCAGATGTTCTTGCTGACAAGATGTTTCACGCGTGTGTTGTCTAGGATTTTACCTGCGTCTTTAGCACGACGGCAGGCGATTAGGTCACAAAGAAAACTTGCCCTCGGGTTCCCGGTCAGGCAACGGAGTCCGCAAAGAGCTCTAAGCACTACGCCGTGGACACAATTGTCCCTGTAACGCGCGTTCTGTTTTCTCAGCGCCTGTCCTGAGTTTTGACACAGGGACGGGATCCGCTGCGAGTTACTGCGTCTCAGCATGGCGGAAGCTTGCGATCTCCCGTCGATCGTTTTCTGCTTTGGCGGCTGCTGACGCGCCTCCGCTACACGGATAGGCATCGTGTGAGCCCACATGACGTCAGGTCGCCAGCTTAAAAGTTTCACCGCTTGCGGGCCGCCAGTGAGCTCGAAAATACTCCACGCCATGGAATGCTGTAGCGTCAAGCACCGAGGAAACGCGGCAACATCGATAGTCCAATGGGCGAGACACAGGAAGCATACTGCATCTCGCGTTGCCGCCAGACGAAGAAAAATGCCTTGGACGAATCCGCTAGCCGACAGCATGTGCGGGCGGCCAGCAAACGGCGCTCCTTTCCGAGCGCCCACGTTTATAGCGCTTGTCATTCGCAGTGTTAATCAGTTCAGCCGTCATGAGGGATTAGCGATGGTGGTCAACGTTCAGATGGCAGACCCGCACTAAGCGCAACCAAGAAGGGGGAAACAAGTTGCACGTGAAACAGCCCCCCAGCAAACCTCCAAGTTTGCCTACACACTTTCTGTGTAAGAATACTCAAGAAGCATTTTCTTCTGTTGACCCCACTGTCTTTCTTCCTTTTTCTCTCACCTTTGCGCGTCCTCCTGCTCCATCGTATGAACAGGAAGCGCGACCAGCGATTCAACAACGCTCGGCCCTGCCATGCAACAGGCACTTCCTGCCACAGGGGCGCCTTGCTTGATAGCTTGACGACCGATATTTCGAGATCTCAAGGAAATCTTGGTGCTGCAACCAAACGCGTGCGCTGCGGCGCGTATTACGCTCCGCTCACAGATATATGCGTACATTCTTCAGACTTTGGAGCAGTCAAAGGCGAAGCGAAAAGTGCCCAAATGAGTACAAATTTTCCGCCGCATCATCTTCACGCTCGCCTCATACCTCGAACACTTAAAACGCGCGTTGCACCCTCCGCAGGGAAAACTTTCCACGACCGCATTTCGGACACTTGTTCAAGACACACAACGCAAGCGCTCACGTTGACGCATCGCTGCCTGCACGCCGCTCACGCTCGAGACGTATACGACATAGCTGTGAATAGGCGTTCACCATGAGCGCGCAGTTGCTTTTCTAGATGGCGTCCCCAATCAATCAGTTTGCCCGGTATAGCAAATCGGTGGACCTCGTTGTTCGCCGCACGCTGGCACGGTGCCAGTATTACGAGGGACGCCGGAGCAGAAAGAAATTGGGGTAAATCGCCGATGCCAGAGTCGCGATGCACCGAGGGGAGAAGAAGCGCCGCGAAACAATCGGCCAGCAGATGCTTGTGCGGCACGCCTTGCCGATGATGGCTCCCTTTTGCCGCCGGGGGAAAAACACGACCCTCTGGCGACAGTTATGAGAATTTATGTCCGCAGTTCTGGTCGCATCGATCCCACGTGAAATATCGAAGCGCCCGCTAATCGTTCGAGTCGATGGCGCCAGTCGAGAAAGGAGGCAGACCGTGTCGCTACACAGACGCCGCCGCACAGCCCCGTTATTTATCGCCCGAATCGAGCAAGCAAGGACCCGGGTTGGTGGTCTCGGAACACTTCCAAAAGAACGGCGGGCAGCACTTTCTGCGGCTCCGATGCGCTTGCCGAGGCCGAAAGCATCGCACGCCGAGTGATATTCCGCCCTTGTGAGAGCAGAGCACGTGACGTGAAGGAGCATCGGTGTGCGCTGCGACAACAAACAGCGTATACTCTCAACCATCACATTTCTCAGCCATTCTGGAATACCTAGCAAATATGGCGGGTGGATCTTCTACAGAAGCTTGACCGTTCGGTGACGAAAAGGCGAGACGCGACATCCCACATTAGCACAAAAGCAGGGAGTCTGGGAGTCTGTCTGTCTGTCTGTCTGTCCGAGCGCTGCGGTGCTGCTTAGCTAGTACGTGAATTGATCAATAGATGGCGCGGAGGCGCTCGCTGCTTGCTCTAGTGTGATAGGGGAGCGCTAGATGGCGACACACAGTGTTTGTCATGTCTTTGATGTAATGGGCAAGATTCACGGAAGGTTGACGGTTTTTACCGATGAACATCCGGAGCTTCGCCCACTCATCATCATTCACTCCGTGGATATGCGTGGATTCTTTTTTAGGAGTGGAACTTGATTGCCATCTTAAATTTCCTCTTCATGTGTCTAATGTAAAAAAGAAAATGGCTTATGGTATACGTGTTCTTATCAAAGCTCGACTGCATTTCTCCTTTTCTACTCTCATATCTCTTTATTACGCTTTCGTTCATTCTCATCTTAACTACAACATCGAATCATGGGGTAATACGTACAACAGTCACGTGACATCATCGCAGGCCATTCAAAACCATGCCATTCTTCTAATAACGCTGTCATCTCAATGTGCTAACGCGAATCAGTTATTGCATTCTCATAATATTTTAAGTGTGTCAGATCTTAATAAATATAATCTCGCCATCATCGTTTATAGGGCACTGCACAATAATCTTCCCGTATTCATAACACCGAAGGCATCCTTCGTGAACACCAATAATACTAGATTTGCTAGAAACAATAATTTCATTCTACCCATCATTCGCACCAACTGCGGCAAGCTATCATTACATTTTTCAATTTTTCAGCACTTGCTTTTTGGAATTCCCTGCCATGTCCTTTAAAACTACGAAACGCTCATAGCTTCCGATCCGAACTCAAGACTTTGTGCTAAATTTGTCTTGTTCCGGTTCTTTATTGCTCTAGGTGTTGCTTTTTTCCTTTTTTTTTTCCTTTCGTTACTTAACGTGCACTGACACCGCACCCTTAAGGGACAAGAAGGGAGCGGAGTGGGTTAGGGAAAAAACGCGTGTTAGGGACATATTAATAGAAATTAAGAAGAAGAAATGGGCGTGGGCGGGCCGTGCGAAGACAGGACAACCGTTGGTCATTATGGTTAACAGAGTGGATATCTAGAGAAGGCAAGCGTGGCAGGGCGCGGCAGAAAGTTGGGTGGGCAGATGAGATCAGGAAATTTGCGGAGATAAATTTGGCACAGTTAGCTCGGGACAGGGATAATTGGAGATCCATGGGAGAGGCCCTCCAGTGGGCGTAGACAGGATGATGAAATCGGCTGATGGCAGACAGGCATATCGCACAGCACACGCGCCTCAACATTTCGCCTCCATCGAAATGCAGCCGCCGCGGCCGGGATTAGATCGCGCGACCCATGGATAAGCAGCCGGGTACCGTAGCCACTAGACCACCGTGGCGGGAGCCTTTCAGCAAGATACTTAAAGCGTTCACACCTTGGGTCGCGTTCACATTCCATCGCAAATTGTAAAAATCGCAAAGAAGAATGATCTTGCTGCAGGGCATGAGGGCGCAGTTGTCCTGGACCATGCCTCGTACTTCAGCCTTTCTGTCAGCCCAGACAAGGATCGGCAAGAGCATAACCACAAGGAAAGCTTTAAAGCCCCGCTGATGAAATCGCTGAGAGCAGGGAATTTATCAGAGCCTCAAGTGGCTATGCACCACTCCATTTTAAACACATATGACGACACCTTCCCCAAACCCCAAACGAATATTGCATGTATCTACATTGAGCAACATAGGGTCGCACTTACCAGTGCTGTTCCGATAGATCAAGCACCCTACAGGTGATCTCACGCAAACAAATCCGAAGTCGATAGGCAAGCGGACGCTCTTTTTAGGCAGGTTTTGTGAGGCCTTCACCGTCACCCTATGCCGCCCCGGTAATCTCAGTGGAAAAGAAAGGCGAGGGACGTACTCGTTTGTGCATCGACGGACGCAGGCTATATGACATAACAGTACCGGTGCACCAACCGATTCCGCATATAGACGATATTTGGCTATTTGCGAAAGGCGGAGTTTTCTCACTACGTCGGACGTCACATCCGGATATCGGCATGTCCGAATGGATCCCGACGACATTCAGAAAATGGCAGACGTCACAACTAATGGACATTACGAATGGTTGGTAATGCATTCGGATTGAGAAACACTCCTGCTACATTTGAAAGAGCCATGAAGTCGGTAATCGCAAAACAAAAGCTCAACAATGTGGTCAACTACTTTGATGATGTGGTGGTGCACTCGGAAACATTCGACGACCACATGCAACACCTTGAGGCACTTTTGAAAGCTCTTAAGGCAGATAAAGTAAATTAAAACGAAAAACGTGTCAGTTTGCGAAATCTAGCATTGAATATTTGGGCCACAAAATTTCAGAAAGAAAAGTGACAGCTAAGTAACATTGTCCCAATCCTCAATTTTCCAACACCAAAACGGGAGAAAGACCCGCAACGTGTTCTTGGCACTGTGAGAACTTAACGCCAGTACATGCCCCCCCCCCCCCCCCTTTTTTTTTAGTGATATCTCTCTTCCCCTCACCAAGCTGCTTCACAAAGGCAGTAAATGGGCGTAGACAGAAGAAAGCGAAGGAGCTTTCCGAGAACTGAAAGAGCAGATAACTGAAGTACCAGTGGTTCGCACATACGACGCTTCTAGACAGTGTGTATTGTGATGCATCTGGTAAACGCACAGGTGCAGTGCTGAAGCAGCCAGGAAAGAACGGAAGGGCACATCCCGCTGCCTATTATTCCCGCCAGCTACTCAAGCACGACATCAACTGCGTCATTAGAGAAGGAGAATGCCTTGCCATCGTTGACCAGATACATAAATGGCATTTTCACGGGAAACCGTTCACTGTCGTAACGTATCATCCTGCGCACCAGCTGTTGAAGAATGTTAAGAATCCTCTATGGCACTTCTTTCGGTGGTCTTTAAAACTATCAATGTCTGATGTAAACATCAAACATCAGAAGGGCATAGACAACACTGAAGGAGATGCACTCTCCAGAGCTCCAGCAGTTCAACTTCTGTCAACTGCCGAACTTCAGCGACGCAACAGTGTGCGCCCAAAAGGAACGTATTCATTGGAAAATAACATTGTGATCGCCAAAAGGAAAAGACTAAAGAAAGTCCACGTACCACATGAACTACGCCCACCCATTCTTAAAGGAGTACTGACACGAATTTTTGACATTCTCGTATTACTGCTGTAAATGAAAGCACTGGCGTGGAGAACCCCAAAAAGAGTATCGTGATGCCTCGCAAGGCAATGAATGTATTTTTAATACGGCTTCCATAAAAGCCCACTTTCGGTTTCGATTTCGAGGGGGTGGTTTCCTAGTGACATATCAACATAGTCGGACGAACGTCTGAGTCACGTAGAGACAGCAATTCGTGATAGCGTCACTGCGGCTCTGTCGTCTGTGGTCAATTACACGAGGGGCACGCAAACAACGACCATTTCACGGTCGTCCACTGACTCTGACAGCGATTTCGGCGTTTTTAATAGACTGCGCTCATACGTCCTCGTAGTGTTCATTGCGCTGGGGCTGGCTTGCAGTGCTGGGAGACGCAAACTTTACAAACCAACGTAAAATATTTTGTACGTGTTTCCTGGCTTCCGTATGCGAAGGGCGTTAACAATACATGGCTAGAAAACGAAAAATGTATATTTTGAGCCGCCGCGAAATCGTGTCAGTACTCCTTTAACTACCGATATCAACATTTTGGACATGTTGAAGTGAAGAAAACATTGTCACTCCTGTCTCAAAAATACTTTTTGCTGGATATTATATAGACTGACGTTGCTCACTACATTCGGCATTGTGACACATGCCAGAAATGCCAGAAGACAAAAGCGAAGAAGCTTGGGGCGCTTGAATCACTCCCTCGAGCTGAAGAGAATTTTGACCTTGTTGCGATGGACACGATTGGACGATCCTCTGGATACGGTTCACAAAAAAGGTTTATTCACTTGGCTGTTGACCGTGCTACATGCTACGTGTGGGCGTTTTCTCACAAAACGAAAACAGCGAAGCCTACATTTCGTGCTTAAAAAGCGTTTTTGTTGCCAGAAAACCACGGAAGTTCCTTTCCGATCGTCGCACAGGATCCATAGCTGGACAGCTTAAGCAGTTTCTAAAACACAACCGCATACACTAACACTTTACATCATGCCACCATCCACAATGCAATGGTATTAATGGGCGGACAAACCAGACCATAGTCACAACACATAAGTGCAAGATTAATGATGAATCACGGAACTGTTGGACCATACAGCTTCAGTATGACATCAATACAATAGAACACCCCACGAATTTACTGGAGACGCACTTTCCTTCTTGATGTATGGAACTCTATCCGATCAAACCATAATAAAGCAACGAGAAGAAACCGCTGAAGGAGCATGGAAACCTGCGGTTAAGAATTCGAGTACCTACCACAATAAGAACCAAGTAACTTATGACAGGCAATTCATCCCGCTTGACCTTGAAGCAGGTGACCTTGTACTTTAAGAGACACCATGACATCCCGACTGCGGCAAGCTGAGTTCCGTCATGGGAGGCCTATACAAGATCTTACGCAAGGTGTCGCCAGTGAACTGTGAGATCAACCGCTCTGTGGCGCTATTAGGAAGAAAAATTGACACCGTTGTTGTTAGCAAAATCCGCCGTTATTTTGTGCCTTCTGAACTAACTGAGGCTTTCTCGAGATGAGGGGGCAGCGTGTGATGATTCAGAAAGACTATATATATATATATATATATATATATATATATATATATATATATATATATATATATATATATATATATATATATATATATATGAGATTATTGGCGTAGCCGGCCCTACGTATGGTAACATTCCCATTTGTATTCGCGAATCCCACACAACAACAAAGGAAGTAATTGCAGCACGTGTAGAGCTGAACTGTTTCACTTTTTTCCTGGAACGCTAGCCTTCAGCCACGGTTGCCTATGGCGTCTTACTGGGATGAAAATAAAGGCTGCGATGAAATCTTGTTAGGGCAGGACATACGTGCTAGTACGTAGTTCAGTGGAAGACCAAATGAGATATATATCGTGGAGCCTCAGATACGTCGGGTGTCTCTAATTAAGCTGCACGCGGCCCCTCCAGTGTCAACCGAAACCATCGCACGAAAATTTCCTCGGCACAAGTTGAACGACAACAGAACTAAGTTCATTACGGAGACAATAAGAGACGGGCTACGCAAAGATGTTTTGAGATCTGGCGGCGAACCAAGCGCCGCCGCAATTGCACGCACACATACGCAGGAACAGACACGTTCTCTTTTACATTTTGTATTCCAGCGAGGCTTCAAAAGCGTCATCTTCTGCTGGCTGTAGCGCAGTTAATTTGTGCCATACCGACCCCGAAAGGCAGAAGGCCAGATCGATATGGGCCGCACCGAGCGCGCCTCCCTGACCCAATCACGGAGACATGCCGCAGCCGGCTTCGTCTTTTGTTCGTGCTTGCCGGTGGTGCAGCGCCTTCGTAATTCAGCCGGCGTGCTCGGATGCTCTCAGAGCCGACAAAGAACAGAGTAAACATGTAAGACTTTCACTTGCGTGGAGGAAATGCTCACTACTACGCGTCGCATAAAAGAAAAAAAAAAAGGATCATTTTAACCCGAAATGCGAATCGCCGAACGCAATAGCAATGCGTTGGACAATTGCGCAAATTCTGATCAAAGGCTGCGTATATCACAGGAACCATTCGTTTAGTAAATTAACGGTGCCATGTGCACAGAGGGAAACGTCAACGGCTACGCGGTATGAATTGTTTCAAGAATGGGTGCAGAGAGGAGGAGCCCCTTCCTCAACTCCAGTTAAGCACAACGAGTCAAATGTCCGTTAAGGGTAATGACATGCGCATGGAGAGTACGGGAAAATCCCACACTTTAAATTCCCCCTGTTCCTTTCTACATCTCACAGTGGCACTTCGGGAGGCATGTGTTTCCCTTCCTCTACGGTAAGTCAGCCTGTGAGTAAGACTTCTTCTTGGGCGAGTTGCTGCGAACTAGGACACATGCTTACAGGGGGCGCTGAAACAGCGGATGTAAGAGGGGGACAGGCCGCCAACCGATTTTATGATCAAAGGCGCCACATGCCTTTTTCGGTATTTAATGCTGAGATGCACTTGTTTGACATCCAAATGTAATAAGACAGTAAAACACGTTGTATACGGCTAGTTGGTTCATTGTATTGATGAAAAGACGATCCCAGCCCAGGAAAACCGACGAACAGAGGAAAAACACAAGGAAGACAGGAAAGCGGCCGACTACAAACTGTTTATTCACCGAGCAGCACACAGATATATACGGTCACGCGGCCACATGAACTTATCAATAAGATTCATCACGTACAAAGCTTTGCATGTACTGCCTCACAAGGTGACTCCCTCCCTCTCCCGTTATCCTTTTTCGGCGATTTCAGTTTGTTAGGCTGAAAAAAGAAAGTTTCCATAAAGGACATTTCCTTCCTGCGCAGTGTATTGAACGAAGTGGGGATCAGTGTAAACAATTTTATGTCCCTCCTTGAGTTCTACCTTGGCAGCTTGGCTCCACAATTGTGTCCTTTGGTAGTGAGTTGTTCGTCCAGAAAAATGGCATCTGTATTGGCTCTTGTGCTGCCGCTGTGCTGTGTGAGATATTTTTATCCTGTATTGACCGCGATTTAGAATCCACTATTGACAATGGCTCTGTCCTGCGAATTTTTTTATATGTTGACGATATTTTAGTGATTTAGGTACAGATTCTAGCTCGACCTATGGCTCTACTGTGTCAAGCGTCTTGAGTTTATTTAAAACGCTAGGGAAAGGCATTATTTTACCCATGAACAGGCGATAAACAATTGCCTACAATTTTTACACATAAATATTAAGTGTTTGGAAGGGCAGGTATGCTGGTGTATTCGCCAAGAGCAAAAAATATTTGTCGCCGTATGAATCCCCGCACTCAAAAGCTATCAAGAGGGCTATTGGTACACTGTGCTTAGAAACAGTTTTGACCAAGTCCTGTGTCCATATGGTCGAGACTAGCTTTAAATTCAGTTTGAGAGACTGCAAAACGCCGGGTTTCCAAGTGCTGTTGTGTGTGCCGTTGCGGAAACGTTGTTACAGAAGCTGAAAGGAAAAAGCAAAAACACCCAAGATTGGCCGGAGCAAAGGCGACCACAAGTAGTTCCATATACGCACCGAGTTGCGCATGGATTAAAAAAGGTTGCCGGTAGGTTTGGCGTTCCTGTTGTATTTTCTGCCCCTAGGAAGATAGTTAGGTTCATTAGGAGAAAGAAGAAGGCACAGTGTGATAAGGACCACCGGCATACCTTGGCTAAATGCGCTATGGGGGTGGTATACGAGATACCATTGACGTGCGGAACGGATTATGTAGGCCAGACAGGTCGTTGTTTGAAGGATAGAACCTGGGAACACTACAAGTCACTAGAAACAGGAACAGGATCGAATTTGGCCCTTCATTGCAAAGAGTGCAAGTGCCATCCGGTTTTCGATACAATCAATATTTTGGGGAGAAGTCACGATAGAACAGTTCGTGAATTACTTGAAGCCTTTCACATGGCTAAGAAAGGCAAATCATGTTGCAGCTCCGTGACACTGCGCAGGAAGGAAATGACCTTTATGAAAACTTTTTTATTTCAGCCTAACAAACTGAAATCGCCGAAAAAGGATGACGGGAGAGGGAGGGAGTCACTTTGTGAGGCAGTACATGCAAAGCTTTGTACGTCATGAATCTTAATGATAAGTTCATGTGGCCGCGTGACCGTATATATCTGTGTGCTGCTCGGTGAATAAACAGTTTGTAGTCGGCCGCTTTCCTGTCTTCCTTGTGTTTTTCCTCTGTTCGTCTGCTTTCCTGGGCTGGGATCGTCTTTTAATCAACGTAATAAGACAGATAAACTTTTCTTTTTTTTGCACCACTGCCCTATGTAGCGCATGTGCTTGTATGTCAAGACACCCTTCTTCAGTTTCTAATAAAAATCAGTTGGTATTTGGCGCCATGTGCGTCTGTATGTCGCTGCCTTATGTCCGTTGTTTCAGCGCCCTGCAAGCTCAGCCTGTGAAGTGGCGCAAAGCCAAAGTTGCTTTCCCGAGACATGTTGAGTGGTGAGCCTCATCCGCAATGCCGCTGCGCCAGGCACAAAGCCTTCGCCCAGGCTGCTCGCTACGCAGAGAAGCCGTTACGTAGTAGTGTTGGGGCACCACAGAAAATCTTGGCAGCAGAAGCGAGGGATGCGCAATAAAAATCCAAGTGTGCTGCCAGAAATGACCGCTTTGGGGAGTCCTCACTCTTGAGGTCGACCTACAGATTATATTCTCGCAGTCGACATGCGGGAAGCTTTTGATGCAGGACTACATCCTCTCCAAACTAGCAAGGACATAGCCAGCGAACGCTTGACTGGATCGCAAGATTTTTAGAAGCCAGACCAATACAACCGCGCTCCGATTGCGACGCCCAAACTACTACCTCGATCGAGGTGTCCCTCGGGGCTCAATTCTGGGCACTCTTCAATGTGTCCATGCTCACTGTAGCCGAAGAACTGGAATCGTACACTGGCGCTCGTTATAGCATATATAACCATCTGGACGGAAGCTCAGGACTACGGTGGAAACATTCAGGATATGGCCAGCGAACTTCAAGCTGCTCTGCTTACACTCGCGGGCACTCCTCCTAAACTAGTACTCACATTAGCGCCAGAGAAAACTTCTCTGTGTCAATGGCTGGGTCAGCACACTCCCGCCACAGCAGGCATAACACTGACATTGGGACCCCATGAAATCATGGACATATTAGGACTCTCGGGATTCCTTTCCACAGTACGGGAAATCTTTAGACCACTGAGCTTTGAAGGCAATGGCCCAAGCTATTGAACACCATAAAGCGCATATCCAATAAATTTGGTGGCGCACGACAATCAGCCTGCACCCCAATCGTCAGATCTATTGCGATCAGCAAAATTACTTACGGGGGCACGGTTATATATTTATCAAGAAAAGCCGGCAAAACATTGCTGGTGCATCACCGACATGATATGAGGACTATCACAAGCCTCCCGAGATTCATGAACACACCGAAACTGGAACAGTTAACGCCTATGCCGCCCATCGAAGATATCCTGAGAAATGCTCAGACAGCGTTGCAAATAGTTTGCACTTCACAATACAGGGACGGGCACCATGTTTTGGGACACCAGACGAATTCGCAAACATCCACGTCACACATGAAAACTTCCTTGCTTTCCCTCGCCTCTGCCCCTCAAAGACATCCGCTCCACTAGCGAGTGGGACCTCTGCAGCTAGACAGCGACTTTTTTGCCGCCACAGTCAAAGCAGCAATGATGCGATATTCACTGACGCCGCGCATGACGGAGAACACCTAGCCCTGGCGTGGTACAAACCTTCGACAGGTGAAGCTCAGCACTGCATATAGCCCATTGGACCATGCAACTTCTACATATTCAGAGCTTTTGGCCATTCGAACTGCTTTACAGGACAACCCGGCGCCATCAACTATCTACACTGAATCATTTGAAGCACTGAAGGAAGTCGAGAATCCCAATAAGAAGGCTCTGCGCATCCATCAGATTCTCCAACACAAACAGAAGAATGGCACTGACGCTAGGGCTGCCTGGACGCCGGGACGCGTGGGAATCCAAGGGGGACGTAACGAGGTGGCAGACAGTCTTGCCACCTCAAACGCTGGAGTCGTACCTTATCATCTCCAACCTCTCCTGCGCGGAACTGCCCATCTCGTCAACCACTCATACGTGAATGTGACACTCCCACTTTTACATGGCACGTCTGCGAAGGATCCTTAATAGCGGAAGACTCAAAGACGTCACGCCTCATCGCATATTCAAGGACCTTGCCCTCAGTCGATCCCCAAGAAATATTGATAAATAAAGTACTGGCAAACACAGCCATTACCCCGGACATAATCCATAAATGGCAGACTGTCGCTGACAAGAAGAGGGGCACCGACACGTCTGCCCGCTGCGTATGCACCTTTCGCCGCTGTTTCTGCATCGACCACCTCGTTCTCCATTGCCCTGCTTTTCGCCCTCATCGAAAAAGCAGCGATATATTCGTACACTCAGATCTGAATGCTATACAAAAGCATCTACTTAAACGCCCTGATCGTCTCGTCACACTAGCCCACTGTGGAGTTTCTAGCGGCGCGCATGATTTAGTGTTTGCCTACCCCCTCTACAATACTCTCTCTCTCTCTCCATCAGTGACCTTCGGTCCTCCTTTTCTTAATAAATGAATTTCATCATCATCATCGGCGCTAAGAGAGAGAAAGCGCACCGAGAGCGGTTTATAGTTGTGGCCCCCTAGTGGTCTACTATCAAACTAGAGCACGCGCCGGAGTGGAGCGAGCGCCGCGGAGCCATCTGGTGGGCGCTCCGAGTGCTAGCGTGGCTACGACGCAACAACGGGAGACAAGCCTCGACCTTAAGGAGCTTCGCAGCCGCAGAAGCGTTGTCCGTGCTGGAGGATTTTTGTGAGCAAATTCCGCATGGTGCGTGTGCCACGGAGCATCTGACAGCTGTTAGAGCCATTGTCGCTGCTCAAACACACGTCATGTTGGGGAAAATTTTGCACTTTTGCTGTTGATTCGAAATTTCGACGATCGGATTATCCAATGAATTTTCGCCATCCCACTAGCTTCGAATTAACGGAGTTTCACTGTACTCATATTGCGAATCCAAACCTTATACGTAAAACGAAGGCATTTGAATTCAGGTTGGAAATACGATGAGCACCAACAGTCGCTTTCCGAGCGCTAGTGCTTTATTCAGAGTGCTGCAGGCAGAGGTGAGTAAGCGCGTCTTGAGCTGCATATTGCAACATTTCTTAGTAAAACGACTTCCTAGCAGACTTGTACAAGGTACGCCAAAATGTACTTGAGATACGTTCCTGACTATTGTTCAAAATGAGCATCCAGGTAGAGTATAAAACATCGAATTTATAGTTGTATCAGAGTACAAAACATTCGAAAAAAAAATGCATTTTGGAACTCCGAAAGTACTCCCGAGATAATCAAAAGAAGAGGCGTGAAGGACACGGACACAAGGAGAGCAGTGAACAACACGAACGCCGACTATCAACTGATGCACAGCACAGAGGCGAAAAAGAAAGAAGACACACAGCTTATCTGCGCATGCTCGGAATGGTAGCGCCACCTGTCATTCGGTTACACTTGCCGGTCTTCGCGATAGACAACTCCTAAGGCTTTCTATCTCCTCTCTGTTTAAGCTAATCGACGGCTGACTCACGCATGCACTTCCACTAATACTGATATGCCAGGCCTCAACCAATAAACGCGTATCTTCGTTCTTATGCCTGTACAGGATCTCGGTTTTGTCTAACTCGGGTATGCAGCTACAGACCTGGCAGTGCAAGGATAGATTGGACGGTGTCCCACCTGATAGCGACCTTCTGTGTTCAATTAATCTTTGATTAATAGAACGCGCAGTTTGCCCTATATAAAAACGTCCGCAGCTAAAACGACTCTTATAAACTACACCCATGCGACAGTCGGTGAAATTGTTCTTGGCTAGGTGCTTAACCGGACAGATATCCGTTCGATTCTTACCTTCCATCTGCTCATTTCTTCTATGCACTGCAGCACAAACCCTTCCTAACTTATTGGGGGCCGTAAACACAACATTAACCCCATATTTACTTCCCACTTTCTTAAGCCTGTGCGAAACTGCGTGGATATACGGAATACTCACGACCTTTTTCTTGTTAATGTTACCCTCTGCTACAGCTTTCGTTCCGGTTGAAATCGACTTCTTAAGACGCTCAGCTACTGTGGCTATGACTAGTCTAGGGTAACCTGCATCTAAGAGGCGCTCGACCTGCGCATTAAAGCTAATGGTCAAACGGTGCACGCACGACTTCGATAGGGCTGACTCAGGACAAGGCTATTCCGTTTTTTACTACTTTTGAATGCTTGGAGTCAAAGTTTAACAACGGCTTAGATGCTCTAGGGGAATACTGCCAACACACGTGATTCTGCTCAAATGACAACGAGATATCTAAAAATTGTATTACGTTTCTCTCCGGTAGTTCTTTCGTAAACCTTATACCATCTCCATTAAGTTTAAATTGATCGCTTACATAGGTGACGACGGATTCAAAATCATCCTTACTGCAAAGTACCAAGTAATCGTCCGCATACCGAAATACCCTAATGATGCGGTCCCCTAAGGCCTCTTTTAAACGGCAGTCAAACTTGCTCAAGTATAGATCACTTAGAATAGGGGCTACCTTTGAACCTATACAAATCCCTGATTTCTGCACAAACACGCCTTCCCTGTATCCAACTAATGTTGACGTTAAGTACATGAGATAACATTCATTGTGAAATTGAGAAGTCCAACAAACGGTTCACCACAAGGAACGTTGACTCGCATACCCAGAACGATTGTTGCGCGAAGGCGGCGGTAAACATAAAAAAACTAGTGGGGAGTAAACAAATTATCTGACACAGTTGCGTAAGTAAAACCAAACAAAATGAAATAATAAGCGAGGAAAATGAAATATAAAAAGAAAGATTGGCGAGCGAACAGATGTTGGGGTCTCGATCCACAAGAAAACCACAAACTTAGCAGCAATGCTATAATAAGGTGCATGACAAAAAGGTTCAGAATAACAAAATTAAAAAAAGTCCTACTTAAATATTTTGCAAACTGCTCATCCAAGAGCATGCATATTGAAAATATGACTTCCAGCAGTGAAACAGTGCTCTACGGATTGGCCTAAAGCCACCGCTATACATAATATCGCGGAAATAGTTCGTAAAGCGCGCAATCTTGACGACATACTTTTACAATTTCTGGCCAAACTAATTCTCGAGGAACCTTGTCCCTATGAGAGCAGTGTGCGTGTTATGCTGAATATGCGGAAGCGCACCCAGCGGTAAGTAAAGCGGAAGGACGTAGAAAAATTAGGGTGCCAGACCCCCAATTGGTATACTATGCAAAAATGTTGGCCCCCTTGTGGCGGTGCATCCCAACTGCTATGTAAATCAGCGGTAGAAGTCGAGAGAACACGTGAGACCACTAAATTTTATATGTGGTCAAATAAAAGGTTATTTATTTATTTATTTATTTATTTATTTAGTTATTTATTTATTATTTATTGACCCAGAGCGCCACAGGCATTGCAGTGGGGGAGGGCATACGAGAAGTAGAGAGCGAGGGAACATCTTGCGGAAAATAATCACTCAAATAAAGTCACAAGAAAAATCACACTCAGCAACATAAATACATGTAAGACTGATTTTTTAAATTAACAGGCGGTCATTTATAACAGAGAGAAGAAAACATCATTAGACATGACATACACAATGTTCGAAGGCAATTGGTTCCATTCACGGATTGTTTCCGGAAAAAAAGAAATTTGAAATACATCAGTTTTGCATGCAATTTCCCGAGTTTTGAGCTCATGTTCTACACGGGCGGAGACAGCGCGATGCAAGCACATATTTGCCCTTATCAATTCCAATCTGGCAATGATAGATAGCGTGAAGGGACATGACTCGCACCTAACGTCGACGGTTGTCCAGGTACTCACAACCTAATCTTTCTTTCAAGCTCGCCGCCTCGATAGATCTAATGTAAGTTCCCAATACAAACTGAGCAGCCAAAGAAAATGCTCTATGCTGAAAATGCCCTCATCACCATTGTCAAGGAGACCCTCTTAATACCAATATATTTCGGTATCTAAGAATGGGCATGCCAGCATACTAAGTAATCATTAATCGCTCCCCCAAGGCCAAATTGAACAGCGGGAATATTGTGTTGAAGGTTGCCCGCCGAGTGCGTTCAAGAAAAACCAGTTTGCACCGTGTACAGCATGACATTTATGATTGTCAGGGAGGTGACAGAGTTGTCACTGAATTGACGATAATTATCGTTCATAGAATACTTCTCCCGAAAATCAGGCAGGTTCTACGCAAGCTTGACGTACGATCTACTCCGTCGAAGTAAGGGAGTGCGCAGACTAGAAGTTTGAGAAGGAGCACTGTCATCTTTTCTCGCGTTTGGTTGCAAAGTAACAACCAGCGAGTTAAAAGAGCTGCAGTAAACACGCTGCGTTTACCAACGATATATCAATTACTCCGTGATGGGGAAGCCTTCTATCAATACACATTATGAGAAAATAAAAAGAAAGTCGAAGTGAAACGAAGACGCCGAAAGTTATTCTGCACACATACACGCACGCACAAGCAACAAGAACGCGAAGGAACGTGTGTGTGCCATGCACTGTCTTTTTTTTTTCTTATCGCGTTCCAAATTGTTTGTTCGTGGTACTTTTCGTAAAGTGCGTAATCTATTGTGCAAATTTCAAGTGCACTATATTTGTATGTTACCCACTCCTGCTAATGGCTTCATTCTGAAGCCAACAGAAACCCTGTAAATAAATAAATAATAATAATAAATAAATAATAAATAAATAAAATCCCTTAAATAAATCAACGGAACATACCGTCAATTCTTATTTCGTTATAAATTACGGCGCCTTCGACGGGGAAAAAAGAAAGAGGCAGCAACCAGGAAAGCCCGAAAATACGAAGCGGGGAAGAAAGACGATCAGGGGACGGTTCTACTGCATGAATATCAGAATTAACCGAGAAATTTAGGCGTCTCGCCGACAGCTTAAATGCATAATCGCGTCGTTTTGTTTCTTTTTTCGTTTCTGTCGTTTCTGCTAGATGTTTTCTGTTCTGTACGTGTGTGTGCGTGCTTCCATAGTATTGCGTCCGTTTGTTTTCATTTCCCCGTTGCATCGCGGGACGTATTAGTAACACCCCTCTCAGCCAACGCCATGTCCCTAGCATAGTACGAAATCAGCTTAATCAAAACGCGATCACGGCAAAGCCTCCTTCCTGCAATTATTTTTCATTGTTTTTTTCATTGTTTCAATTTTTTTTCATTGATTTTCCGACAAATAAAGATTTTGCGCTTCATATATTCTCTGAAATGTGGCACGGTTCCTGATAACAATGCAGGGGCACTTCTTATGACCCCTGAATGGTGGACACCAGGAATATGACCAGATGCACCAAGCTCACACGACAAGAAATGTCCGTATTGTTCATAAAGCTTCCAGGACTGCCACCATCAGCGAAAATAGCGGGCCATAAAAAAAAAAAAACGAAATGACTCCGAAAATAGCAACGGACCGTTCCCTCGTGAGATGTCAGACATCACTACGCGGCGTCATGATGCCCCACGGAAAAAACGTTCTCGGCGCGTCCGTGGAACATTAATGCCGAAATAAAAAAAAGAAAAGCGTGGTTTTTGTAGAGCACACATAAGTATAGAAAGGGTCCCGAATGCATTTTTTCTTTGTCATCGATATAAAGCTCAGTTATATGGCGAAGCTGCGCAAGAGCACCGCGCAAGAGCACGGAGTTTTGTGCTGGAGTACCGTGTTTACGGGCGCCTTACGAAGAGACGGTTACGAAGAGTGCACGAGTAAGAAGGTAGCCGCGGCTGGCCCTAGAAAATAGAGAGAACAAATGAGAGCGGCGAATCATTTCTCCGTAAGACACGCTGTCCGCAACAACCACGACAAGCAGCGCCGCAGCAGTAAAGTGTGTCGCTGTTCATGCGGTTCCTCGCACGAAGGCTGTAAACGTCCGCCTAGACAACCTGACGCGCATCTAGCATCAGAGGACCAGGAAAATGTGGGGCCCAGAATGTGAATGACACTTAGGGAGTGAAAAAACTGCGAGTGTTTAGCGGGGCCGCGCCAGCACAACCGTGCATCTAGGCGAGTAAACAAACGAGTCGTAAGGCCGGGTTGAAACACCCAGCGCATTAAGTAACGGACTGACTCAATGGCCAAACTTGTTCTTGATTTGCGCAAAGCGTCTCGGGAAAACGGCCGCCATGTATATCTCGATGCACCGCCCCGACGAGCTCGTGATGCACGACACGCAGCACACGAAAGTTGCTACTGCTACGCTTTGAGCAGTAAAACAAGGCCATTTTCTAGCGTCGCCCGGAGCAAGCAAATATCGAGCAAGGACACCGAAGCGACACTGGCCAGAAACGCCAGTTCTCTATTTTCAAAGCCTACGTTGATGCCTTCGCGAAGGAAGAGAAGCACGCAGAGAAAATCAGGCGACAAGCATCCATCGCAGCCTTAAAGCAATAAGCCTGTCCGGTGACACTCTTTTCGTTCCATCAGTGCTCTCTGAGCTGCTCTTACCGTCGCTCGGCACACGCACGGTGCTGTTAACATGACAGCGTAACGAAGTCCGATAGTTGACGACGGGGCATTCTTACGGCGAACGGATATTTAACGACGAAACAGAAATCCACAAGAAAGGAGGACAGCAGGTAGTTTCAAGTGCTACGATCTATGTTAAAGCGATACAAGTGCAGAACCCGGAAACAGGCCAACAAGAAGAAAACTTGGCAATCCATTGCAGCCCATCTCTTCAATGTTCTGAGAAAGAGCCAAGTTGCTTGCTTGAACTGTTTGTTGCCGCGAGAGTGTGGCATCGACAATCTGAGCCTGTGATCGGTAGCAACCAGAGCACAACGACAACACCGGACACTTCGCGTGATCAAAAGGCTTTCCGTCTTCGGTGAATGCAGTAACCAATGAAAAGCAATGGACGTATATGAAAACTGTTAAAATGGACGTTAAACTGAAGGAAAGCTCGCGAACGTGTCCTCAAGCCTTCTAAACAAGTCTCGCAGCTCGCTTATCTTCAAGAACAAAATTACGAGAATTTTAAAGCATTGCGATGAAAAAAAGAAACGCTTCGGGAAGAAGAGGCGGGGAGCGAACGACGCTCGGCTCATCCCGAGAGCTCGGCGGCCATCAGTTATCATTAAAAGAGCGGCTAACCAGTATTCGCAGCAACGGAGGAGATGCCCTGCGCAGAAACAAAGCGCACTCACAAAACGTCGCGTTCCGAGAGAAACGTAATTACCTTCGAGGTGGCCCACCCAGTCATAAATCACAATGAGCGCGCATAATTAACGCCACTGTGAGGCGTAGTACGACGGCCGCCCCGTTTCGCCAGAAGGGAGAGGCAAAAAGCAAGCGACGCGCTGTACCGGAATCGGGCGCGGTTCTGCGAGCCAGGATATCCGCAACTGGCGCCAAAATGCTCACCCTAAAGCTCGCTCCTCTGCGCTACTCGTCGTGGTAGGAGGAAGCGCGCTTTCAAGGAACGTCGCCACAGACTGCACGTTTGCTTTTTTCCTCCGTTCGATTAGTCTACTATAGAACGGGCACAGCTGGTGCAGACGCGCGCTGTGCAGACAAACATCAACAGCTGTGAATAACGAACTAGCTAGAGAAGTGCAATCGTGTATGAAATGAGGTTGTGCGTCGCTCTCTGTGATAGGCGACGGCAGAGTCTGCTTTCGCTTCACTTGTGTCAGCGGCGAGAGAGGTGAAACTGTGGCGATGCTATAGGTCGAGAACATTGCAGGGGCACGTGAGGTTTTCAGCCTCAATTCAGCGACCACCCGCAGCGGGCTTTTCCACGTCTGCTCTCCGGAAAGCGCAGCAGTAGCTGCGATGGGTGGTCGATGACGCAGAGACAGCGCCTCTCGACGGAGCAAATCCCCTCCCCGCTTTGCTCATTGCAGCGTTTATTCGCGGAAAGGTGAGCCAACGTACTGCTTAAAAACATATCTTTCGCATTTCCTTGTGGTAGCAGCCGCGTGAAAGGAACAAAATGTGGGAAGCACCAGCTGCAGTCGAATCAACTGCGCTCAAAAGGGACAACGAGTATGAATATACCTCACTGTCCCTTGCATTCGGGAGGAAAGAAAACTACAGCCTATAATAGAAACGTCCTTACCTTTGGGTGTGCTCTCTTCGGGAAGGCAATTTTTGGATCAATCTGAAAACGAAGAAGGCAGAAATGTGAGTTACTTTCATACAACGAGCAAACAAAAAAGTTAATGAGGTAATGACATTTACTGTTGGACACCGGCACTCGAAGAGTGCCACGGTACTACGCAAGAAGGCATAGTGCAGTCTCTATTCCCTCTTATATGTAAAGACACTTCCCAAGCGCAAATACATTGCGGAACAAGGAGCGGTTCCCAGTTTCTTCTATCAAGCCTGTTCCCGTGACTAGATTTGCATTTCAGTTAACTATTAAGAAAACGGCGCAGCACACGCAAACGAGATGCTATAGAAGAAGAAAACACGAAGTTTTTCTATAGTATCTCGTTTGTGTGTGCTGCGCCGTTTTCTTAATCATGAATACGTACCAACTCGCCCAATTATCTGTGCTACTGAATGTGATTTCAGTTAATCCGCCATTTCTTGAGTCGCTCGTGGTTTACATTTATTTTTTTTTTAACTGGCGCTGCACATGTGATTAAATATTATATATTCTTCTTTTGTGAAGTATTTTAGAATGTTTTAGATTCTTGCACTTTTGATAATGCAACCTCTGTCGGCCGCGTAATCAACCAGCAGATCGCAGCTCGCCGATTGTTGCGCGTCGAAAAACCTTATCCACGACCATCGTCACCAACACGGTTTTCCTACCAGTCTAGTTACTCTAAGTTTATTTCAATTAATTTCATAAATCATATAAGTTGGCGCATCATAGCACGTCAATCAGTCCTGTTCAGCCGCCCTTAGACAACGGCATTTGTACTTTCTCACACTGAGTGTTTCTGAGTTATCCTCGGACATCTTGTGCAGCGGCCATCCGATGATCGGATCCGGTGACGAGATAACCTTTCTCGTTTGACGCACGCCGGACGTCCGAACCAGTGAACTGGTGCAGCGGCAAAACACCCCTGGCACCAGTGTTGGATCGCATGCAAAATGGGAGCGTGTGTTCGGCGCGTCACTGCAAGAAGAATGTTGGCAACCTCAAAACCTCAGAAGTCACACATCCCAAGATCTACGCGCGCGTTTGGGACTACCACGGTACGCCTCGACTCATGGGACAATCACGATTGCCAGAAGTCCTCCCATTCCAACACGAGTCACGGCTGAAAGTCACGGGGCACACACTCGGCCCCTCTGTCGTATACGCAGTCACAATGTTGCCTCCCTACCGGTTCACAGACCCCAAGGCAGGTTTTCAGCGATAGTTCACACAGAGCGACACTACCCTCAGTAGGCACTTATATTAACGACGAGACCACTGTTACCTCCTCGGTGCCAACGACAGTGACGAATCACGATCACAGAAACGACGACGAAGAGCCGTCCCTCAAGATATACAGGGTGTCCCACGTAACTTGAGCCAAGAATTTGAAAATGAAAGACACTTCAGAGGAGAACTGAACCAAACGTATACTATTCGTACTGGTCTATAGATACTCAGGTTATTTTTTATTTCCCCCTAAAGTAATTAGTTAATTATTTTTAATTAGCTAACTCCTTAATTATGGGCTGAAAACCCAAAATATGAGCACTGAGCTGTTGAGCACCTTCATAAACCACCGAATGAATTGTTTCCTGTACGATATGTCTTACGGTGTTAATTTTTCCGCATTCTAAAGAAAGCCCGCGAAATTTGAAAATGAGCCACGTGACGGACCGCGAGCGCACTGCTATAGTGCTGGTCTCAAGCGTGCAACCGGTGAACAAGGTCGCCTGCGGCTGCCACGGGGAAGCGACATGATGCTTTGAAGGTGGTCGATGTTTGGGCGTCCGTCTTTGGTTCAATGACGGTGCAAATTCACACTGCTGGCCGAGCGCTGCCGCGGTGGTAAAGCGCTCAATACTGCGAGGAAAAAAAAAAAAAAAGCTGTTTGATTCTGATTCACGAAGATCAAGACAACAGAAGATCAAGAAGATCAAGAAAACAAGAAAATAAAGCTATTTCCTTGTTTTATTTATCCGTCTTGGACGCTTATCTCGGCAGCGCTCGGCCAGCAGCGTGAATGTGCACCGTCATTGAACCAAAGACGGACGCCCAAACATCGACCACCTTCAAAGCATCATGTCGCTTCCCCGTGGCAGCCGCAGGCGACCTTGTTCACCGGTTGCACGCTTGAGACCAGCACTATAGCAGTGCGCTCGCGGTCCGTCACGTGGCTCATTTTCAAATTTCGCGGGCTTTCTTTAGAATGCGGAAAAATTAACACCGTAAGACATATCGTACAGGAAACAATTCAGTCGGTGGTTTATGAAGGTGCTCTACAGCTCAGTGTTCATATTTTGGGTCTTCAGCCCATAATTAAGGAGTTAGCTAATTAAAAATAATTAACTAATTACTTTAGGGGGAAATAAAAAATAACCTGAGTATCTATAGACCAGTACGAATAGTATACGTTTGGTTCAGTTCTCCTCTGAAGTGCCTTTCATTTTCAAATTCTTGGCTCAAGTTACGTGGGACACCCTGTATATCGGAAACGAAGGGTACGTGCGATGAGCACCCGTTACCACCGCCGGTGTCTGACACCATGCCACCCTATCGAGTCGCAGTCAAGTTCACATTGTCCCACAGGACGATAACTACGGCCGCAATAATTGCGCCTTGTGTACTGCGATTAACTCCACCGTGCGAGCGCACAGCCTCGAAAGGGAAGACGAAGGCGGTTTCGTAAGGGAAGTTCTCCGTCAAGGTCCGAATAGGCACCGAAATCATATGCTGACGATGCCACCCGGTGCGACCAGGAGGAGACAGTTTGGATACCTTTGTGTGTCTGCGTATGTGCATCATGCTGCAGCGGTGGCGTAGACGCAGAGCATCCGCCTCGCGTACAAAAGGACCGTCGTTCGAATCGCGGTTCCAGGCAATTCTCCACCGGATTAAAAAAATCCGCGTGTTCATCAAATTGTATTGTATCCATTACTAACCGTGAAACTTTCCGCGTTAACCTGATTTCGTTGCGCCTTATTTAACATTGCATAAAGTTGTTCCACTTTACTGCTTGCAAATATGCATGCCCCCTTACTCAATGCCCTTCAATGGGCCTGTAAGGAATTTTCAATAAATAAATAAATAAATAAATAAATAAATAGCATAAGAAGGCTTGGGGTGCTGCCGGATCCCGGCGACCATAGCCGGTACGGCGCTCCCTCACCAGAGCAGGATTGGCCACCCTGGTGCAGTAACGGCCACAACCTCCCATGAATACGCCAATTAACCTTCGGCCCCCAGTACCCAGCGGCTGCGAAGCAAGTGACCACGGCGGCGGTCAGACCTGTGACGCGGCAGAGGGTGCTAAGAATCTCTGGATCCGGACAGGCCGCCACTGGATCTGAACCTGGCAACGTTTAACGCAAGAACTTGATCTGGCGAAGGGAGTCTAGAGGTACTGTTTGAGGAATTAGCGGGCATTAAATGGGACGTTATAGGGCTAAATGAGGTTTGGAGGACGGGGGAAGTCTATACAGTGCCAAAAAATGGGCACGTCCTATGTTATCGTGGCCTAGAGGACAAAAGAGAACTAGAAGTAGGATTTCAGGTCAACAAGACCATTGATGGCAACATAGTGTAATACTATAGCATTAACGAGAGGGTAGCAGGTCTTGTAATTAAGTTTAATAAGAGGTGCAAATTGAGCGTGGTACAGGGCTATACACCTACATCCAGCCATGACAACCATCCACATCCATCTACATCCAGCCTTTACAAAAAAAGTTATGCCGGTTATTGCAACCTACTCTTTCAATTGTGTCTCTATAAGCAGAGTTATGCAGTACAAATATCTTGGTGTAACATTCACTCATGATCTTTCATGGTCTACTCACATTGCCTTAACATGTTCTAAAGCCTTAAAGCAACTAGGATATCTTCGTCGAACAATGCAGAATGCCCCTAAAGATATTAAACTTTTAATGTATAAATCTCTTGTTCGCCCTATCATCGATTGTGCCTCTACGGTGTGGTCACCTTACAGACAATGCGACGTCCTCAGACTGGAAGCGGTTCAGAGGAAGGCTGCCCGTTTCATTTATCGTAGGTACGACCGCTACTTCTCGCCGTCATTAGCATTACATGAGCTAAAGCTAGAACCTCTTTCAGTACGTCGTGATGTAGAATCATTAAAATTTTTGCACAACATAATCAACCATTCATATCGCATTTCAAACACATCCTTTTTGTCATTTGCAAAGCCTTCCTCTACGCGTAACTTCCACGAGCTCAATCTCACTACCTTTTTTGCACGCACAGATACATTTAAGTATAGTTTCTTTCCCCGCACAATAGATTTATGGAATTCCATACCTGGTCACATTCGATCACTCCCCCTGAATGATTACGTGACAATTCTTGTTGAAAATCATTACATAACAAAAGCTTAATTCCTTTACTGTTATAAATGTTTTATTGTTATTTTGTTGTTGCTTCTCATGTATCTTTCCTGTTGCGATTTTTTTGCACTGTATTAATCCCACTCCTGCAATAGCCCTTTACAGGGCTGCAGTATGTAAAATAAAAAATAAAATAAAAATGACGACCAAGTAGTTGAACTTATCTATGAAGATGTGGAATCGGCAATGACTAAAGTATAGACGCAGTACACTATTGTGATCGGAGCCTTCAATGCTAAGGTAGGCAAGAGACAGGCTGGAGACAAGGCAGTTGGGAACTATGGCGTGGGTTGCAGGAATGACAGAGGGGACTTATTAGTAGAGTTCGCAGAGCGGAATGATCTGCGCATCATGAATACGTTCTTCCGCAAACGGGAGAATCGGAAGTGGACGTGGAGAAGCCCGAATGGCGAGCAGAAAAATGAAATGGGCTTCATACTATGCGATGACCCTGGCGTCGTGCAGGATGTGGAAGTGCTGGGTAGGTGCCGTGACCACAGGATGGTGAGATCTCGAGTTGGGCTAGACATCGATCAATGAGCTAACTGTAAGACGGAAAGTCGAAGAATTCAAGATAGCGCTGCAAAACAGATATTCAGCTCTAACAGGCCAAGCAAACATTTGCGTTCACGAAGTCAGCGATAAACTCATACGGATTGCCACGGAGTGTGCAATAGAAGTAGGAGGTAAGATCTGTAGAGAGATTACTAGCAAACTTTCCCAGAAAACGAAAGACTTGATTAGAAAACGGCATGATAACATTAAATGCAACTGACAGAATGGAACTAGCGGAGCTTTCGAAGTTAATCAACAAGCGTAAGACAGGCGACATATGAAAGCATAATATGGAGGGGATTGAGCATGCTCTAAATAATGGAAAGAGCCTGAAATTTTCGACGTCTTGGCATAGGCAAAAATCAGATGCATGCATTACGAGACAGGCAAGGCAATGTGATCACGAATAGGGATGAGATAGTGTCATGTGCGCGCGAAAGTGTGTGCCTGTGTTGGTGCGTTTGGGTTGTAGAATGTGTGTGATGGTGTGAAGAGCACGTGTGTCACTTTTTGTCTATGCGGACATATGCAAAAAAATTCACAGCATATTCACGGGGTGAATGATGATGAGTGGGGCGAAGCTCCGGAAAGAATCATCGGTAAACCGTGAAACTCTTCCGTGTAATTCGCCCCACAATTAAAAGTGAAACACTTGAGTAAATGTCATCAAACTATTATAACATCTCGCATCTTTCATCATCAACTACAAGTACCGCCATCTAGTTTTATAACATCTCGCGCTTGCTACGAATCCTCACGGTTCAACTATGCACAATGCACAAGTTAAATCTCCCACCGGCACTTCATTGCAAGTCACGATACAGTGCCTATATATATATTATATATATGGGTTGCCGGTGAACGCTTCTCCAACGCGAGCAGTCGGTATTTCTCAATCAAGAAACTCGCTAGGAGACGCTGCCTGCGCCAACGTTGTAAAATGCACATGCTGTGAGGAAGATAGGGAAACGACAGAGCATGGTCTGATTGAATGCGGAAATATCCACCCAGGTGTACGTTTGGGCACCACCCTACATGAAGCCTTGGGTTTCAGGGCGAACAACGGGAAGCTGAACATAGCCGCGATTGAAATAAGTAAGAGACGGTTAGAATACTGGTGGCAGAAAACTAGAGAGAACGGACAAAAATAATTATAGGGAAAAATATGGAATTTCTGCCATAAGGGGCAGGGAACTGGGCTATGAAATTCCATTTTCGATATGGCATGATCGATTTGATTGAAGTAAATTTAAAAGGCATGAGGAAAATTCAAAGAGAGGAAAAAAAAAGTTATTAAATCTTTTTACGAGCCTGGTGGCGCACATGTCACCGCCCCGTTACAAAGGGGAAGCTCATAGCATCCATCCATCCATCCATCCATTGTCTCTCGCGGGCGAGCGCGTGCCGGGAGCCACGCGCGTGCCTCCCGGCAGGCACGCGCCGGTGGCTACCTACTACTACTACTACTACTACTACTACTACTACTACTACTACATACATCGGGGACGCACGACCCACGCCTTAAGGAGCTTCGCCCCTAAAAAGACATGAGACCGGGCCTATGTGATGTGCGCGAGAGTTTGTGTGCCTGTGTTCCGTGCGTAAAGAGAGAGGACGACGACGAAGTGGCAGCACGCGCAAGGCTGCGCGAGCGCAAGAGCACTACGAGGAGGAGAGAAGAGGAGCGAACAGGGGTGACGGACTACAGCGTTCGACACAGTCGGGTGTCGAGATTCTTCCAGCGGTCCACGAATTGGAGTTCCGGGCTTCACGTGACCGCCTGCATGTCCTCCCCGTCACCTCTTCTGCTCCAAGGCTGCAGTGGCCGGCCGCATCCTTCAAGCCATCGCTAGTCTCGTCGATGTCCGGCATGCTCTTCAGCAGGCAACGCCACCTCGGCTCCCTCCAGTCGCCCGTCCCGCCAGACGGTGAGCCTGTGTCCGCGGAGACTATTCGACTGTTACTAGGGGCGCTGATGAGTTTGGTTTGTTGTTTTGCTTTTCCGCTCTGCTCAGTACTGGGGGTAGACAGGCTGATAATGAAGTGCGTCATTGAAGCTGCAATCGCCATCGCCCAATCATCACTGCATCCAAAACCACGGACACCCATCCCTGTGAAGCCCGCCGGCAGCAGGTACAGGCGGCAACGCTCCCTTCCTCGTGCGGCGCTTTCGCACACTCTCGTGGCTCGGCGAACACTCGGTCAAACCTCGAGCCCCTCATCGGGGACCACCAGCTAGTCCAAGAGACGTTGCCACCGGAATGGCGACCGAGTTTGTTACACACCTCGGCGCAGCACAGCTGCGGCGGCCAACGAGTTACAGCGTTGGCAGCTACAGTATCTGGATGATCCCGAGGCTTCAGCTACCGGGCTTCGTCTCGGGTGTAAGTCACTGCGCAGGCTACCAAGAAGCCACTTATTCAGCTTCCCCCTTACCATTTCTCCCTTCCCCGCAATTCACCGCATCCCCCAAGGGCAAGGAAGTGAATAAGTATCTATTAACAACAACACTCGTCCAGCTGTAAGCAAATATTTTCTTGCTGTCTTCATTTAGGGGCACCTTTCACGAACACACACTGTTTCCTTGCTGGAAGGCCGGACACCTGACTCTCTTGACTCTCGCGAAGTCACGCGAACGTGCTTGCGGTTATGAAAAGAGAGCGCACGCATTGCGTTCCGTGGCTGCTTTATCGTGGAACGTGGTCTTCTTTGGACGAACCACGAGAAAGAACAGTAAAGAAGATCGTTGGACGATCAAAATGCGACGCGCTATGTTCTCGGAGGTCTTGGAGGCTTCGGAGGGATGGGCGTCCGTGGGGTTGGATACAGTCATGAGTGGGCGATAGCATGCCTCCCTCGTCGCTGATAGCGCAGCAATCGGAATGCTCATCTAATCGACCTTTCCTGCTAGCGGTGATGCACACCTCGCGTATGGACACAATGGTTCTTGATACATGCTTACGGCTGCTTCGGCGACCACTGATTCACAGTGGGCGCATTAAGGATTTTCGCTGAATGAGCCGAACCGCTATCGCCGCAGCGAAACGAAGCGCGAGCGGGGTCACAAACAGGCACAACGGGCATAAAAGCACGCGGGCATCGCGTGCTGCATGAAGAGGCTGAAGCGATTCGACCTTGGCCGCTTCCGGACTGTCGTGTCTAAATTCGTTTCGTGGCCAGGCGTGTCCTCCTGCGCTCAAAATGGCTGCACTCGCACGGATATGCACGTACTGTTTGCGTAGGGTCTCTTCTGTTGCGCCACGTAACACGTTTGGTCGTATGCGCTATGAGTCGACTTGCTTAGGTCGTGCGCACGTGTTCCCACCTCGGAGAAGCGCCTTAAAGGAACGCAAACTCTGCGACACCGCAGCAGACGATACCGTATCATTCTTTTTATTAGCCAGCTTGTGAGGCGCTCGTTTGTGATATGAGCAGAGTCTTCCTACGCAATGATAGACAGTGCACGAATGTCAATTGACACGCGCCTTTTAGTCCCTTAATTGCTTGCGACAGCGGCCCGTATTACAGAAGCGTCGCGCGAACGACGCGTCTGTAATACGGGCAATGTCGTCTGCTCGGCATTGCCTGCCGCTGACTCAGAAACACAAATGAGCTGCGCGTGGCGCTCCGAACCTTACAACAGTGCCAAGCGTGGCAGCGTTCGGCGCTAGTACGCCAACGCCGCGTGTGTACTCGACCTGGACTTCTGGTTGTAAGGACGCCCGCGTCAAACTTGCGATAATATAGCCCCTCTCTGCGCGTTGCGAGTCCTCGTGCACGTCGTCGACAGGGCGTCTTATGTCTACATCGCTCTCGCCATTGCAAGCGGGCATGGCGTTAGGAATGCACTTCCTAGCATGTACGGCTTATGCACATTCAAATAATAATAATAATAATAATAATAATAATAATAATAATAATAATAATAATAATAATTATTATTATTATTATTATTATTATTATTATTATTATTATTATTATTATTATTACTGCCCCGTGAACAACCGAGAAGTCTTGGTGTTGGCGTATGGAAAGGAATGCTAATACTACAAAAAAAAGTCGAGATAGTATGCACGATAAATAAAAAGAAATGTAAAAGAAAAACCCTTAGGAAATCTCCACGACAGGGCCAAATGCAAGATGACAACTATACAGGTACAATAAACACTCGACTCAAGACAACATGCAGGAAAAATACAGAGGAAAAAGATATTAGAAAAAAGTAAATGAAGGTCGCGTAACCACAAGATACAACACGACGAATAGAGACAGGCAGTAACAAAAGCTGTTCACATCAATGTAAGCTAAAACAGAAAGAGCGTACAACGGGCGATGACATTTCATAACAGCACAACTCTCAGACGAAAACAATGACGGGCAGTCTTGAAAAAAAGCTCCGGAGGTTCATCGTAGATCGTGCCGAGTTCCGGATTAACTTTAGTTAACGCGCACGCTACGAATCCTCATGGTTGAACTATGCACAAGTGAAATCTCCCACCGGCACTTCATTGCAAGTCAAGGTCCAGCGCCTATATATATATATATATATATATATATATATATATATATATATATATATATATATATATATATATATATATAGGTGGCCGGTGAACGGTTCTCCAGCGCGAGCAGCTGTCTCACACAAGACAGCAGATGGAAGAGTGAGAGAGCTCACGCGCCGAGGGCGCGCCTCCCACACGCGCCCTCCTAGTAGCGCGTTCCTAGTAGGTAACGCGCTACTACAACGGACGGACAGACCCAAACCTTAAGGAGCTTCGCCCCTAAAAAAATGCCGTTGTCCAGAGCCTTATAGAGATTCTGTATTCTGTGCGCGGTTGAGTGTTGGCGTAGGCAGGGAGGTACACGAAAAGGCGTTTGCTCTCTGGTTACCATGCGCGGAATTCGAAAATTGATGGACTAATCTGAGCAGGCTTATTAAGGACCTGGAACATTAAGCACGCTCATATATACAGGCGGCATTCTGCGTCAAGGCTAGTCAACAGTGTTGAGCATGGAGCCATTCAGCGAAGTGCGCACTGTTGGTCTGACGCACATGTAGTCCTAACGCTGGCAAATTTGAACAGCACTGTCTTCTGGAATTACAGAGAGTAGCTCTACGGCCGTGGCAGCGCTCATTCAAGGTCGCATTTCCATCCATCACAATAATAACAGAACGAAAAATGCCTATCGAGGTGCCTCGACAAATCGCGATACTATGCCAATACACATCGAAAAAAAGAAATCTGATAAAAAAAAAGAGCTTTCTCTCCGACTGGCATTGTAAAAAAGAATTCTAGAAATGGTGCACTGGTTTCAGAAGTCCAAGTCTTTCTACATGTAGAAAAATTGTTCACTTACACAAGAGAATTTCGGAACTTCCGTCAAACCTTTAAAAATATTAATAAACACTCGAACAATTCGATTCAAAAACATTCGATGAATTCGCTGTTTGTTCAAGGTATTGGTAAAGGCAATTCGACAAGACTAGCTCAATCACACGTGGAGAGAGCCAGTCAGAAGTGTAGCTGTTCTCTTTTCCTGCCCCTTTCTTACATGGTCCGCCGTCTGTGCACTGATAACGTTTAACTGCAGGAGAGAAACACACATAGGAAACGTGGTGAAAAGCACAGCGAAGCACATACGGTGCAGGCTTACTATCGCAGGAAGAAAGAGGAAGACGCATAAAGAGCGCCGCCCGAGCGACTGGTTTTATCTTCCGCCCAATATACCGTTACAGAACACAAATCCGAACGGCCAATATGCACTGCACAGGCAAAAGAAACGGTTTCAACCGCTGCACACAAGAAGCCTCAGAAACTGCGAGGAAAATATCGAGACCTATTTCCTGCCGTGAGTGACACCTACGCAAGAATACCGCAGGAATCGCTTTGTTACTTTTAAATGCGAAGCATCTCAGGCTCCCGCATCTAGTGCGCCTCAAAACTGTCATCATCATTACTGCAGGTCCTCAAGGGTGCGCCTGCACTTATTCTATGCAATGCCCAATGTGTTACGACGTGGTTTCTTTTTTTTTCTTCTCTCGGGCACATTACCTCACTATAGCACATTGATAAAACGGCGGCAAGCCGAAGCAACACAAGACTGTCTGCGTCGATTTGTCCGGTGCACAGCGTCCCGAAAAGCTATGCGTCTGTGCATAGTGTAGTCTAGCCCAGGGGTGAGGACGGTGTCAAGCTAGGCGAGGTCGTCTTTACGCTGAGCTCGGCGCGAAACGTCGAGAAGCGTTCGCTGGGGCCTCGCAGTGCTTTGCTTTCCCGAAGCCTCGGACCACATACGATACGCGGGTGTGTCGGAGAGGACCAGCCAAGTGACCATAAGCTTCGCTTCTTCGCTACCCTTACGAAAATGCCATATATGGCACGTATATAAATCAGATGTGGCCACATATAAGTAAATGTGGCCAGATATGTTGCCATATATGTGCTCAAATAAGGCCATATATGGCACATCCATCCCAAATATGGCATCAAATGCAGCCATATATGGCGCGGTCGGCCAATATGTGGGGTAAAATGTAGCCATATATGGCATCAAATACTGCCATATATGGCGGGGTCGGCCCATATGTGGGGTCAAATGCAGCCATATAAAGGATCTGCGGTCATGTACCATATATGAACTGCATGTCTAAATCGCCCAATAAACACGTACGTGGCACGCATACACACACATTACAGCTGTACGTATCAGACAAATTGTCTGACACCATAATGAATACATGACGCACCAGGTGGTCCTATTGCCATTAAATTTATATGCACACAATCATCAATACCACATCTCCTGTCATGCACGTACTATATGCATGTCAGTTCCACTTTTTTATAGTCTTAATTTCTATTAATGCACGATGCACGCACAGAAGCACGCTAATTTTTTTCTACAAGGAAAATAATATATAAAGTTCAAATGATATTGTTTAATTGTTAGATGTCGAAGGTGAAAAATTGTGCAGGTGTATTACAATGCTTTCAAAATTAAAGAAAAATGTCCAAGCAGCCTTGAAACCTCCATTTATTGACATTAAAAAGATTGAAAGTTCACTGCATGCATGCACCACGAACTACAAAAAAGCAAGCCCGGCCGTTCACATTCTTTTGAGCAATTTACGGCATGAAACATACATTGCAACAATATTAATAGAGATCCAATCACATTCTCCGCGTTTATTTCTCTTGTTATTGGCAGCATATACTAAAGGACCTCAGAAGGAGACATGTGCACGCGCACCACGAGCTTTTGATTAACAGCAGAATTACCGATCAAGCAGCAGAACTCAAGCAGAGCTTTCATATTTGTTGAAGAGACAATTAGACAACTCATGTGTTGGGAACGTAACATCTTTATTTGAACAGTAAAGCCACCATTAAGCAAGGGGACTCCTCGCTGCCGTTTATACGAGGCAAGCGCTGCTAATTACCCTTACAAAAACGCACTCTGCGTTTCAATTAACTGCGTGTCGAGTTCCTTTTGAGTCTATAGAAAATCATTTAAATGGCAATTTCTACTGAGCGCCCTCAATGAAAATTTAATTGGCATAATAACGGAAAGCGTCAACTGACTCTCAGTCGATACCAATTCAGTTGGCAAAATTTAAGCAAGGTTTCATTGAATCGCACTCAGTAGAAATCTTATTGGCCCTATATTGAACACTGCCAAAATGATCTCATTTTAGTAACAACTACATTTCACTTCGGGTGTCGAATTCACAGCATTTATCTTTTGTATAATGTTTGCTATCATGGCCGACCAGGATTACGAATGACGTATAGCATCAGTGCTGTCTGAAACATTCTCCGTGGATATTTTTGGCGGAACACACTGCATAAACCAATCTTGTCATTATATTTATAACCCTTACTGGGGCAGCCATCTATTACTTAAATCTGCAGGCAAGCGAGTCTTTTCAAGCACGATATGCGTGGCGTTCATGATCACAATCTACACGGAAGCTGTGAGAAAAATATTCTCGCTGATTCCGTGCGTATATGCCATGTTTTTATAAACAGCGAATTTGTTATGGCTAAAATCACTGCATATCAACTAAGATATAAACAGAGATAATTGCCTGTCACGCATGTTAACTACTGAGGGTACGTGAAACTTTCATGTGCCAGTCAAGGGAAACTGGTAGAGGTAGAAACAACTTTATTTTGGAATAGCTATACAGAGGCCTCAAGCGCTCACCCCTCCGGCTGAGGGGCGCAGACGGAGGGGTGAGTCCCTTTGTGTACCCAAACTTGCACCAAGTTAGTCACGGTAGGCAGTCACGGTCCGTGCCTGCACGTGCAGCGCTGTAAGATGGTGCTCCTGTTTACTCTGTGTATTTCCGCGACCAAAAAGTAGTGCGTTGCTTGTGGGAGCGAAAAACAATAAATGCCTCGCTCGCAGCCCCACGTCATAATACATTTCTGATCAGCTTAACAAAACACGCTCGTAATTGAAGGGTAAACAGTCGAAATGTGCGAGTCTGTGTTTTTTGTCTCTCGTTTGCGAGTCGGAGCGATACACCTCTCCTTTATTTTACGGACTGCTTGCGTAGCCTTCCCATCATTGCAGCTCATGTAAACGTGTCAGTGGTGGCGACAAGGCACTGTCGCGCAGGGCCAGCGAGAACAACGTGCGGCAGAATTTTTTACAAGTGCGCGCGCGGTCGTGGTGTGACTAGGACGGCCGAAGGGTGATGTTACCAAGGTAGTGTTTTACTGCAAGAGCACGGCCACGCCGAACGAGCCCACCAGCGCTTTCAGCAATCGACAGACCGTTGCTTGTTCTATGGACGACCGGCTCGCACGCCACGGATAAGGCCACGTGTTAGCAAGTATTCTTATGGCTCATCGGACTTCTCTCTTCTAATCGCGCGTTAAGTATTGCTTATTCTCCTTGTATGTTTTGTTAATAGGGTTTTCGTGCATGTTTTTTTTTTCTTTTTTAGCTCTCTCGCCTTTCCGATTTTCTTACGAAAGAGGCACGCGTAGGAGACGTTTATTCTTTTCGTTGGAATCTTACCTTGATCTTAGCGGTGTGTGTGTGTGTGTAGGTCATGCAGGTGTAAAACATGCAGGACCTTGTAGCGCTCGTAGTCTTTTCTTTTCCTCCAATTACCTGCTTTCTCATGCCCCTAGTCTGCAGTGTTGTGCGTGCCTATTGAGGTCATGTGCCTGTTATGCTCCTATATGTGTGTGACTACTGCGGACGCAAGTTTATGCCATTGACACAACATACCTTATACTGCACGTTTCACAGTCATCCACACAGACATAATTGTCAACGATACCTATTTTGGGATATTGTGGGCATTTCTGGCCACATCCATATATGGGTCCATGTAGCCATATATGGATATATCAGGAATTGGGCCATATACGGCCATATATGTCCGTATCCGTATATATGTCCGCAAGAAAGTGCGCTCCACGCACGCCGCCTTGGCCATGAGTGGCGCTGCCTAACACTCCCAGGATAATACGTACATAAATACACAATAAAGTGGACGGGGGGACGGCCGCCTTCGTAGCTCAGTTGGTAGAGCATCGGACGCGACATCCGAAGGTCGTGGGTTCGGGTCCCACCGAAGGCAAGGTTTGTCTTTTCGTCCACTTTAATTCCTTTCTACTTTCTCCACAATTACAATACCACAAGTAACTTCCCCTATGGTTTCCTAGGCTTCATTGTCTGTTTGCTCATTAAGTTGTTTCTAACAAAATAAAGAACGAGCCCTTGACCCCTTCCCTTTCGTTATTTCATAGCTTGGGCCTCGTTGCGGCAGACTTGGTGCCTTAGGTAGCATGCGAGGGCTTATTGGGCAGCAGCCATCTCATCTAAGTTCACGTTCTACGTGACGCCTCCTGGCAAGAAAGTGCGCTCCACGCACGCCGCCTTGGCCATGAGTGGCGCTGCCTAACACTCCCAGGATAATACGTACATAAATACACAATAAAGTGGACGGGGGGACGGCCGCCTTCGTAGCTCAGTTGGTAGAGCATCGGACGCGACATCCGAAGGTCGTGGGTTCGGGTCCCACCGAAGGCAAGGTTTGTCTTTTCGTCCACTTTAATTCCTTTCTACTTTCTCCACAATTACAATACCACAAGTAACTTCCCCTATGGTTTCCTAGGCTTCATTGTCTGTTTGCTCATTAAGTTGTTTCTAACAAAATAAAGAACGAGCCCTTGACCCCTTCCCTTTCGTATCTAAGAATGGTCATATATGGCTATATCAGGAATTGGGCCATATATGGCCACATTTGCCATATATGGCCATATATTGCGACACCTTTTAGATGCGAAGGCACGTTCCGAGCGGTGGCACGTCCCGCGGCGTCGGCGTCCGCACTCACACTGCGCATGCGCAACTCTCCTCCTTCCCTCTCTCCAACAGCTGCGCGTTACTCTCTCCACTTCTCTGCTACCACCAGCTTGCGCTTCTCCTGTGTTCTCGCTTCTGTCCCGCGGCGTCGGCGTCCACACCCGCACTGCGCATGCGCATCCTCCTCCCACTCGTCGTCTCATTTCCCCTCCACTCGGCATTCTTCCTCTCCGAACGGCGCGCGTTGACTATGCAAACGCTATTTCTTCGATGAACGCTTTACCAGCTCGCAAGGAACGAGAACGCGCCCTCGCCCCCAAGAGACAACGCTGATGCAGGTAGCGTCTGCTAGCGTCAAATTGATGCAAACGCGACACCTGGTCAAACCGATGCAAACGCGGTGTGCATCCCCAGTGCTGCTTCGCATCGCCTCATGGTCTCCTTTAGCGGGAGATATAATTTTTTTAGGGGCGCAGCTCCTCTAAACCTTGTCACGCGTCAGTCGTCAGGCGTAACCCGCGTGCCGGGAGGCACGCGCTCGCCCTCGGCGCGTGCTTCCCGGCGCGTGCATCTCTCTCTCTCCCGGCGCGTGCCTCTGCTGTCTTGTGTGAGAGAGAGAGAGACAGAGAGAGAGCGAAAGGCGCGCGTTGGCTATGGAAACGGTCTTTCTTAGAGGAACGGTGTACCAGGTCGCAAAGAAGGAGAACGCGCCCTCACCCGCGAGAGACAACGTTGGCGCAGGCAGCGTCTCCTAGCGAGTTTCTTGATTGAGAAATACCGACTGCTCGCGTTGGAGAAGCGTCCACCGGCAACCCATATATATATATATATATACATATAATGTCACGGCGACCAACGCCGCAGATAAGAAGGAGATAACGCAAGCTGCTTGCGCGGCCGGAGCGGCGGTGACCAAGGGCGAGTGGCGAGTGACGAAAGCCGTGGGGGCGGCGACATCGACGTCACAGACGCTCTTTTCCCGGCCGATTTCGGTTTCAAGGAGCCTGCCACGGGGAACTAATTGTTCGCGTAGCTCCGACATGCACTCCGCTATTCAAAATTTGATCGTTGGGACAGGTAGTGTCGAGGACGGGCTCCAAAGTACTCATTTACTGTAGCCACGAATTGCTGATAATTAAAGAGTTAATTAGCGCAATTTCGCTAATTATGTATACAAGTGCGGTAATTGTTCTATATCTAGAGGCTGCCAACCCGTACACTCGAATGGTACACAAGACATTCCCGCGATTTACGTTCTTCTAATTTTAAAAATGTGTTGCAGCTAAAAAACACCCTGTATACACCGAACGAGCGCGAATAAGCTGTCACAATGGATACTCTCAGTTTGAACAGCGCTCCTGTTGCAAAGGCGGCCGAAGCAGCGAAGGAAACTAGCGTGCTTCAAGTGTCGAGCTGTGACACTTGATAGTTCGCGCTCATCTTCTGTTTGTTCGCTTAGCGGCGTCCCTTGAGCTCGAGTGACTTTTGTACGCTCCCTTGCGCTCCTCGCGCCATCTCCCTGGTAATGAAGAAACGCTTATGAGCGCCTGCCGTCTCTGAGTTCTGCCAGCGGTAAAGGGTATGTATATAAGGGTCGCCGTTAGCTCCCCCGGAAGGATCTACTCTTTGTGGCGTAGTGGTCAGCGCCACGCGCTGTGGACGAGAGGTTCCTGGTTCGATTCCGCGCTTCGGAAGCATCCATCTGAATTATTTTTCTTTATGACTATATGTATGTATGTATGTATGTATGTATGTATGTATGTATGTATGTATATATACATACATATATACATATATACATACATACATACATACATATACAAATACGGTTCATGGCGGCGGCGACGGGGACGGCAAAAACCAGCCGAGACTGTCCGTATAATTGCTATCGCAAGAAAATTTGTTCAGAGCCTTGAGGCAGTCAAGCTGGCGACGGCACACTGCTACATGGTAGTGATTATGCGACGGACAATACACGAATGTAAGAAAACGTGCGCAGAAGGGAAAAGCCGACCCTCGCTTGCCCCACTGAATCGCATCCCCGAGCCCATAGCGACAGGGCTGCCACCCAAAAAACGCGGGTTCGGCCGCGGCGGTCGCATTTTCGATGGAGGCGAAAATGCCAGAGTATGCCATGTACTGTGCGATGTCAGTGCACGTTAAAGAACCCCAGGTGGTCTAACTTCCCTCTCCTCTCTCTTTCACTCCCTTTCCCCCACGGACCGTGCTCCCTACATGGGCTGCAGCGTCCTTTCCTAACCACGATCATCATCATGACAGTGCTGCTGACATTCTTGACCAAGCTCAGCAGCCAGTGTTCGCGACGTTAAGTCACGCAAGCTGCGGCAAAACTTAAATGAAGACGAGTCCTGGATGCAGATATACAGTGCACCAGCAATCGAGAAAAAAAAAAGACAGTGGCCACTGCACAGGGCAGAAAAGGCCACCCTTGTCGCTCGCCGGCTTAGAACTCCAGTCAGAAATTTGTGATGGAAGACATTAAGGCTCATTGAAGAGCAGAGAAGGCTACCGGTACATTGTGCCGGCGCTCTCATACCGATACCTTGTGAATATACGGCACAACCCACGTGGTATTTCCCTGCTTTTTTCTTTATACACTAGTGCGCAAGCCTTCAACTGACACCGTCCAGCCTCGGAACCAATGATCCAAAAACATTCATCGGCACCGAATAAGGGAGAGTCGCCGCAACTATCCACGAGATTTGTAAGGTATATTATCATCCACTGTGTGTCCGAAGCTGCTCTGACAGCGGGAAGAAATCAGCATAGAATTGTTTCGCAAGTGTAACCGATGTGTTTATGTCAGGGTCCGCTAGGAATTGATTAAAGTGACCACAACGAAAATGGCGTGAGCGACCGTGTGCCGTTTCGCTAACACCGTTTCGTTCGTGGAGGTGACGCGAGTAGAAAGCGAACCCCAGTAAGTAACAAAGGAAAACCAAAAGAAACTGCCACCTGATCGATCCTATCGGACCTTCAAGTCACATACCGAAGTAGCTTCGCCAAAATCGCATCTTTTCATCTTTCTTTTTTCCTTGTGTTATTGCTCCTAATGTAAGCGTTCTCGCATACTCAGCGAATATAGGAAACGGAAGAACAAAACGGCACACTAACCACTAACGTTTCTTGAATGCACATCTGATGAGAGCTGGACAGCGGCTTTCAATACACCGGCTTCTGAAATAAACATAAGTTATCGAACTTCCCGGAAGACATCATCTACTGTAGCAAAACTTGTGGCAATATTAGAAGCTGCAAGATTTATTGTTGAAAGTGAGCACATCTCATCACTGGATGGTACATTCAAACCGCAAATTAGCATAAGAATTGATAAAGAAATATTATTTTCGTATGGAAGATACCATTATATATGAAATTCTGGAAGCAGCGCTTCTCTTACAGGTCATGAAATCCGTTTGAATGGCTGCCAAAGCCACGTTGGAGTATCAGGAAATGAGGTAGCAGTCAAATTAGCCGCAGCAGCACGCACTAGACATACCCTGACACCTCTGATGCTTTCCAGATCAGACTGCAAGAACGTTCTTTCCACCCTGCGCAGGGATGTCTTGTTTGATGAACGTACCAAGGCTTTACTTTTGTATAAAGTGGATCCGTTTCTACGGTCTAATCAAAAGAGCGACCGCAAGTCTCACACATATCGTCCACGTTTAGGCATAGCATACGCACCTCCCTTACTGTGCCGTATCAAAAAGAAGGATGCCCTCAGGGTGCGATCATTGTGACAACTCTGACGTGACAGTCGAGTACATCATCATAGAGTGCCGCAATACGAGGAACCCCGTACTCAACCGAGGGATCGATTGAACAGCCTCGATAGACGACCTCTCACACAGAGCAAACTGCTTGGACCATGGGAACACCCTGATCAACAAAGACGTGCAGTGGACGACCTTGTAATGGACACGAACCTGATCGATTGTCCACAGATAGAGCTATATTGTTCATCTTGACCATATATACCAAGATGTTAATGAATTTTCTCTTTTAATCGCGCTGCCTTTTAGTGCATGAACATTACTTGTACAGACTGTATCCATGGTGATATGAATGACCACCTTATATGTATTGGACTCCGCTCACAGAGACTTCTTTTGACACCGTGATCCAGTGATAATGTCTTTCTTTTAACATGAAAGTGTTTTACGCTGGGGTCCACCAAGAAATCTGTGACGGAACCCCCTGGGATTCGAACCCACAAGCAGCCAGGGTGCATCAGTAGGAGCTAGAAGCGCTACCGACCACGCCACCGACAGACTTACAATACAGAGGAAAAGACGGGCCTTACGTATTTACTGTACCGCTCTCAAATTTGCATCTGACTGATGTTCGGTTAAAGCAAACGTATTTAGCAAGCAAAATTACTCTTAAGTTAACATCGCCTCCCTTTCACTTCACTCTTGGCTCTCAGCGGTGCCACCGGCACCTAGGAACGATGGAGAGAAGTCGTAAATTGTCGCGTTAATATGCGCACCGGCAGTTAACGTTTCAATGGTTTCGACGCTCTATCAGCCCGCAGGCATCGGCGTTCTGCCGGCGCGTTGCTTCTGCCATGGCTGCTACATAATTTGTGGGTAGACAGATTACTTTCCCAGGAACGAGCTTTCCCAGGAGACAAAAGACTTGATTAGAAAACGGCAAGGCATGATAATATCTAATGGAATTGACAAAATCGAACTAGCGGAGCTTTCGAAGTTAATCAATAAGCGTAAGACAGCCATAATACGAAAGCATAATATGGAGCCGATTGAGCATGCTCTAAAAAACGGTAGGAGCCTGAAAGCGGTGAAGAGACGTCTAGGCATGAGCAAAAATCAGACATATGGATTACGAGACAGGCAAGGTAATGTGATCACGAATAGGGATGAGAGTGTTGAAATAGCCGGAGTTTTACAGGGATCTATACAGTATCCGCGATAACCAAGGTAATAGTGAACGGGGAAGCACTTTAAAAGAGGCTGACCTTCCACCAGTACTGACAGAGTAAGTAATGGAAGCTTTGAAAGAGAAAACAGACGATCTGTTAAAGGATGGTGGGCAGATTATACTGGACAAAAAATGGCAAGCCTGTATACGCAATGCCTAATGACTGCGACCATACCGAAATCATGGAAGAATTCGAAAATCATCCTAATCCATAAGAAAGGCGACACAAACGACTAGAAAAATTACAGGCCGATCAGCTTGCTGTCAGTCGCCTACAAGGTATTTCCCAAGATAATCGCTAACAGAATTGGTACCACCTTAGATTTCAGTCAACCTAAGGAACAAGCGGGGTTTCGTAAAGGCTACTCAACAGTAGACCACATTGACACTGTCAATCAGGTGATAGAGAAATGCGCGGAGTATAATCAACCCCTATATATAGCCTTCATAGATTACGAGAAGGCATTTGACTCGGTCGATACCTCAGCAGTCATGCAGGCATAGCGCAATCAGGGCGTAGACCAGCACTACGTAAGACTACTGGAAGACATCTACAACGGCTCCACAGCCACCATAGTCCTCCATAAGGAGAGCAGCAAGATACCTATAAGGATGGGCGTAAGACAAGGTGACACAATCTCTCCAATGTTATTCACAGCATGTTTACAAGAAGTATTTAGAACGCTGGATTTCGGCCAGCATTCTCAGATAACGATTGGTAGCTTACGATTGTCTCTGAAGAGGAAAGTGTATAACAGCTGCATCTTAGCGGGACTCACCTGTGGAGCAGAAACTTGGCGGCTAACTAAGAGGGTTCAACTTAAATTGAGGACGATGCAGCGAGCTATGGAAGGGAAAATGGTACTCCCCACTCGCCCTTGGTCACCGCCGCTCCGGCCGCTTCGGCCGCGCAAGCAGCTTGCGTTATCAGCTTGTTATCTGCGGCGTCGGGCGCCGCGGGAGAGTGACGACAGCCGTGGGGGCGGCGACATCGACATCACAGACGCTCTTTTTTCGTCCAGTTTCGGTATCAAGGAGCCTGCCACGGTGAACTAATTGCTCACGTAGCTCCGACATGCACTCCGCTATTCAAAATTTCATCATTGGGATAGGTAGTGTCGAGGACGGGCTCCAAAGTACTCATTTTTTGTAGCCACCAATTACTGATAATAAAAATGTTAATTAGCGTAATTTCTCTAATTATGCATACAAGTGCGAAAAATTTTCTGTATCTAGAGGCCGCCAATCCGTATACTCGAATGATACACAAGACATTCGCGCGATTTATGTTGTTTTAATTTTCAAAATGTGTTGCAACTAAAAAAAAACCTATATATCCTCTCATGTATTTGTTCCCTGAGCTGGTGCAGTGGTGAATGCTTTCGTGTATTCTTATCCAAGCATAAAAGTATTAGTAATAGTATTATATGGCTTTGCCGTGCAGTCTTTGTTCCTTCTTAAAATCAGTGAGCTCCTCGCGAGCGTGCTACGTCATCGTCACGCCTCCGGTTCGTCACAGTTATTGCAGTTTGTATGCTACTGTGCACTACAAGTATACGGCAAAGTGCACTTCCGAATAACTTAAGCGGGAAACATGAACGCGTACATGCAGTGCTGCAGCGATATCATCTTGCAATACGTGATTGTGGGCATGACGGAAAATAGTAGGCATGTTTTGCTTCACAAACAACTTTTTTCAAGTGGGCAAAGAAAAATGTGTAAACGAATACGTGTACCTGGGACAGTTAATGACAGGAACTCCTAACCATGAAAAAGAAATTCTCCGTAGAATAAGGTTGGGCTGGAGCGCATTCGGAAGGCATTACGAAATCATGACCGGAAACTTACCGCTCTCACTAAAGCGAAAAGTATTCAATCACTGCATTCTCCCAGTACTAACGTACTGTGCAGAAACGTGGAGGATAACGAAAAAACTAGAGATGAAACTAAGGAGCACGCAACGTGCAATGGAAAGAAAAATGATAGGGGCAACGCTAAGAGATAAAAAACGAGCGGAATGGATCAGAGAACAGACAGGAGTAGCCGATATTATTACATCAATTAAAAGAAAGAAGTGGACCTGGGCAGGACATGTCATGAGGAGGAAGGATAATAGGTGGACAGTAAGAGCGACGGAATGGATACCAAGAGAGGGAAAACGCAACAGAGCTAGGCAAAAGGTTAGATGGAGCGACGAAATTAAAAAGTTTGCGGGCATAAAGTGGAACCAACTCGCTCAGGATAGGGTGGATTGGAAATCGTTGGGAGAGGCCTTCGTCCTGCAGTGGACCTAAACAGGCTGATGATGATGATGATGATGAAAGAAAAATAATAATAAACCTTTTGTCACGGCCACGCAAGTAATCATTCGAATAAAGCGTTGCGTTTGAGTATTAAAACATTTCCTCAATATAGGCCTGTCAAATATCGTGGTACACACGCGGCGTATACAGTCACGTAGCTTGACTGGCTATGCCAGTTAACTTCCTTGTGTTTCATGGAACAGGACATGCAAGACATTTAAACGCAAGTATGCGTGTAAACGATACAGCGGAGTACACAAGCTGCTACTTCAACGGAATGCGCTGTAACAGCCCTTTTTTCTTGTAGCCAACAGTGAAAAAAAATCGAGAGTTCAATACTAAACTCTTCCAGTGGCATAACAGCGATGCCAATAATGTAGAGAGTAGAAAACTTAAGCATGGTGTAAGAAAAATGGAGAAAACCACCGAAGAAGTCAAACAGTGAGGGTGGGTTATGTCATGTGCCCCGTTGAATGGCATATCACGGTTTCCTTTACGTGCAAATAAAAACATTCTGAGTGATTACTGCGCTGGCGTGAGATTGAAGGACTCATGTATTACCGTATGACTGCAATTAATGCTTGTATTTAGCTAAAAACTGCCTCACACCGCTCGCAACATAGTGCCGCCGAGTACACATCAATGCGCGCCGGCGAACGGCTATCCACACTCACGCGGCGACAGTGCTGCCATCTACATGTCGATCTCGACGCTTCTTTCGACAGTAACGTGCACCGGAACTCACACTGACACCGGCGGCAAAGGTGTCGGAAGTACCAGCCAGCCACACAGGTTATGACGAATAAAATGCAAAAGAAAAAAGGAAGAAGAAAGCGCTGCTTAAAGTACTCTGCGATTTTCACCACCCTTCCTCAATGTACACGACCTATGCGCCGCCATTGCCAGCGCTGACGTCCATGGTGGATTGGCTTGACCTGATTGCAACTGAAAAACCTCCGTGTGTGTGTGTGTGTGTGTGTGTGTGTGTGTGTGTGTGTGTGTGTGTGTGTGTGTGTGTGTGTGTGTGTGTGTGTGTGTGTGTGTGTGCGTGCGTGTGTGTGTGCGCGCTTATGCACTTGTGAAAACTGTTTCTCTTTTTTGCATGAACGAAATACTGGAACGAAGAACTATGTATATACATATATATTCTTCTTGTGCCGTTTCAACGTCTGCTCTGTGTCAAAAGGGATTAGGATCTCTACGTTACTTTGCCAATACCGTTCATGCTTTCAATTCTGTCCCACGCCAATTGGATAGATGCTGCAGCAAGGTGTACCAGCATATTACGAGCACGTCGAAGGCACTGAGGCACGTGAACCATTACATGGTATGCGAGACTCCTTTCCTTGCCACTTTCCTTCGGTCATATGTAAGTCGTGCGGACGGGGCGCCGCATTATTGTGAGGCCACGACGAGCACCGCGATTCTCAGGTACGCCAGGCGAGCTCACATATGTCGCACCGCAGCTGTGATTGGATGTGCCCGCACTTTTGTCAACATCCGCATTCTATACAATCCCAGGCGTATAGACACATTGGGAAATTATGGAAGCTTATCAAGAGACGTTTCATATCCTTCGAGCCATCCTCGATTTCCGTTTGGCTGAGGACGAATTCCAGTATACTCCTTGAGAAGCATAATGTCGCCGGGCGCATAACGCGCGCGGTGCGCCTCCGGCGGCCAACGCGAGCCTCCGAGGCTGCCACGCGGCAGAATCTCTACCGCGAGATAGGCGGCTCAATGCACGATTCCTCGCGGCGCCTCGCCAACGGAGGAGACCAGTCAGTGAGCGTCCGTGACTTACGCGCTCTGTCGCGGAGTCCCGCCCGGAGGCTCGCTTGCGGCTCGCGTTTGTGCGGGCTCGTGTACCCCTTTGCGAAAAGCATGTGAATGGTTTATACGAAGCAAACAGTGCACGGGGATACTTCGAGATCCTATTTGTGGGAGTGATTTGCCCACGAAGAGAAAATTTCATTTCGACGTAGTGGCGCTTCCTTCCTTTTCTTTCTTTTCTCATAGCAGACACACTGGCAGACGGTCTGCGCAGAAATATCCGACCTGAATGCCGTGTTCGGCCATCGGTCGAACGTTCTTGGCGGCATGCGCAGGAAGCCAGACATGACGACAGTTTTCACTGTTCGTTAGAAAATAAAAAGTGTGCACAAGACGTGTTTGAAGTAAATGCATTCGTACTCTCTCAGAGGTAAGCTTCGCTCAACCGAGGCAACAAAACTTTCCTTTGTCCTTCGGCAGTGCGAGCATCACCGCACCGCCCGTATCGCTCCCTCGTCGTCTGGACGCAGCGGCGTGGCATCAGAAGGGAGACGACCAGCATCATTACGCTCGAAGTAGTAACGGTATCCTGATTATCACCTTACATTATTACAGCGAAAGCTGTTTATCGCGAGGAGAAACGAAAAGCCGCTCGTCCGTGGACCGCGAGCGGTCTCCATTGGCTGCGCCTTCCAGTGACGTCGTTCTCTGCGCCGTACGAAATCGCGCGTGCCATTGGCTGGCCCGTGAGCGACGTCGTCCATCCCGTCGCAGCCGTGGCGCCCAGCACGCGCGCATCAGCTTCGACTGAGAGCTTCCACATGGGTAAGCCACGGATGTTAGCTCGCGATGTCGAACGCTTGCAACGACGGCGCGCCGAAGAAGCAGCGTTGCGGGCAGAACAGCGTCGACGTGATGATCGCGGGAGCGCGTTCGCGGGGCGAACGCCCGCTTTCAGCGAGAGTTTCTCCAGCGGCACTTTGGCTTCGGCTGCGACGTCTGTGTCGGGTTGAACCCACTGCTAAACACCGGGGCCGCACATTCCAGCTTCGCTGGTTAACCATTTGTACGGAGTGCTAGGGCTGTAATTCTTTTTATTTATCGGTCTATTTATTTATTACATGCACCTTAATTTGGGTCCACCTTCCGAGCAGGTGGGCAGTTTCAATAGCAAAACATAGTGCAGTCGACAATAGAGACTGTGTTCATGCTGGCATAAAATCTAAGACCTCGGAATAATAACGGAATACATTCCACAGCTGTTGTAACAACATGTCTTACAACGAACATGAAAGACAAAATCGGCTTTAGAAACTGTTTTCAGGTTAATGTAAATAATCGACTCGCGTGAAGAACGCCCAAGAACGTAAATACGAGGGTCCTTATATGCCAGCGGATAAACGAAAGAGCGCGCATGCTTGCGCACCTATGCGATTAAAAGGAGGCGGGGTTTCGCGGGGCTGCCGTGGCGGCAGTGTCGCCGGCGAATCATTTTCCCGCTAGTGTGGTCGGTCTGCAAGACATGGCCGGCAGTAGGTGGATAGCAAAATGACGTCTGCACCCGACTTCCGGTTCCTTCGTTCGGCCTTGTATGCCGGTTCTTGCTGCACGTCTCCGCTGCTCGCAAAGAAAACGCGCTTCTGTGATGTTATGGTTTGCTGCTTGGCATTAGGGTACGCGAACTTTTCCGTGAAAGGAAAGAAAATGTTTCGTTTTCCTGGGAATGAAGAGCCCCACAAGTATAAATGGGCAGTTGCCCTCAACCCTCAAACGAGCGACCGTGACAGGCGAGCTCTGGGTTCCGAATGTGCGAAGACCATTTCGTCACAGGCAAGTGTTTTGGCAACCAACCTGATTAATTTAATTGCTAATCTCCATAACTTAATCAACGATCAATTACATACAAACAGGTGCGCCCAGCAAGGATCCTCAGCACATCGATTATGTGCCGTGTTTATGTCGGTACAATGAAAAAACAGACGCTGCACGAAACAGGGAAGGCAGGTGAGGTCAACTTTCTTCGTGCGCTTTTCATGTACTCAAAGCAATAAGTGCCTTCTCTGTGCAGTGATACAGGCACGTATATCTCTCGAGAAAAAACGGGAGGCAGCAAACAGGGGACAGCAGCGGACGACCAAAGCGCGCTCTGTGCGCCGCTATGATAATAATACGGAGCCCCGGTAAACTGCCTCTGAAACGAAATATGCTCAATGTACAACTGCCGCGCATAGTGATAACTGCGATTGCGGAACGTCTAGCACTAGATATCCTTCGCCAAGTATCGTATTGCAACCACGTGAGTCAGCGAACGCAAGTTACGAAACCGATTTCCCATTCACGTTGACAATCACACAACCACGTTTCGCGATCGGCGTTGTCGGGATCACGATCGTTGCAAGAACAAGCCATCCACTTCTGTGGTTGACTTCCAATGTATTAGAGGCTGCATATGTTATGTTGACGAACATAGCCTATTTAATCATAAGCCTTCTATGACTACTCGACATGACTCCTTGGGGACATGATGCCACACAAAAACACAGTCCAGGAGGGTTACGACGGATTGACAGCTCACACCTACCTTTCGGAACTGTCCCGCGATGCTTCCATTGCGGTTTTATTTTTACCAAAGCTGCGTCGTGAATCAAACGTCAAGCGCACACGTGAACTGGTAATCGTGGCTCCCGACCACGAAACGACGGCGGCATGTGACGGCGGCGCGAAGCCTCGAGCTGCGGCAAGTCTTATATAGGACAAACTGGACGCTGTGTTAATGACCGACTGAGGGAGCATGCTAAATGTATTGGAAAAAGTGATGGTGCGCATCTTCCCGCGCATGTAAAAGCTTGCTCATGTGTGCCGCAACTCAAGCTCGCAAAAATCATTGGGAAAAGCAAGGATCAGACCGCAAGGGAACTTCTAGAGGCATTTCATATAAGAAAGATAGGGCCTGCTTGTGTCAGTGACACCTCAACATCGCTGTACACCACTGAAACACGCTTTTTAGATAAACGGGTGCCACGATAGCGTGCTTGATGTCGCATTGTTTTGCTTTGCTGCGCATGTCGGAAAGCTCACCTAGCTATGTACCTGAATTTCAATAAACAGTTGGTAGTTGGAGCTCGTCTGTATCTTTCCTTTGTTCTCTTCTCTTCCTCGTGTCGTTTTGCGCCGGGACATGTTTAATGAGTTTCCATTGTTGTACGTGCTTTTACGGCATCCCAAAACATTCAGAGTGGTCGCGCAGATTCAAGCGTGTTCGCGCAAGGTAGAGCCGCACGTGGACAACCAAGATGGCGTTCGTCCGACCTTCAAAAAGCTAGTGGTGCGTCGTGCTTTGCGATCTCTCAGCACGGCGGAAGCCGAATTTGCATGACGCGTGGCGGCGCTGCGATCGACAGCGTCACCAAAGCACATCGGCAAGTGAACGCTGGGCTCTCGCGTCGTGGGCTACCCGCTTGCCCGCTTGCGGGGATGGGTTTTGCCGCTACAAGCGCTTGGCTTACTTAGTTCTTCTACAGACCACTTTTATGACGCGGTGTATTGAACATATTACACAAAAAACTCATAACTGCGCCGTAACCGTGAACCTGGCCCATGCCATGTTGTCGGCACCACGCAGATAAACACACGTCGAACACATGCACGTACTCACTGATAATGTACTGCACATTTCTACACTAAAAAAAAAAACACTCAACTTGCTCCTAATAACATTCTATTGTATTTACCGGCACTTTCCTAATTATTTCTCTCAAGCTTCCCCCGAAGGGTCGCTTACAACCGCAGCGCCCTCTTGCGTTTAGCTGAACGTACGACGGCAGCCAAGTGCCTTCTTAACTAACTTCATGTGCACATCTACAAAGCAAAGGAGAGAGGAGGTGTCTCCATACTGACACGAATGGTACTACTATCAAACCCGGATATATCGAACTCGCCAGAAAACGTTTGCAAGTTCGATATATGGCATAATTCGATATACGCTCGCTATAGGATTTGATGACGCAAAGGCACCATATTACTGAAAGCACTTTATTAATATAATGGCCGAGTTGCGTGCCCTATTTTCGCACGAAATAGTCCTGGATGTTCTTCTCTTTCTGCCTTATGAACCACGCTTTCTAGGGTGGTACAGTCGAGCCCGACTATATCGAACCCGTTTATATCAAATTATCCCATATATCGAACAATTCCTAGGCACGGTAAATTTACATTGAGAATATATAGCAAAAGTTACTGTTACATCGAACGAAAATAGCAACGACAACCGATATATCAAACTCCATGTGCCTCAAAAGTGCCCCAGCAAGTTGGCTTTCCCTCGCGGTGGCGGGGAAAACTGCCGGCGCCACCCTAGAAAAAGTGGTTTAGACCCGGCTGTGCACGGGCGAACGCCCCCCTGCAAAAAATGATCCTGGCCTGCTCGCAGCACTTACAGCCAACCAGAGGCCGTCGTGCTTTCTCCGAGGCGCGGAGGCGGTACAAGTGAGCGCCATTTTTTTCTTTCTTTATGCTTGTGTGCCTGCTGCTGCCTCTTCTCCTCGAGTCCTCATTCAGCGTGGTCCGAGCCGGTGGTGTTTCATGCCTGGTGATGATACCCCAAATTCAGACGACAACAGTGGAGACACCGCAGTTGTTTCCGTCGAAGTTTGGAGCGAGCTGGCAGAGTTCCCGGGCGCTATCGACGGATCGACATTCGACGAGTTCGTCAGTGCGGACGATCATGTCACCATCATGGGCCAGCTACAAGATGAGGACTACGTTGCAGACGTCGTGCCGACCACGAGCCAAAGCGATAGCAATAAGGAAATTGACGATGGCCCGTTGCCTACATCCGCCGAAGTGATGAGTGCACTTGCGTTCGACCGGCACTATTGCGTGAATATGGAAGGTTGCGGCCTCAGCTGCTCCGACTGACAACGTGGAGGCGTGCGTGCTGTCGCAGGCAGCGAAGTCGTTGAAACAGAAGACAATCCAGGACTACAGTCAACGACCGATTTTTCGGACCCCCTCGGGAACGCATAAACATCCGGAAAATCGGGCAGTCCGGAAAAACGAATGCATGCAAAAGCGCACTAACTTACCGATATTTTTATTATCAAGGGGGTCAACGACGAAATACTACGCTTCAGAAGCACCAAACCCATGTGGCCAGCAGGTGTGACGCGCCTGCGGGCCGTGATGGAATCTACTAAGAGCTCCCACCATGTGTATGACATCGCGCGCATTACACTGAGACAAAACAAAATTACTGCTCGTTGTCACGCTTCCTGCTGTCAAGGGTTACCGATGCGGCGTTTTGACAGCATGGGCGCCGCCAACGTGCGCCACACCCGGGCGGAACCGAATTCTGCCGAAAATCGCGGTGAGTTCACAGATGGCGGCCGCCACACACAGTGCATGCGCACTGAAAGCGCTGGAGACATAATCGCGTTCGCCGTGATCACGAACTTCAGCGACGCAACTCTGTAAGTACGCGCGTGGCCCGAACGGAGAGAGCTCGATGCCAATAAACGAAGCGCATGCTTGCGGGGAACAAGAGGTCAAGTCATAATAATCATATTTTCCGCACTTGTCTCGTATTTTAGACAAAAACTCGCTGCGACCAAGTTCCGCGGCCACGAATTTTTCGCGCGTGCTGTCAGTTTCTTCGAAGCGAGATTTGAGCGTACGCAGTTTTGACGACTTTGGACCTTTCGTCGCATCAAAAAATCCGGAAAATTTGATGGCGGAGGGTCCGCGCGTCCGAAATTTCGGACTTCCTTATACATTGATTCTATGGAGCTTGTGGCGGTGCCGCGAAGTCGTCCGAAATATCGGGCATGTCCGAAAAATTGGGCGTTCGGAAAATCGTTCGTTGACTGTATTTTGTTCCAAAGAAGGGCGCGCAAGTAAGCCACCATATTAATAAAGTACTTTTCTTATCGGTATATGCCTTTGCGTCATCAAATCCTATAGCGGGCCTATATCGAATTATGCCATATATCGAACTAATAAACGGTTTTTGGAGAGTTCGATATACCCGGGTCTGGCACTTTTCTCCGCGATCGCGAGGAAAAGCCAACTTGCGGGGGCACTTTTGAGGCACATCGAGTTTGATATATCGCTTGTCGTTGCTATTTTCGTTCGATGTAACCGTAACTTTTGCTATGTACTCTCAATGTATACTTAGCGTGTTTAGAAATTGTTCGATATACGGGATAATTCGATATAAACGGGTTCGATATAGTCGGGCTCGAGTGACAACTTTATTCATCAAGGGGTTTTGGTGTAAGGGGGGTTCAGGCTACGTATGCTGCCAGGCTGTGCTTTTCAACTATGCCTTCAGCTCGTGCCAGGATCCGTGTCTGGACATCTCGGTCTGTGCTGAAGAGAAGGGCCTCCCATTGCTCCTCGGTGCAGGGTTGCGAGACGAGGTCGCTGGGCGGGAGATCCTCCGGGCAAGCCCAGAGGATGTGGTTGAGCGAGGCGACGCCTCCACATAGGCAGCAGCGTGAATCGATGACGCCCGGGTGGATGTAAGAGTACACAAGAGGGCACGGAAAGGTACGGGTATGCAGTCGCCGCCAGGCGATCTGGGACCTCTTGGGAAGACTGTCGTGAGGGGGTGGGTAGGCGTACCGTTCAAGGCGATAGTGCTGGGCGATGTCATGGTAGGTGACCAGGGGCTCCGGCACTAGGGCGTCCGACTCCGAGTAGCCCACCGCTCGGTTGACGAATCCTCGAGCGTGTTGGTGGGCCGACTCGTTGCCGGGGTGACCAGAGTGGGCGGGGACCCAGACCAACTCAATGTGGCGCGGTTCGTCCCGCAGCAAGAGCGGGCGAAGAAGCCGCAGGGTGATAGGCGAGACAAGGCCTCGAGCAAAGTTCGAGATGGCGGACTTAGAATCGCTGAGTACTACGCTAGCTTCGGTAGATATGGCAGCCAAGGCAATGGCCGCCTCCTCCGCCTCGACGGCGTAGGTTGTGCGCACGGTACCGGCTATGACTGTTGACTTCGCGGGCACCGGCGAGGAGGGCGAGGCACAGACGACGGCAAAGGCGTCGCCGGGCGAGGTGTAACGAGCCGCGTCCACGCAAACGACGGCTGGGTGGTTGGCGTACTTGTTTCGAAGCATGGCCACGCGGGCTTGACGGCGGGCGTCATGGTGGCCCGCGAGCATGTTCTTGGGTAGTGGCTTGATGTAGAAGACCGCCCGAAGGGCGTGCGGTAGTGAGAGCAGGTCCGGCGGATGAGAGGAGGTATCATGGCCGATTGAAGAGAGGATCCAGCGACCAGTCCGCGAACGACAAAGGCGTTGCACTTGAGCGGTACGGTGAGCTTCAACCAACTCGTCGATGGTATTGTGTATCCCCAGGCGGAGGAGGCGTTCCGTTGACGCGCTAGGGGGAAGACCGAGGGCCGTCTTGTATGCGCGACGGATGAGCACGTCGATCTTGTCGCGTTCGGATTTAAGAAGTTGAGTGTAAGGCAGGCCGTAGGTGAGGCGGGAAATGACGAAGGCGTCAAATAGGCGGAGCAGGTCGCATTCGCACATACCCTCGCGCCGTGCTCGAACACAAGCTAGCATGCGCGCAGTCTGCTGAACCGAAAGCGAGAGCTGATCGATGGTGTGAGTGTTGCGACTGTTGGATTGCAAGATCAACCCCAGCACACGGAGATGCGAGACAACTGGAACGGGGGTGGAGTTGGCGTGAACCATGATGGTGGGATGAGGTGTCTTGAGGCGGCGCCGGTCGGGCGGCCGAATGAGAAGGAGGGCTAATTTGGCCGCTGAGCAGGTGAGGCCAGCCGCGTGCACATGGTCCATGACAACGTCGGTGGCGCGTTGCAAAGTGTGCTCAATATGCCCGTCGGAGCCTGACGTGACCCAAAAGGTCATGTCGTCCGCATACAGGGTGTGCTTTAGGCCAGGGATGCGGTCGAGCTTTCCGGGGAAGCGAGCGGAGGGCGAGGTTAAAAAGAAAAGGCGACAAGACTGCGCCTTGCGGTGTACCGCGAGAGCCGAGAGCGTACGTGGGAGACGGAAGATCTCCCATGATGAGTTCGGCAGTGCGACCGGTGAGGAAGGAGCGGATGTAGTTGAAGATTCGAGCGCCGGGGTTGAGGGATCCAAGTTCAGTGAGGATAGCCGAGTGAGAGACCTGGTCAAATGACTTATGAAGATCGAGGCTGAGGAGAGCCTTCGTGTCTGAGAAGGTGGATGAGCTGAGGAGGTTGTGGTGAAGCTGCAAGAGAACGTCTTGCGTTGAGAGGCCCGGGCGGAAGCTGAGCATAGTGTGGGGAAGGAGGCTGTGGGCGTCAACGTGCGTTTGCAAGCGAGCAAGAACGACGTGTTCCATGAGCTTGCCGACGCACGAGGTAAGGGAGATAGGCCGGAGATTCTCCATCGTGAGTTTCTTGCCTAGTTTTGGAATGAAAGCTACGCGCGCATGCTTCCACGACTGGGGGATATTGCCGGATCGCCAGCAGTCATTGAGGAAAGAAGTAAGTGCGGCGACCGAAGGGGCGTCGAGATTGCGAAGGAGCTTGTCGGGGACTCGGTCTGGACCAGGGGCAGAGGTGGTGCGGAGCTTGTGAAGCGCCGCATAAACCTCCGCTTCCGTGATGTCGGCGTCTAGTTCGGGGTTCGAGGACCCGGAATAGGACGCGAGAGGGGGGGAGGGACCATGAGAGGGCAGGAGTTGGAGGTATTTGGCAGCCAGGCCTGCCATCAGCGATGATGTGTCGCCGGGATAGGCCTGAATTACACGCTGCAGTTGCTGCCGGGTGACCGACTTCGCGGACGTAGGGTCGAGGAGATGGCGTAGGAGATGCCACGATTGCTTGCAGCCCAGCTGATTGGAAAGTCCTGAGCACAGCTGTTCCCACTGCTGGCGGGCAAGGGTGGTGGTGTGCGCTTCGATTTCCCGGTCGAGGGCTGCTATTCGGCGACGAAGACGACGGTTGTGTCGTTGCTTATTCCACCGATTAGTGAGGCTCGTAAGAGCGGCCTGCAGGTAAGCAAGGCGGGAGTCAATCGCCGGATGGTCTGCCGTAGTGGGGATCCAGGCTGTGACACCGTCGAGGTCCGCGAGCAGCTGGTCAGTCCACTGCGAAAGGTCCTCGATGTCGGGAGTGGCCGAGTGTTGGCGACGCGCACGAAACGCGTCCCAGTCCGTGTGACGGATAACGTGTGGACGTGGCTTGCAAGGGGACGTGCAGACTTGCATGGTGAGGACATAGTGGTCGCTGCCCAGGGATTGATGTGTGTTGGGCCAGCGTGCATCGCGGACGTAACGGCAGTAGCTGAGATCTGGGGTGGTGTCGCGGCACACGCTGTTGCCGACGCGCGTAGGTTGCGTGGGGTCAGTGAGCAGTGTGAGGCGAAGATCATGAGCAAGTTGCCACAGCCTCGTGCCCGGGCCGTCGGCCTTGGGGTAGCCCCAGTCCGGGTGCTTGACGTTGAAGTCGCCGAGAACCAGGAAAGGGGATTTAGCCGCTCTTACTGCCGCAGCGCGGAGTAGGGCGAGCAGAGATGAATCTTCGGTGACCTGGGGGGGCTTGTAGACATTCAGTATAAAGAGAGAAGGATCTTCCCGTTTCTGAGGTAGAATTTCGGTAAAAACGTGGTGGACCATAGGGACGAGTAAATCGACCAGGTTGACCGTGATCGTCCGCCGGGTGAGGATGGCCGTGACGGGATGGGGTGCGGGATGATGAGCCACTTGATTGTGGGCAATGTAGCCCGGCAGGGAAACAGCGGTGTTAGTTTCCTGGAGCACGAGGACGTCAGGTGTATCCGGAGGGTCAAGTTGTTGGAGGTGTAAGAGAAGATGGCTGCGCTTGGGGCGAAAGCCACGGCAGTTCCACTGCCAAATAGTTACAGTAGACCGGTCAGCCATGATTAGCGTCAGCAGAAGACGTCTCCTCGGCTTGTGATTGCGACGGTCGGGCAGCGGGGGCGGTGTGAGGAGCGCGGGTGTGAAGGGGTGGCTTTGCTAGGACGCTATCAAGCATGAAAGCGTGCAGGGTATCGACCGTCTCCTGAAGTGATTGAAGGGACGTAATCGAGGGGAAAGCAGCAAGGTCCGTGCGCAAGGAGTTTAGAGCCTCGTGCTGCGTCGTTAGGAGCTGGTGAACAGAGTTGAAGCGGCTGTCTAGCCGTCTCTCAAAATCCGCTTGGGCCATTTTGATGGCTACTTGAATTTCCTCAGAAAGGTGTAGAGACTTAAGAGGCGTGGTGTGCCTCTTGCGCTTGCCAACGCACCCATCGGCGGGTTGAGTATCCATGTCCGATGCGGAGGCGGTGGGTGAGGGAAGAGTAGATAAACGGTCGAGGGCTGCCTCGAGCTTCTGTTCAAGCGTGTTCAGCTGGGCGTGGAGGGACGTGATTTCAGTCTTTTGTGCCTCTAGCAGCGAACCTTGTGCGGAGAGTTGTTGTCGTAGAGAGGCGTTTTCCTGCTGCAGTGCGGCGACCTGCGGAGAGGGGAGCGTTGGTGTGGCGCCGGGGGAGGACCACGCTGAGTGGGTGGGCGGAGAAGCTGCTTTGGGCGCCGTCACGGCGGGGGATGGGGAATCTGAAGTCGTCTTGGCGGGAGGAAGGGGCAACTTCGGTGGCGGCGCAGTGCCGCGTGCCATTGCATTCTTAGGGATCTCGCAGCGTCTGCGGGTTGCTGTGACGAGGAGCGATTACCGTCTGCGGGTTGTTGTGACGAGGAGCGATTCGCCGTTGGGAGAGTCTTCCGGCGTTGGGGGCGCTGTGCATAGCGATGCTTGCATTTAGAGCTGTGCGTCGAGTTATTCCCGTTACACAGGATGCAGCAAGGTGTGCATGTGGGCGGCGAGCCCTCGGGAGGCGGGGGATGTGTAGCGCCGCAACGGTGGCACCGATCCTGTCGTGGCTTGTGGCACACGTCGGTGCGGTGGCCGGTCGAGCGGCAATTGAAGCAAGCCTCTACCTTGTTGTGGAAAGGAAGAAGGCGAAGGTGGACACCATGGTAGAGAATCCACCGCGGTACCTTGCGTTCGGTGAGGGCGACCAGAATGTGAGGAGTCTTGCCCATACGGCGGCATCCCACGATAGAAAGAGTAGGGTTACTAGCCTCGAGATCTTCGAGGATGGCTTCGTCCGTGAAGTCGTCAAATGCGTGGTATAGAATGCCTCGCAGGGCGTCGTCCGGTGGCGGAGCGTAAAGGTGCACGGTGAAGGTAGTGCCGGACACCGTCAGGGATGTGATGCGGAGGTAGGCTTGCGCACGAGCCGAGCCGGCGACGCTCAGTGTGAAGGTATTGTTAACCGGGTGGATCCGTACCGTGTCACGGGATGCGGGCGGGAGATCTTGCAGGTTCGCTGCTTTCAGTAAGGCGGAGTGTAAGTGCCATGGCTGAAGCTTATTAAGGTCGACAGAAGTTTTAGGACGACCGACGACGTGAATGGTGTCGGCCGGGAGGCGAGGAATCGGCGCGCGACGGCGGGGCCGAGATGCCGAAGCACTGGTCTGCTTCGATGGCGGCGAAGGTGGCGGCGGCGAGGCTGGCATGGTGGTGGGCGTAGTTTTAGTGGCAGCGGCGCGGCGTAATGCCGCGCGGCGTTTTAATTGGGCGCGAAGGCCTGGTGACTGCCAGGAACCGTCCGATAGGTCTTCGGAAGACGCGTCATGTCCTTCAACGTACTCCATGGTGGTGGGTAGCCGGGAGACGGGCGGCGATAAAGCAGTGGGAGGCCGCACTCGAGCTAGGCTTGAGTAGGCCTAGGTCGGCGCACGGCGTGGTCAAGACTTCCGAAGGCTCTCCTGGGCCGCCCCAGGAGAGTATCGGGACAATATTGGTGTCGAAATGATCCTGACAGTTTACCCTAACCACTTGTTAGAAAATTATCGGGATACGGCCTAAAGAACCGGCGTGAGCGCCGAAAACTTACGGAGCCAACGTGAGAAGCGGCAGCGGTGGGAAACGCCCCCAGCTTATCTCTCGGGCTCGACTGTACCTTAGTTATTTTTCAGGGACTTTAGTTGTTGTTCCCGTGGTGCGCTATGTGGCGGCGAGAATTCGCGGGACTACGGACGGGGAACGAGCCTCTCGCTCCTGGCCTTGGGACGTCGTCGCGCGCGGTGGCGACGGGCTTCGCGGGGACCGATCGCCGATTGCGCCTCTGTTCGCGCGAATTATCTCACGAGCAATATAGGCTTACTGTTCCGGCACGGGCGAACACTGCTCGCTCGGTATCCTGTTGCGCTGACTCGAACATGGTAAATTCTGTGTGGTGTGTTACATTAGCATGCCTGGTTTGTATAGTTCGGCTAGCGCGTGCTTACTCAGTGTGCAAATAAATGCCCTACTGTAGGTTTGCACTGCGGTGAACTGTGTCCTTTGTTGCTCGAGCGTGGGAGACGCCACCGCGGCAACGCCGCCGTCCTCCTGATGTTCTCACAACACCGGACCCAAGGCGTAGCGCTTCTGCAGCCGACGACCACTCACTCGTGCCGTTGCGGCAAAGATGGACGCCGTGCACAGCACGGTGACTTCGACCTTCCAGGCTCGGTGCTCGGGTCGGGTACTTCTTGGAATATGCGGGCTGGTACCACTGTGTCGTCCATACGGCCTGATGGCGCCCACATGGTCCGACGGCCCAGCAAACGGGCCCGCAGCCGAACACACGGCGGTGGCCACCCGACCAACGTCGCCGTCCTCTCCAACTTTTAGGTGGCAGTATAGCCGCAGAAATCAATTCACCACAGTACTTTCAGAGCGGCAAGGTCTTGCGAAAGCGTCGGTTGAAGCTGGATTTTGGCAGTTATTGGTACGTATGCAAAGAAAAAAATCCACAGCATATCCACGGAGTGAATGATGATGAGTGGGCGAAGCTCCGGAGGTTCATCGTAGATCGTGCCGAGTTCCGGATTAACTTAAGTCCAGTGCATATATATATATGGGTGGCCGGTGAACGGTGCTCCAGCGCGAGCAGTCGGTATTTTTCAATCAAGAAACTCGCTAGAAGACGCTGCCTGCGCCAACATTGTCTCTCGCGGGTGAGGGCGCGTTCTCCTTCTTTGCGAGCTGGTAGAGCGTTCATCGTAGAAAGAGCGTTTCCATAGTCAACGCGCGCCTTTCGCTCTCTCTCTCTCACACACACACAGGACAGCAGATGGAAGAGTGAGAGAGCTCGCGCGCCGGGAGGCACGCGCCGAGGGCGAGCGCGAGCCTCCCGGCGGCGCGAGGTGGCTACATACATACTACTACTACAGTGCAGGGAACGACCCACACCCTAAGGAGCTTCGCCCCTAAAAGAAATTATTTGAGCAAGCGAGGAAACAAGGAAGCGGCCCTGTCGGTGAACCTCGAGACCGTCGGCGTTCACGTTCATGACGTTTCAACTGACCCGCCGAAGGACAACAAGCACATATTCCTCTCTCGCGCGCGTCAACGCTCGAACTGTTTCAGCAGATATATATAATACAGTCCCATTAACGCAGTCTACATGCCTCCCAACGATGCCGGTGTGTTATAGGGATGCGACGTTGCCAATGAGCACATAATGTGTGCGACATTGTGAGCCTCAAATGCCGCTTTCCGCCGACGGTCTCGGCTGCCTTCCACCAGCTGGCGAAACGCGACGGGGTTCGCACGCGCCACGCCCAGCACGCACAGGGAGTCTCTGTCTCGGCAGATGTTCAACGTTAATAAACAATGGCGCTCGCGTGGGTTGGCGCCATTAGGTTCTAAAGATGCCTGCCCAGCAGAGTGCAGGCGTCAGCTTTATAGCACTCTCGTTACATGAGGCTCCTCCGCAAAAAGCAATACAAACGAGAGAAAAATAACATCAGCGCACGAAAGAATCTGTCACCACACTTGTGAGCGAAGCTTGTTCTCTTGGGCGCGTACCAGTACTGTCAAACATACTTGTCACTCAGCAATTGCGAGTAGCTACGAAGTAACTTTTTATCGAGAACCACTGTACGCTTAACCGGATCCTTATTAATCTATCCGCGCAATCTACATACTGTCGTTTGATTGGCGACATCCTGCAAACAACTTGTTTCGATTGGACTCGATCGAAGCCATGTCGTCGATGAAACGCCAATCGCCAATATCAACAATTAAGGACATGTCTGTTGCACAACGACACTGCACTGACGTGTCGAAGTGAAGGCGGAATCGCGGTCTCGTCTTCGTGCCTACCCGTACAACAGCGTGTGGCCGGTTTGATAACATGGAATCTTGCGCATATCGCCAGGGTGACTACAAAGCGTTGCTACGAACGTTACACACTAGCGCAATTAAAGGTGAACATTTGACAGTCTGGTTGGGACGAAATTAAAGGTGAAAAAAAGGGGGAACACCACGCAAATTATAATCATCAAACGTTGAAAGATGAAAAAAAAAGCCCGACGTTTCGGGTCCCACTCGGACCCTTCTTCAGGGGTGACTGGAGGACACCAGACAGCAGCAGTGCTTATAAGGCCTTCTTTTTTTTGGTTTCTTTTCTCGCTCTTCCTTCCTTTCTCTTCTTTTTCCGTTTCTTCAAGCCGAGGGGGCCACGCTAGTGATGAACCAAGTGCCGGAGTCCACTAAAATAGACACTCGGCATTGTACCTGCAGACCGGTTCACGTTACGAGGTGTCGCCTGAATGTGCCATGATTCTACAAAAAAATTACAGCATATCCACGGAGTGAATGATGATGAGTGGGCGAAGCTCGGGAGGTTCATCGTAGGTCGTGCCGAGTTCCGGATTAATTTAGTTAACGCGCACGCTACGAATCCTCATGGTTGAGCTGTGCACAAGTGAAATCTCCCACCGGCACCTCATTGCAAGTCAAGGTGCAGTGCCTATATATATATATATATATATATATATATATATATATATATATATATATATATATATATATATATATGGGTTGCCGGTGAACGCTTCTCCAACGCGAGCAGTCGGTATTTCTCAATCAAGAAACTCGCTAGGAGACGCTGCCTGCGCCAACGTTGTCTCTCGCGGGTGAGGGCGCGTTCTCCTTCTTTGCGAGCCGGTAGAGCGTTCCTCTAAGAAACAACGTTTCCATAGCCTACGCGCGCCTGTCGCTCTCTCTCTGTCTCTCTCACAAGAAAGCAGAGGAACGCGCCGGGAGAGAGAGGGGCACGCGCCGAGGGCGAGCGCGTGCCTCCCAGCACGCGGGTTACGCCTGAGAACTGACGCGTGACAAGGTTAGACTAATGTGGAATTCCAATGGCAGATCGCGAGCGCTCAGCCGGATCGCGAACGGAGCGCGCCGCTCCGAGCAAGATCGCTCTCGTCAAATCTGCCATTGGAGTGCATTCGCTTCCGCAGGAGCACTTAGTACGCGGAAATCTAACGAGAGGGCGCTAGCGTAGAGGGGACCCGGATGATCCCAGCATTCCGTGCGCTTTGTTTCTTCCGGTATATGCGCGAGTGTTGCGCGTTCTGGTGCCAGGCCGATATGATGGTAGCGGCTTGGAACCAGATGAAAGTCAGCACGTGAGTTTCTGCGCACTTTACGGGCATTCCACCATGGCTGCTTGACGGGCACTTTGCGTGAAGCAGCAAATCCCGCAACTAGTTGCTCTACTACACGCCGCGACAAACGGAAGTGCCTACGGAACTAGAGGAAAACAGTATTTCAGATAAGTTCTTTTTTCCACGCTAGAGGCACCAGAGTTGTGCCGCACCTCATCGCCCGAATATCACCGAACGACGTCCTCGACGAGGCCAGTCACTTTAGGCCTCTTGGCAGGCAGGTGGAAAATGGTGTGGAAAGCCCGTTTGTACACAGCAGCCTCACACCCGCTGTCTGTGTCCGAAGGATCCTCACTGGATTCGGAACTTGTGCTGTCCGACTCCAAACTCTCTAGCAGAAACAGCATGAGCGTACGGCGGGAAGTGCTTTCCTGTCGCCCATGGCGGCCCACGACTGTTAAAACAGCCGGCCGTGACGGGAAGAGAGCCGGGCAGAAGCGGGCGCACAAATGACGTCACGCGGACTTCCGGCCAAATCCGCCGATTTAGACGGAGCAAGAATTGTTGCTCCACGGAGCGATCCGGAATCCGCGGCTGCTCCCGATCCTACCATTGGAATACAAAATTCATGCTCCCAATCTTCCATTGGAATGCAACTGCTCCGTACAGAGCAGAAAAACTTGACCTGGATCTGCCATTGTAATTCAACATAAGAGGAGCTTCGCCCCTAAAAGCCGCCTGTGAAAACTGGTTTCCAAGTCGAGGCCGCGGGAGTTGTCGAAGGCGATGCGGTGGTCGTTCACCTCGCTGTGCTCAGCTAACGCACTCCTTAGTCTATCGAGCTTGCGGACATGGTTCCTGTGCTGTCGTAGCCTCTCTGGAAAGTTCTTTGTCTCACCCACGTACGACGCGCCACAATCTGAACAAGGAATGGAGTAAGTAACACCTTGCGCTCTTCTCCCTGGGCAGCCTGTCCTTCGGGCGCGGAAAGAAACGGCCAAGCGTGGAAATTGGCTTGTGTGCTACTCTTATTCCCTGCACCGACGACAGCACACGTGCGAGCGCTTCGCTGGTACCCTGAACATAGGGAATACACACACGTATGGGCTTGGAAGGCGGCGGGTCAGTGTCCTTTCGAAGGGGTCGGCGGGGATTAGTCTGGCAGCGAGCAACCTTTCCAACGAAGGCTTTCGAGTAGCCGTTCTTTAGAAGGTCGCTTCTGACCACCTGTACTCCTTCTATCCGCTTATTCTCCGAAGAACAAACCCTCCGTGCACGGGTCAGCAGAGCCGAAACCACCGCCGCTTTATGGTGGAATGGGTGGTTCGAGCCAGCGTCGAGATAGCGACCGGTGTGAGTCGGCTTTCGGTACACAGAGAACTGGAGCATGCCATCCACCTTTGTCACGAAGACATCAAGGAACGGCAAGCAGTTGTTCCTTTCCCGTTCCACGGTGAACTGAACGGCCGGCTCGATCGAGTTCAGGTGGGCAGTGAATGCGTCTACGGCAGAAGTTTTAAGAATGCAGAAGCAGTCGTCGACATAACGCAACAATATCTTCTGAGTGATGGTCAGCCGACTGCAATGGTCTTCCTTCCACCGCTTCCACCACGAGGTTCGCTGTTGCGACAGACACAGATGCCCCCTTTGCTATACCAGTTCGCTGCTTGTAGTACTCTGTGTTGACGGAGAAGTGCGCGCTGCTGAGACAAAAGGCTTGTTCTTTCCCCGAGGAGCCTGAGCGTCGACGAGCTGAGCCGCCTGCTGAACTTCCTGCTGAGGAAGCGGCTACATGGCAGAGGCAGAGACGTATGCCACTACACGGCATACATACATACATACATACATACATACATACATACATACATACATACATACATACATACATACATACATACATATTATACATACATACATACATACATACATACATACATACATACATACATACATACATACATACATACATACATACATACATACGCGCCGTCCTTGTCGCCCAGATATCCAAGCAGCACAAGGGCTTGAGGCTCGCCAAAATGGCACATTTCTTAGTTTGATATGAGACCAGCGTCTCCGATGCAATCTAGAACAACGGCAACCCGCCGGTTGTGCTCGTAGAAAGTTTTGCCAAAAAAATCACAGCATATCCACGGAGTGAATGATGATGAGTGGGCGAATCTCCGGATGTTCATCGTAGATCGTGCCGAGTTCCGGATTAATTTAGTTCAAGGAACCGACAACCAATTCTTATGGTACCTGCTTTTATTAGCGCAAATGAAAGCTTGTCCGGTCAGAGTGCCTAATCACTCAAAGGTAACACCGAAAACGCCGCTAAACATATAAAATCCGAATTTTTTATCAGCGGCGACTATGGAGTCTTAGCGGCAACATAGTTGCAAACAGTGGGAGGTGAGCGCGATAGCGATTATAAGCCGGCAATGTGGAAAGGAGACCAGTGAAGCCTTAATGAAATAGAAAGAAATCAATGTTGCGTTTATAAAGCCTATATGTCGCAACGACTTGTGATCTCACTCGCGAATTCGCGCTGTGCACTCCGATACCGGTTTCGCAGACACGAGAGAAAAACGGCGCGCACACGCGTCGCAGCCCACAGCGACCGTTCCATTGTTGCGCCGCGAAGGCAGCGCCGCTTCTCATGCAGTGCCAACTTATTTGCTCCGTAACTCGTGGGCAGCACAGAAGAAGAGAGCGGGAATGCTTAATAATACGCGTGCTCAAACTTGGAGCACTAGTTATGGTGCGTATAAGAGCATCTGACTACGCACACCAAACCGAAGACTCCATATAGCAGTACGAAGTCTCTACGGCTACGCTGCGCGACATACCCGTTTTTTTGTGATTTTGAAACGCAATTTAAAAATACAAATTCTGCTCAAACCCCATTAACTATGCTTAAATCTGTCATCAAAATTCACGGCCTTTTTTTCATTTCCGCCAGACTCTAATCGCAGGTTCTGGTCAGATGTCGGTCCCTTTAACGGGCACGCTACGAATCCTTAAGGTTCAACTACGCACAAGTGAAATCTCCCACCGGCACTTCATTGCAAGTCAAGATCCAGTGCATATATATATATATATATATTTTAAAGGGCGTTTATTGAAGGCTGGCGTTAGGCCCGACCGGTAGCTTGTTCAACGGCTGAAAGCACGCGCCCCGAGAGCGAGCGGCGAGCACGAGCACTGCGCGTTAGATCCAGACAGCTGCTGGAAAGCGCTGGGTTATTGTGGCAGTTGACCACCTCACGCGATACGCTGAAACTGCGCTCCCGGCAGCTACAGCGCGCGACGTTGCCTCCTTCTTGCTTCATCGGTTCATCTTACGTCACGGGCCACCCCAGGAGCTACTCAGTGATCGCGGTCGTGTCTTCCTTTCTGAAGTCGTTGAAGCTATTTTTAAAGAGTGCCACGTGGCACTCTTTAAGAATAGCTTCAACGACTACGGCGTACCACCCTCAAACCAATGGGCTTACGGAGCGCTTCAACCGCACGCTCGGAGACATGCTTTCAATGTACGTCGCCTCGGACCACACGAATTGGGACATCATTCTACCATTTGTGACCTACGCGTACAACACCGCTACGCAGAGCACCACGGGCTTTTCACCCTATTTTCTACTGTACGGTCGGCACCCGTCGCACACTATGGACACAATTCTACCGTACCGCCCACATACTTCTGAGTATGCGCCCATATCTGACACAGTGAGGTAGGCCGCGGAGTGCCGCGACCTCGCACGGGCCTTTACGTCCAACGACCAAGAGCGTCAGAAGAGCATTCGCGGCGACCCTACCTCTGCACCCACCTTCCTCCCTGGAGCGCTGGTGTGGCTCTCCATTCCTACCGCTGCGCCTGGCCTCAAAGTATGAAAGCCCCTATCGAATTGTTGAACGCGCATCACCTATCAACTACGTGATTGAACCCGTCTTCGGACATGCGCCGTCGTGGACGCGACATTGTCAACGTCGAGCGCCTCAAGCCGTACTATGATCCACTCATAGTAACGAACTGCTAGGTCGCCGGACGGCTCCCTTTGCATCCCGGGGGTAATTGTAGCGAAAAGTAACCAACCCTATAGTGGGGTAGGCTCTCCGGTGTGATCTAGTGGGTCTGGATCTAACGCGCAGTGCTCGTGCTCGCCGCTCGCTCTCGGGGCGCGTGCTTTCAGCCGTTGAACAAGCTACCGGTCGGGCCTAACGCCAGCCTTCAATAAACGCCCTTTACAATTGGTGGAGAGTGTCTGGGTACCCTCACAACAACTTCGGCCTCTTTCTATGCCCCTGGAACTTCGCTCCCGCGCAGTGCCGTCTACCATGCCTCAGGACGCCGCCCAGCAAACGCCTCCCCCCGCACGGACCGCATGTCCCGGTGTCCCTCGTGTCCCAGACCCACTAGATCACACCGGAGAGCCTACCCCACTATAGGGTTGGTTACTTTTCGCTACAATATATATATATATATATATATATATATATATATATATATATATATATGGGTTGCCGTTGAACGCTTCTCCAACGCGAGCAGTCGGTATTTCTCAATCAAGAAACTCTCTAGAAGACGCTGCCTGCGTCAAGCTTGTCTCTCGCAAGTGAGGGCGCGTCCTCCTTCTTTGCGAGCTGGTAGCGCGTTCATCGAAAAAAGACCGTTTCCATAGCCAAAGCGCGCCTTTCGCTCTCTCTCTCTCACACAAGACAGCAGATGGAAGAGTGAGAGAGCTCGCGCGCCGGGAGGCACGCGCCCTCCTAGTAGTGCGTTCCTCGCTACTACAACGGACGGACAGACCCGAACCTTAAGGAGCTTCGCCCCTAAAATGATAGCACATCCCAGACTGCCAATTTGAGACCGCGAAGTACAGAGTCCATAAATCGTTCGAAGGTTGCTGGGGCACAGCATAAGCTCAAAGGCAAAGAGTCCGTCAGGCGCAGTAAAAGCGGTCTTTGTCGGACGGGTGCATTGTCGGACCGCAGATGCATGAAGACAGTCAACGGCGTCGTCGACACACGGCCTTCTCTGTGACGACGGCAAAATCTCCATGAATTGTCCTTGTTTTTCGCCGATATAACAGGAGCTTTCATGGGACACGACTCTTGAATAATATGCCCTTCGAGAGCATGTCGTTCACCTGATCGGCGATCCCTCTCCTATGGAGATAAGGTATCTGGAGGGGAGTGGCGCTTGTCCCGTGTTGATACGATGCTGCGTGCTAGATACCGGCAACACCAGGGGGTTCCCTATGAGGAAACTGGCATTGAACAACTACAGAAAAGGGAAAGACGAAATCAAGAGAGAAAAATTTTACGATAACTCAAAGGGAAGCGCTTTACTGCTTGAAGCAAGGTCCGGTTGCCTGAGAACCCGAAGTTACAGAGCGAAATTCAATAAAGAAGGGGACACATGTACGTGCTGTGGAAAAGCTAGGGAAATGACAGATCATATTTTGATTGAATGTACAGATGTCCACCCAGGTGTAGCTGTGGACACTACCCTACAGGAGGCCATGGGTTTAAGGGGTAGCACGGGAAAGCTGAACATGTCGGCGATAGAGATAAGTAAAAGGCGCTTAGTGTATTGGTGGCGCAAAAGTATGGAGCAAACAGAAGCGCTCGGCTACGCCCCGTTATAAAGGGGACGCTCCTAATATCCATCCATCAATCCATCGTGAATGACTGACACGTACCGGGTAAGTATACTTCCTGGAGCGAGAGATTTATGCTGACGTTTCGGTGGAGACCAGCCGAAACGTCAGAATAAATCCTAAATAATATGTTTGTCACTGTGACTTTTTCGATATATATATATATATATATATATATATATATATATATATATATATACAAGCGCGTGCGCGCGCGCGTTTGTATGTGTGTGTGTGTGTGTGTGTGTGTGTGTGTGTGTGTGTGTGTGTGTGTGTGTGTGTGTGTGTGTGTGTGTGTGTGTGTGTGTGTGTGTTAGGACGCTGCTTTGGAATTGGGGAACAGAAGGATTTCAACCCCATCCACTTGAGGCATGTTTGGGGTGTAAGACTCGGGTAACATCGGCGAACAACTCTACATACAAAATGAGCCAGAATAGTATAACCGCGCGCACACCGCGCCAGATCGGCGCTCGAACGTTGCTTTGAAACTGAAGCGAAACATAGCTCTCTTTCTAGATTTTAAGTGCGGAGCGCCTTAGGGGCTGGCTTTTCGGCGTATACTGTTGCTGTCGTCACGGTAGGGCAAGTTTTCATACTATGGTCAAAAACAAGTGGTTAATTGAAAAAAAAGAAAAACTGGTTCAGAACAAACTAACATGAATAATATAAAATGCAGAAACTATGACGATTTAATTGCATTAATAGAAGGGGTCGTGAAGCGTTTTCTGAACATTTCGTACTAAGTGCGTATTCGGGATCCTGACCCTCCAATCAACAGTATGCGTTGTTCCGTTGCACCGTGTGCGTTGAGTTAGAGCGATAAAAAACGCGGTTTCGGTTTCACAGCATGCATTTCCCTCAGGTATGCTTTGACGTCATGTTAGTAGCCACCAGACCTCCGAGATTGGCGCTCCCTCGGAGGCCATGGGAAAACAAATCGTGCTGCAGCTTTGCTTCGGAATGGCAGCGCCGCACGGTTTCTAAGTATTTTTTGACTTTCAAGTAAAGCGGTTCTTTCAGAGCAAACGCGAGTTCACTGTACATTTTATTTAAAAATATCTTACTGAAACGGTCACCGAATAGTACCATGCCGGCACATAGCGGCGCGTAATCGTTTCGCGAGCGCAAGAGCGCTGGTTTCAAACGGGCGTTATTAAATGTGCACTGAATATTTCGCCGAAATATTTCGGAATCGGCTTGTCGAATACATACTGAAGTAGGGAGAATTGCAACCGGGCATGTCCATATTCTTTTCACGACCCCCTTAACAAAAATCTCAAATTTCTTCTCAAAACTGGATTGAAAACGCCGGTTGAGCGCAACAGAGAGCGCCACCGCCTCAGCAGCAGCGGGCTTCTCTCATAGAGTTTTATCTCTATTGCTTCTCTTGCTTGCGCCGTGTGGCGAGAGAGAGCGAACCAAGCGAACGACGCGCGTTGGCTCTGGAAACGTTCGTTAACGTTCCACGGTAAACGGCAGTACGTAAAAAGCGCGAACGCGCTCTCTCCCGCGACAGACAACGCCGAAGAAGGGCCGATAAAGCTGTGCGTGCCAGAAACTGTCTTCTGTCTCTGAATGCACATTAGCAGCGACTAACGTGTTCCGGCCCATCACTGCGTGCGTCGCGCCTCCCCGGGTATTCACGCCAGCGGAGCTGAAATTTCGGTGCCACGTATAAGACGCGAGCGCCGTTCGCAATCGCGCGCCGCTGCAAGCAGAAAAAAAAGAGACGCCAAGATTTTTTTTTTTGCGGAAGTCCGCACCACGTGCAATCGAACAGAGAACCACCAAGTAGCCAGGAACAAGAAAGAAGACGCCACCAGAGAAGCAACGTCAAACATGCAGAGATGCATGGACAACGCAAAAGGCCCACAAATGCAAAGAAAAAACCAAATATCGCGAATTGTTGCGCAAGATGTTCGGTCACAGAGAGAGGACGTTGCCGCGCCCGCACACCAAGACCGACAGTCAGCATCAATCATAAATTGCTAAGGGCCCACTTTGAAATACGCTTCCGCTCCGCCGCACTCGGTCGTTCCCGGGAGGCGGCTCTTTGCTATACTATCCTTTCCGTCGCTCTGCAGCAGTTTTTCATTCCCCACAAAGCTTATTTGTTTGTTTCACTCATTCCGTGCTGCTTCATCGGCTGGAAATGTCTTGCATGTTCCATTGTCGTTTCTGCTTGCCGTCGCCTGTGGAAGCCTCTCCCGGTGGAAACTGTTTGTGACGTGGTGTTCCACTTTCCCGTTTGCTTAGCCGCGTTCAGATGTCAAAAAGCATCAGATATTTCCCCCTTCCAGCGCCTTTTTACCTCTCGCTCCTCGCCGGTTTGTGGTCATCGTTCTGTCGACAGATATCCAACGCGCGGACGCTTACCCTCGCATCGCTTGAAATCTCCATTAAAGGGCCCCTAAACCACGAAGAGGTCGAAATTTAGTTGTGGTGTTGCTTTTGTGCCGGTGTCCGCAACAAACACGTAGCCGCAAGAATTCTTCGAAACGGTGTCGAAATACCCGAGTTACCGGCGTTTGATTATTAAAACGCGGCGCTTGCTTGTTTCGCTCTCTCCTGCGCCCGCCCGCCGCTTCCCGGTGCCACCTCCTCGCTGAGTTAAAGTCCCTGCATATAGACCTATTCCATGTTGGTAAACAGTGGTAGGCACCGGCGATATAACCAGGGCTTGTGTCGACGTCGCGGTGCGGATGCCCCGCCCACCGCTTGCCGCGGCCCTGCACGGTCGCGCCACCGCCGCCGGCGAAGCGTGTGCGAAAGCTGCCTCCGAGCACGGGGCGTCGGAGCAGCGCCGACGGCGTGTTTACAACAGTTTGCGAGGGGCAGCCGCGTGAGATGAAGTTGCGTTAGCTCTGTAGGAAGCATTCAGTGAATGTAGAAAAGAATGTGCCGACGCCCAGCTATGACAAGATGTGAGAAACTGATTGAAAGGATAAGCACCTTGCCACATGATGCGAATGATCGCGAGCTATCATGTCGGCATCGCTTCATGCGTATGCTTTAATTCGTTAACTAGCGCAAGGATGAACCACTTGCAACAGCGAGACTTGTTTAAATGCGACTTGAAGATGCCTTAGCTGTTTTGGACCTAAAGCGTTTAATCCCTACAGGAAATCCTTGCGCAAAAACAAATGTAACGGAATAGGTACTCTCAGCATGTGCGATATTGGTGACGCTATAACCTATCTAAATACGGCTGTGATAACGCACACACACAAAAAAAGCAATAACGTGCCAAGGACAAGGCTCTCAAAATAACCGCCAGCAAGGCGCATAATCGCGGCTTGCGGCTCTGCCTATACGCTCAGTTCCGATCGTGAAGGCGCGAAGTCCTGTAACGACGCGGCAAATTTCAAGCGTGTAGTTCATTCGAGCAGCCTGACAATCGAAAAAAAAATTTTTTTAAGCGCATCATAACCACTACAGCATTGCCAAAGACTTCTCGTGTGTATGCTATCGCAGCGGCAAGCAATTTGCAAAAGCGTCGCTGTAATCGGCCTTTCGCTCACGGCTACGTGAATTACGCTCTTATATATTTGTTTCATTTGAGTGAATGAAATTCGTATGACGTATGTACAGCTTCCCCACTTGAATAATACACGGCGACCGCGATTACTTCTACACATCGAGCTAAGCTAACGTCGTGCGCGCTTTGCGGTAAGCGCCATCGCTCTGTGTCCGCACTTTGCTTATGCCAAGAAATTTCGTGTCGAGCATTACACTTGACAAACATGTGAGAATGATATTTCTCTCAAATGAAACAAGCCGCACTAACGCTAAATAATTACACATATGCTTAGTCGTGACGAAAATGTTTGGCGCATAACCGATGCGCCAAACAGCCGGCATTACAGCTTCGTCCCTTTCCTTAAGACAGACATAAGCAGGAAAACGATAAAAACCTATCGCACGTGTCTTGTGCGTTGCTGAGCAACCAACCCACGGCGCAGGTCATCGATGAACACTTTTTTATTCATTTCACGTCGGTGAGCAGCGCCCGCACCAGCGAAAACACAGCGCCTGCTACGGTAGGCGCGCCGGCGGATGCCTACCATGCGAAACCAAAACTCCCGACGACAGCGCCACCGCATCTTCGTGACGTAGCCCGGTGGAATGCTGAGATAGAGTGTACTAGAAGCTTTTGAGTGGCGCGACCGCGGCGCTCTTCCCTTGCTTGCCCCTTGCCCAACCACGGCCGGGCTGCGCAATGCCTTAAAGGGACCCTGAAACGGTTTTGACGATTTTGTGCAAACATGGTGATCCGGTAGAGCGGGTCACTAGGACCATTACAGGACAGATTTTAGCGCTGTGCGTAAAGTGTGTAATTTACAATAAGGTTTTGAACACGCGTATCGCAAAAGGTAGCAGCGGCTCGCCAAAAAGCGTTTTCAAACGCCCCCGCCATCGAGCGATCGAATGGGAGGTCGCTGATTGGCCCCGACCCAAGTGACGTGCGCGTAATTTTCAAAACCTAGCTGCGAACAACGTGCTTCTACAACGTACTCCTTCGTTTCAGCCAACGGTATCATCGCGGCATCTGGCGGCGTCACACGAGTCGCCGGCGCTCTATTACAGAGGGCTAGCACTGCCGAGGCGGGCGACCTCAGTGAGGATATCGGGGCGCTATGTCACTACGGGAGGCTCGGCAGAGCGGCTGACGCGGGAGGCGCTGTCGTCGCTAGCGCGCACTCCGCAGCAGATCGAGTTGAGGAGGAAGAGCAGTGGTAAGGAGGAAGGCGACAGAAATAAGCCCATATCTGCCTTAGCGCATTGTGCTTCGCTTTATATATGGTGTGAATGATTTCGCAATTGTGTTGCCTAATCAGTGACGCAATGTCAAAAAAACGTTTCAGGGACCCTTTAACATATCCGGAGCAATGCACAGGACGCGTTCTGCGCCGCCATTGGCCGCACGCGAGGGCCGCCGTCGTGGGAGCCGCCGCTACGCATTTCCGGTAAACACAACTGCTCCGAAGGAGCCGCAATCGCGTTGGTCTCAGCGGCGGGCGCGCTAGCGCCCGTCGCTGACGCGCCTGGCTCTGGCAGTAGTGACACGAGCAAAATAGTGAGAGCGCCGAAGGCGCACCGCGAAGCGGCAACGTATGTCAACGGGCCCTCCAGTGACACGGGCGAACCACGGACACGCTTAAAATAGCTCTAACAGGAAATGCGCCGGCAGCGATAAAATGGCGGCAGCCTCCCTCCCCGTGCAGACTCTCTGCCGGCTGCCGGCGCATGTGCGAGTGTAAACAAACATTTGCCTGAAATGCGTAGGCGGGCTCACGTGGCCTCGCGTGCGGCCAATAGCGGCGCAGAACGCGTCCTGTGCATTGCTCCGGATATGTTAAGGAAATACGCGGCCGGGCGCTGCCGGGCGCTGCCGGGCGCCGGCGCTGCCGTCGCCCAATCTACCCAGGTTTGCTTGGCGGCATGGTAGCCTCTGTAGTCGGCATCTCTGTTTTGGTCGTGAAATGGAAAAAAAAAACAACGTTTAAACCATTGTTACGCGCCAGGTTGCACAACTGGATATCCGTGTGTGCAACAAAGTCGCAAGTTATCCCTTTTAAGGCCCCGAAAGACGTGAAATCTTGTGATTTCGGTGGTCTTCTGTACCCTTCTCCGAAAATTTTTGTCTTTATATTAGTGAACTTCAAGACATTTTCACTGGTTGACTTACACAAAGATAGCATCTTGGATGTCCTGGCAATGATCAACAGGAGAAGCATTGGGGGTTCTGGTTGCAAGTCATTAACTGCTAAGTTGACCAGCTTTTACGTGGTCAGGCGTAAAGGGTCTTAACAAGTGGCGGGATGAGAAACGAAGAAGCGCAGCGCAGCAGCTGAAACTTGGGCTATAAATTGCTGCATTGGCATAAAAAAGATGTCAGTTTTCGTGCATGTGTTATTGCACTATTAATTTTTTAAAGGGGCACCAAGAAGAGAGATGATTTTTCCGAGAAGAGGTTTGTGCAATTCTGACGCGAAATCTGACAATAAAATTTGATCTTGAATCTTTTCGTAATAATAAACCTGTGATGGTTAATTTAGCAGCTTTAGGGCTCTGCCATTCAGAGCACAATTACTCGAACTAAGTCGATTCATTGTTCCGCTTTAGAGTCGGTTTAAACGATTTTGCAACGATAATAACATCTTTTTTTATTTAAATGCATTTTAGGAAAACAACCTAAGCTCTGCCATTCTGTTTTGTTTTATGTTATATGGTGTATCCTGGCTCTATAATTTTATGCTTTTTATAATTTTATTTGCAAATGTATCGTTTGTATAAGTATGCGAACCTTGTATTTTCACGTTATCAATTGTTAATACGAAATTTGCTTTGCCGTACTGCTGCTCATTTAAACTCTCGAAATCTTGCACTGCTATGTTTCACTGAATGCGTTTTTCTGCAGTACATGTGCATTTTTGTGGGTCCTACAATCAATAAACGCAATCCCATATTAAAATGATGAAAGGGAGCTTTGGAAAAACTCTGCTGTTCTTCAGACAGTGCAGACAATGTCAATAAAGCCAGCTTTTCTTGTGAGTGAACGCAACCACAAGCAACGCGCCCTTTATTTGATTTCAACATTGGTGTTTTATATACGTGGAACGGGCGAGGAGTTCTTCGGCTTATGTGCAACACATTCCTTTTTTTTTTCGAGAGGGAGGGGGGGGATGAGGGAGGCTTCCGATGTGTACCGGCTAGCTGGTTTCTCGTATAAGTGTACACTGTAAAGAAAAAAATAAAGGGGGGGAGGGGGGGGGGAAACGAGCTCGTTATGCGGTACGATGTGCTACGCTACTTCAAGCTGCAATACAGTCGCCGGCAACTTCAATAACAATAATTTCAAATAATATTTATTTCCATTAAAATTTTTGTAAAGGAGGGGTATAACGAGGAATGAAAAAGATCATCCTGGGCGCGACGGAGAGGTACCAACGCGTACGCGGAACGCCTGCCAGCCATCCGCCCGGGAAGATTGGTCGACGCCAGCGCCACCACATCTTTCCACGCTGAAACGGCCGCGCACAGGCAGGCGCTCGCGCCACTCAAAAGTTCTAGTACACTCTAGCTGAGTGCTCCTCCGAATGTCACGTGACATACATCGCCGATGACGCCAATCCGCTTGACGCGCCTCCGCCAGGCTCCTGCGTTCGCGCAAGTGTTCTGTCGGTGCTGTGCCAACGCCCTGCGCTAGCGCTCTCCGTCGTGTTCTGACAGTTGCTGCAGTTTCTAGTCGGCTGTACCTCACTTGCACTTGCGTAGCGTAGCGCAGTTACGAATTCACACGCGAACACCACACGAACGACACACCACGACGAAAACAAACAGGCAGGGAGCGCGTGCATTTGCTAGCAGACTAACCGGAAGTCGACGTTCTCCTTCGATCAATCAGCGTAGCTCGGACTCTTCTGACGTCACCAAAAACCACAAGTCGTCGCGGCTAACTTTGGTATGCCGCAACTGGCCGGAGAGGCGCACAGGATTGTTTGCCGAGTTTGCGGCGCGGCCGCGGCGTGTAGCGCTGCCGCATTTGACATCGTTCATCGTGACGGCATTTTCAACATCATGCGCGTGTTAACGTGAAATGTTAAAAAAAAATGTCGGGGGTTGTTTGGAGCCCTTTAAGTTCTGCCATACGCTTCGCCGTGCTCCCTTGTGTGCTATCACCCGTTACTCATCTCGAGATGAAAAGCCAACCAGTAAGTTAACGTGATTTCAAGTGTACGCTCGATATATGCGGAAGATAATCAACAAGTGGAATAATGCTATTACCTAACAAGTTTCACAGCATGAGGAGGATGACCAGCGCACCTTAGGTGACTTCACGAATAAAGTTGAGTTGGTAATGACGAAACGATAGGTTAGACAGGCCAACTTGGACTGCCATACCGGAATGACCCCTGCTATGCCACTGCTCTGCACCCTTTCCCCCCATGGGCTCTTCATATGCGTAACATTTTCTTCGAGCAGCAAGGGCTTCACGTGTGCACATGGAAACATCCGGGCGGTTATCACAGACACCAGTCATCAACATAAAGGATAAAGTTCGGCAATCGACTGCAAAGATCGTCACTCAGGCATCGCAGACACAGAATGTTAAAAAGACAATTAGGCCTGCTCGTTCGAACCACCGTCGTTTTCATGCCCCGCGATATTGTCGCTGACAGCAATCGAACACATTGCAGTCTCACTTAAAGCCAACCGGATAAGCTTTGGAAGACGTGCGTAAGCCGAGAACGCTTCCAAGAACGTTGCAGCGTGTTATTTTGGGAATGTTGAATTTCTTTTTTTACATTGTATTTTCTATTAACTTTTGCATATTTTTTGCTGTATTACGTTACTTGCGTATTAGCATTTATTGCACTGTCAAATGCTATGGTTAGCAGACGCCTTCAAGCCTTCAGAGACTTCTCGTTCACTGCCCAGAAGAGCACTGTACGCTGTATCTTGATGCTGAAAATAAACTGAAACTGAAATACACTCAAAGGACGAAAAAAGAAACAAAAGCGACATTGCATTTCGTGCCACTCACAGTAAGCAAACGCAAGAGATGACCGAACATGCGCAATTTGACCAAAAGCCGAGCTCTAAAACAGGCTAATGTAGACAAATAAGACTACTCGACGGCTCGGCGTAAAGGAATCAAGAATATCAATTCCGAAGCAAAAAGAGCAAGCAATCTATGCAACAAAGTTGAAGAAATGCTTTCTCGCACCACAAATTCCGTGTAGCTACCAAAGCACGATTGGGGAAATGGGGGGACCGATAGTGGAGAGAGTAACACAAAACAGAAAAGACGAGGAAACGCCGCTATTAGAATTATCAAGCAAATCACGCCAAGGGTCAGCAAAAAGTGATCACCAAACGATGTTATCAAATTTGGAAAAATCAGAACGGCCATTAAACTAGAAGGCATCTATCTTCGTTACAAAATGAAGACGAAGAAGAAAGTGCGACCTTCAGAACCACTGCCCCAGTTTAACAGAAGCAAAGTATTCTACAACACACGGTACAACAGTGTCAGGGCTGGGCAGCATCGCGATAGTATTTGAGAGATACTTTTGAGTATCTGTATTGATGTATCGAGATATATTTGAAAACTGTATCTCGGTAGTGAAATATTGTTACAAAGTATTGCCCGAATCGCGACACTATGCAGGACACGGGTATCTCGTTACTTTTTTTTTTCCCGAGAATCAGCTGAGACGTGTTTCCAGTGACGCGTTTCCACGCGGAAATTTGGTGCCGTTCTGCTGCTGTTCCGATATTTCACCCTCCCCGCTTGCTGGTGGCAGCTGTCCCGCGACGTGCGGGACACGGGTGTGCGGATAGCGCGTAGAACGGTCCTTACTGCGAACTCCCCATAAAAAGTTTTCCCAGTCACTCAAGTCACAATGCAATTAGGCAGTTTGACATCACGTGGTCGAGTCGGCCGTACCGTATTTAAGCGGCGTCCCGTTGTACAGCATAGACACGGTTCGGCACTCGTGTCGCATGCTCTGCAGTCTTGGCGACGGTGACGACGGGCAAAGAATCACCAAAGCACGCATTGAAAGACCGATTTCGGCAACAGAGGCAGCGCACGGAACAGCCATCTGAAATTTTCTTGCTTGATTTCCCAGGACTTTCAAGAACAAATCATCTCAGAAGAAGACAGGCGTATCGTGACCGTAACGCAAGTGGGTGCAGCCGCACCTTCCGGTTACCAGCTGTTCCTGCTGGACTTTGCTGGATCACGTGGACCTTGTCGTCATCACCGAGCTTGGGATAAAATAGGGCTGGCATCAGCAACACGCCATTTGGCAACAGAGGCAGCGCACGGAACAGCCATCTGAAATTTTCCTGCTTGATTTCCCAGGCCTTTCAAGAACAAATCATCTCAGAAGAAGACAGGCGTATCGTGACCGTAACGCAAGTGGGTGCAGCCGCACCTTCCGGTTACCAGCTGTTCCTGCTGGACTTTGCTGGATCACGTGGACCTTGTCGTCATCACCGAGCTTGGGATAAAAGAGGGCTGGCATCAGCAACACGCCATTTGGCAACAGAGGCAGCGCACGGAACAGCCATCTGAAATTTTCCTGCTTGATTTCCCAGGCCTTTCAAGAACAAATCATCTCAGAAGAAGACAGGCGTATCGTGACCGTAACGCAAGTGGGTGCAGCAGCACCTTCCGGTTACCAGCTGTTCCTGCTGGACTTTGCTGGATCACGTGGACCTTGTCGTCATCACCGAGCTTGGGATAAAAGAGGGCTGGCATCAGCAACACGCCATTTGGCAACAGAGGCAGCGCACGGAACAGCCATCTGAAATTTTCCTGCTTGATTTCCCAGGCCTTTCAAGAACAAATCATCTCAGAAGAAGACAGGCGTATCGTGACCGTAACGCAAGTGGGTGCAGCCGCACCTTCCGGTTATCAGCTGTTCCTGCTGGACTTTGCTGGATCACGTGGACCTTGTCGTCATCACCGAGCTTGGGATAAAAGAGGGCTGGCATCAGCAACACGCCATTTGGCAACAGAGGCAGCGCACGGAACAGCCATCTGAAATTTTCTTGCTTGATTTCCCAGGTTGGAGACTTTACCTTATTGCGAAACGTTTTTTTTTATTAGCCTCTGTTGCCAAACAACTGTATATTTTCTTTTCCGTTGAAACTGTGACTAACATTGGCTATGTCATCTGAAGTGTCTAACTTGGCGCGTGAGTTGCGCAAAGAAATAAGGGAGCTCAAAAGTAGTCTTGAGTTCATAAATAAGCAATACGAAACACTGAAACAGGACTGTGCTGATGTGAGAACGGAAAACGTGGCGCTCAAGGCATCGCAACACATGCTTACGCAGGAAGTAGAAACACTGAAGAAGCAGTTGCATGAAACATCTCTCAAGGTCACCTCGCAAGACCAATATTCCAGAAACAAAAACATCGAAATCAAGGGAATACCGCACGAGAGAACTGAAAAGCTAGTCGACGTACTGGGCAAAATTGGCGATGCACTAGGGGAACCGATTAAGGAGCAAGACATTGAGGTCTGTCATCGCGTCGCCACACGAAAAGCGGCAACAGAACAGAGCATCGTTGTAGTTTTCAACCAACGTGCGAAGCGCGAGCAAGTGCTTGAAAAAGCACGCAAGGCGAGGATAAATTCCAATGATCTGGGCTTTGACAAGAGTCAAGCAATATACATCAATGAGCATCTCTGCCCGCAGCTAAAGAGACTTCTAGGTTTAGCCATTGTTAAGAAGAAGGAACTGAACTGGCGCTTCGTCTGGGTGAAGGGCGGTAAAATCTTTGCACGAAAAACGGAAACGTCGAACGCAGTTCGTATCGGCTGTGAGGCAGATATTGAAAAAATGCGGGACTAGGGGCGTGTGTGTTTGATCGGAGCTTTAGTTTTCTTTCAATCATAAGAATGATTTCGCCAAGTGATGTCTTGAGGCCACATTCATGCGATTATCTTTCCGTTTTCCACTGTAACGCACAGTCTGCTAGGCACAAACATGACGAGTTGTTTGCGCTACTCGACGAATTCCCGTTTCAATTTGATAACGTGATGATAACTGAAACGTGGTATAGAACAGACGAGGAAGTATTTCGTATGCCTGGTTTCCAAACGTTCTTTTTGAACCGATCTGATAGGAGTGGCGGGGGTGTATTACAGCTCGTATCTGAGCGTATAGCATGCAACATGCTTCCAGACTACTCTTCAATGACAGCAGATTATGAAGTGTTAAGTTTAGAATCCCACAAGTGTGTTTTCACTGTTGTATATCGCCCAGCTAGTGGCGACGTTGCAAGTTTTTTAGCATATCTGGAAACATTGCTTTCGTTCGTCTGCACAAATAACTTGAAACTTGTTATCGGCGGTGATTTTAATATTGACCTTTTAATAAATACACCGAAGTCAAGCAAGCTGCAGATTCTTCTCGACTCATCCGGCTGTAGAAACGTGATTTCATCGCCTACACGAATTAGTGCTAACTCCGAAAGCTTGCTTGACCTGTTTGTCACAAATGGCTCTGGTGTTATACAATCCGGTGTAATTGCAGGAAAAATAGGAGATCACTCCCCCGTATACTTATTATGTAAAGTGAATCATACAACCTGGAAATCTCGTCATTCTGAGGCATTTCTTATTCAAGCTATTGATCAAAAAGCTCTCGATAAATTTCGCACCGAAATTGGAAAAATAAATTTCAGCTCAGTACTTCATTGCACAGACGCAGACGAAGCTTACAATACGTTCATGCATGCATTTGTAAGTGTTTATGAAAACTGTTTTCCATATAAAAAAATAAAAAAGATCGAAAAAAATTCGGAAACCGTGGCTAACGGAGGAATGCCTCAGAATGATCCGTGAAAAGAACTTATTGTACGCGAAGTTTGTAAAGACTCGGGAACCCGCGGACTTCTCGTCTTTCAAAAAATACCGAAACTTTTTAAATAAGTTTTTGAGAAATGCTAGAAATAGACATTTTGAGAAGGTCTTTATTAGAGCCGGAACCAGGAGTGATGTCCTATGGCGCGAATTAAATAAGATTCTTCTGCCCGATTGTCACAGGCAACAGGAGCTGGAGCTGACAATTGGTAATAACGTCGTAGGTGGTGAAGAATTAGCTAACACATTTAACAAGCACTTTACGTCTCTAAATTCTAGTACGCATGACATAAACGCTACTTCTTTTCTGGGTAACCCTAACAGACACACTGCGTTTTTTGAACCTGTAACACCAAATGAAGTATACAAGACTTTTATGTCGTTAAAGAATAGTACATCGCGCGATATAAATGGACTTCAAATTCGACCGATTAAATATGTGCTTGACCTTGTGGTAGATGTGCTTACTCACATTTTTAACATTTGTTTATCTAATGGCGTTTTTCCCGAGAAAATGCAGCATGCGAAAGTGATCGTTTTATTTAAGTCCGGCAACACAAATGAATTAACAAATTATAGGCCAGTTTCTGTACTTCCCATAATTTCTAAAGGTCTCGAAAAGGTCATATGTAAAAGAATAACGTCATTTTGTGATAAACATAATATCTTATCAGATACGCAGTATGGATTCCGCAGTGGAATGTCAACGGAGCTTGCTCTGTTATCGCAAAAAGAATTAATCTTAAACAACTTTGAGAACAAAATATTAACTCTAGGCATTTTCGTTGACTTTTCGAAAGCTTTCGATTCTATTAACTATCAAACCCTATTCTCAAAGTTGGAACATTACGGCTTTCGCGGCATTACACTCAAACTTCTAAAATCATATCTTCAACACAGAAAACAGTGCGTTGCTATTGGATCAAAACTTTCATCAGCAAGATCCTTAACACAAGGTGTTCCCCAAGGTAGCGTACTTGGACCTGTTTTATTCAATCTCTACATTAATGACATACAAAATATAACGAAACTTGCTCAGTTTGTAGTCTACGCGGATGACACCAGTCTTTTTTTTCAATCTCCTGACATCGTACATCTCGTAAACGTAGCAAACACATCCTTAAGCATACTACAAAAGTGGAGTGACTTAAATTCATTGCCAATTAATACCAAAAAAACTAAAGCTGTATTGTTCACACCACCGCAAAAACATGTAAACTGCAGCAGTGCTCTTTACCTAGGTGCAGACAAGATAGAATTAGTTGACAACGTAAAAACATTAGGCGTTATCTTTAATAATCATTTAAACTGGGACGCACATGTTGAACGTATTGCGTCTAAACTAGCCAGAGCATGTGGTGTTATCTGCCGATTACGATACATGCTTCCTACCAAAATAAAACTTATGTTGTATAACAGTCTGTTCCTATCGCATGTCAGTTACTGTAATCTAGTGTGGGGCACGACATCAAAAACAAACATTCATAGCTTACAAACTTTACAAAAGAAAACTATTCGGCATATTGTCACTGCTCCTTTTGATGCACATACCAACGAAATATTCCGCGCTCTCAATGTACTGCCCATTGAACACTTTTACGAATATAACCTTGTTTTGAAAATCAAAAAGTATTTCCGATGCAACAATGCGATATTTTTAAACTTGTGTAACCTAGTTGTATCACAGGAACCACTATATGAATTCAGAAAACGAAATAACTGGGTTTTGCCATTTTCACGAACAAATTACGGCTCATGTCGATTGCAGTACAAAGTGCCTTGGGTATTAAATGTGTTGTATTCCTCAAAAACCGAGTTGAGCACTCTCACAAAACAGGCGTTAACATCAAACCTATTAAATAAGGGTACAATTATATGAATAATATTTGCCGATTTCACAAGCATGTCGATTTCGGTGTACAATGTGTCTTTCTCCCTCTGTGATACAGTATAATGTTTATTGTAACTGATATCTGTACATATATCGTTATTAACAATTATATTATGTACAGTGTAAGCCTCCTTAGTAATGCCTTAACGGAACTCAGAGTACTGTGATAAAATAATAAATAAATTGCAAGTTTCAATGCGCTGCAACATTTTAAATATTATGCTGCACTTAACAAATGAGTTTACGGAGTATGAACATCCCTTACATAGAAATAAGTATTTCAGTATCAGTATTCTTGTATCTGTATTCCGGAATACTTTTTTCGTCGTTTTGCAAAAGTATCTCTCAAACATCCCGCTACGTCAATTACAAATGTATCTCAGTATCTGTATTTTAGGTTTTCAAACTGTGTATTTCGATATCTGTATTCCGGAATACCTTTTCGGGTATCTTTGCCGAGCCCAGAACATTATTAACAAAGGAACCTGAGATAGTTGATGGAACCTGCTTAACAGAAGTTCATTTTACAGCGTAAGCTGTTAGCAGATCAGAACAAGGGCCATTTTTGCGCCGCAGGTGTCCGTAACCGCTATAACAAGGACCGAGAAGGATTCAAACCACGTGCTGTGCGTGGATTCGAACCCACACCCTCTGCGTGGCAGTCGAACATTATAGTACTGAGCCACGCCTGTGCTTGAAAAATCTTCGCTAAAAGACCTAAACAGCTATAACGTCTGCCGATGAATCGCATTAACAAATTTAATGTTACGTGGCAGAATAATAATACACCACTGCGTGTCGGGGAAAGTAAATTGCATAACCACTTCGAAGATTCATTTGAAAGAACACAGGGCTGCATGGTTTGTATCTCTGGACCCATTACACTGTAAGCAAAAGTTGCCCGATATTTGGGTTTTTGCGGCTCATGAGCCTAAAAAACTCCCTTGTTTTCAAAATTACTACGTCTCGTTGAGGTAAAATGAGCATATGACATAGTTTTACTACCACGTGTTAGAAAGGTAGTAAAAGGACGTTATTGCCCTATTTTACTACGTAGGGGGTTTTGTGTCACGTGATAAAAAAACCCCAGTCTAGAGTTTAAAGCCACGTGATCAAAAACTACGTACCACGTCACGTGGTCAAAAACTCCAAACTGCCGTGGCGCAGGGGTGGAGGTCGTGATAGCCCTCGTTTGACTGTTTAGGCCTAGCCACATGGTGCGCGTTTGCAAGCAACTGTTCGTCAAAAGCCTCGGTCGCGGAAGAGGGGACGCGACGTCTCGGGGCGTGAGTGTGAACGGCGTGAGTGTGATCAGCGCGTACGCGTATCGGCGCGTGCCGATACGCGTACGCCGGCGTCCGCCAACTAGAACGTGATACCGCGACATCTCCGGCAGCTATGCCTAGTGACCGTCGTTTCGAAGGCACCGCCGAGTCTGGGAAGGCACGGAAACTACGGTCGCAAACGTTCCTGACTGACCGCATCGTCAACCAGTACGACAACGACACGGCGAACTACCCCGAGTGTTACCAGTGCGGCGTGGTTTTTTGCTGAGTTCGAGCGATGATCGCTGTCCTATAGCGCCGGTCTTGGTGGACGGCGGCCAAGTGAAAACGCACTTTCGAGTATCTCTGCTCCCGCGCTTGTGCCTGTGCTTGTTGCGCTCTCAACGAGTGAAAACGTGCTTCCAATGTTATAAGTTCGAAGGGTGAGTTCTCGTTTACTGCTCAATAAATTGAGTGATGTCTGCATTTTGCGTAAGCCTAATGTTTACCCAGCCACAGTAAACCTCGTATGAGCTTTAAAAATAACTCTAAAGAAAGCCGAGAAAACATTGTTTAGGCAGTAAAAAATTACTCCACGTATACTCGCTGAAAACCTCTAGGGGGGTAAATAATTACTGCCGTTTCTACGTTCAAAAACTCGGTTAGCGTGAGAGTAAATTTTTACCTTGACTGTTACGTAGTAAAAAAAACCCAGAAAAGCTTGTGCGGTAGAGGACATGCTGTTTACTCCCGTTCCTGGTTATTTTTGTTTAGTGTGTACAGAGGTATCATCAACACCATCACTATGAAACAATCTTCTTGAACATTTCCATCATCAATATTAGCAACGCTGCCCTTTGAAGCAATTTTGTCGTATCGCCCCATGCGTCACGCGGCAGGCGACTTACGCAGCCCCGCCAGCAACTTGACTTGGCTCTCCGATATACCCGATGGCGCCTCCTCGTAAGGTGCGGAACGTTTCTGAAGAAGCGAATCGCAGAGCAACTAGCGCGTCTGGAGCAAGGCAGCGTCGGGCACAACAGACAGCTATGCAGAGAGAAGCCCAAACTGCAGCTCGCCGTCGACGCCGGGCCGAGAGTTCTGTTCGTTCTCGAGAAAACGACACCAAGAAACTCTCAAGTATGTGCAGTTATACAGATTTGCACGTTACATTACCGCGGTAATTACTGCGTAGTGGGTACTCCCCACTTGGCGAAATGATAATAGTTATGGCGCAGGGGATACCTACCACCTCTACTTGCACTAGTTTCCTCAAGCGTTTAAAATGGCCTTTAAGGGCCTATACTCTCTCAGGCCGCACGCCGCTCCGCACGCGTGCGGAGAGCGTGCGGAAGGATGAAAACGGCTCTTAAACGGATCGAATCGCGAATTATTGAAGTCGGTGGGGTCACCCAAGTCCCACCAAATCCGATATGTCGCGACTCGTTCCCTTTGACAGCCGTTTTCACCTTTCCGCACGCCCTCCGCACGCTTGCGGAGAGGCGTGCGGGCTGACCGAGAATAGGCCCTAAGAAGGTCGCTTCTCCAGCTTACGCTGTCACTGTCCTGCGGTTCCGCACAGGCCTCGCTCTTTTCTTTTACCATTCCAAAGTCTACGTATTGGTTAGGGCAAAGATAAATCCTGAACGTCCTTTATTTAAGATGGAAAAAGAAAAAGAAGAACACCTGCACTGCATATTTACAGGTGTCATATTGGTATAACAGAAATCTGTAAGGTGAAAACAGAATAGAAGTTCGGACTCTTAAAATGCGAAGCATTTCTTAGCGAACTTCGTCGACAGTGAGCGCATACATCCATCCATCCGTCCGTCCGTCCGTCCGTCCGTCCGTCCATCTAGCCGCCTAGGATTGCGTGCTATCCTGGCCGTTTCGCTAATGGGTTGTTTACGAAAATTGGTATGCCACAACATGACCGCATGAAGAACATAAATCACAGGTCGTAACATGAAAATCATCGCATGCATGTCATGAGCGGCATGATTTACATGACACGGTCTCGGTGTTCTCCTGGCCGTTTCGCTAACGGGATGTATGCGAAAATCGGTATGGCACAACATGACTGCCTGACGAACATAAATGGCAGGTAATAACATGAAAATCATGACATGCATGTTATGAGCGGCATGATTTACATGCCACGGTCTTAGTGCTCTCCTGGTCGTTTCGTTAACGGGATGTACGCGAAAATCGGTATGCCACAATATGACTGCATGGCGAACATAAATGGCAGGTAATAACATGAAAATCATGATATGCACGCCATGAGCGGCATGATTTACATGCGACGGTCTTGGTGCTCTCCTGACCGTTTCGTTGATGGAACGTATACGAAAACTGGTATGCCACAACATGACTGCATGACGAGGATAAATGTCAGGTCATAACATGAAAATCGTGACATGCATGTCATGAGCGGCATGATATACATGCCACTCGTTTCGTTAATGGGATGTATACCAAGATTGCTGTGGCACAACACGACTGCATGACGAACGTAAATGACATGCCATAACTTTAGAATCATGACATGCGTGTATGAGCGGCATGGTTTACATGCCACAGTCATGGTGCGCTTGCGGCAGTTTCTTTAACTTCATATGTACCAAACTAGGTATAGCGAGGCGACAATGCAAATCCATTTTACGTTCCTGATGCGTGCGTCGCATTTCCTTGATTCCCACTGCCCGTGGGATCTGCCATTCTTTTTTTACATTTGATCCTAGTTATTCGCACGCCAAAAACTTGGAAGCCGCGAATTAAAAGGCATGCATGCAGGAGTGGAAGAAAGGTAACTTCCGGTATTGGGATGATACTTTATTAGCATGAAATATAGGGATTCGGGACCGCACTTTCGAAGGCAAAAGCGCAACTCGAGAGTGCTGGACTTTTCTAAATAAGAACAAAGCTGGAGTTGTAACAGCAGGTGAACAAAAGACGATTGAGAGATAAAGAGCAAGATATTAGGTCTTATGGAAGACCGTTTTCCCAGGTTCCAGAATAGAAAGAAGGTGGAAGCTAAGTCTACATACGCGGCATTCATTTCCCTTAGCGTGCTAGAGAAGAACCGCGCTCTGCAAATGCTTAGGGGAGTAAGAGAATATTCTAAACAAGGCGTGAAAAAGAAGAAAAAGGTGGAAGCGCGCCTCAGGCCGTGCGTGCAGTAATGGCGCAAAGCTCCCCGATCGCGGGACGCAGGCACGGTGGCGCCAGTTCTTTCTCCTTGCGCTAGCTATAGTACCTTCCGCGTCCTCTCTTCTTGGATTCCACACCGAGGTTACAGCCGCCGCACGCAAACGTGTTTTTCCGCTCCAAGCTTCTCTGTCGCCGCTACTGCCGTTTTGATCTCGTCAAGGCAGGCGGCCGAACGCTGCAGAAACCGGGCTGCGCAGTCAGCAGGCTTTTCACCCAATTCCCAAACCTCCCTTCTGCTCTCCGCGCAAGGTTCCTCTCCCACGGACAAAGATTTATAGCCCTCGATCTGTCGGACGGGTAGCGTTTTGTCGCCCCGACTGTCGAAAACTGTATGGTGCGCCAACACGACACTGATATCGTTCACGCTGTACAGTTGCCATATTCGGCAAAGTCATTAGCGGAACTAAACTGCCCAAGCGATGGTTACAGACCAGCGTCCAGACATTCGGGCGTAGCGCAAAACTGGAAAACAGCCTCGTTTATTCTACTCGATTCTGTGGCCGCCACAGGCAGAAGATGGATGTTGCTTCGTGAGAATGCAGAGGTCCGACCCAATGGCAGACGAAATGGGACCCCAACCAGGGAAAAACAGCTAACTTGGTGTTCACGATGGCTTCGTCATTTTGAAGCCTTCGATGAAGCACCTTGTCAGGCCACGCATGGCACGCAACACAAGGGCATGTAAAGTAACAGTGCAGTGAAATGAAGTGCAGGCTTGTAACCGAGCTTCGCGTTCCATGACCCATGCTGCCCTCTCTCTCCCGTCACATTTAGTGGTGATTCGCTTCACGATCGTTGCATTTATAGCCCGCTTATATAGCTGCTGCAGGGCCCCGATTCGAACTGCCGCCGCCGTCCAATCACCTTCATCTAGCGACGCTTTTCTTCCAAAACAGTTCGTTGACGGCGTGCATCCATTAAAGAACTGCACGAAACCTTCACGAGACAAAAAATGCCGCCCGCATCTTCCCAAGGGGGGAACTCGAATAAATGCGTCGCAGAGCGGTCGGGGTATCGCGTGAATGTTGCGTAATTGGGTATGGTTTGGGAATGCTTAATTGTTATTTCGTCTTTATTATTCTTATTTACTGAATGAAGGAGAAGCGAAGGCAAGGAGAGTAAAGTTAAAGTGTGTCTTTATTGCTTGGTGCCGTCGTTGTATTGGACGGCTCCAAGGTGGGCGCTTGCGTTCACGAGCAGCGTCCGGAGCCGCGTCTCGTTGACGACGTTTGCACGCCGCTTCTCGCTCACGTACCTGGGATCTTAAAGCTCGCTGCTCACGTTTCGCCGCTGCTTCTCGTGCACGAAGTTCGGAATCCGCAGCTCGGCGTTGCCGTTTCGCAGAAGCGTCGCGCTGCCCGAGTGATGGATTCCGAACGCGCGCTCCGCCGCTTATATACACACCGCCCGCGTCCGAGGGAGAGGAATACGGGGGAGAGGCCCCCAAAGACGCCCTTGACTGAATTCCGAACGCGCGCTCCGCCGCTTATATACACACCGCCCACGTTCGAGGGAGAGCAGTACGGGGGAGAGGCCCGCACCCCCACTGCGCATGCTCGGCTTGCCGAACGCCCGGTGGGCCGGCACGAGACGAGCCGAGCATGCGCAGTGGGAGTGTGGACGGCGCCGCCGACGCCGAAGCCCGACATCATGCGACTAAGAAATGCTCCGCATTTAAAAAACGCCAGAGGTCATGTGCCAGGTCTGCCTGAGCGCTTCCAGCTACGGAGCACAGCGTCACGCATCAACCTCCTCTTTTTATTCTGCATATTAGGGGCGAAGCTCCTTAGGGTGTGGGTCGTTCCCTCCTCTGTAGTAGTGGTAGTCGTATGTATGTAGCCACCTCGCGCCGCCGGGAGGCTCGCGCTCGAGAGCTCGCGCGCCTGGAGGCTCGCGCTCGCGCTCGGCGCGTGCCTCCCGGCGCGCTACCTCTCTCACTCTTCCATCTGTTGCCTTGTGAGAGAGAGAGAGAGAGAGACAGCGAAAGGCGCGCGTTGACTATGGAAACGCTCTTTATTCTATGAATGCTCCACGAGCTCGCAAAGGAGAACGCGCCCTCACCCGCGAGAGACAAGCTTGACGCAGGCAGCGTCTTCTAGCGAGTTTCTTGATTGAAATAAAAAAAAATACAGCATATCCACGGAGTGAATGATGATGAGTGGGCGAAGCTCGGGATGTGCATCGTAGATCGTGCCGAGTTCCGGATTAATTTAGTTAACGCGCATGCTACGAATCCTCACGGTTCAACTATGCACAATGCACAAGTGAAATCTCCCACCGGCACTTCATTGCAAGTCAAGATCCAGTGTGTGTGTGCGTGTATATATATATATATATATATATATATATATATATATATATATATATATATGGGTTTTGCCGGTGAACGCTTCTCCAACGCGAGCAGTCGGTATTTCTCAATCAAGAAACTCGCTAGGAGACGCTGCCTGCGCCAACGTTGTCTCTCGCGTTTGCCGGGGCAGTGTCGAGTTTGCCGGGGAGCGCGTGGCTCCCGGCGCTCGCGGCGAGGGCGAGCACCAGGTGCCACGCGCTCGCCCTCGGCGCGTGCGTGCGCTCCAGCAGGCACGCGCCTGTGGCTACCTACTACTAACTACTACTACTACTACATACATCGGGGACGCACGAAATGGCTGCTAATGGGGAATGAGAGACAGAAGAATTCCGCTTTTAGTTAACGCGCACGCTGCGAATTTTTTATTGTTCAACAACGCACAGGAGAAATCTCCCACCGGCACCACCTTGGAGGTCAAAGCGTAAGACTGGTTACGCACTACTACGACTACGAACGGGACTACGACTACGCACTACTACGGGACGAACGGGTGCCGCTTTAAAGGGACTGACAACCGATTTTTAAGGACCCTTCTTTTTATAGCACAATGGAAAGCTCGCCCTCTGTACTCTTTTCACCTGCAGCGGTTACTTCCAAAAGCGCGTGGATATTGCGCACGCGGAATTTTTCGATCTGAGAAACCTCTAAAAAAGGCAGAGTGCGCGCTCTAGCAACGTTGAAAAGTGACCGCGATGCCGATAATCCGCCTCGCTTCCGGACATCGTTCCGCTTTCGTATTGAAGAACTCTGGTGATTAACCACTTGCACTTTGACCTCTTCAACTACTTTTCGAAATGGAAAGACAGTGCAACGAGCTAGCATTGTTTGCCAGGACGATCTTGTATTTTTAAGGCGTTCTTTCGCATGTCCGCGCCTACTTCATGAATGGCCGGGCTCCGGCGCTGCTACTCTGGCCATAGCCGAGCCAAGCCAGGCCAGCTAGATCCGAAACCACGCTTTCGCACGTGACGGCAGAAGCGTGCAGTAGCAACGCGCGCTACAAACGAAGGGTTATCTTCACACTGTAAAGTTTCATGCGGTCCGATACTAATAAACAGATAAAACATTGCGTAAATTTGTAGAAGGTCACGTGACCGCACTCTAACTCTAGTTCGTATGTTTGCCGCTTGAGTTACCAAACGTCAGTTTTCACGACTTTGCACGAAGAAATAAAAACATAAACCCGTGTTTATTGATGAAAAGTGGCGTCGTTCGAGCCAATGCAACACACAATCTTTCCGCCAGTGGGGTCATCTCAATTCAAGTTTTGGGTGGTTGTCTGTCCCTTTAAGGAGCTTCGCCCCTAAAATACCGACTGCTCGCGCTGGAGAACCGTTCACCGGCCACCCATATATATATATATATATATATATATATGGGTGGCCGGTGAACGGTTCTCCAGCGCGAGCAGTCGGTATATATATATATATATATATATATATATATATATATATATATATATATATATATATATATATATATATATATATATATATATGCACTGGATCTTGACTTGCAATGAAGTGCCGGTAGGAGATTTCACTTGTGCGTAGTTGAACCATAAGGATTCGTAGCGTGCGCGTTAACTAAATTAATCCGGAACTCGGCACGATCTACGATGAACCTCCGGAGCTTCGCCCACTCATCATCATTCACTTCGTGGATATGGTGTGAAATTTTCTTGCCTGCCGCGCTCCTCCCATCCGCTATTTAGTTCCCTCAACTGCTGACGGGCACCGACGGGCTTCCTTTCGCTTGAGCGCCCTAACGCGTTGCACTAAAATGAAATTTTCGATGAAGGTGGAATGCACCACTGCCTACGGATCAGATGGCTCGACATGCTTGCAAAGGACAGTGCAGATGGTATCGCAGAAAGAAGCAAGTGCGTGACGTCAGGAATGAGCGTCTTTTCTTGTCGTCCCCTCTTCCCGGTTTCACCAGTACGTTCACGGTCAAACACCCCAGCACTAGGCAAAGAACCCAACGACATCGTAGCTAATCCCGAGTCACCCACTGTTACAGCGTGTCTGACAACCGTGTCGTTGTTTCTGCACGTGAGAACCCACAAACTTGCAACTTCAGCGCTGTCGACAAGCTCCCCCAACTCGCATAGCTGAGCTCAGAAAACTGTTTCACTTATTCAGTACTGAGAGCATAATGCTTATTTTATGCGTTCACAAGTGACGTGCCACAATTTGAGGGAACAAAAGGGTATACATTTGTTTTTCAGCAAAAGACAACCTAGTTCAAGATGTCTATACTGGTCCAGTATATCTAATGCTCTGAAAAGAATTTTACTGCAAATTATAAACTATGACCTGGAACGACGTGCTCAGTGAAACTGACGCTAAGAAAGCTCCACGAAGCTACACGAAGTTCCTCTGGCAATTTTACGCAAAAAAAAAAAGAAGCAGGACATGAAATCAGCCTCGGAGCAAATCATATTTGTATACGACGAGAAGCCCACGCACGCACTGAGGAGCAAAAACAAACTCCCTAGCGCTTGCATTCTATATGGCTTCTAATATGTCCAGTCATTCGAAGACATTAAGGCTACTGGAGACAACACCGACGTACGTAGTACAAGAAGGCCGTGTTACGAAAAAAAAATTAATCCCATTTAATTAACCGTCCCGAGCGTCTATAGGTTATATTAATAAGAATTTTGTGGGGGATAAAGATAAAAGCAATGTATCTCAAGAGGACTGAAAGTTGAGCGAGTTGGTAACAGTCCATAGTCAAAAGAAGAGGCGTGCAAGACACGGCCAAAAGGTGAGCAGTGAACAACACGAACGCCACGAAGTATCTCATATGGGCAAGTATTCAGGCGAGAAGACAGAGCAGGTGTTTAATTTGCATTTCGATACCTAGAAGCACCGGGATTCGAAGCTGTGATCCAATCCCGGCAATTAGATGGAGGATGTGGCCTTCGGATCAGCAGTGGAGTGCCATAACCGCTAGACCACCGCGGCTGGGCTGTATTTCACTTCAGTTGATACTACATCGGGTTACTATACTGCGACGACCCTATTGTCAGATTTCACTCATATCTTTCGCTTGAACCAAAGAAGAAGGAAGAGCTTAGGCAGGTATATTGTGGGTTAGCAAATGGTGCTTAGAAAGATTTCATTATTACATAGATTCACCTGGTCACAAGGATATCAAGTGTACATGAATTCGATTGCATGTATACACTTCAGTTCTAAAAACCGCGATGTCTTAAACAAAGCAATAATCGAAAGTCAATAAAGAAGGGGAAAAAATCTGGCGATTACTCATCAATGCGCACCCGTGTTATGTTATCTAGAAGTCTGAAAGAAAAATATGTGGTTGATCCCTCTGTCACAGGAATAACACGAAAGTGAAACATGTCTTCGCGAAGCTATTAAAGACAATGTGGCGAATCGAGGGGCGGGATACCTTGGACCTGTGAATCCCTTGCATGTACACATCAGCGGCGCCTCGACACTGCACAAGGACCCCCGGCCGTTGCACCGACAAGTGAAACTTCTCGAACGACTATGAGACACTGCATTAAACGTGCCCTGCGGAAACCTGCCATAAACCAGCAGCGTCCGCAAACGCGAAACCTTGCAAGCGAAACCCAACACTTTATCAGCGGATCGTTCAATGTCAAATGCGTGTTTACTTTTCAGACACCAACTTCCGTTACGGAAGCACGTCAGCGATTTCTTGGTGGAGCTCGGCATAAAACACTTTCGTGTTAAAAAGAAAAGGCTGTCCTAAAAGCTTGACGTGTGCGTGCCTACCCTACTACATTTCTTTCCTTCCCGGCGCTGTTTCGTGGTTAATCTTTCTAAGGACTGTGGTAGAAGCCACGGGTCCTAAATGATGGTGGTAGCAACCGCGAGGCGTTCATACGGTTTAGGCTGCTCACGTCTCGCAAGCGTGAGGCCCTAGTTAAAGATTCAGCGCACGTGACAATTTTTTTCCACTCTAATGCACCTTCTAGGAAGCGGCAGAAAGAAACAGTCTCTTCGGCCACTCCGTGGAAGGCACCGCCCCTTATCTGGGTCTAACATGTCTTGGCGTGGAAGCTACAACTACGCCGACGCAGACTAGACAGCACAAACATCCCTAGAATATACTCTAAAGGACAGGTACGCTTTCACAGGATCAGGACTTGCCGATTTCCGTTATGAATACAGAAAGAACAAACCTATGGAAATCGCTCTAATTCATTATAATGGTTATACACTGGCATGTCCCGCGGTAAAGCAGCTCGTGACGACGGTATAACAGCCGACTTGATCAAAGACGGAGGAGATATTGTACTTGAAAAACTTGCATCGCTCTTCACGAAATGTATCAAGACATGCAGCGTACCGCGCAGCTGGAAAAATGCGAATATAATCCTTACCCAAAAGAAAGGTGACATAAAGGACTTAAAGAATTACAGACCAATCAGCCTACTCCCAGTAATATACAAGCTATTTACAAACGTAATTTCTACAAGGATAAGAGAAACACTTGACATTAACCAACCGAGAGAACAAGCTGGTTTTAGGAAAGGTTACTCGACAATGGACCACAGCCACGCTATCAACCTAGTAATTGAGAAGTACGCGGAATATAACAAACCTCTTTATATGGCGTTTATCGACTACGAGAAAACATTTGACTCCATAGAAATACAAGCCGTTCTAGAAGCTCTACGTCGACAAGGGGTACCTGGCGTGTACGTGAAAACCATAAACAACATATACAAAGATTGCACAGCCATACTACTCCTACATGAGAGAAGCAGAGAAATGCCGATCAGGAGAGGTGTGAGAGAGGGAGATACAATATTCCCGATGCTATTCACTGCATGTTTGAAGGAAGTCTTTAAACGTCCAGACTGGGAAGAAAAGGGCATTCGAATAGACGGAGAATATCTAAACAATTTAAGATTTGCAGACGACATTGTGCTCTTTAGCAATGATGGTGACGAATTACAAAACATGATTGATGACCTACACAGGGAAAGCATTAAAATTGGATTAAAAATGAATAGGCAAAAGACCAAAGTTGTGCTCAATAGCTTAGCTAAGGAACAGGAATTTAAAATCAACAATGAACCCTTAAAATGTGTAAATGAATAGGTATATCTGGGACAGTTAATATCATGAACTCCTACCCAGGAAAACTTAATGAGCAAACAGACAATGAAGCTTAAGAAAGCATAGGGGAAGTTACTTGTGGTATTGTAATTATGGAGAAAGTAGAAAGGAATTAAAGTGGACGAAAAGACAAACCTGCCATCGGTGGGACCCGAACCCACGACCTTCGGATGTCGCGTCCGATGCTCTACCAACTGAGCTACAAGGGCGGTCGTCCCCCCGTCCACTTTATTGTGTATTTATGTAGGTATTATCCTGGGAGTGTTAGGCAGCGCCACTCGAGGCCAAGGCGGCGTGTGTAGAACACACTTTCTTGCCAGGAGGCGTCACGTAGAACGTGAACTTAGATGAGATGGCTGCTGCCCAATAAGCCCTCGCATGCTACCTAAGGCACCAAGTCTGCCGCAACGAGGCCCAAGCTATGAAATAACGAAAGGGAAGGGGTCAAGGGCTCGTTCTTTATTTGTTAGAAACAACTTAATGAGCAAACAGACAATGAAGCTTAAGAAAGCATAGGGGAAGTTACTTGTGGTATTGTAATTATGGAGAAAGTAGAAAGGAATTAAAGTGGACGAAAAGACAAACCTGCCATCGGTGGGACCCGAACCCACGACCTTCGGATGTCGCGTCCGATGCTCTACCAACTGAGCTACAAGGGCTCAGTTGGTAGAGCTACAAGGGGATAATACCTACATAAATACACTTTACTGTGTATTTATGTAGGTATTATCCTGGGAGCTCTGCACATGTGAACCCCTTGCACGTACACATCAGCTGCACACTGCACAGGGATCCTCGGCTGTTGCACACAAACGAAAGCTTTCGAACGAGTCACATTTTATCGGAGACGCTGCACTGAACGCAACCAGGAGCGTTCGCAAACCATGCAGAGAACTCGCTTTCCCTATGATGAAACCTTGCAAGCGAAACTGAACTGTTTATCAGCGGATCGTTTTGTGAACGCACACTTCGCTGTGCGAAGGGCGCACCATTTGCTTGTAGGAGAGCGTCTTTGCGTTCCTGGAGTAGAGCGCGTCGCAACGCAACTGGCTATCATATATGCCGCGCGAGACAAATTATGTAGCGTACGTGGTTGGAGCAACGCGCCGGCAGACCGAGAAGGACGCCGAAGCCTGCGCGGCGATAGAGGTATCGAGACCACTGAAGCGATAACTACCGGCGCGCACATATTAACACGGCAATTTACGACTTCGCTCCATCGTTCCTAGGTGGCGGTACCACCTCTGAGAACCTGCAGGTCGATGGTTTGGTGAGCGCTTCCAGCTCATACCGTGGCTCCCTGGCTGGTTGTGGGTTCGAATCCCGGCGAGCGGAACATTTTCTATCAAGTGAGTTGTGGGGTTTAGCGTCCCAAAACCAGCTCTGATTATGAGAGACGCCGTAGTGGAGGTCTCCGGAAATTTCGACCACCTGGGTTTCTTTAACGTGCACTGACATCGCACAGCACACGGGCCTCAACACTACGCATCCATTGAAACGCAGCCGCCGCGGAACTTTTTCTATCTAGAATGCGCGTTTATTTTTCAGACATCTGCTTCCGTTACGGAAGTAGTCACATATTTTTTGCTAGAGCCCGGCATAAAACACTTTCGCGTTAAAAACGTGATGTTTAAAGGGACTGTCTACCGCTCGAAAGATGTTTTAAGATTGTGGTAAAATTGGGCAAATCGTGCGTCACATTTACGGGAACGAGCATGCTTTCACCCCACAAGAAAAGGAATTAGGCTTTTTTTTTTTTCTCTGAAAGTTGTGCAAAAAACGCCGCTAGCGACACCCAACAGCGTGTTCGTCATTTTCCAAGTGTACGAGAACCAGCCCACGCAGGCATACATATTCTGTTGAAAAACTATTAGGTATGTCTCACAAGCGTACTTCACCCTATGAGACACCTTGTAATAGCGTGCAACAGCAATTTGTTCTTTTTTTCGCTGCTTTCGGGGTGGCGCAGGTGGCGCTGCATTCGAATTCGTCTGCCTGCACAGGCCCGTAGTACTGCGCTTGTCATGCATGCGGCGCTGCATGTCCGAGGCGCACCCGCGCGCGCCGACTTTCCCTCGCCTCTCCTCCTCCTCGTCACCTCTGGAATGTCAACCTTGAAACCGGTTCCTGTTGAGAAGCCTCCCGCGCCCGAAAGGGTTTCCAGGGAGACGACGACGCATCATGCGTGGTAACCATTGTTGCTGGCATGCCTACACTAGGAAAAGAGCGACTTCGTTGATAAAAAAATTGTGTTTTAATAATTTCTATTCAGTTTCTGGAGAAACCACTGCACGCTGGCACACTTCGAAAGGTACGCTTTCTATTGAGCCAAAAAACGGGAGAGCGATAAAGGACGGTACACGGTCCCTTTAATAAACAGCCGTGCCGTTAAACTCCGTCGGAAACTGCGCCTGAGCTTTGATCTGAGCAGACATTTTAAGCGTCGTCCGAAGGCACATCTGCCTATGGCTACAGCGCTTATAAATAGGCACTATACTATAGCCCAGTCGGCGTCTACTATGCGCACGACAACTGTGCGCCTGCTTGGAGCGTTCGCCCGGCGTTGAATTGAAATGCCGTAGTACAAGATATACGAACAGCCTTGTCACAAAGGATATGTGTCAGCCGTGGAAGCGTCCCTACGGTTAGAGATTCTATCGCATGGGATACAAAAGAAAAGAAAAAAAACAGCAGAACCGCATCGATAAGGTTCTCGAGACGCAGCGCGAATATTTCTAAAGTTAGGTAAAATACCACTGTAAATAATATGTGTAGCCATCCATCAACAAACAGCAACGAAACAGACTGCATGGCACTTCACCACTGGAAACGACTTTGATACATGCGCGACAGTCTGATGATCTCTAGCAGTAAAGCGTACAAGCCGCTGCTTTTGTTGCGTACTGAAGTCACTCGCGTCCCTAAAGTTAAGAAAACAGGAATAAACAAATCCACCAATACGTTTAAAGGCACAGGCACGAAGACAAAACAAATCCATGCCCATCATTCCCATGGCTGCTTCACGACCGCAGCGTCAGATTTCCCTCTAGTATTTTAGTAGGAAACTCTATGCACTACGCTACGCTGCGCTGCCAGGCCGCCAATCTCGAGTTGATAAGATGCGCGCGCCCAAACAACGCCGGAGAACGGCACCACTTGAAAAAGTGAGGACTGTAGCTGATGGTTGAAACACACCACAACCAAGCAACACAATCGCCTGGCACTCGAGTGGGCACGGTTCGGAAAGCTATATTGTAATTCGAACTGGACGTAGATATACTTCACTGTCACGTTCCTTAATTGTAGCTCTCACGTAAAATGGCTTCCGCGTTTCCCCAGCTTAATGATTCGGCCGAGTCATAGCGACATGAAGGGTATAAACTGCTTTCGTTTAAACCTGCGATCCGGAAGGAACAAATACCATGAAATTGGATCTTTTTTTAGTGGCGTACGTTTCCTATTTCATGTTCTTATGTTCATGCAAACCTCTTCTCGTAGTGATGCGGAAGATTTCTGCATGCCAGCGTATAATCGCCACTGCCTCAACCGAGATAGTAAGTGAGGAGGCGGAGTGTGCCATCAGGGGAAATGAGTTGCGAAATTCTTTCAGCATTTACGCGTGTCGCGCCCGACTACGAGGTGATTGCTCTAAGGTGTGCTTCCTTTGTGCATTGTGCCTACTACCGCCCAACGGGGTGAAACATATTTAATGTCCTATCCTTCTTGGATGCACTTTTGCAATTTGTTTATGACTTAAAACGTACGGTGATCATTCGAGGGGATTTAAACATTATTTTTATATTGCTAGTGCTATAGAGCTTGACTTATAATCATTGCTAAACACCCACTTATGTTACGATGTAATAACTGCACCAATGAGAATTACTGAAAGTACAGCCACAATGCTAGATATCTTAATAATCAATTACAATAGATCTCACATTAAGGCAGACATCACTAACTATGCTATAAGTAATCACTTGTCTGTTTAAATTTTATTTTCGCAAATTAACACCTTAAAAAAGCAGAAGCACACTCACGTGTACCGTGAAATAAATCCAGTCACGCTGTTAAGCATCCGCCACTGCTTATACAATGCAGATTGGTATGATATTGCAAGAGAAAACGACCCAGATATAGCTTATGGAAAGCTTTTATGCGAATTAATGCGGATTTATGATCAATCTTTTGCCTACAAGACATTTGGCAGGTCAAAAAATGGTAGGAAGCCATGGATGAATCATGATCTTTTCAGCCAAATACGAAAACGTGAACTTCACACATCGTTTGTTCAAAGTAGGTCTGCCGAAGCACTAAAACGTTATAGAGCATTCAGAAACCGCGTAAACGCTTGGCCAAAAAGGAGTATTACACCAATTCGGTCAGTTGTTCTCGAGGAAACTCTGAACAGTTGTGAAAACAAAAAATTATAATCGGCAATTGGTCAAGTACCTGAACCACTTAGTGAAAGACGGAATCGAGTTAAAAGGCCCGGAGCTGTCTAACGCATTCAATGATTTCTCTTTCTCTTTCACCCCTTTGTTGAAGAAAAACGGTATCCCAGAACTAAATATAATGAGTACACCATTTTTTTATACCCGGTCAGTAAAGCTGAGATCGTTTCGTCTTTATTAAACTCAATAACAGCAAATCGCCCGATATGTCAGGGGTACAAATCACACCAGTTAAATATGTTGTCGACATAATATCGAACTGCTTAGCTAATATTTTTAATGTAAGTCTTACAAACGGAGTGTTCCCACGTAAAATGCAATGTGCGAAAGCAACTGTTATTTACGAGATAGGTGACAGAAATGACTTTTCCAACTGTCATCCTATTTCCATCCTGCCAGTTTTTTGTTTGTTTGTTTTTCGAGGAGGACTAGAGAAAATAATACTTAAACGATTTACATCCTTCGTTGACCGATATAAGATTCTAAAACCAGTACAATGCGGTTCCCAAAAAAAAATAAATGAGCAAGTTAGCTGGCCCTTCTTGCACAAAAAGAATACTTAAAGACGTTGAAAATATAACCTAGTGCTAGGTGTGTTTTTAGACTTTACGAAGGCTTTTGACAGCCTTAGTCATCATATTCCTCTCCAGAAGCTTCATCACTTTGGTATTAGGAATAACGCCCACTCCTTAATATCATCGCTCCTGCGACATCGATCACAGTATGAAGAAATTAACGGATACGCATTTTCCTCAAGGCAGGTTAATTTAGGTGTGCCTCAAGGAAGCACCCTGGGCACTTTTTTATTTCTTTATATATCAATGACATTGTCAGCACTGACCACACGATAAAGTTCGTTATCTGCGCTGATGACACGAGTATTTTCTTCTCTGGTCGCTCCGCTGGTGACTCAGCAACTCAAGCCAACACTGCTCTTGATTTAATTCAGGAAGGGTGCACACAGAAACATCTGGGTTTAAATGTCGCAAAAACGAAAGGTGTGATGTTTCATCCGCGTCATGAGGAATGTCTCACGCATCCGCTATTTATTAATTATACACTAGTTGAATACGTTCAGTCTTTCAAAACTGTAAGCATCTATTTTTTTGCCACAATGTCATGAGATATGCACACGTTGATTTCTTGGTAGTTTTTTTCTTTTTACGTAAACTTTCACGTACTATTGGACTATTGCAGCGAAACCGTGCACCGTTTCCGGTTACCGTAAATCTACTCCTTTATAACTCGCTAGTTTCTTTCACTCTGAACTATGGGGCTCTTGTGTGCGGCCACAACCACAAATGCTAGTATTATAAAATTATTTCTACTGCAAAAGCGAATTGTCAGATTAACTTGTAAGATGCCCTATTTGTCGCATACAGCTGAATTGTTTTCCAAATTACGCGGCGTAACACTTCCAACACTTTACGAATACACGTTATTCCGTTATTACAACCTATGCACACACACACACACAAAAAAAGCAGGACAACGGTTTAAAAGCATAGCCAATCTTAAGACCAACGCAGTTGCAACACGTAATCCAGAGCAATGGGAAGTATCACGAAGTCGTACAAACTATGAGAAGCAAATGCTCTGTTACCAGCTACCATCACTGCGGTTGCAACAACAAAAAATCGCGTCGGAATTGGCTGCAAACTTAACATTAGAAGAGCTTCGAGATATATTCATATATATATTCATATTTCTCTATTTGTGCAAACCCTTTCGTTGTTCGCGATGGTTATATACGTTGCCTTAGTTCTCTATTGCCAGATGTGGTTCATCTAGCTAAACCTTTTACACCAATGTTCAGCAATCTTCCACTAGCGTGTATAATTATTTCTTGTGCACCTTCACCTTCGATGTGCTCCCTTTTATTATTATTTTCCTTGTGTCACTTTTAGAGGGCTGTCACCCCGTAAAGCTCATTGCATTAGCTTTTTAGCGACTTCCTTTCTTAGAAAGATAAATAAACATTGAATTCAATTGAACTGAATCTTCTTGACAGAGAGCGCGCAGGATCGTCAGCTTGCTTTTTCTTTAATTTCGATACTATGCTTGCCCCCAATGTAGCAACATTGCTTTCTCCGTGGTGGAAACCACGCTCGAACGAGGCTGCGCTGTCTCCAACAATACGAGTTGGCCGCTTGTATAACAGCGAGTCCGCCACGACATTACTTACCGATACTTTCCCGCACCACCGGTACACGTTTCCCAGCGTTCTCCCTGCGCCTCGCGGGTCAAGACAAGGTCGCCCGCAGACAACGCTTGTTGTTTAAACAACTCTGCCTGAATGCCCTATATGGATTCGGCGACCGGTAGAGGTGGCGTACGCAGAAGACGGACGTCCATTCCGCATGGTCGGCCGCCTTCTCTGAGCTCCACATTGTGATTCGCTGACATATTCCCATTCGAAAATATTTAGCGAAAGAATGCTTCGTAAGCTCGGCCAGATTTTAGCGCAACAAATGTGCTTATTGCGCATCGCTCCGCGGCTGCCGAAGGGCGCCTCCACGCGGCCACGTCGTACGTTTTCCCGCTCACGTAAGCAGCTTCTCTGTGCAGCTCGGCTCCGCTTGACGGATTCGACAAATTTCAACCGCGAGACATTCACGAAGCGACAGAGTGCTATAGCGGGGTCGTCTAAAGGTGGTGCTCGGTGCCCCGCCAAACCGCACTGAAAGTTAAACGTTCGAATAATGCCAGAAAGAACAGGCAAGTGGTCCCTGGCCACCACTCCCGACTTTAAGCTTAATTTACGCTAAGGTTTTTAATCCCGAGCAATGAATCTGAACTTAGTGCGATAGGATGTGCAGTGCAGGGTAACAATGTGACAGCCAATATTGCGCCAATCTTGTGCCTGACAGACGATGCGCCCAATCTGCCACCCATGTCCTCGTGCTTTCATTCCGATGAGCAGCGCAGATGCTTCACAAGAGAAAGAACGCCGCCATCACGTATCATGAAACTTTCTATTCTGCCGTTGAATACGATGGTATGAGCATTCATCTAGCACACCAAATGACCGTCTTCGCAAACGTCTGCTCACCTTTTTGCCGTCCAATTCGTGAGGGCCACTGGCTAGGACCTTGTCTACGCTGGCTGGGTCTGAGAAGGTGACGAACCCGAAGCCCCTGCACGAGGGAGAAGGCCATCAGAGACGTTCGCAGTGTTTGCAGTACACACTCGTGCACGCAGAAGCGAGGGACACTACAACCAGATACAAATGGGGTGACGAAATGTGAAGGAAACCGCGCATTATTTTGCATATGATCAATCAACAACCGAAGCGGACAAAAGGTATGATTTCATTTGCTTTACTGCACCTTAAATTGCTGGCAACTTCCCGGAAGGCCTCTTTTATTTTATTCCCTCAACCTTGCTTCGCTCTCTCTGGTCTATCGACGTCTTCCTTTTCAGGCATCTTCATCGCGAGGCAGCCATGTTAGGTCATTACCGGCAGTCTTTAGACGCGCGACGTGAGCGAGTTGGAGAGAGAATCTGCGCCACCCGCGCCTGTGCCAAATGAACCTGCGTCCAATTAATCAACCACATATCGCGTCTTCCGACCGTCGCTTTCGGTATTATTATTTCTTCTTTTTTTTGTTCCTCTTCGGCGACGACGGCCACAGGAGCACGGAGGGAAGAGAAATGAAAACTGCCCTCACAGAGAGCGTGACCGGCGAGGAACGATAACGATTCGTCAAAGTTCATTAGCAGCATCCGCCTTCTGTCGATCCAAGTTTCGTGGCCCCTCGCCGAGCTTTAAGAGGCGAGACGCGCACAATCGTCTTACAACGATTCGTTCTACCTTACTTTCTACGTCAAGCTTTTCCATTTACTTTAGAGAACTTTGTTTAGGTTTATTGCACTGAACATTCTCGAAGCACGCACTGTACCACCGATCGAATCGCAGATGGTGCGCGGTCTCTCTTGTAGTTATCCAAAAACGCGCTTAACAAAGGTGTTAACGAGTGATATCAAACATTATCAAGGGTTAACGTCGGACACTGACGTCGAGCAATTTCCGAATGGATGTTGCCTTCACTTGCGGCGCCATTTTATGTGTTCGACCACACCTGTTTTCTTTTGTCCGGCAAGCGCTGGGCAGGAAACGCGAGCAACAGCAATGACGTCTCTTAGGTGGCACATGATTAATTGATTGATTGATTTGTGGGGTTTAACGTCCCAAAACCAGTTCTGATTATGAGAGACGCCGTAGTGGAGGGCTCCGGAAATTTCGACCACCTGGGGTTCTTTAACGTGCACTGACATCGCACAGCACACAGGCCTCAACATTTCGCCTCCATCGAAATGCAGCCGCCGCGGCCGGGATTCGATCCCGCGACCTCCGGATCTGCAGCCGAGTGCCATAACCACTAGACCACCGTGGCGGGGCTCTTAGGTGGCACAACATTTCTCTTCCGAACTGAGTAGTTGACACACGGCACTGACAAAAAAAAAAAACAATAAAGTCCAGCGCTACGCCGAATTCCACGTGCGATTATCGATGAAGGCACGCTCCGCGAAGTCGAGGTCAGGGAAGGCGGCATAAGGTTTGATTTGAACAAATGAGCAGATATATCGTACTTAAGAAAATTGCGACACTCTACACACAATGTCTCAGAGCTTAAAATGTACTGGAGAGTTGCGAAACCGCCAGTATTATATCATAACGCGAGAAAGTAGCCGTAAAGCCCTTATACATGTGCCACTTAGATTACACTTAGCCTTCGAATATTTCAGGAAGTAAATTCGGATATGATAGCGGGTACGCTTGATTTGAATTAACTTAGATAGAAATCTATTTTCAGGAAGTAACCTATGGAATCCTGGTTTCAGCAACTATACCCTAGAACGAATGACACTCACGCGCATAATTCAGAAATCTGTCGAATACACAATCCCATTTTCCGTCACAGTACTAAGACTCGAACGCTACCCTCCTTCTTCACATGAAAAGAAAAAGAGTTCGAAATGGGTCAGACATGCTGATACCTAAAACGAGTGTTCAGCTGACGAGATTGCGAATAAATATGAATTGAGAGTAACGCAGAACACATCTCACTGTTTTACGGTCTGTGGATGAGGCTCTTCAGCAATGATGGCGACGAACTGGAAGAACTATCGGAAGCACTAAAGAAAGCGTTAGAAGTGTATGGTCGAAGATAAGTGCGCAATAAATGAAGATAATGTTAGAAGCGTCGACGAATTAAAAAAGTCACAGTTTCGCCGCAAGGGCGAAGCAATGAATGTGATAGCAAGAAACTGTAATACTATAGGAAGTGAGGCTCGCAGCTTCAGGAGCAATATTAATTCTAGCAAACATGCACTTGCTAAGTGAGCGCCTCCCGTGGGCAGCGCGTGCTGGTACGAAGGGTTTTATACGTTGTGTGTCACAAAGCTACACATACAAAGCTAGGGTAGGCCGCTAAATGAACAAACAGAAGATGAGCGCGAACTATCAAGTGAAGCACGCACGAAACGAACGCACAGACATACACCGAACGTGCGCGAGTAAGCTGTCACAATGCATACTCTCAGTTTGAACAGCGCTCCTGTTGCAAAGGCGGCTGCCCGCGCTCCTCGCGCCATCTCGCTGGTAATGAAGAAACGCTTATAAGCGCCTGCCGTCCTGCCAGCGGTAAAGGGTGTGTGTATATAAGGCTGGCCGTTAGCTCCCTGAAGGATCTGCTCTTTGTTGCGTGGTGGTTAGCGGCACGCGCTGTGGAGCGAGAGGTTCCTGGTTCGATTCCGCGCGCCGGAAGCATTTATCCGAATTATTTCTCTTTGGGACTTTTATATATATATATATACATCCTTATACATATACGGTTCATGACGGCGGCGAAGGGGACGGCAAAAACCAGCCGAGACTGTCCATATAATTGCTATCGCAATAAAAACGAGAGGTCTGGCAGAAGGACACTGGCATTCGTAGAACAGTAAGCCAGCAAGTTACAGGGGAACTTACACATAAACGGGAACATTGTGGCCGCGCGAGACAACGGGACGGGACACAGGACGTAGCTTTAACTCAGCCGACGGTCAGCGCTGCGTCCCGTATTTTCCCACCATCCCGAAGTTTGCGCTGTTCTGCCATAATTACCCTTAACCAATTAGCCCACGTATGAGCCAGCGTGCACATAAAGGAAATTCACCGAAAATTGAAGGCAACACGGTGGGCCCACAACAACCCTTCCTAACTCCCGAATGGCAACACTGGTCCGGTCTTAAGTCTTTCTTTTTTTTTTTGCATTCTTCACTGACGGATTGTAACTGCGCCAGCGCCACAATAATTTGAAGACACAGCTAACATACAGCAGTAAAAATAATAATAATATACGGAGTTAGACTCCCAGGTTTACGGGCAATCTGAACTGTAGTGGACGTGGGCTTAAGTAAGCGTGCAGGTGCTTACGGTACCATATGACGGTCGAGCGGCAAAGACAACGGCCCAGCAGAGGTGCGACCTAAGTCATGTTGTTTTGATGACCTCTGATACGCGCTTCACACCACGCACCGCGTTAAGCAGCGTGCACTTGGCACGGCCGAGAAACTTGGTTCAGCACAGCGGCATGAAGGGAGCGCGTTCCTTCCGGCACTGGTAGACGCGTTCGCGTGAGCGCTATGGAGTGAGGGCCGGTGTTGCGACGATGTGCGAGGCGCCTGGAACGGAGCACGTGATCAAGGCGCTGCGTAGTACGCTGCACATCTGATAGCTGCCGAGATAGAGCGCGCGCTAGCGATGGCGACAGCGCGAAGTTTACAGTTGCTGCTCGAGCGACACCCTCAGATGCCATGGCGGGTTTTCGTCGTGGTCGATCGTCGATAGATAACGTCGTAGATCTGGTCACATACGTTCAGCATGAGAAAAGCCGTAAGCGTCTCTGCGCTTCCTTATTCCTCGACGTCAAAGGGGCATATGACAATGTCACCCATGAAGCAATCCTCTCTGCTCTCGAAGAGGTAGGAGTGGGTGGTCGGACGTTTCGCTGGATACGGAGCTATCTCTATGCGTTCCTTTTTGTAAGCACCGAAGATGGCCGCACTTCTCTACATTATAGCTGCCCCGGTGTTTCCCAGGGCGGTGTACTTAGCCGAGGGCTATTTAATATCACATTAATTGCTTTGCTTCAGCACGTTCCAAGGAAGGTCAGACTGTCAATGTACGCTGATGACATCTGCGTACGGACGTCAGCAGTCACGCGGTTACAGTTGCGAGGAAAAATTCAAAGAGCTGCTAATGAAGCTGCTATCTACTTCCGTAGTCGAGGCCTAGAAATTTCATCCGAGAAATGTGCACTGATGCCTTTTACGCGCAAATCTATGACTCACTACACCGTAATGATAAGTGGCCAAATAATACCCTACGTTCGAACTTACAAATTTCTCGATGTCAATTTACAGAGATTTGTCACGGAGCCCTTATGTATCGCACATGAAAAAGCAGTTGACAGGCATCTGTCACTTGTTCAAGTTCTTCTGTGGAAAAGCATGGGGAATGTCGACACGTGCTATGCTGCAGCTATACAGGGCGCATTTTCTCGGCTTTCTGCGATACAGCTTGCCAGCTATAGCGAACACGGGCAAAACAAGTCTACGTACAATACAGAGTGTACAGGCTCAGGCGCTCCGGATCTGCCTAGGCCTACCACAAAGTGCATCAACAGTGGCGACAATAGCAATCGCTAAAGACCACTTTGTCAAGACCCAAATTGACATGGAAGCGCTAAGGACGCATCTCAGGCATCTTGCCAGGACTCCTCGCCACCACCTCTCTTCTTTGCCAGCGACCAGACCACGCGCCTCTTTCATCCAAACGATAACCGTACATGGTGACTCGTTACCAACTTCTTTCACCCCTGCTGCGAGACCTTCAATTCCTCGATGGTGTCTCGCTCGGACGGAAATCAACCTGACAATTCCTGGAATTAAGAAAAAAAGCCGCTTTATCATCACCAGCGCTTAAACAGCTCACGTTACTTCTATTGTACGAGAAGTACCGGGACTCTACGCCACACAGTTCCGCTGTAGCAGTCGCGATACCCACGAAAGCTACAACCTTAAAATTTAAGACGACTCATCCAACAACATCGACGGCAGCAGAGCTCGCAGCCCTTCATTTCATCAGAGATGAAGCGCCACACAAATGGACGCTCTTCCAAGCCGGCACTGCAGTCCCTACTGTCACCTCTATGCCGCGGACCACACGAACAGTTGGTGTTCCAGGAAATGCTGCAGCATAAGGCAGGCCAGAAAATAAATTTTCAATGGCTTCCAAGTCACTGCGGAATTATAGGCAATGAACGGGTCGGTCAAGCCGCCCGTTCTGCTCATGATATGGACCAACAAGTACCCAGACCATTGTCAAGGACGGACGCGGCGCGGATGGTCCATCTGCTTGCTCGCAAGTGTCGCAATGGGGTGGCACACATTTCACGCACTCCCGACTTCACTCTCTCGATCCGACGTTAAGCCTTCGAGTCCCACCCAAGACTTGCCGAGGAGAACCCACGCTTTTATACAGACTGTGGTTGGGCGTTGCGTTCGCAAATGCATATGCGTTCCGCATAGGAACGGCCGACACCGCAGCCTGTGACCACTGCGGTCACGAAGAGTCCATTGGGCATATTTATGTGACTGGCCACAGCACAGTGCAGGAGACAATCCCTTCAGTATGCACTCAACAAGCTGGACGACCGACCACTGTCGGAAAAAGGCATTCCACGACATCGTCTAGACCTTACGTCGCAGAGGGAGGCCACGCAAGCGCTACAGCGCTTCTCGATATCTACCGGCCTTCGTGAACGCCTCGAAGTGGAACGTTCTTTGTGTGTGTATGTGTGTGTTTTATTTGTTGCGTTTCTCTGGAATCTCGTACCCTCTCTCACTGTCATCTTTCTAACCCCCTCCCCTTCTCCCCAGTGCAGGGTAGAAAACCGGAGACATACCTGGTTAACCTCTCTGCCTTCCTCTTCATCTCTCTCTCACCCTTCCACGTTTTTTCACGCTCGTGAAAGATGGGCGTTTACTCAGGCGTCCAGAACGGGCGGATGTCATCGTATGCGCCTCCGAGCGACGGATACGGGCCAGGCACGTTTGAGTTCAGCCGCGTTCGTTGCCCCCACTCGCGTGCTTTTACCGGCGGGTAGAAGGTGCGGTACGCGGGAGGTTGCTATCAATTTGGACTTTATACGGGACATGACGGCGAGACTTAGAACGAGAAGAAACGGTGGAGGGCACCGTTTCTGTTGGACACAACCATACAAAGCCACAAGGTAAAGAATCCAAGGAAAGCATGGCAGCTGTGCTTGCAAACGAAGCGCAGTAATTAGAAGACAAGGCGCGCAGAACGTCGACCACAAAAATAACGTGCCGCCGCTGGCTGCAGCCCATCCTTACGTTGCCGGACCCACAACATCCCGGTTACCCTGCGGCGAAGGCTGGTTCACCGCTATTTCGTTATGGCTCCGTGTAACACAGGGGGCGTTACGCAGCATAGCTCGTAGCCACGACGAGTGCGGAACACTGGCGTCGCCCGAACTTAGAGCAGGCAGCTGACCAATGGCACTGGGGGACAAGAATGTCTCTGAGCTAATTGTGCCTCTCGCCTCACCGATGTGAGGTGGCAGGGATACGTGCAAGACTACGTGAGCGACACGAAAACTTTGCTTACGTGTGGGTTTTTGCCATCTTTCAAAATTGTCGTCCTTTTCGGTACCTATCCTTGAGGTTTAGGTGGCACAATTCCATCTTAACAGCCTGTTTTCTGCAGCCTGTTTTCTGTTCTACAGTAACGAAGTTGCATAATGCAACTCACAAACAACGTGACCAACAAGCCCTCGCACGCTACCCGAAGAGGGACACGTACGGCTGGAATCAGCACTAACGAAGAGACGGGGAATTTTCTTAATGTCAAAGTACCCAGTCTGACCGCTGACGCATAACACACAATAGGTATAAAGCACCGACGCTGTACAGACCACCGATATTGATATCAGCGTTTGCGGGCTGTGCCTCGGAAGTGCGCAGTGTTTACACATCTCAAGGCTACCTGTGACCAGCTACGACGCACGCGCCGGTTCAGTGCGACTACGAACTGCGTACCGGGCGATAAGATTTTCATCTGTGCGCGAGGTGCGACGAGAGGGATCCTCGAGAGAATTTCGGCACAGAGTCACAATGAGCACCAGAAGCAAAAGGTCAGAATGAAATGCCGCTCGACGAGCGACATCATTTCCTTCGCTAGATTCAAAAAGGAAAAGCCGAGCACAAAAAGCGGGCGCACATTGGCCGAACACAGGTTTCCAAATCAAATTAAGGTTCGAATCAAGAATTTGTCTTCAGCAGCACGTACAACTAACGTTGAATTAGGGCGTTGTTTCCAGCCATGACGGGGAAGGAGGTGGAGCGAAAACAGCAAAGCCACGGCAGCGGTCATATCAAAATAATGGCATACGTACACAGTATTCCTCGTTTCCTTAGAATACGCGGGCCTCGAGGCAACTTCCGCAACTGCGTAATCTTTTGTGTATTCGCAACTCCCGAAAAAGTGGTTCATCTGGCAACATTGCTCAGATAAAAAGAGATGGCGTCTAAATCCAGGGTCACGGCCGCGCTTTCGCTTAGCGCTGTGCTAAAGTTTCTTGATTGCGGGGTCGAATCACGATGCTTCGTCGAAGGCGAAAGGGTTCTTGCTGCCGAACATCTGATATTGATCGGCCTAAAGGATTCGAACGGCGAAACAGCGGAAATAATTCCGTTGTACGTTCAAACGTGGCACTTCTTCGGAGACCCGCATCAGGTTTTTTTTAAGATAAAGCGGCTTCCTAGCGAGCATGAGGTTGAAGGTTCATGCGTAGCAGGCCTCTCGAAAGATGCAAGCACTTGTGCGCGGCGTTTCTCCGTTGAGCACAAACGCGTCACTTATAAACGTGTTAAAAGAGTTCAGTTCTATGCGCAGTGCCGGAAAACAAACTTAGAGGCGCGGTGAACAGGTCGAGGGTTCAAAAGTTCGAGCGAGCGCAATAAATCCTGAATTGCCACTAGAGAACTCGAAATGCAAACGCGCTACGCTAAACGATCACACATTACTTCCATAACCACCAAACAAATTACGAGGCGCAGCGCGCGCATGGGACGAAGGCGGCGAACGAAGGCAAGCACTCGCTTTATATCTAGTTACTACAATGCATGCGGGCAAAAGTACGTCAGCCATAATATTACCGCGGTTCAGGTTGAGCATTGACACGTTCAGAAAACGTCACCAGATATACACGTATAAACAATGCCGCTATTTTCTTCCCGCGCTTGCCTAGGCACACACAAATATAATCTGTGTACTCACCGGGGAGGAAGAAATCGTCGCGAGTGAAGTGCCTGGACCAAACTAGCATAGTTCCCGTCGCCTTCTTGCCGGTGCGCAAGTTCCTAATCCATGTTGCATTGCGCGAAGCGTCGTCTGCTTCTTTAGGGAACCGATGAAACGACGTATTGCTGTCTTACATCGCGATGACCCGCATTGAGACACGTAAAAGAACTCTTTTGATGATAATTTTGTTCTTTTTCAGGCTGCTTCGAGGCGGCATGGCGCCGATTAAGGAACTATAGAGCCGTTTTACAGCGAGCGGTAATGCGATAACATTCCGCGTTTCGAGGTCGACCTTGGATCGGCACGTTCCAGAAGCGTCCGCTAGGTGGCGAGCATTTAGATGGAATCGCGAATAGTCCGTACACTCTAAGCCAAAACCGAGCGAATTGGGAGTAACTGCTGCCGTTCGTCTCCACAACGTCCATTTAGTCCTCAACGAGATCAACTGTAGGCCAGTGGTGCCGTGTGCAAACTGAGAGAGAGCAGCAGTTGCACCGCGAGGAGCAAGCGGTTGCACCCACGGAGGCTTTCCGCGAGCGCGCGCAGCCGCCAAAGAACGGCCAACGGCCAGCATGCGCGTAAGCAAATAGTCCGCTGAAAAAACATGCTCTTAGCAGTTTATTTTAGTGTAAACTGCCGTGAACACTGCGGTGTAAACGAAGTGGTGCCGTTTATTTGTCATAATAACAAAAATAAATAAAAATATGCAGCGAGAAATTTTCCCTCACGCCCACGTTGTATCAATGCGCGGCGTGCCGGTTCTCTCGTCACACCTGCTGCAGTGACAAGCTAGGCCTCGCTGGCCCGCGACGATGTTGGTGCGCTGTGGATGTATTCTTGTTTTCGTGCGTTTGGTGTGTTGCTGCTATTCGTCATGCCGTTCTTAATCATTTCTCCGCGTCGTGTTAACCGTGGTTCGTTGTTGGAATGAAATGCTGCGCCATCAGAATGCTACGAGCTGAATGGGACCTCGCCTGAAAGGTGCGTGTAAACAAAGCTTTGCTTGCTTCCTGTTATTTCACTTGCACGCTTTTCAGATGTCATGTTAACCGCACATTTTTTACCTGCATTCTCATCTTCGCAGCGAAACGTGCGTGTTTAATCACAACTCGTGCTGTAGAGCATTCCTAATGCTGCTTTACCAGGAAAGCTTAACGGGTTGCTCGAGTCGGCATGACATGCGTAGCCTCGATGGGGGCCAAACGTTCACCGAAGCTAGTGCAACTTGCAAGGCACCCTTTCGCGGTACTAAATTTGTACGCGTTGTCTATGCCTAAATATTGCAGCCTTCCGAAAAAGAAAACCAGAAGTGTGTACGCCGTATCCTTCTTTCTACTTCAAAGTCTCTTTATAACCGCTTATACAGGGACTTCGAAGTATACGCGCAATTTGGATAGGATGCTGTTTCCTAGTGCATGTCTAGCTTTGTGTTTTGATCTGCATTTTCCCTTATTAATACTATATTTGTGTTTCTATATACTGTACTTCTTTATCAGATTATTTGTTACTTTTTTGGTATTGTTGCATTCTTGTTTTTATTCCGGTATGTGTCTTGCATTATTTTTTTACTGTTAATACTGCTGCTAATCCTTGTATTATTCATTGGTAACCTTCACCGAGGGTCCCGTTGCAGTCATTGTACTTTGGGACCCTCGTCTGTATATTTTATGCCGTGTAATTAACTTATGTCACAATAAAACTGGTTGATTGGTTAATTGAAGTTTAGTGCCAATAGCGCAGCTATCGTTCGCACCAGCGAGCTGGTAGTCCGAGTTCTGAAGTTGGTTATGTGTAATTTTGAAGTTGCACTCTTAATTCTTTATTAATTATATAAATTTTTATGATAACGTTTATGGCGTCGTGTTCATTAGTACAAGCGTTTCAAAGCCTTTTGCATACCAAGACTGAGTGTTTCAATAAAATGATGCGGGCGAGACATGCTAAGCGCCCGCAATCTTTAGTTATAAATAAGCGCGCGGACAAACGTGTTGCTGTCGAAGCTTGCAACGTTAGACTCTACAGCAAATTTCTTAAACTTCATAAGCACGTCTTAATTATTCAATTCAATTTTCCCAGGTTCCCTGAAAGTGCTTTTACTGTGTCTGATTCGATATGATGTAGCAACAATTATTCGAACACTGCTGCCGCAAGTAATTAGTATTTTCGTGATTTTTTTTTTTTGCAGAACACAAGGACTCCGAGTATTGCGCCATCCTACAGATATCCTCACCATATGGAAGATCTGGGTGTATCCTCAGCATCACAATGAAGATACCGAACTTTCTTAGCGCGGCTGGACAGCATCCGTTTGGATACAGTACCACCCTGTTGGAATCCTTCACTCGTTGCCATCGTTTCTGCCTTCGCAATGCAGATTCCCTTGGACTGGGCATTCGACATTGACTTTTCACGAAAGATGCAAAAGGCATTTGACTCGATATGCCGCATGGTCGGTGTTAGCAGTGGTGTGCGGTCAACTCCACTAATGCGTGCGGCGAGCATGCTGCATGGTGTAGTGAAAAAGAGTAATAAACTGTTCGTTTGTTTACATTTTGTCTATTATTTTGTTTAGATTTTGTCCATATCACTCGCTCGAGCAGCTCACGTACAATGCCTATCCCGCAAAAGCACGTTTGAGATAAATACTCGACCTTTTAAGAAAAACTGCATACAAGGAAGACGCAAGAAGTCGCAGCTGGGTAACCAATGAAGTGATAAGCAGTTTGATTTCAATGGAGTAACTGCAAGCCAAACATTTAGTCCAGAGAAAGCAACTAACGGGTAACATTTAATCCCTGGGGAGCAATTGTGGAGACGAACATTTCATCCTCCAGAGAGTAACCGGAGGGACTAAATGTTCACGAAGAGATTAACTGCTAGGAGACTAACCGTTCGTCCCCTTCCCGTTGATCCCCAAAGGGATCAATGGTTGTGGCAACACATTTAGTCCCTAAAAGGACTAACCCCTATGCCCCCGTTGATCCTTTTTGGCTTAGAGTGTACGCGAACGTAAGCAAGGAAGAGCAGGAACGAAGGAAAAACGGAAGCACAGGGAGGATGGCCATGCCCACACTGCTGGTGAATATGGGGGTAAGGGAAATAATAGACCATAATAGAATACGCTACAAGGTAACAGACACCGCGTATAAGGACTTTCATTTGTCGTTAAAAAGCGTAACAACGCGCTCAGCGCCTTCTGTGTGGAGCACGGTCCCAGCGAGCGAGTGCCCCAAGATCCTTTCCTCCGACAGATAGCAAGTCTGCCGAAATGTTCTCCCCGTATATATTGGGGTGCTTGGTCGTGTAATATATCTTTCAGTGGTGGAGTCATTTCCTCGAAGCCTCCGCAATGGTCACAATGCACGCACGCGAAAACCTGATTAACGCAGTTGCACCAACACCAGGTGCGGCTTCCGGGAAAGAAAACGAGCACACGGGACAATGCTATCTATCTATCTATCTATCTATCTATCTATCTATCTATCTATCTATCTATCTATCTATCTATCTATCTATCTATCTAATTTCAAAGGACAAAGTGGCTTCAGTTCGCCAAAAAATATGCTTCGTATTCGGAATTACGTTCATAGAGAGACAATCCGGAGCTACAAAAATGTCCACCGTCTAAACCATCGACCCACAGATTGCGTCCTACGCTTATCGCAGTACTTCGTAACCTATGCTTTCGGTGAAAGCCGCAACTGCAGTTAACGTCGCTGACGGCCGCGACGCTAGCCAACGCTGGCCAGTGAACTCAAACGAAGGACAGCGGAGGGGCTCTGCGAAGCCACTTTTGGCGGTCCGCGAAACCTGCGCCTTTCGAAACTATACTGGTCCCGGAAGAGACTGCAGCTTACAGGGCGGACGTATCGGCCTTGCCCAATGCGTCTGTAAGCGCCGTGACTGGGCGACAACGCGACCTCCGTGTGGTGCCGATCAGCGTTGCGTGCTCTGCTCACGACGTCTCATCGCGGGACTATTCTCCGCGCCCTCGCCGTTCCTTGCGGTTGCGGCGAGCTTCCAGCAAGACGCGGCACTGAACGCGGTACGATGGCCTGTCGCCACTTACCACCGTACTCTAGAACCAAACCTATCGCGATAAGGCTACTTTTGTAAGTGCCTTGCTGGACGGGGTGAGCGCCAGCATGTCTCTTCAACGCAGTTTCCCGGAGTCTCGGCAGTTCACGTGCGTTTGCGAGTGACCATGTGCTTGTATCCCACCTCCGCGTGTGCCAGGAGGACCGAGGTGTGGACGCTGTAGTCCTGTGTACGTGTGTGTGTGTCGGCACTGCAATGTGGCCCTACGCAGTCAACCGCAAAATAGCGATGTGTTTGCGACGACCAAGTAGACCAACGAGCGGTGCGTGCTGAACGAACGAAACTGTGCGCAGTGCGTGACCGAAGTCTGTTGAGGATATCCCTTTCTAGGTACCGTCATTCCTTGTTTTCTAATTAAACATGTATGGTTTTCCATTTACCGCGTGGATTATTCCAGCTCATTTTGGCACCCCTTCGTGCTTGGTGCGTGTACTTCTGTCCCGTTGGGCTCTGTTCTCGCTACTCTCACTTGATTCTCCTTTCAGTAAAACCACGTTTTGTTGACAGTGATCCCTGGTGTATGCTAGCTCCGCCGACGTGCCATGTTCAGCTCTTTCGGTGAAATAGGGCTCATGCGATTGCGTACACTTTCCTTCGATGCTCTGCTGCATCAGCCGAACAGAATTGTTTGTGTCGTTGTCCATAAATGACTTGTTGCACACCATTTACAAAACCAAGAATCTCGCTGCAGCGGTTGTAGCCATAAGGAGCCGACCTCCGCGACCGTCGGTGTCCTTTCGCATGAAGCGCGGCGCTTGTTGCGGAGCGGAAGCGCCACAAGTGCTCTTCGCAAATCTCCATGGGATTTAGGCGATCTCTGGTGACATGCCGCGACACTCGCACTTACACATATGCTGCCCGCAGCTCGGTAATTCAGGCCGGTCCCCATTTTACACCACCTCCGCAACGTTGTCATCCACGCCTGCCATTTTGTTTCCTTACAAGTGAGCGTCAAGGTAGTCCGGGGGCTACCTTAAGGAAGCTGTGGCGGCGATAAGCACATGAAAAATTCTGGCGTAACTATAAGGTTCGTTCTTGAAACGCAGGTCACTTTAAGGTTACGGGCTACTTAAGTCACAGTAGCATAACGATAAGTTTGGTTTCGCTGTACCGCGCGCGTTCGCATTCTTCGGCGCTACCCATCGTGCATCATACCCTGCTTAGCCAAATCGACAACAACGGCGAGTGGCTCCTCACATTTTAAATGAAGGTCGAGCACAAGCGAATCGAAAGCGCGCAGCATGCTGAAGCAGCGCTGTCCTCACGCACCACTGCGGTGCTTTTATCAGTCTGTTGGCGACAAGCTGGGCCGCATCCGTCGGTCAGCAACCTCATTTACTATTTTTCCTTTCAGATACTTAGCCGTAAGGGCGTCGCCGCAATGCGCCAGGTCATTAGTCGACCTGCTTCGGAGTCTCATTGCGGCGCTGGCCACACCGCGAGCAGAGGGGTTCGACAAAGGGGCGATTTCGATGCGCGCTAACTGGCAAGCACGCCAGTGCGGCTTAAGCGCAGAACGAAAGCTCGTACACAGACTCGGTCGGGGATTCGTCGGAGCTGCAGTGTCTTAAAGGCGGGTGCGCACTAACGACGTTCCCATCCCTCCTGTCACTGCGTGCAAGTCAACTTGCACCGGTCTTCCCCGATATGGGCCACTGGTATGGACCCTCTATGCAAACACCATTTCGTTCGCGTCGATCGGCAACACAGCAGCCACGAGGTGTCTTCCGTGAACTAAAAGCGCGACTGACTCAAGTCGAACCATAAACGAAGCCAAATTAAACGCTTATTCCTCATTTTCTTTCGTTCTTACGACCTCACTTTTGTTTTGTGCGTGGAGAACCACGTGTGCTAGCTGTTTCACTCGGGATATACGCTATTCCACACAGCTAACCGTGTCCCACCTGCGCTGCTATATGATGGGATGCAAAACGGCCTAAAAAACCGAAACGTTACCGCTAAAGGTCACGAACATGTCTACGGCGCCAAATAAGGTCAATAAATCGAACAACGAAATGTGAGTTCCTTGTCTGCTACTTGGCGCCCGCTGTGTCACATTAACTTTCGAGGAATCGTTTTCTAATGCGACATTTAAGAAATTAAATTTTTCCCTTCATTTCCCTTCTGACATTAATTTCGACATGAAACCAATATGTGTGACAATGGTCAGTAATTCTAAAACGGCACTTTGTAACCTAAGTTAACTCGTTAATTATTCGTCCCGCCCCGGTGGTTTAGTGGCTACGGTACTCCGCTGTTGATCCGAAGGTCGCTGGATCGAATCCCCGGCAGCGGCGGCTGCATTTCGATGGAGGCGAAATGTTGAGGCCCGTGTGCTGTGCGATGTCAGTGCACGTTAAAGAACCCCAGGTGGTCGAAATTTCCGGAGCCCTCCACTGCGACGTCTCTCATAATCACAGCTCGTTTTCGGACGTAAAACCCCAGAAATCAATCAACTCGCTAATTATTCCTCTTTATCGCCATATGCATATGATCTGTATGGGAAGGTCATCTTAACCTTTAACGGCAACGTTATTATTTCTTTTTTTGTTTAGTCCCAGTCGGCACGCGGTGTCGTGCAGTACGCGTAAAGCAAAGGCGCCAAACTCCGGCGTCAACGTGCACAAGCGCGCTGACCCACGTCATGAGAAGTTCATCGATCGGCCCAATGTCACGCCGCCGAGGCAACCTCTGTGAAGAATGTGCCAACAACGGGCGATTCGCTTTTTTTTTCCTGTATTTTGCTTACAAACGGTACCGCTCTAAGAAACTTGAGCCATTATTTTGTACCTGTGCGCGACGAACGGGCTCCGCCAGCGCGGACGCATGCGCCAATAACGGGCGACACGTATACGTCTGGTTTCTTAAGAAACCGCGCCGCATTTTTTTAAGCCATACCTCCACGACTAGCAGAAGCAGTTAAATTGCTGGCAGGGAATTCTCCTTGTTTTGTAGTGAATGACGGTCACTGGTTTTCGCGGGACGTACACGATGGCTCCTTCCGTGAATATACTCATTATGCCGGAGACATCTGTAGCCCACGTTTGTGTGTGTGGCCTGGATAGTGTGGAGGTCCAACGACACACGACACCAACATAAGTACGTAATATCTTCTATCAGTACCATTAAGGAGTTGTTACCGAAATGGTCATTATATATATATATATATATATATATATATATATATATATATATATATATATATATTGTGAGCGCAACGAACGGTCGCCTTTTCTTCATCTGTACATATCATCATTACTTGTACATCTTCCTCATCTGTACATATCATCATCAGCTTCCCGGTTCGTTTTTGCCCGCTGTAGCTCGCGCTCGGCTGGAATAAAAGCGGTACCTCACAAGTGGTGGAAGGTGCTTCTCGTCCTCGAAGACCTCTCGCAAGTTTTTTCACTGGAGCTTCGCTCGGGCCGCCGCCTACTACCTCCTACCATGCAAGTTCCACCGAATCCAGGCGAGCCCAACGCCGCCGCTGCACTACAGCCTGCGCAACCCTTGATGGCCATCAACACCCGCCAACGCGACCCTCCGGTCTTCGCCGGCTTACGAGGCGATGACGTCGAAGACTGGCTTAAAAACTACAACCTGGTCAGCAACTTCAACAGGTGGGACACTTCACAAAAGCTTAGCAACGTCCCCTTCTACCTCTCCGATGTCGCCAAAACGTGGTTTTGGAACCACGAGCCCGACATTCCTGACTGGGCGACATTCACGGAACAAATCCGTCAAATTTTCGGTGCTCCGTCTGTTCGCACTGAGGTCGCGAAGAAGAAGCTCGGTGAGCGTATCCAATCTCTTGGCGAATCGTACACCTCGTACATTGAGGATGTCCTTGCCTTGTGCAAGCGCGTTAACGCCACGATGTCCCAGACAGACCAAATACGCCACGTTATTAAAGGCATAAACACCGTCGCCTTCAATGCCCTCGCTACGCAAAATCCAGCAACCATTCAGGAGGTGATCGCCATTTGCCAGCGACTTGAGGAACTGCAATCCCTCAGGCTATCCACAGATACTTCTGACATTCGTTTTCCATCGACCACCGACTTGCGTACACTGATACGCGATATCGTTCGTGAGGAGCTTCACCTGCAATGTTCATCCTGTCCTACGGCCGCCAGTGTCCCCCCTTCTTCGAATACATTACGCGACATCATTAAGCAAGAGATTGCATCCGCGTCGCGTCCGACGTGCCCCGACAGTTCCTGCGCCCGCCAAGTGCCAACTTATGCTGATATAGCGGCGCTCGCTCCATGCACTCCCGCGGCCCTGCCAACACCTGCAGCTCAAGTCCCTGTGGCTTCGTTGTCACCAACGATGCGTCCGCAGCCTTACTACACTGCTCCTCGTCCTGCTCGACCGATTTGTTTTTACTGTGGTTATCGAGGACACATCTCTCGTTTTTGCCGACGACGTCAATCTGATGAGCAACGCGGCTACATTCCGGAAGAGCGCACCAGCACACGTCCCGCAGGGGGATACCAGCGGACGTCCTACCGCTACCGGTCACCTTCGCCTCCTTACCCTGCCGCTATGCCCACCAATACTCGAGACTCTCGCCGCCGATCGCCATCTCCGCGTCGTCGCTCAGTGTCGCCTCTCAGGCCCGCCTCCAACATCGCCAACTCCCGCTCGGAAAACTCCCCAATGCAGTTTTAGGAGGGGAAACTGCATTCACTGGACAGCCTGAAATTCCTCCAGACCGACCATCGAATCTGTTGTTAGTGTGCGCAGAAGGCATACACGTGGAAGCTCTCGTGGATACCGGCGCTGCAATTTCAATTATTCGTGCAGACTTTTGTTCCCGCCTGCGTAAAGTGACCACGCCATACAGTGGCCCTCCTCTGCGTGCTGCTACAAACGTGGTCATTCGTCCGGGCGCCCAGTGTACGGTTCGTGTCATGATAGGTGCAATACGTCACCACATAGTGTTTGCAGTATTTCCTGAGTGTACGCACGAACTCATTTTGGGATGGGATTTTTTATCGTCAGCCTCCGCGTCTATTTCCTGCAGTCAGCGCCTCATACAACTGGATTCCACTGGCTCTTCCCTTCCCAACCATGAAGAACGAATTCGCCTTGTTGCCTCTTCCGATTACGTACTTTGGCCAGCTGGAGAACAAATTATACGCGTTCACTCCAGCACCATTATGGATGGTGATGTGTTTATTTTGCCTTACGGGCGTACTCTTTCTCGAGGGATTGTGATTAACCCTGGCCTCATTCGCTTCTCTGCGGGGTCTGCTCTCGTTACCGCCATAAACCAGACTTCCGAACCTCAAATGCTACCCCGTGGGTCGAGTATCACTTGTATTGTTGAGGCCCATCCTATTGGAATTGTTGCCCTTTCGCCTGTACCGTCCGAGTCCAAAACGCCGCCGTTCATTGCCTCTCCAACACCATTCTCGGCCAACATAAGCGCCGACCTGACACCTGCCCAGAGACAAGATCTTCTGTCCCTGTTAAACAAGCACCATTCCTTATTCGACGTCAATTCACCGGCACTCGGTATGACTACCACGGCAACTCACCGTATAGAGACCGACGGCTCCTGCGTTGTTCATCGGCGGCCATATCGCGTGTCTCATAAGGAGAGGAAAATAATCGAAGAAAATGTGTCAGACATGCTTCGGAGAAATGTCATACGGCCTTCCTCCAGCCCTTGGTCCTCCCCGGTTGTTTTGGTGCAAAAGAAAGACGGTTCAGTGCGTTTTTGTGTGGATTACCGTGCGTTGAACAAAATCACGCGCAAAGACGTTTACCCTCTCCCACGGATTGACGACGCACTGGACTCGTTAAACGGCGCCGAATACTTTTCGAGTCTAGATCTTAGGTCAGGCTACTGGCAAATACCGATGCGCGAATCCGACAAAGAGAAAACTGCTTTCGCCACCCCAGATGGGCTTTACGAATTTAATGTGATGCCTTTTGGGCTCTGTAATGCTCCGGCTACATTCGAGCGCATGATAGATAACGTCTTGCGTGGGTTGAAATGGAAGACTTGTCTCTGTTATCTAGATGACATTGTCGTATTTTCAACCACGTTTTCACAACACCTCGAACGGCTGGAAGAAGTCCTCGTCTGTCTCGCAAAGGCTGGCCTACAGCTCAACACAAAGAAATGCAGTTTCGCGAGCAAGAACATCAAAATTCTTGGACACTTAGTCAGCAAAGACGGAATTCGGCCGGACCCCGAGAAACTTGCGGCCGTGCTCAAGTTTCCCCGTCCTTTGCGCCAAAAGGACCTGCGCAGCTTTCTCGGGCTTGCATCTTACTTCCGGCGCTTCATACGCAACTTCGCCGTGCTTGCTTCTCCACTCCATCACCTCCTCGCGAATGACGCAGCTTTCGTTTGGTCCGACAAATGTGAAAGCGCTTTCGTGGCTTTGAAGCATGCCCTGACTTCCGACCCGGTATTGTGCCACTTTGATCAGACCGCGCCCACTATTCTTCACACTGATGCCAGCACTCATGGTCTCGGTGCTGTTCTTCTCCAACGTGATCACAGCTCTCGCGAACGAGTCGTCGCTTACGCTAGCCGCACTCTCACCGCCTCGGAGAAGAATTACACTATAACCGAACTGGAGTGCCTGGCTGTTGTTTGGGCAGTGCAAAAATTTCGTCCGTATCTCCACGGCCGCCACTTTACAGTCGTTACCGACCATAACGCTTTGTGCTGGCTTTCATCGCTCAAGAACTTATCGGGTCGCCTTGGTCGCTGGGTTCTTCGTTTACAAGAGTATGATTTCGAGGTCACCTACAGGTCCGGAAAGAAGCACCAGGACGCGGATGCTCTATCTCGCTACCCTCTGGCAAACAGTGATGAACCACCGTCGTCTCTCTGTACCAACATACACAACGAGTCTTCATCATCGGGTTTACCTATCTCGACGCTCGACTGGCTTAAACCCGAAAGCTCATCTGTTCTTGTTGCCCACCAAAGTGCCGACCCATACTGCATCACTATTCCAAAACGCATGAAAGGTTGTTCTCCACCTCCTAACGCCCGGCTTCGTCGACAACTTGCGCAATTCAAACTTCACAATGGAATTTTACATCGCTACATCTACCACGTCGATGGCAACAAATGGGTCCCCGTCATACCACGTTCTCTGCAACGTGACGTACTCGAGGCGTTTCATGATCACCCGACAGCAGGTCATCTAGGCTACCACAAGACCTATGACAGAATACGAAGTCGCTGCTCCTGGCCTGGCCTGTCATCATCCGTTGCCAAGCACGTTGCATCATGCGTCCCTTGTCAGAGTCGCAAGCGACCTACAACTGTTCCTGCAGGCCTTTTGCAGCCTCTTCCTTGTCCTGCTTCACCTTTTGAAGTCGTTGGCATAGACCTGTACGGCCCTCTTCCGAAGACCTCTACCGGCAACCGCTGGATTGTGACGGCCGTTGACCATCTTACACGGTACGCCGACACAGCGTGTCTGCAATCTGCCACAGCCTCCGAAGTCGCCGATTTCTTTTTACGCAGCATCTTTCTGCGCCATGGCGCTCCCCGCGTTCTGCTCAGCGACCGTGGTAAAGTCTTTCTCGCGTCTGTTCTTGCTGAAGTTCTCCGTGCCACGGACACAGTTCATAAGACCACATCGAGCTACCACCCGCAGACCAACGGCTTAACGGAGCGCTTTCACCGTACGCTCTCAGACATGCTTGCGATGTATATCAGTCCAGACCAAACAAACTGGGACGCAATCCTGCCGTTCGTAACATTTGCCTACAACACGGCCACACAACGTACTACAGGATTCTCTCCTTTCTTCCTCGTCTATGGCCGTTCACCAACTTTCGTTCTGGATGTCTCGTTCCTTTCGCCACCTGTACACTCAGTGGCTCCTTTCCCCGAACAATTTTTGTCTCGCCTTGCAGACTGCCGTCATCGCGCCCGCATCAACACCGGCATCTCCCAAGAAGTACGGAAGTCCCGCTACGATTCTACTCACCGTGCAGTCAGTTTTTCCCCTGGAGATGAAGTTCTTCTTTGGACACCCGTGCGCGTTCCGGGCTTGTGTGAAAAACTGACAAGTCGTTTTATTGGCCCGTACGTTGTCACTGAACAGACATCGCCAGTGAATTACCGCGTTCGCCTCTGAGGATTCCAGCTGACCACCGTTGCCGTGGGACAGAGATCGTCCACGTCTCTCGCTTAAAGCCGTATATTCGGCGCATCCCGTGATGCTTTCGAGCGGCCAGGCGGCCGCTTCCACCACCGGGGGGAATTAGTGTGAGCGCAACGAACGGTCGCCTTTTCTTCATCTGTACATATCATCATTACTTGTACATCTTCCTCATCTGTACATATCATCATCAGCTTCCCGGTTCGTTTTTGCCCGCTGTAGCTCGCGCTCGGCTGGAATAAAAGCGGTACCTCACAATATATATATATATTGAGAGAGCTGTGATACTCGTCATCGCGTTGATAGGAATCAGCCCCGCCACGGTGGTCTAGTGGCTATAAGGTACTCGGCTGCTGATCCGAGGGTCGCGGGATCAAATCCAGGCCGCGGCGGCTGCATTTCGATGGAGGCGAAATGTTGAGGCCCGTGTGCTGTGCGATGTCAGCGCACGTTAAAGAACCCCAGGTGGTCAAAATTTCCGGAGCCCTCCACTACGGCGTCTCTCATAATCAGAACTGGTTTTGGGACGTTAAACCCCACAAAACATTGATAGGAATCAATTTCCGAGTTATCACAAAGAACGCTCGAAAAAGAAAAGGAGAAAGGACCGTCCGGGCCTTGAAATTGAACCACGTAGATACGCTGACGTTATCACAACACGTCACTCTTCCATCCTGGCATTCGACAAGGACTAATGAAGATAAGCACCAGAAGTGCTCGTACCATGGAAAAATATATCGTATACGTACGGCTGCGTGCATATGAATAATGAATACTATCTGTCCCTCTTAGGTTGTCGACGTGAGAAAGGATGGTCATGATTTCATTTATTAAGAAAAGATCGCCGCGCCTTCAACCGTTCTGAAAACTTCACCATGTTAGCGTCGAACACGCATGTCACTATGCATACAGCAAGCGTATATCAAGCCCAATAATAATAATAATAATAATAATAATAATAATAATAATAATAATAATAATAATAATTCAAGTCCACCGCAAAACGAAGGCCTCTCCCAACGATTTCCGATCTGTCCTGTCCTAAGCAAGTTGGTCGCGAACTTCTTAATTTCATCATTCCATCTCACCTTTTGCCTGCCACTGCTGCGTTTTACTTCCATTCGCGCCCATTCCGTCGTTCTTACTCTCCATCTGTTATCTGACCTGCTCATGACATGACCTGCCCAGGTCCACTTTTTTTTTTAATTGATATAAATATATCAGCTACTCCTGCCTGTTCCCAGATCCACTGCGCTCGTTTTTATCTCTTAGCGTTACACCTATCATTTTTCTATCCACTGCACGCTGCGTGTTTGTTAATCTCTAGATCTTTAGTTAATTTCCATGTTTATGCACCCTACGTTACTACTAGGAAAATGGAGTGATAAAATACTCTTCGCTTTAGAGACAGCTGCAAGTGTGCAGCCATGTATCCCGAATGCGCTCCAGCGCATCCTTATCCTACGAAAGATTTCGTTTTCATGCGCAGGCCTCCCTGTTAACATCACCCCCAGATATACGTAATCGTTGGCACATTCTAAGGGTTAATTCTTAATATTAAATTCCTGCTCCTGAACTGCCGAGGATAGCCTTCTCCCTATTCATTTTTAGTCCTATTTTAAGACTTTCCCCGTTTAGGTCATCAATCATGTTTTGTAGATCGCCACCGTCATTGCTAAAGAGCACAACATCCGTATGCAAACTTCAAATTGCTGAGATACTCTCCGACTACTATAATTCCCTTTTTTCCCAGTCTAGGCGTTTGAACACTTCCTGTAAACATGCAGTAAACATCGTTTGTTCAATAAAACTTCGGTTGGGCCTAGTTGGTAACTACTTGGATTAAAACTCAGTGCAAACAGCCGAGACAAACCACAGAGGACAGGCACTACACACAAAAGCGCCAGTGTGAGTTTTGACTGCACTCTGGTTTGCCGCGAATGTCTGTGCCGAGTTTCATCGTAAGGGAATGTGCTGGACGGTCGCGTTGGGTTAAAAGCTGCGTACGTCGCTCGAATGTACCAAAGGACCAGACTGCGCAAGGCTAGTGTTGTCGAAAAAAGCTTGGTATAGGATGGTGGCAAGGAGACCATCTGTGCGCAGCCGACGTGTCTCGTGACAAGACCAGGCACGCCGTGGTTGACCATCTGTGCTTCTTCAATCATTTGCATCGAACGTGCGCCAGTTTCGGGACAGCCGAGCACCCACAGCGGGAGTCTGCTTCATACGCTGGGAGCACTATTTCTGAGAATTTTCGCTATTGTCTAATTTCAGTCCAATTGGTTATTCCAACCCACCGTTTTCTTTTGCTGCTCATTCGCAGCACCGCTTCACGCGGTTTCATGCGTCTCGCTTTCTTCCTGTTTTCTGGCAACAAAGCCCCCTTTTAGTAGAGCCCAGAGATGCTTGCGAGCAATTTTAGAAACAGATGAATGTTCGCTTACTTTAACGCGCACGCGCATTTGACTGAAACTGACTCATGGCCATCAACAACATTAATTACTGATTTCTGGGTTTTAACGCCTGGAGACCACCATTGATTATGAGAGACGCCGTAGTGGAGGGCTCCGGGAATTTTTAGAGAGCTTTAGTTTGTCCGTAAACTTCTTTACGTTTGCGGATACCGGTTTACCGTGCGTGTTTACCGTGGAAGTATTGGGAGCGAGGACGTACCGTGGCGCCGCCACGCGGGACAACCGGTGTGACGCGCAAAGTTGGATTGCTCCGACAGCACTGCCTTGCTCAGCGCGGAGCTGCTTTGCGCGTCGCCCTCTTATTGTTGTTGCCGTTTATTTCAGCTAGACGATATCTGTGAAATACTGTTGTGGCTACGTTACTGATTCTTCAACAAGGTAATTAACTCTTCCGGAAAAAGAATATAGGTTCATTACAATGCAGTTTAGACACCGCGTCGACTGCTGTTGTCGTCTGCTATGGTCACTGGCGAGGATACCGCGCGTGCGCAGTCCGCTGGTTTTTTTCGGTGAGATAGCATTTTGATGAATGAAAATGAATGAAAAGTAAGCATCAAGATGGTTTTAGCGCGCGGTTGCGGAAAATACACATAGCTTTTGGCCGCAAGAAAGGCGTGCGACGTGTTTCTCGTGCAATTCATTCATTGTATGTTTGCATCAACAAAGGGGCCGCCGTTGACAAGAAGAAATCGAATTAGCAAATTTGTATTCATGCTGAACACGCATACCTCTATGCAGCGCGATGCGAGTGGTTCCTTCATTTTGCGGAAAGCAGCAAGCATAGAGCTGCATTCAATTGCGACGTCGACCTTTCTCACATGATATAAGGTGTACACACGACATACGCACATGCGCGCCTCATTAAACCTTGTTATTTTCGAACATGGGGTTCACCTTAAGACGTTGTGGCTTGATCAATATTTAAATTCTCGCCAGTATGACCCCAAGGACACTAGCCTGGAGCACAGTTGTTCGTTGCTTCTCTTTCTGTTGCTTATTTTTCCCGCGTATTCAAGACGGTCGTCACGCGGCGATTTTCGATCGCGGTCGAGCCAGTTCATGGCTGCATTTTTCGACGAATGACTCCCGTCCGTATTTTGCACGAAGGGGCCAATAGCGATCGAAAATACAGCGTAAGACCGGACGTATTAGTTTACTCATTTGAATGCACTAGCAGAGACTCCGGAACGGGGGGGGGGGGGGGCGTCCCCCCCCGCCCCTACTATTTTTCTAGAGGGAGCTCGCCCCCCCCCCCTCCCACTTTCCAACCGTTTACACTGAAATCAAAATTTTTTAAGAAGAATTTTCAAGCTGGTGGTAGTTAAAAAAACCCCAGGTGGTCGAAATTTCCCGAGTCCTCCACCACGGCGTCTCTCATAATCAAAGCTGGTTTTGGGACGTACGTTAAACGCCACAAATCAATCAATCAATCCAGGTGGTGGTTCTGTGGTGCAGTGCTTTCCAAAACACTGGACCTGGCTTTCAGTACTTCCGAAAGTTCCAAACATTTTGAAGTGTATACCAATGTGAAATAAGCGATGATGCAAATTTGTAAAATATTAAACGGCTAAAATGAATTAAAACAATAATTGATTTCATTAATATTATAGTAAATAATAATACATAATATGCATTTTAAATAAATTAGAATCGACAAACACTGAGAACAAAAATAATCAACGCAACATGCAAAGACGACAATAAGTGCACCCCCCCCCCCACACACACACACTCCGAAAAACGTTCCGGAGTCACTTTGCACTAGTACGCTGCAAGGTGTAACTTATTGTGGTCTAAATGATTCAGTGAAACTATCAGTGTCCAGCATCTGCACCTTCATCGATAAGCCGTATGACACTCCGCGACTGCTGATAGAAGGAGAATCTGTGTTTGAAGCTGGCCACGTCGTCGTCTGCAGTGTAAAAGGGGAGAGAGAGAGAGAGAGAGAGAGAGAGAGAGAGAGAGAGAGAGAATATTTTATTGATAAAGCCGGAGATGTTAGCCTGGTTAATGGCCTGGGTGTAAAAGGGGAAGAAGTGATACTGGCTGGGTTCATTTTGCAGACGACGTCTTTTAGAAAATAACAAGTTTCCAATAACTCCGAGCCCACTTTTCAGCTTTTGTGGTCGCTAGGTGTCCGCGAACGTGAAATAAACGCGAAGCGACGATAGATAAAAACGCTGGCGAATGGCCCTTGAAAGCGCGCGTGAACTGCGTGAACCGTCCGCTTCGGCGGAGGCTCGGCGCGAGGTGGGATCGTGGGGTCACGTGATCCAACTTTGCACGTCAGAACGACCGCAGCGCCAGCCTCTCCAGTGGTGGCCCTCGCGCCCAATAGAGTTACTGTATATGCTACCTTTATAAAGGTAGCATATACAGTAACTCTATGGAAGTAGAACTGCTAGCGCCATCTATTCGCGGTTTCCTTAACTACAATGCATTCGATTTTCTTTTTAGTAGCGTGAGAGTTTTCTTCGAAAGAGGTAATGAAAGTACTCAGAGTCAATTATTCTCTCACGTCCAGTGCTCTACACCAGGAGTCAAGCAAAACGGGCAAGCAACCATAATATTAGTTTTTTGTGTGTCTGGTTAGGTTCTGCATCATCAGGTGTCGCCACCAGCGCTGCTGGTCACGTACACTTTACCGGTAAACCGGTATCCGTAAACGTGAAGAAGTTTACGGTCAAACTAAAACTCTCTTTTACCATCTGGGGTTCTCTAACGTGCACAGTACACGGGCCTCTGGCATTTCTATCGGCAGCATTGCTCTCTGTCGGATTGCGCTAGACCGTCGATGACGGCAGCCATCTGCTCCTGCCCAGGCGGATGAGCGAGCGAGTTTCAGCGCCATTACGGCACTTTCCCGCAACACTCACCATGAGGACGCCGTGCTCGGAGGTCATGCCATGAGGACGCCGCTGCTGAGCCAGCACGCGTCAATCCTTCACCGTGTCGCACGCCCACAGTTCTTTGACGATAAGCGAATTGCACAGACATTGCGTAATTGTGCTTTGTAGCTTCAAGTCAGTCTCGAGGAACTTTTTTTTTTTTTGATAATCAGTACAGAGACAATGTCTTCATTTTGAGCAGATGTATGCATATAAACGAAGCGAGTGGCTTGACTGCTGTCTTTTTTTTTCTTTTTTTTTTAAAGTTTTACACACTGGCCGCACACGCACTCTATAGATTTGTCATGTCACATTGCGTAACTAATTGCATTGTAGGGTTCAATGTATATTTAGTCTAATATGCTCTTTTTCTACAATATTTAATTGTCTTTCCACGGAAATCCTGCAACTGATATTAGGCCACTGCAATGCATATGTCTGCTTTTATTTTCCTTACACAATTCACCATCTGTGATAGTTTCTGCCTTCGCAAAAATATTTTCGTGTTGTTTTCCCAGCGAAGCGCTGGTACGTGCAGCTAGCTATTCCCCCCATCAACAGACGGCCGGGCATTTTATTTAACAGCTAGAAGAGTTGTCCACATCCAGCAAGTGTTTAACGAACGCGACGTGATATCGTTATAGCTCGAAGGTCGGCGCATAGCAGCACTTTTGGAGCTGTACTTCCCACGCGGAAGCGAGCACTTCGCGGTTGTGAGTGCCGGCACCGTTCCCTGGCCTTCCATCCCGAAAGTTCCTCGCTCTACGCCGCATTTGCCATCAGTGAATGCAAACAATAAGCATGAAGGCAGCGCGCAGATGGTTTCTACGCCGCCGGCTCAGTTTCGGATTCTCCTGGTCAGAGCCGGGCTTCCGCCGCTGCGGGTGGCGCGGCCGCCTCCGGCAAGATGCAGGAGCGCATTCCATCTTGCACTTGACGGTGAATAAGCCGGAAAGCTGTATTGGGTCCATGAGTTCCTTGAAGCGCGATCCGCTTGGTCCATGCGTTCGTTGTCAGTAAGATTACATTCGCTGTACCTTATCTACATTTTCTTGAATCGGATCAGGTAGACGCCCTTTTACGGAAGGTTCGCCCAGGGGGTCCCTATTCGGACCTCCACTCAAAGACTCATGCAAACTGCCACCTTTAATGCGCTTACTTAACTCATAGAAGCCTATTTGATATATATGCCAGGCTTTCGAATACTGTGACAGGCCGACATATTCTACGAACACTTAGTATCACTCGAGCACCCATCACCAATACAAAGTACACCATTCCACAACATATACATGAGGAACTTCCAAAGAACATGCACCCTGTGTACCACAAACAGCGCAGGAAGCAAAAGCAATTGTCCACCTGAACAGATGTGCTCTATGCTGACGCCGCCGATTATGTGAACAGGAATGATTACGCGATGTCCGTTATGAACTCTCACGGCCTATGCACCCTCTCCCAGCTTCCCTTTAAAAACTCATTTCTTCTGAGGAGGCTCCCACTGCTCCTCAGAAGGTATGTACGTGTGTGTGTGTGTGTTATCACAGCGGTATTTACATATATGATAGCATCACCAATATTGCTCTTTTCTGATACTTGAGTAACTAATCCGATACATTTGTTTGTGCGCAAGGATTTCGCGTAGGGATTAGAGGCTTTAGTTGGAAACAGTATTTTAGCCGAGGCATTTTCAAGTCGTATTTGCCTAAACCCGTCTCCAGGTGGTTCATCCTTGCGCAAGTTACCGAATTAAAGCATACGCATGAAGCGATGCCGACATGATAGCTCGCGATAATTCGCATCACGTGGCAAGGTGCTTATCCTTTCAATCAGTTTCTCACATCTTGTCATAGCTGGGCGTCGGCGCATTCTTTTCTACATTCATCGAATGCTTCCTACAGAGCTAACGCAACTTCATCTCACGCGGCTGCCCCTCGCAAACTGTTATAAACACGCCGTCGGCGCTCCGACGCCCCGTGCTCGGGGGCAGCTTTCGCACACGCTTCACCGGCAGCGGTGGCGCGACCGTGCAGGGCCGCGGCAAGCGGTGGGCGGGGCCTACGCGCCACGACGTCGATACAAGCCCTGGTTATATCGCCGGTGCCTACCACTGTTTACCAACATGGAATAGGTCTATAGCCGCTGACCAAACAATCCCAAGAGTTCTCCCTTTTCCGAAACATCCAAGCACGCCGAAGCTTGCTAATATCCTAACAAAGGTAATATTGTCGTGCCTCAACACAGCGGCAAGCAGCCGCACTCTTGTGGATCGACACGAGTCCTGTCCTCGGGATGGTGTGCCAGAGTGACGTTTTGTTGCTCACGGAGGCTGTTGGAAATCGTAGAGAACAGTGAGGTAACCATACAGCACTGTTTGAGGAACACCGTATTTCTTCTCGATGACTAAGCTTAACCCAGTGGACAACAGCACAGTGTAAATGTGCAGGAAAAAAAATTCGGGCAATTTACGCGTAGAAAGTGATGCTCGGTGCCTTGCCTCGCATCAAGCAAAGAACATAGCGCCATCACAAATACGCGTCACAAATTCATCACGTTCGGGCGTGTTCGCGGGAAGCCTATGAATCTCTCGTTAAGGCCTTTGACGGAGTTAATTAAAACACGAGGCAAATGGAAAATCGATCGAAAGTTTCCCATCGATTGCACATCCGCCGACTCCAAAATGGCCTTCTCAGCTGGCGCATGCAGTGCGCAGATCCGGGCTTTCTTTCGCTTTTCCCCGTCACGTCGGCGCAGATCCGGGCACCGGGAAACAGCCGAGCACTTAAGAAAATGGAGAAACTGTTCTTGGCTTTTGAAAACATCGGGAAATTGTTGTCTCATAGCAAACTCGGCTGGGCTCAAGCAAGAAAATGTTTTAACACAGTACGCAGCAGAAATAGCACATCGCTACTGCACAATTTGTTCGGCCTGCCACCCCGTCAAGCATGACTCTTCCCTGCGCTCCTTCGGAAAGTGTAAATTACCGAAGAGACTGAACCAGCGTGTCCTCTACACGAACTCGCAAACAGACTATTTCGCGACTTCCGAAGTGCCGGCAACAATCCAACGAACAGCATTTTAGCCAGTCTGAAATGAAAAAAAAAGATCGCTTACATTATTTTACTGCGTCGTGTGACGGATCGCAGCCCCTGCACCCTCAGGAAGGTCACTATATATAACCAACAGAATGGCGGCCACTGCTTACGGTGGACGGATTTCTCGGTGCGAATTACATTTTCGCAAAACATGGCAAAAAGTACTTTTCAAGCAGCGTGAGCTAACTACGTACGCGCAATTTTAATCGGATCTTCTCGCGTTATTTCCCTCGCTTGGAGTGTATTCTTGTAATTACAATTTTCGGCCGTGTACTGGGCCTTCCTGTTCCTTTAGTTTTTCTTATAAAGTAGCTTGAAGGCCGAGTATCTGACTTGCATATACAGGGTGTTTTTCTTTAGTTGCAACACATTTTTAAAATTAGAAAAACATAAATCGCCGGAATGTCTTGTGTACCATTCGAGTATACGGATTGGCGGCCTCTAGATGCAGAACAATTTCCGCACTTATACGAATAATTAGCGAAATTACGCTAATTAACATTTTTATTATCAGTAATTGGTGGTCACAGCAAATGAGTACTTTGGAGCCCGTCCTCGACACTACCTATCCCAACGATCAAATTTTGAATAGCGGAGTGCATGTCGGAGCTACGCGAACAATTAGTTCCCCGTGGCAGGCTCCTTGAAACCGAAACTGGCCGGAAAAAGAGCGCCTGCGACGTCGATGTCATCGTCCCCACGGCTTTCGTCACTCGCCACTCGCCCGTGGTCACCGCCGCTCCGGCCGCTTCGGCCGCGCAAGCAGCTTGCGTTATCTCCTTCTTATCTGCGGCGATGGGCGCCGCGGAAGAATGACGACAGCCGTGGGGGCGGCGACATCGACGTCACAGACGCTCTTTACCCGGCAAGTTTCGGTTTCAAGGAGCCTGCCGCGGGGAACTAATTGTTCGCGTAGCTCCGACATGCACTCCGCTATTCAAAATTTAATCGTTGGGAGGGGTAGAGTCGAGGACGGGCTCCAAAGTACTCATTTGCTGTGGCCACCGATTACTAATAATTAAAAAGTTAATTAGCGTAATTTCGGGAATTATGCATATAAGTGCGGAAATTGTTCTGCATCTAGAGGCCGCCAATCCGTATACTCGAATGGTACACAAGACATTCCCAGTGATGGTAATGGCTAAAAGTGTTTTGTATCAGGTTTTGTAGCAGGAAAAATGATGACTTGTAGCAGCTGCCCTCAGTTTTGTAGCAGGTTGCGAAAACGAAAAAAAAAAAAACAGGTCAGATGGCGTTTTAATGCTTTTATTATACAATAAAATGAAGTATTAAATACAGTGTGCGCATGAGTTCAATGAGGGCGCAACTAACGCAAGCTTTAAACAAAGCCTAGGATCACAAATATATGAAGACTGGTTGGCACAAAGACGCAGGTACACAATACATGAATGTCACTTGCATGAAACACACTAAGCTTTCTTCCCTTTTTTTCTCCGCATGCATGTGTGGCATACACTCGGCCATCTTTTTTCGTGCTTGAGCAAGCACTGCTCGCCCACTCCCGATGTCAGAGAAGTTCTTCAACTTCATTTCCCGCTGAATCAACAAGTCAGCATTTTTAATCATCCGTTCTGCCTCAGCCACTTCCTTTTTGGCTTGGTCATTGGTAAGTTCCACATTCGGTGAACTTTGCTCTGCATCTATACGCTTTGATGGTCGCTCTTCAGCTGCAACGCGCTCCGC